>JAJJWX010002629.1:2088502-2784670 GCA_023529315.1 Papaver bracteatum
CTGCAATATTGTCTGGTACTCTCTCTGTCGAAATGAATTGAGTCACATTATCCCCCGAAGACACTTTGCCTTTATTTATCTTCTCTTGCACTTCCACCATTTTCTGTTTTTCCCAAATCATGGAGTTTTCCGGACCTTTCCATACAATTTTTTGAGCATTCTCCAACATACAAGTAACAGTTTTTGGGGAGACAAAGTTCTGTTTTTCCTGTCCCCCCCCCTTTCCACCCCAATTATTTCATGCTGAGAAAATACATCTCCAACACCACTTCCTTCAGTTTGAACTCCCCTTTTAAGCTTCAACACTTCATCACTTTGGGGGCCAAAGTTCTGTTTTTCATGACCCCCCTCCTTTTCTTTGTCACTTTTTTTTTTTGAAATATTGGTACCAATGATGTTACCACTACTCTGTCCCCCTTTTCTTAAGTTTGGGTTAATCCACTTGTTGCTTCCCACACATTGATTTTTTGGATGATCAATAACATGACACACATTACAGCAGCTAGGCAACTGATCATATTCAAATTTGATTATAGTTTTTTCCTTCTCCTCAGTCACTGCAACCATTTGCCTTGCAACCTTCTTTTTAAGGTCCATCATCACTTGAATCATAACATTCTTTTCCAACATGTTTGAACCGAAAGGCTTATCATGTTTTTTTGTAAACCCCAGCTGGTGTTACCACTCTAGTTAAGCCTTGTACTGATATATACCCAATTGGTACATCAAAAGCTTTGAGCCAAAACAGTTCATGAGAAAGAGATATGCTATCATCTATTGGTATACCTGTACTTGGGATAATTTTTATAACCACCACATCTGTTTTGACAAACCAAGGTTTGAATTCCTTTACCTTGTGGAAATCTGATTCATTGTGGAATTTGAGAATGTAAACATTGGAATGATATTTGTGCTTGTAAGGTGATATAGTAGGAGTTGCTGTTAGATTCCATAATCCTCTAACTTCATTGATGAACTCCCATTGTAAAACAGTAGATGTTGATACTATCCTCCCCAGCATTGTTAGACTCCAATCTATATCAGTTGCCGGTAGAATAATACTTTTCTCCATAAAAACCTCTTCTATTTCAGTTTCCGGTATGATCAAATGCTCCTCCATTTGATTTGTGAGAGCTGCCATATCTTCCAGGTCCAAATCTGTCATTGGTACAATAGAATCCTTGTTCGCTAGATACAGTGTTTCTGTTATTTTTTTTGTTTGATTTTGGTTCTGTGGCTTAGCTCTTGAGGTTTGGTTATCTTTTGAGTTTTGGTATACTGTTGTGTTAAAATATCCAATAAATTGGTTGAATTTCAGTCTGACAGGGAGGAGTTCAAAAAAAAGATACAAATTTTTCATATCTGTGTGAATGTTTTTGACCGGGTGATGTATTTTTTCAGACAAGGTATGGTACTGGTAAAGGTGTTTTTTGGGGGCTCTGATGTATGATTGAAAGGGTTTGGTTTGCAGAGAAGGTATGGGGTATGGGTTGTGTTTGGCTATCTCACTCGAATACAGTAGCCTCATGGTATGTAATAGGGTTATTATCGTAAACATCATGCTTATATATTTTTGAAAACAGCAGGCGATGGTTTTGAAAATGAGTTGGGTGTCGGGTATTGAGATTACACTGTTTGTGTTACACATCTCCACTTGTGGATGAAATCCAGTATCAGTAGCATAGTAGTTGGAGAAAAGCCTTAGGGTTGAATCAGCCCGTGTGTTAATGACATTCGGCCCAAACAAATATTCCCACTTTCCAAATGGGCTTTCCGGTACCTGCAAGAACCAAAAAATGAAGAAAGTTAGCAGAGTCAAACCCTCTTGAGAGGTTATCTTGGAAACTAACCAGATCGGGAGAAACAGGTTGTGAAAATACTCGACTGAAACTGGGTAACGTGTTTCTAGGAACCTCAAACCAAATTGAAAAAACCATTTAAAGAACCCAATTATGGTCAAGGAGAAGCAATTAATCCTGTTAATGGTACAAAGAGAATCGAGGCACCGCTTCACCACTCTCTGGTTACGTCTGCTTTCCCCAATATTTTCCAATTTAAATTTATTTTCCTCAGAATTTAGAACACTAGCATAGTAATTATCGACCCCTCTTTTTTCTCCCAATTGCTTATAAGAATAAGACTTTGGGTAGCGGTAACTGATCAGTTCATTACTCATAAGATTTCCCAACCGATCCTTGTTTTTATTTTTTGGTTTTAATCTTTGTAAGCCATGGTGAGATTCGTGAATGGGGTGAGGGTTACTAACAAGATGAGAGGTGATTTCATTGAGGAGAGTTACATATTTCACCGTTGCCATCCTTACGAGTACGATGCTCCTCGCGGACCTGGTCAGTGATGTGTTGCAGGCCGACTCAGCGGAGTTTGTACTAAGCACCCAGCAAACTGTGATTATTATTGGGTAGCTATTATGGAGGCAAGAAAAGAGATGATCCAGATTTATGGGGATTTTGACAGAGCTGATGATAATGTAGCCGATGAGAAAAGTGAAACCGGTATCATTGTTGATGGATTGGTCCGCAGAGATATTGCTGAAGATAACAGAGCGGTCGGCGAAAATGTTGTAGGGGAAGGAGCTATTGATGATAGTGTCGGTGGAGCAGAATCTGCCCGTGATTTTGCTGATGGACCAGGCGACACACCTGAAACAAAATCGGAGGTTGTCAACGTTGAAGCTGTTTCTTCCGACGACAGCGAATAAGATTAAGAACTTCTGTTTTCTTCTTTTGAATTTGTGGTATGAATCTATGTTTTTCCGATGTTTTTTTTTTCTTTTGAATAAGATTAACCATTGAACCACACATTATCTCCTCTTATCAGTGATTCTCTTACCAGTGATTCTCTTTTACCAGTGATTCTCTTACCAGTGATTCCCATAACAGTGATTCTCTTACCAGTGATTCTCTCTTACCAGTGATTCTCTCTACAATTGATTCTCTCTACAATTGATTCTCTCTTACCAGTTGATTCTCTCTTACCAGAGAGAAAGCGTGATTCTCTTACCGTGATTATCTATACCGGTGATTCCCTCTACCAGTGTTTCTCAATACCGGTATCTTTTAGACTTTCTTCGCGTTTATCTATTCCCTATCTCTTTGTTCTTCTATGGCACAAAATTCAAACATCATCAACTCAAGAAAAAGGAAAATAGCATCTTGGATTTTCATAGGTCATGACAATAATACATCAAGGAAAAGGATGAGAACAGAAGCAATTTCTAACTCTATAATGAAGACAAAAAAAATACCAGTGGTGATCAAGGTAGTTAATATCGTGTATCGGTATTGTATTGATCGGGTTTTATACACCTATATAAATGATAATATCTATTTTTATAGGCGATACATCATTATAATTTTTTTAGTATTTATTATTTATTATTTATCAAATAAAAAAATATATTGATATAACCATAATAGAAAATAATAATTGTAGTAAACATACTTCAACTTTATAAAATAAGAGGTAATTGATTAGAGCCTTACACTATCAACAACGAAACCAAGCATTGAATGTTTATTAATGGCCTCGTCAGTAGACGATTGGTGCACCAATTCAGCAGTTTGGAGCATGTCGTCGTGGTGTCCTTTAGAGCTAATGGCCCTGTAAATGATGTCTCTTTCCTTGAAAGCATCTGCTTCTACTACCACAGCTTTCTCTGTCGCTCCAGACCAAAATGGCCTGCACTCATTCGCATGTTCAACATTTGTTTTATGATCATAAAATGAGAGTACTGAAACTGTTAAAAGATATGTCCTTCTGGACAGTACTCTTGCCAACTCCCATTACACTATCAACAACGAAACCAAGCATTGAATGTCTGTTAGCCCATCAACATCACATTTACAGTAATTGCATCCACCATAATCATATATGAAGTTAGCAAAATTAGTAGAGTTACTTTCTTGAACTAAAAGTTCAAGAAATCATAATCAAAAGAAAAAAAAATACATTAGTGATATATCAGTGTACAAGTGAAACCGATATATCGGTCCGTACAGGACGATACACGCGTTTTTATCGTTTTTCCTTCGTATCGCTGATATTTTCAGTATCGTAAAGTTTTTCCCCGATATATCCTATAAAAACCTTTAATATCGGCCTGTACAACCAATATTGACTACCTTGGTGGTGATTGATAGTCCCAAATAAAACTTAGATGTCAAAATGTGCTCGGATCAAGTAGTTCAAATTAGTTGTCGTAAATTCATTCAGATTTAGTGGTCCTAAATCTAACATATATGAAATTGCATTTGCGAAATCAACCTAATGGTAAGCGTTGTTTCACCGTCAAACTCGTCATAGCCCCCTATTTCATCTAATACACACAACATCTGGTACTGTCCAGCTAATAGGTTTGCCAAGGATCCGATAAAAAAAGGGAAAAAATCGGTTTAGTCTAAAAACATGTCAAATAATACGAATTAATCCATCACGAGTTAACTAGGTATAGTTTAGTCCAAAAGTTATTTAATCTATGAAAAATACACAAATAACCTTTTCGATTTATAATTTAGTCCAAATATTTACAGTTTAGTCCAAAGTGACTCATGATGATGTCATCAGTTTTAAATAATTCGAAAATAATAAAAAAATATTTTTCGAATCGCTTGTCCAAAATTCGCAAACTTTATATAATCAGAAAGTTTTTTCCGAGATCTACAAAAACAATACCCATATGACAATATAATTTTTATTTTTTTAGAATTCAAATTTACACTGTTGTGTACAACTATGTACACCGCTGCAAAAAAAAAAAAAGCTCGTGGCAAACCTAAGTTATTTCAAACGTCCCGTATATTTATTGCACAGGATTAGCAAAATTTAAATGAAAAAAACTCAGAATACCTTCGTCACATAACAAACTCAAAATACCTTATTGGATAGATGATGATCTAGATGGAGTTGCATCCAACAAAGTTAAGAAATTATTAATTATGGAAAAACCACCAACATCACTGGCTCTACTCTCAGTATCGCTGGGTACCTCCGCAAACCTCAGAGTATAAAACCAAATAGCACCTAATGAGTATGAAGTGTGGCATATCATGATTACTGGGGTCAATTTTACTCAAAATAAGGTTTTGAGTTCAATCGCAAAGGGTTTTTTGTTGTTGTGAAATTCACTTAAATACCAAATGATTTGTCTAAACTGTCCCTAAGATAAACAAAATAATAATGATAATATAGTTAAGAAATAGAAACTTACCCTAATGAGCCGCCATTTATAATCAATATAGTTAATATAGTCAAGGCTTAGAAAGTAATTCCTACTTGTTCATTGGTTAAACCATAATTTCATTTTATACATTAAGTTTATGCTACAAGACAAACCTTTTTGGTCATGTAAGTTTGTTAATCATAAAAAGAATGGGTAGTAGACCACTTAGCTAAGAAGAAGGTCTGAGAGTTCTAGTTTGAATTTTATAATGTTTTTTCTCATGATATCTCAAATTGGTTAAGCCAGGATAAATTGATCGTAACTTTTTAATTTTTATATAATAAAATCCCTTTTGAACAAAAAAAATAAAAAATAATACCGTCGTGTAATATTTTGCCATGTCAAATTACCATTTTTTATTATATTTTTGACTTTTAAAATCTTACATGCACTAATTTAATCCATATACCACCAACATATATGTTATTTTCTAATTATATTGCATATCATATATATAATTTGTTAGAGCACTACTCGGTCGAACTCGCAAGCGTTTCTATCTCAAGCTTGTTTGTCAAGTTTAGGTGATCAAAACTATAAGTCTTGATTTCTAGTCTACTTATAGCTATGTCTCGGACTAGGATAGAATGTGTAGTTGATCTCTAGACTTCACGGCGTTCATCGATTGAAGATGAAGATCTACTGAGGAGAGCTTGGAGGAACTTCATCAACAAAGGGTATGTGGAGACTAAAACTTATCTATCACTCAGAAGTCTATTATATTCTATCTCCTATTGAGACTAAGTCGTATAACTATATAGAATTTTACATTATACACATTTGATATTTCGAGCTGAGTTTAACTCAGTTATCTATTTCTTGAAATATGTGTTGGAAGATTTTCGCTTTAACTATGTTCATCATTATTCTTGACGAGTTTAGTTGGAAACAATTTATTTGTTGAAAACTAATAAATAAGTCAAAAGATGATCATATGGAAATTGCCTTGGAACATGATTTGTGTGAGACAGTCATTTGATGTAGACTCAGAATGTTTCATATTAATCATTCGATTACTGGAAAATTACTTATAAGCTAATAGTTTGTGTGAGACAGCTATTGTCATCTTCTAATGATGTTTCAATGATTGAAATGGAAGTTTAGAACAATTAACCATTGTCTGGAAATAACACAGTATGCATACCAATATGTAAATTGTTGTAGTATGATTCAGGTACGGAAACCTAGTTTGCATACCAGTATGCGAACGGTTTTAACTGTTAAAGTCCGGGAACCAAGTATGCATACCAGTATGCGAACAATTCTAACTGAGCTAGGTCCGGGATGGCAGTATTGAAAAAACGGGGGTCTAACAACCACACCCAATATTTCGTTTAGGCAATCTGTATTGACTAACTCCAATATATTTCCAAGAGAACCAACTAGACAGTCAGACTAAATCAAGGAAAATACATCCTAGAGTTATATCTATGTTTCTCAATGTAATCAACAAATCAAACAGATAGAAATCCACAAGACTGATTATTATAAGAAACCACTTGAACGATACCAAAGACCACTGTTCAAGTGCCAATCAATTTATATCAACAAACAAAGGTTGGATTATCTAATTGTGAACTATGCACAACCTGTGATATTTCAATTATATAAAAATATAATGTGGAAAAGAAATAACACAGACACCAGAAATTTTGTTAACGAGGAAACCGCAAATGCAGAAAACCCCGGGACCTAGTCCATATTTGAACACCACACTGTATTAAGCCGCTACAGACTCTAGCATATTACAAGTTAACTTTGGACTGGAATGTAGTTGAGCCCTAACCAATCTCATACTGATTAAGGTACAGTCACGTCCCTTACGCCTCTGAATCCCAACATGACTCTATTCACTTGATTCCCTTAGCTAATCTCACCCACAACTAAGAGTTGCTACGACCCAAAGTCGAAGACTTGATAAACAAATTTTTCTCACACAATAAAGTCTATTGAATAGATAAATCTCTGTCTCCCACATAAATACCTACGAGTTTTTGTTCCGTCTTTTCATAAATCAAGGCGAACAGGAACCAATTGATACACCAGACTTATATTACCGAATAATAGCCTAGTAATATCAATCACCTCACAATAATATTAATTGTATGGTAGCGAAACAAGATATTATGGAATCACAAATGATGAGACGAAGATGTTTGTGACTACTTTTTATCCTACCTATCGGAAATTGAATCTCGAGAAACTCTTAGATAACATAATACTCAATACGGTTGAATAAAGTAAGATCAGAACATTCAACTATAGAGAAAATAGTTGGTCCTGGCTTCAAAATCCAATGAAGTCTTTAAGTCGTTAACCTAAAATGGTTTTAGAAAAACCTAGGTTAAAGGAGAATCGACTCTAGTCGCAACTAGTATCACACAAGAGGTGTGGGGATTAGGTTTCCCAGTTGCTAGAGTTCTCCCTTATAGTCTTCGAATTAGGGTTTGCAATCAATGTTACCTTGGTAACAAAGCATTCAATATTCACCGTTCGATGAAAACCTGATTAGATTCAAGCTAATATCTTTCAACCGTTATATCCAACTTAGCTCGTTACACACAAATGAAAAGTGACTTCATTTAGATATGGATAACCGTAACCAAACGTGTACACCTTGTTGGATTAACAATAGTTAACATAAGTTATCCATATGAACACTTTCAAATAAACCTTGTTCATCTCAATCACAACTAGTTCAAATGACTCAAATGAAACTAGTTCTAGAGTTGTTCAATTGTTTATATTCTCATAGAAGTATACAAGACACAATTGAAGAAAAATCGATCTTGATTCACTCGAATCAATTCATGAACATTATAGCCACGATTTTCACTTGATTCCCAACATGACTCTATGCACTTGATTCCCTTAGCTAATATCACCCACAACTAAGAGTTGCTACGACCCAAAGTCGAAGACTTGATAAACAAATTTGTCTTACACAAAAAAGTCTATTGAATAGATAAATCTCTGTCTCCCACATAAATACCTACGAGTTTTTGTTCTGTATTTTCATAAATCAAGGTAAACAGGAACCAATTGATACACCAGACTTATATTACCGAAGAATAGCCTAATAATATCAATCACCTCACAATAATCTTAATTGTATGGTAGCGAAACAAGATATTATGGAATCACAAATGATGAGACGAAGATGTTTGTGACTACTTTTTATCCTACCTATCGGAAATTGAATCTCGAGAAATTCTTAGAGAAGATAATACTCAATACAGTTGAATAAAGTAAGATCGGAACATTCAACTATAGAGAAAATAGTTGGGCCTGGATTCAAAATCCCAATGAAGTCTTTAAGTCGTTAACCTATAATGGTTTTAGAAAAACCTAGGTTAAAGGAGAATCGACTCTAGTCGCAACTAGTATCACACAAGAGGTGTGGGGATTAGGTTTCCCAGTTGCTAGAGTTCTCCCTTATAGTCTTCGAATCAGGGTTTGCAATCAATGCTACCTTGGTAACAAAGCATTCAATATTCACCGTTAGATGAAATCCTGATTAGATTCAAGCTAATATCTTTCAACCGTTATATCGAACTTAGATCGTTACACACAAATGAAAAGTGACTTCATTTAGATATGGATAACCGTAACTAAACATGTACACCTTGTTGGATCAACAATAGTTAACATAAGTTAGCCATATGAACACTTTCAAATAAACCTTGTTCATCTCAATCACAACTAGTTCAAATGACTCAAATGAAACTAGTTCTAGAGTTGTTCAATTATTTATATTCTCATAGAAGTATACAAGGCACAATTGAAGAAAAATAGATTTTGATTCACTCGAATCAATTCATGAACATTATAGCCACAATTTTCAAAAGATTTCATTCCTTATTATGTAAATGTATTAGTTCATGAACAAACCGATTTTAGAACATAACCTACTCAAGTATGCAAACGGGTACGCATACCTAAGTAGCCGAACTTGGTCTGGGTTCTCCATTATGCGAATGTGTACGCTTACTGTCATACAACCAAACTAAGTTGAATTCTTGGACTTGAACTGTTACACCAGTATGCATACTAAGTTCCCGGACTTCAATTATCAAACCAGTACGCATACGGGTATGCATACTATGGTTCTCGATCGAACTTGGAATAACTTGCAACAGTTAGCATAAAAGTACGCATACTGTGTTATATCCAATCAATGGTTAATTGTTCTAAACTCCATTTTAATTATTGAAACATTCTTGGAAGACGGGAATAGCTATCTCACACAAACTATTAGCTTCAAAGCAATTTTCAAGTGATCAATAGATCAATACGAAACCTTCCGAGTCTACATAAAATGATTGTCTCACACAAATCATGTAAGATGTTACCAGGCAATTTTCACATGATCATATTTTGACTTTCGTCAAAATATAAGATGAACTTGGTTAAAGCGAAAGCTTACCAACACATATTTCGAGAAATATGTAAGCGAGTTAGACTGAGCTCGAAATATCAAATGTGTATAATATAAAGTCTATATAGCTATACGAATTTTGTCTCAATAAGAGATAAAATAGAAATAGACTTCTGAGTGATAGATAAGTTTAAGTCTCCATATACTTTTTGTTGATGAAGTTACACAAGCTCCCCTTAGTATTTCTTCGTCTTCAATCGATGAACGTTGTGAAGTCAATACTTCATCTCACATGAAAAACACTCCCCCCTTACATAATGATCCGTAAACTATACGTATTTGTAGTGTGAACTACACAATAATTCTCCCCCTTTTTGTCAATATAAATTGGCAAAGGTACGAAAACCAGTGGGATCATAATGAAATTCTCATAGAGATACTTCATGACTAAAATAGAACATGTCAAATTTGTTTCGATGATTTCACATTGTCGAAACTTAGTGTATTTTTCAAGGAGTTTATAAAGATACAAGAAAACTCCTACAATATTCCACAGCCGCACTCCCCATAATTTTTTTTCAATTAAGCACAAGTTCAATTAAAAACTCCCCCCCCTCCCCCCCATAAAATGTCATTCCCGAAAGGAATAACAAAAGCGACCTTACTTTCACAAGAAAATAAGGATTTCTTTGGACATTAACAAATTACATGAGACATGAATTTGCATCCAGAAAACTCAATTAAACTAACTACAAGAGAACCCATGATTAATTTAATCGAAATTGCTCAACATAAGAGAACTTATGGAGCCATACAGTACTTTCACATATAAGTGGATCAGGGAAAGATCAATACTGTGGAATATTCAAAGATTCATTCTATTTTTCATCAATATTTGCATAATGAAACAATAGACTTAATCTTTGTTATCAAAATTTCATTCTATTTTCCATCAATATTTGCATAATGACATAATAAACTTAACTTTTGACATATATGGGACAATCATAGTTCACGGATGCAAACACACATATCCCATTACAATTTTTTGCAACATATAAAACCAATAAAGATTGATACTGCAAAATCATCTTCCAAATAATATTTAGAATTTAAATAAATAAATCTAAAAAAATTGCAAGATGAAAATCGTTGGAAATAGCAATGTGTAATCACAATATAGGATATTCCAAACCCTAGTTATCCTTATTAAAACACAAGAATAAATTATCATAAGAAGTTTCCTAGACATTAAGACCTCTGAAAAATTCTTTATCATCCCCGAACTCCTTGTCGTCAACAGTCATTGGAACATAAGGTTCATGAAGAAATGAGTCAATTCCAACAAACCTTCTTGAATGATGCCGAACTAGGGCCTTTTGAATTTCAAGAGTCCTTAAAATAATAGCCTTTATTTGCTGATTCTCCTTCCTTGTTTCCTCCAACTCTTCAAGAACACCATAAAACTTCTGAATATTAGAGGGGATAACCCTTGGTTTCTTCATATTCTTCATTTTTCTCTTCAAGGTTGTGGATGAAGGAGACTTATCTTTTTCCTTCATGATTGATGGCTTAACAATCATATTGACATCTTTTCCATCAGAAGACATGATACTTTGAGTCTCCATACAAGTATGAAATTGTGAAACATACACAAATATAGCTCAACAAGCAATCTTATGATAAAAAGGGTTTTCCAGGGAAGGAAAAAGGAATATTGGGTTACGGAACCCATAAACAGAGTAGGATTCACGTACGACCAATTCATAACCTTAAAGAAGGTAGAATTATCGATTTTAACCCTCTTTTAATGAAAAAATAAATTCTTTCCAATACCAATCTATGATATGAAAAGATCAATAGAATTCCAAAAAACAACCAAGAAAAAAGAAAAATAATTCTTTTCCTAAAGCCTGAACTGTGCAAACTCTTGTCTCTTTGAAGTCAGGCACATGAGACAAGATGCACTTTCAACACAATTAAGTTGTGCTGGGGTGAACAATAATCCATCCATCATACACTTCTCGTATGGAATTCTTAATATCATTTTTCATAGAATGTTTATACCTTGTTCTTTTCCGGAGAGGTCTAATTAATTCTTTAAAAATTAACTTTTTCGGAGAGGAATTGAGTTTGTTACTTAACTCGGGTGAATTAGACTTCTGAAAAAGTTTGATCATGTTTGCTAATCGATTTTCTCTCCGTTGAAGTTTATTGACATATCTTATTTTATGTTTGTACTTGTAACACTTAGAGAGTTCATGACCCGCAAAAGCACAATAAGAACATTTCAATGTGGCAGACGGTTCAGACACCATAGCCGAGCATGCTGCTAAATAAATTGAGGTACCTGAAACATGTGAAATAGAATTTTCAGTAGACAGGGAAAAATCCATTTTATCCTCCATAGTGGTCGACAAAGTTTCTCCAAGAAGAATATCAAGATAGATGTACGTATTGCTACAATTGTCAAAATCAATATTTTCACCAAAGAATGCAACACTTGACTTTTCATCTCCATATGAATCATAGTGATCATACATATCATCAAGGGTTGCAGCAAGACCTTTTTTCCCAGTGTATTTTCTACGATTTGGAGCAAAATGACCAAAACCTTTACACTTGAAGCACTATGGCATATCCTCATCATTAGTATCGATGGTGTCCCTATTTTTAGGAGGAGCATGGTCATGAGGTTTGACTGATGACCTGGGTTTATCTCTGATGAACCATTTACTTCTGTCCAAAAGAATATCCCTAAATTGTCTTGTAATCAGTGAAACTGAGTTTTCAAGATATTCATATGATGAATCGGTCTCAATAGGATCAACAACATACTCTCCAACACTTTTACTTTTTTCAAGTAATTAGTGTTCTTTTATGCTTTGAAAGCAATATCCTTCCCAAATTTGGATGTATGCTCATGATCAAAGATCTTTAACTTTCCAACAAGAGCATTTCTAGATAAAGTATTAAATTTATTTCCTTCAACGATGGCATGCTTCTTAGAATCGTATTTGGCTGGCAACGATCTGAGAATTTTCATCACAATGTACTTTTCAGGAATAGTCTTACCCAATGCAAAAGATGCATTAATAATTTAAGTAACTTTGTGATTAAACTCATCAAATGAATCTTCATCAGCCATACGAAGTTTTTCCCAATCAGAGTTTAGGTTTTGAAGCCTAGCTTCATTCTCAGAGGAATTTCCTTCGAATACAGTTTCTAAAATATCACAGGCTTGTTTAGACTTAGTGCACGTAGTTACATGGTGCTGAAGATCTATGGTAATGGCATGGATGATAACATTTAATCCATAATTTTTTTTTCCAACAAGAATCTCGGTAGGATCATTTGCATCAATATCATTCGAAACAGTTACATCGCCTTCTGCAACAACCGAAGGATCATAGCCATTAACTACACAAACCCATGATTAAAAATTACGTTCTTGAAGAAAGGCACACATAGCAATTTTCCACCATAGATAATTCGAGACATCGAAGACTGGTGGTACGTTTATAGAGATATCATTTCTGTCCATATAGTCAGATTGCTACAAACATAGACTTATGAGGTCTTAAAGGTGCTTGCCTGCTCTGATACCAATTGAAAAAGCGGGGGTCTAACAACTACACCCAATATTTTATTTAGGCAATTTGTATGGACTAACTCCAATATAAGAATCAACTAGACAGTCAGACTCAGTCAAGGAAAATACATCCAAGAGTTATATCTATGTTTCTCAATGTAATCAACAAATCAAACATATAGAAATCCGTGAGCCTGATTATTATGAGAAACCACTTGAACGATACCAAAGACCAATGTTCAAGTTCCAATCAATTTATATCAACAACCAAAGGTTGGATTATCTAATTGATTGAACTATGCACAACCTGTGATATTTCAATTATATAAAAATATAATGCGGAAAAGAAATAACACAAGCACCAGAAATTTTGTTAACGAGAAAACCGCAAATGCAGAAAAACCCCGGACCTAGTCCAGATTTGAACACCACACTGTATTAAGACGTTACAGACTCTATCCTACCACAAGTTAACTTCGGACTGGAATGTAGTTGAGCCATAACAATTATCACACTGATTAAGGAAATGTCGCATTACTTACGCCTCTGTATCTCAGTAGGACTCTATGATTGACACAGTTTTGTGTATGAATTGTCCTTAGTATCTCTTTTGTTAGTGCTTGGTTTTGTACTTATATTGTGTTTTATGTTTGTGTAGGTGTTTCTGGATAAATACACTTGTGTGGAATAAGTTTCTCAAAAAGTGCTATTTGGACCCCCGAAGAGTTTGAGTAGTTTAGAGCATCATAGAAGGATAAAATTCGAGTAGCAGAGAACTGCCATTGCTGCTGCTGAAGAAGAAAACGAAGAACATAAGATGGAAAAAAAAAGTCGTTCACCATGTAGTAGCAGGAAATCCCACACTATATCCCTCACAAGAATTCATACCATCAAATCATTTTTAGATCAACAATCATAATTTTTATTGATTAATCTCACCATTTTTACAAGATAAAAAGGAAATGAAGCTAAATAATTAACAACTGCTCTGTACTTTCTCTCCCCTAATGAATTTCTTAACACACGAAAAATATCTCTCTCTTCCTTAAGCCTGTTCAACTCTTTATATAGGTAATTACATAGTGGATGACAGCTAATCTGTCCTTTAATTTCGGATCTGACTTGCGACATTCTCGCAAAAGTCCTATTGTTGATCTTCGCAAACACTCTAATCATCGCATAATCATCACACTTTTCTCATGTTTCTTCCATCGTCATCTATTACGCCATTCTTCAAATCGTTCTGCGACGCTCGCAAAGTGTTGTTGACTACACTTCGCAAATGTGTCATTCTTGCGATATTCTGATCCTACATCTTGCCTCTTCTCATATCTTCTCTGCGAAGGAGAGAATGTCATGAGAATTTTTTTTTCAAAATGCCGCAGCTGTTTATCTTTTCTTTCAACTTCTTTTGCTACCGACAAGGCTCCATGAATTAAGTATAATCGTCAACACGTGTTGAATATTCCTTTAATTACTGGCACGTTTACCATTAACCGGTCATCTTCCTTTGCCTATTTAAAGAAGGATCTGGGGGAAAGACAATTTTCTTCTTTTACATCGTCTATATTTTCCTCATCTTCAAATTCTCTACAAATCTTCATCGTCTTCAACTTTCTTTTTTTACCGAATTCATCTTCCTGCTACTGTTCTCTTCTACTTCCATGGAGTCACCAAGGTTAGTTCTTCTTCTTTTTCTTCTTTTGATTTTGTTGAAATTGATTTTTTTTTACTGAGATCATCTTGTTTGTTCTTTGTGTAATTCCCATACTATTTCTGTTTCAGCAAAAACACCTCCAATACTAAGTTTACAGTTCAAAACCCTAATGCTCCCAGAAGTTCGAAACTCAAAGTTCCCGCGAGAAAAAGAAAGTCTGCGAATGACAAGGTAGTAAGAAACACCATTATTTTTTAATAACAATATTGTTTCCTATGTTTCTTACCTAAGTTATGATTCGCAGGGTGACGGAGATTCCATTAAACCTCTTAAAAGATCTCGCCAACCCAAAACTGTTGAAACTTTTGTTTCCTTTCCCAAACTTGGCCTTTCAACTTCTTCTTCAACACTTTTACAAACTGAACCTCTACTTCCCGTCTGCGAAACCATCGCAACAGATGCTAATATTTCAACCAATCCTGTTATGGATGAAATTCCCTCTGCCGAATTTGTTGCGAATGAAACTTTTTCTTCTCCTGCGACCAATAATTCTCAAATTAATTCTACTATAACCTCATCCATTGATCTTCCTCAGACTTCTCCCTCAAATGACATCTCTTTAACAAAGAATGATGATCATTAGATTTCTATTATTACTGCTACTCCATCTGAGTCTCTCCCTTTTTATAAAGAAACTGCGGACGGAATGGATATTGCCTTTAAAGCCTTATCTTATATTTTGGATGATGTCAAGAAATCATATGTGGACCCTATCAAGTCTGGTGTCTGCGAAATTTTGGGTAAATATTTTGGTTTTGATAGGATATTTTCGCAAACATCCTTGGAGAAAGAAATTGAAATTTTGAAGAAAAATCTTCAAACCAAGACCCTTGAATGTGACACTCTTCGTCTTGAAAATCAGAAACTTCAAAATGTTTCTTTAGACTGAGAGCTTCTTTGCAGGAAGAATGATGAACTAAAAGGTATGAATTTCTTATCTTCAACTTTAACTTGCCTTTTCACAAATTTGTTCTTTCCATGTTGTTTATTCTTAAAATATTTTTTCGCTTGTTAAGCTTTAAACCCGAAACGAATAATGGAAAGATTTCAGTTTGAATCTGCCGCTGAAGAAATTCGCGTTGATAGAGATATTTGGATGGATCCGTATAACCGATTATATAATCTTCATACATATTTGGTTGATAAAATAGATAATCTTACCAAAGAGAACACTCAACTAGTTCAAGATCAAAACTCATTAAGTAGCGAAATATCTCGCCTCTCTTATTTTTTGACTAAAGCTAACTTAGAGATGAAAACTTTATCAGATAAAAATAAAACTCTATCTCAGGAAAAGTGAGATTTATCAAATATGGTGGCGATCTCTTCGCAGAAACTAATTGTTCTCCAAAAAGTATGTGAAAGTCAAGAACAATCTCTTCGCTCGCTGAAAAATGAACTTAAAGAAGTAACTGAATCATCTATTGCTGAGAAAAATTCACTCAACCAGGGTAGGATAATTTTAAGTGTAAAAGAAAATGAACTCCAAGAACAATACTCCAAATTAGAAGAATCTTATTCTTATCTAGCGAAGGAAAACACTTTTGTCATCTTTAAAGAAAAGAACTTAAAATCCCGACTGAAGGGTTTAGTTGGAGATAAATTTGATGACGCAATGAATCATTGGGAGAATACTTGCTTGGCACTAATTGAAAATATAATTTTGCAAAAGGAAGGTAGTCATTTTGACTGCCTCAACCATTTTTTCTTTGTTAAATTTCCTTGAAATATTCTCTTGCGAAGTACTCGCCCAAATAATGTTTGTTCTAGTTTTTCGCAGAATCTGAAAGAAAACTTCATTCTTACATTTCCACTTTGGATTCCAAGCTTGACAAGCTTCGCAGAGAAAATAAAATACTTGCTGCTCACCTTGCCCATTCTCGCGATCAAGAAGAAAGGAAGTATGGCTATCTTGCTTATTACAAAGACATGGATATTAGAAACCGTGACAGAGCTTTCCTTTGCCAGGCTCATCTTAGTGCTGAAGTTCTTTTGAATGAGATTTTACTATCCAAATCTCTTTCTCCTGTATCAATCAAACCTCTGGAAGTAGACGAAGATGAAATCCCTCATGCTGCTGATAGTGATCTTGATTATGGAAGTTGTAGTGAAGATAGTATTTCTCAAGAACATTTAGAAGAAGAGGAAGAAATCACTCTTAAAGAAGGAGCTGTTGGTGATGAAACAACTACTGGTGATAAGCCAAATGAGGAAGAAGCTGGAGTTGGAGTCGATCAGAATAAGGAAAACACTGGCAAAGATGATAAAGCTGGTGGAGATGATAAGGCTGGCGAAGAAGATATTGATGTCTGAGATATAGTTTTATTTTCTTGAATTAGTCTTTCTTTTCTTGCGAACAATGTACTTTGGATCACTTTCGAATTCAGTTATACTTTTGGTATTTAGGTACTTGCGAGAAAGATAATGTCATCTTCTTTATTAATTCCCATACTTTCCTCTCATTATATTTCTAGCGATGAATGATCTGCATAAAGAATAGTTAGTATTTATAAATCTTTTGTGGTCTTATTTTTCCTTTCTAGTTAAAGGTCTTATTTTGCCATCTTTTCTAATTGCGACAAAATCGCAGGACATTTTTACACATTCATGTAGAAACCCATTGACCTTGCCTTAACTTTATGTTCTATTGTATTTTTTCCGCGACAATATGACAGGCCTAAATATTATTGCGAAATTAAATCCCCATGACATTGGCGTCTTACGACGAAATCGCAAGACGTTTTTACACTTTCATGTAGAAACCCATTGATCTCGTCTGAACTTCTCTTTTGTATTATTGCCTCTTTAGGACTATTTCACAAACATGACAAGTCTTAATAATCCCGTGATTAAAAATCCTCATGACATTTGCATCTTAAGACACTTATCATCTCCCTAATGGAGGGTGCCGCCCTTATCTTCCCCATGGTTGCCCTTTCAAGGAGACGTACTTATTCCATACAAGACTAGATCCTCCCATCCAGTCTTAACAACAACCAGTTTTGTTCATATCCTCTTATCCCTTTTGCCTATATGGATTATGGTTACGAGACTGCACCCTAAGTGGGGGTTTCTTCAGGCCGAGTGCATCATAGCCAAGACTTGCCAAGAATGTCCAGGGTAGTTTCATACGCCCCAGGCACTCTTGGATCAACCGTGTACCTCAACACCTTGGTCATACTATGCACCCCTTAGGAGAGATCTTATTACCTTAGTCGCCCAACTCAAGTCATATA
This sequence comes from Papaver bracteatum, assembly GCA_023529315.1. Classification (NCBI taxonomy): domain Eukaryota; kingdom Viridiplantae; phylum Streptophyta; class Magnoliopsida; order Ranunculales; family Papaveraceae; genus Papaver; species Papaver bracteatum. The sequence continues at coordinate 2,106,665 of JAJJWX010002629.1, forward strand.
CTCAAGTTGAGAATCCAAGGTGTCTCTCCTAGATGGGCTTTTATTGACCCCAAATCTCCATGACTCAGGTTCCAGCAGTGGTGTAACCTTATCACTGAGTCATGCAACAGATACCCCCTTCAATGACGTACTTTAGGTCTTACATTTGCCTCTTGCGAAATTTTATTCGCGAACTAGGGTGTACGCCATAAAGTTTCGTCCCATTCTATTTTGATTTTCTCTTGCGAAATTTTCGCATATTCTTATTTTGTTTTGATCTTGAATAATCTCGCAGTGATTTTTTCATTAATTTTTTTTTTTAATACTTACTTTGTTGTATCATACATCATTTCATCAACTAGGGATTCTCAAAGTTCCTCACGGGTAATATCTCTTTAAATGTAGCCTATTCTATGGTATACCAAGTCTTTGACCAACATCTTTACCCTCTAGATCCATCAATTTGTATTCCCCTGTTCCAATTATCTCTTTTATAATGTAAGGTCCATCCCATTTTCTTGCTAATTTTCCACCACCTTCTCCCTGATAATTTGGCGTCTCGCGAAGAACCAAATCACCTGGCTGAAATTCACGTGGTTTGACACGCTTATTGTAGTCTCGTGCTAATCTCCGTTTATAATTCTCCATATGTTGTAAGGATTTTTCTCTCTTCTCTTCTAATTCATCCAGTTTGCTTAGGATCATTCCAGCACTAAGATTCTTCTCCCAGGCCTCTCTATTTGTCGTGGGTATATCAACTTCTGTTGGTAACACTGCCTCAACCCCATATGTTAGATAGAAAGGTGAAATTCCAGTTACTTGTCGCCTAGTTGTGTTGTAAGCCCATACTGAATTATGTATTTGTTCGCACCATGCTCTATTATGTCCCTCCAACTTCTTCTTTAATATATCTGCGATTGTCTTATTTGTTGCCTCTGCTTGCCCATTAGCCTGTGGGTATAAAGGAGTAGATTTTCCACATTTTATCTTAAATTCATTAAACAACATTTTTATATTATGCCCCTCAAATTGCTTCCCATTATCAGATACCAACTGTGCTGGAATTCCAAATTTGCAAATGATATTTTCAAATATGAATGTAAATATGTCTTTGTCGCGAATGTGCTGTACTGCTTTTACTTCTGCCAATTTTGTGAAATAATCTGTTGCGACAATTAAATATCTTTTTTGTCCAGACCCTGGTTCAAATGGTCCCACAATATCTAACCCCCATTTTCCAAAAGGCCATACACTGGTTGAGGATGATAAGGTTGCTCCAGGTGCATGTATTCTATTTCCATGTCGTTGGAAATCTTCGCAATGTCTTGATACTTGTTTTGCATCTTCATGCATATATGGCCAATAATAACCTTGTGTTTTTGGTCTATATGCCAAAGATCATCCCCCGTTGTGGTTGCCAGCATCTCGACTATGCAGCATTTTTAACACTTTCTCTCATTCTTCTCATGTCAAACATCTAAGTGATGGTCCATTAAATGATTTTCTATATAATATCCCATCTCTTAATTCATAATTTGTTGCACGAATCTTTAATTTATGTGCCTCCAATCTGTTTCTTGGTATTTCCCCTCTTGCTAAATAGGCATGAAGTTTTGTTCTCCAATCTGCGATATTGTCTTTTGTCCCTTCTTCACCACCTTCTACTATCATTACATCTACCTCTTCTTCTTCTTCTTTATTGATTGATGGCGATAAAAGTGTCTGTATCTTTTTGCATCTCGCAGTTGGATCTGTCATCATGCTTGAAATGAAAGCATAAGCATCTGCGAGCCTATTCTCCTTCATTGATATATGCCTCCATTTTATTTTTGGGATTTTCGCTGACAATTCTTCAACAAGTTTCTTGTATTTCTTCAAGGATGGTTCATTTGTTGTGTATTCTCCTTTTATCTGGCGAATAACTAGCTGCGAATCACTGGTAATTATAGCATTTTCTAATTTCATTTCTATTGCGAATTTTAGGGCATGTACCACAACTTCATATTCTGTTTCATTATTAGTGGATGCGAACTCCAACCTAAATGAAAAATCCATCTTTGCTCCCTCTGGTGAAATCAAGATAATTCCAACTCCATTACCTTCCCCATTTGAGGATCCATCCACCAATATCTCCCATCTATTTTGTTCTGTTAACAAGTCTTTTGGATCTCCTTGTTCTTCTTCTATATATATCCATCATCTCCTCAACAGCTTCATCATCTTCTAAAGGAAATTCTGCTAAAAAATCTGCGACAACCTGCGACTTTGGTGAAGATAACACTTCATATTTAATTTCGAAATGTCCTACTTGCGCATTCCATCTCTCTACTCTACCTGATCTTTTTGAGTTCTTCATCACTGATTCAATTGGTACCTTTGTTAACACTTTAAATTTATGTGCCTGGAAACATATGCGAAGTTTAAATGTCGCATAAACCAATGCTAGAATCAGTTTTTCAATCTTAGGATAATTTCTATCTGCGGCATTGAACGTATTGCTGATGTAGTAAATCGGTTTTTCAACTCCGGTATCCACTCGCAATAACACAACACTTAGTGCATGCGTAGTTGTCGCAAGATAGATTAACATCTCTTCTCCCAGTTCTGCCTTTTGTAAAATAGATGTATTTACCAAGTATTCTTTTATTCCTTGAAAAGATTTATCACATTCATCTGTCCACCTGAATTTTGTTCCTTTTTTAAGGATGTTGAAAAAAATATTTGCATTTGTCTGATGATCGCGAGATAAATCTTCCTAGCGAAGCCAAAAGACCATTTAACTTTTGCACATCTTTTACTGTTGCTGGTGTTGGCATATCGCGAACTGCTTGAAATTTTTCTGGATCAACTTGTATTCCTTCCTTGGATACAATGTATCCTAAATTTTTTCCCGATGCAACTCCAAAAATGCATTTTTCTGGATTCACCTTGATGTTAAAATGACGCATCTGTTCAAAAATCTCCTTCAGGTCTTGTACATGGTTTTTAGATTCTTTACTTTTTATCAACATGTCATCTACGTACACCTCTAATTTTTTGTGTATCCACTTTGCGAATACCTTCTCTACTATTCTTTGATATGTTTCTCCTGCGTTTCACAAACCAAATGGCATTTTTGTATAACAATATAACCCTCTCGGAGCGAAAAAAGCAGTATGTACTTGATCTTCTTCAGCGATAGGAATCTAGTTGTATCCTTTATACCCATCTAAGGATGATATTCTATCATTTCCTGCTGCTGACTCGACCATTTGAGGTATATCTGGTAATGGAAAACTGTCTTTAGGACAAGCTTTGTTTAGATCAGTAAAATCTATGCAAATTCTTATTCCATTATTTTTCTTTGGAACCACAACCATGTTTGCTATCCATTCCGGGTATTTTTCTTGTCTTATAATTCCTGCATCAAGCATTTTCTGTAGTTCCACTTCTATTTTGGGATGGTAAGTTGTTACGATCTTTGATATCCTCTGCTTAAATGGTCTTGCATCTTTGTTGATATCCAATTTATGACATGCAACTGATGGATCTATTCTAGGAATTTCATCCATGTTCCATGCGAAAATATATTTATATTCTCGCAAGAGATTGACGGTTCTTTCTTCCTCGTCTGTATCCATCTTATTTCCAATTTTTAACATTTTAGGTTCTTCTTCAGTTCTAATATTTACTTCTTTTGTTGGTTCTATTGCAGTTGTAACTTGCTTTGAGTTCTCCCATTAGTGTTGGTTCTTTTATAATTTTCGCTGGTTTATCTCCTTCCTGCGAAATTTCGCTGGGTACTCCTTTTCCTTCTTCTGCTCTTATCATGTAGATTTTAAACTCCTATTATTTCTTTGCCTCTTTCGCCATCTTCCTGCGACATTTTCTCTTCTTCACTTGTCCTTCATAATTTTTTACTTCAATTTGATAACATAGTTTTGCACCTTCAATATCTCCCCTAATTTCACCAATCCCGCTTGGCATAGGAAACTTAATGCACTGATGTAATGTTGATGCTACAAATTTGATTGCGTGTATCCATGATCTTCCCAATAGCATGTTATATGGTGACTCCATATCCACCACACATAGCGTTATTTGTGTTTCAATTTCTCCCAGTGAAATTCTCACTGTTATTTCCCCTTTTGGTTTAGTTGTGGACTTGCCGAAACCATGAATATGATATGTTGGATGACACGTTTCTTCATCTTTGTTCCCCATTCCTTTGTATGCATGATAAAATATTACATCCACTGATCTTCACGTATCTACCAAAGTTCTATTCACCACCCATTCTTCCATAGATTTTGCTGATTTCTCATTTTCTTTTCGTACAGCCGTTATTGTGAACGTAATTTTCTGCTTTTCCCAATTCTTCAACGGAGATATTTTTTCTACCGTCATAATTTTCTTTCCTTCAAAATCTCGTTTATGTATCCTCACTCTAATGTTTTCATGGAATTAATCAACCATCGTTTTTGTGATTACATTACACTCCAATCTTCTTTTATTCTCATTGATATTAATCATCTTTTCTCCAACTGATTTGTTATTTTATTTTATCATTTTCTTGATTTAAACAGTTTTCACAATAATCTCCACAATCTTCAATCAAATTTTCTTGATTTGATAAACTTCAGTCTCTGTTTCTAGCGCCACTATGTAGTAGCAGGAAATCCCACATTACACCCCTCACAAGAATTCATACCATCAAATCATATTTAGATCAACAATCATAAATTTTATTGATTAATCTCACCATTTTTACAAGATAAAAAGGAAATGAAGCTAAAGAATTAACAACCGCTCTGGACTTTCTCTCTCCTAATAACTTGCTCAACACACAAAAAAGATCCCTCTCTTCCTTACGCCTGTTCAACTCTTTATATAGGGAATTACATAGTGGATAACAGCTAATCTGTCCTTTAATTTCGGATCTGACTTGCAACATTCTCGCAAAATTCCTATGGTTGATCTTCACAAACACTCTAATCATCGTAGAGTCATCACACTTTTCTCATGTTTCTGCCATCGTAATCTGTTACGTCATTCTTCAAATCGTTCCGCGACGCTCGCAAAGTGTTGTTGACTACACTTCGCAAATGTGTCCTTCTTGCGATATTCTGATCCTACACACCAACAGTGAAAACGACATATCATATGAGGGTCGTAATGCTACAGTGACAGTGACACTTCCCAATTATCGTTCTTTGTAACCGTTCGGTTTGTAACAAAAATAACTGTTACAAACCCGTTTTAATCAATATCTCTCCCTTTTCATCTTTGTAAACACCCTTTGAGTAATAAAAATGAATTTTGAGCGTGCTTTCACCATGAGACGCTAAACCCATCCTCTGGGACGACGGAGGAAACCAAGTTTCACGAATGTAGTAATTCTATTAATTATTTTTACGACTATTTGCACTGTTATTCAATTCATTTATGAGTTTCATTGAATGGTTGTGATTACAATTGATGGGTCATGCTTAGCTTGGATGTTTTGCTGTCTCATGCTTTAGTTTTACACCCATTACTTTCGAAATCTACCTTAGGAAATAAATTAGAGTAAATAAAACTTTACCATTTGAGCTTTTATTGTTTAGAATTGATATCTGAACCATATGAGTGCAGAAATTGGTGGAATACTATCCCCAGTCTCTCCATAATTTTCACAACACTTTATTTGTGTTTGTTATTTTTATTTATAAAAATTAAGTCTAAAAAATATGCTTTCACAAGTCTCAACGAACCTATTACTACAACAACTTTGAAATCATATCAATTTTTGGCATAATCGACGGGGACTTGCTTATAGGTTTAGAATTTTAGATTTAATTTTTAGGTTTTGATTTTGCTTTTGTAGTTTTTATTTTATTTGTTCTATTTTACTTTTTTGGGGATTTGTCTTTGAACTATAGATTTTGGATTTTGGAGCGAAAGAAGAAAGGAGTTCCAAAGCTTTTGGTGGTCAATTAAAGAATTTGGAGTCAAAAAGACAAAGCAAAAGAACTAAAGAAAAAAAGTATTTTATTTCTTTAGATTTTCTTTTATTATTATTTATTAGATTTTCTCTTTAGAAAATGTATTAGGAATATTTTATTTTTGTAATTTTATTTTTATTTTACACTTTCCTTTTTGAACATTGGACTTTGGACTTGGACATTATTTTTTATTTTTAAACCCTAAGGAGGGGTAATTAAATATAAACTGTTTACAGATAAGGATGAAAATTACGATATTGCCTTGGCCCCTCAGGTTCGTACACTGACATAGGAGTCGGTGGCCCGAGTCGACTTCAGCGGTTCATCCCCCGTCTGGAACGGGAGGTAAGTTTATCTAAACACCCGTGAATCCCCTGTCAGCGGGTTACTGTCTTCCTTCGTATGCATATATGTTGAGGAATTGAACACGGATTTAATTTATAGTAAAGGGAAAGGCCTGGCCATACAAGATAAAGGTTCGGATTTCATCACCGTTCTCTTCTTTCTCGCCTTAGGAACACACAACCTACGCGAACCTAAGCTTAAAATACTGACTAGAACGAGATCGATAGGGTAACGAGCTCAATAGGAAATTCGTTTAAAAAATATTGGTTGCTCTATTTAGCATACTTCGAAGTTCATGATGGTTAATGTAAGTTGAGCGTGCCGCCTTGTAACCCAAGTGAATGTTTTTCCAGTGAGGCATGGGTGTCAAAGATCCATTGAGCTTCCCTTGTCTATATTCAACTTACTTTAACTCAGATTGATTCCTGAGAGGTTTGCTTAAATTGTAACGAATTTCCTTTCGAAAGCATAAAAGATGGTCTAGAAATAATCTAAGTGGAGCCATCATGCTTTTTGTATGCTAGAAATCAGTAGGTTTGTTGTGGTGGAGTCATCCTTGTGTGTGTTTATTTAGAACTTCCCTTCCTTTTAGGATTTTTTTCTTTTTAATTTTGTTTTTCTAGTGTATGCACGAGGTCATTAGAGATCGGGCTTGGATAAGAGAGACTTTAGGTCGTTTGATTAGTGAAAAGCCTAAAAATTCTTCTTTGGTAAACAGGGAGCTTGAAGACTCTTCTTTAGAGAGCCCTATTTTCGGGAACTTCAGTTTTGAGAATTTGAGTCTTAGTGAGGAATTCACCCCTAGGATTTTAATTGTGCCAAGAATGACAACTTTGAAGGAGTACATGTACCCAACTAGGTCCAATTGGGCATCATGCATTAAATTGCCAGTCTCTACGACTACTTATGAGTTGAATCCTGGTATTCTTCAGATGATCCCTATATTTTTAGGAAAAGATGATGAAAACCCTTACTTTCATATTAGGGACTTCGAAGAAATTTGTGGAACAATTAAGATTAAAGACCTTAATTAGTGATGATGTCTTGAAACTTAGGATGTTCCCATTTTCCTCGAGAGATAAAGCCAAGACCTGGCTACATAACCTACCATCCGAGTCTATAGAAACATGGAAGGAAATTATTGCTGCATTCTATTTGAGGTATTACCCTAAGCATAAAACTGCAGCTGTTAGGTAGAAAATTAGTGCCAGTATCCAACAAGATGGAGAATCTCTTTATAGGTTTTTAGAAAGATTCAACGATCTCTTATCCCTATGTCCTCACCATGGTTACGAGAAAATGAAACTAGTTTAGATTCTATATGACAGTTTAGACTATTCGACCAAATCCATGGTCGAGTCTTTATGTGCAGGTAAGTTCCAAGATAAAACTGCTGATGAAGCTTTCACTTTTTTAGAAGAAGTGGCTGAAAAATCCCAACAGTGGGAGTCTTGTGTTGAACCCTATAAAAGACTCTTGGTCAAAAGAAATAGCACCAATGTGGTGGATATAAGCTTTGGGTCAGATGCTAAGTTTGTTGCTTTGTCTAAAAGGTTAGAAGCCTTGGAGTTGGGTCAGTATAAACATAGGTATTTTGTTGAACCTGATGATATAATTAGATCCTCTCAAATCTCTAGTTATGGAATAGAGCCCAATAACTCGTTTTGGGAAGGCCAGGTTAGTGAAGAGCAAGCCCATGCTCTCTATAACAACTTTAGGTTTGAAAACCATCAAAAGTTTGACCCATACTCAGAGACCTACAACCCTGGTTGGAGAAACCATCCAAACTTCTCTTGGTCTAAGGGCCAGAGTCAAGGTCAGTCTAGTAATTCTCAAGCTCCCCCAGGTTTTGGTTATAATAAGGACTCTTTAGATCCATCCCAGTTCGAGAACCATCTGAGAATAAAATGACTATTTTAGAGGAAACTCTTAATATGTTAGCAAATAGCCATGAAATGTTAACAAAGAACCAGGTTAGTTTTCGACATAAAGCCGACCAGACTCTTGCTAAGTTAGAACTTCAGGTTAGTCAAATAGACAAGACTCTAAGTGACAGAGATAACAGAATTTTCCCTAGTCAACCACAACCCAATCCTAGAGGAGTTCATCAAATATCTTTAGTTGGTGATAAATAATCAAATCATGTGAATTCAATAACAACCCTTAGGAGTGGTAAAACGGTAGACAATATGGTAGCCATGCCTAGTGGACACACTGTAGTTCCACCTTTTACTTCCCAAGATAAGGAGCCCATAGCTGAGGAAACTGAAACAATTCCTAAGGATTCCCATGAAATTCTTGATAGGACTACATTTGTACCTAGAGCCCCATATCCACAGTTGCTAGCCCCGACAAAGAAAAAGTCGACTTTCAAAGAGATAATGGAAACATTTAAGCAGGCGAACGTCAATATTCCGTTATTAGAAGCAATTAGGAAAATGCCTGCTTATGCCAAGTTCCTTAAAGATATTTGTACACGAAAGTGTAAGCTTAATTTTCATAAGAAATCCTTTTTAGCTAGTCAAGTAAGTTCAATTCTTCTGAACCAAACACCCCCTAAGTATAAGGACCCTGGATGCCCCACCATATCTTGTGCGATTGGTAATCACATGGTCGATAAAAATTTACTTGACTTAGGATCTAGTGTTAACTTACTCCCGTATCATGTATACACCCAGCTAGGTCTTGTTAAGTTGAAACCGACTAAAATGACGCTACAATTAGCTGATAGGTCTGTCAAAGTCCTTCGCGGTATCATAGAGGATGTTCTAATTGAGGTTGATTAAGTTTATTTATCCAGTGGATTTCCTTGTTCTAGACACCCATCTTGTTAATGAACCAAGCACTCAAATCCCAGTGATTTTAGGTCGCCAATTTTTAGCCACAGCTAACGCTGTCATCAACTGTAGGACTGGGCTTATGAACATATCCTTTGGTAATATGACTACTAAACTAAATGTTTTTAAACCTTCTAAGAACGATGATTTTGAAATAGTGAATATGATTAGAACTTTAGTTCAGGATTTAGTTTAGGATAATTGGCTTGACACTTTACTGGTAGATTCTCTAGATGATTTTGAGGAAACCATTCTCTTAGATCAAATGTGTGATCAATCTTTGGAAGAAGCTCTTGAGTATTTTAAAGATTCTATGGACCCAAAAATTCAGGCAATAGTTTTAGGTTTTCTGAGAGTAATAATGACCCTAAGTTTGGGGGTAGAGAACTAGAAGAATCTCTTGAGTATTTTAAAGACTCTGAAGATCCGAAAATTCAAGCAATAGTTAAAGGTTTTGTCTGTGAGTAATGAAAACCCTAAGTTTGGGGGTAGTGATGGTTCTTGTGATTGTCACGTATTCGTGATTTGAGTCCCTAACTTGGTACTCGAGCCTTGTGCGTCTGAGATATTACTTGAGTCTATTTAGACTCCGTAACCCGATCCTCCTGATACTATCCAGGAGGTAACCCAGGTATTAGAGACCCGTTTTTCAGATGAATCTATTTATCGAGATACACATATGAAGTTCAATTTATGCGCCAGATAAACCAGATTGTCTTGATGAAACCTTAGATGAGGACATGCTCCTTCTTTTCATTTTTCTGAACTAGTGCAGTTGTCTCATATTTGTGTTAGCTCTATTTGGTCTTATGGACCCACAATTGTTTCGACTATTGGTATACGATTTTGAAAGATGATTAGCCAATTTATGGTATTTGATGTCTAGATAAAGACTTTAAATTTAGCATTTTCTGGGAGGAACCCGCGCTCATGCGATATGGTAATATTCTTCCTTATTTCTTTTCCCTCAAGTGGTAACAGTTTCTCTTTGTTCATGCTTTTAATTTTATTTTTAGAACATTGGGGACGATGTTAGATTTAAGTTTTGGGGTAAGGGAGAAACTTCTAATCGCATAGTATCCAGTTAGCTAAGTTTACATACTTTTTCTCACCGAAAAGATGGAAATTAGAATTGCTAGGGATAATATTCTAGTGAGACATTAGAGATCTTTGACAATCAGGAGAGAACATGTACCATTTAGAGGGTAATCATGATGGACCTAACCATCCATGATAGAAAGAAAATTTGGTCAGAAGGAAATGCCAGAAAGACAAAGCAACCTCATAATGTAGTCTTAGTTACTGGATTACGACTCTCTTTCAATAGAAACTTATCATCATCAAATGGAGCGACATCAAAATCTATGAAGAAAGTTGAAGACGTTTAAGGTTTAGAAGCAACAATAAAAAATCAGAATTCAAAATCAAAGTTTAAGACATAGTTACAAGAAGTTATAAGAGCAAAGAAAATTAAACGATATAAGTTGTTGAAGTTCATGATACCAAGACATTACAAGTTGTGAAGATCCAAGTGCTAAAGTCCTTCTTTCATGGCCATGTAAATTTTTGTCTTGCTATTACTCCGTTTCAAAAATTAAATAAAACGATATACATTTAAATTTTGTTATTAGCTTTTTGTTTAATAAGGCCATAGGGAAGTAGAAATCTATAAGGAAAAGTCTCAAGCAAGAAATCGAAGAGAAGAGTTAATTGTCAAGGTTGTACGAGGTTCAAGAATTTATCATCAACAGTTGAAGTCGAAGAAGACGTTGTTTCTACTGAGCACTATGATAGAGTCGGAGAGAGATGCATAATGGTTGCTTTGTTAGTCTGCTTTCCATCCGGAACAAGATCTTTCTAACACTGGTTTAGCTCATCACACGTAATTAGTCCAGATGTGTAGCAGATGTCCCTCTCATATTTATCTCTCTCCTAATCTTATCCAGTTGTAAAAAGGATGCATCTCATAATGTTTTGTGTAGAGGATATCTCTTTATCTTGCAGTATAGCGGATGTGTCTCCCCTTTTCTTTATTCAGCTTTAGAGAAAGATACCTTTAATTTCTCTGGCATTCTAGTTACTTGGAGATAGGTTGAGAATATGTATGTCCTCATAGATCTTTGGATACTTGTGACCAATTAGAAGTCAAGGTTTTGTGGGTACACCTCTTGTAAACCCTCCCGAGACTATAACTCGGCCACTAGGGCCACCTAGGGGTTCAAAGGCTTGTTGCACATGCTAAGTGCAATTGCGATGCCTACGACAGTGAGTTAGGATTTTATTTTCTAGATTAGTTTTGCTCGAGGACTAGCAAATAATAAGTTTGGGGGTATTTGATAGACACATTTTTGTGTCTGAATTGTCCTCAGTGTCACTATTGTTAGTGCTTGGTTTTTTACTTATAGGGTGTTTTACTTGTGTAGGTGTTTTTGGAGAAATACACTTGTGTGGAAAAAGTTGCTCAAAAAGTGGTATTTGGACCCCCGGAGAGTTTGGGGAGTAATTTAGAGCATCATAGAAGGAAAAAATTCGAGTTGCAGAGAACTGCTATTACTGTTGCTGAAGAAGAAAACGAAGAACATAAGACGGAACAAAACAGTCGTTCACCAACAGTGACAACGACACAGGATAGGAGGGTCGTAATGCTACATTGATAGTGACACTTCCCAATTATCGTTCTCTGTAACATTTCGGTTTGTAACAAAAATAACTGTTACAAACCCGATTTAATCAATTTCTCTCCTTTTTCATCTTTGTAAACACCCTTTGAGCAATAAAAATGAATTTTGAGTGTGCTTTCACCATGAGAAGCTAAACCCATCCTCTGGGACGACGGAGGAAACCAAGTTTCACAAATGTGGTAATTCTATTAATTCTTTTTACGACTATTTGCACTGTTATTCAATTTATTTATGAGTTTCATTGAATGGTTGTGATTACAATTGATGGGTCATTCTTAGCTTAGATGTTTTGATGTCTCATGTTTTAGTTTTACACCCATTACTTTTGAAATCTACTTTAGGCAATAAATTAGAGTCAATAAAACTTTATTATTTGAGCTTTTATTATTTAGAATTGATATCTGAACCATATGAGTGCGGAAATTGGTGGAATCCTATCCCCAGTCTCTCCATAATTTTCACAACACTTTATTTGAGTTTGTTATTTTTATTTATAAAAATTAAGTCTAAAAAATCTGCTTTCACAAGTATCAACGAACCTGGATGTAGGTACTGAATATCGCAAGATAATAGTTCACGAGTATCGTAGTAAATAAAGGAGAAAAGAGTTATAAAATGATACGATGATAGAAGTAGCGCGGAGAAATATGAAGTTTTGCGAGGATGGAGTAATTTTACGAGTATGAGTTGCGATACTTCCCAATTCATATACAGCTGTATAAATTTTACTATAAATAGGAGTTCAAATGTAAAATTAGAGAGGTTCTTTTAGTGAGTGTTAGAAAATATCTTAGGAAAGAGAATAGAGAAAGTTGTAACTATTCTAGTTCCATTTAGATACTTCTTTGTAATCAATTGAGAACATTAATAAGAAAATTGTTATTCATCATCAAGAACTTCTTGAGTTTTTACTAATTCTACTGAGGGTGTAGTTGTAGGTAGCCAAAATTGTGGTAGCCAAAATTGGCGCTAGAAACAGGGACTTGAGAATTGTGGTAGCCAAAATTTGAGGGAATTGTGGAAAATTTGAAGATCAAATGAAGTTAGTAGATGGAGATTGTAAAAAAGAAGAATGTAATGTGATCACAAAGACAATGATTGATGAATTTCATAGTAATGTGAAGGGAAAAATATATAAGCGTGATTGTAGAGGAAGAAAGATCATGGAGGAAGAAAAGATAACAACTTTAGAAGAATGGGAAAAGCAGAAAATCACATTTTCAAGAGAAATTCCAAATGAAGACTTGAACCATACTTCACCATTGGTGATCACAATGCCGATCATGCTAGAAGATAAGAAAGCTGTAGAAAAATGGAAATTAAACCGAATTTTGGTTGATACAGGGAGTTCTGTTAATATCATATTCTATCATGCACTTAATGGGATGGGAATTAAAGATGAAGAAATCACAAATTCAAAATGTCTTATTCATGGATTAGGAAAATCTACGACAAAATCTAAAGGGGAAATCGCGCTGCGAATATTACTAGGCGAAATCGAAACACATGTAACCTTGTGTGTGATAGATATGGAATCTCCATATAACATGCTGATAGGAAGGCCATGGATTCATGCGATCAAAGCTGTTGCTTCAACATTACATCATAAAATCAAATTTCCTACACCAAATGGAATACAAGAAATAAAAGGAGATCTTGATAGTGCAAAATTTTGTTATCAAATTGAAGTAACGCAATGCGGAGGAAGAGCAAGAAAGAAACAGCTTCGTAGGAAACTTGCGAAGGAAACAAAAAAGGAAGAAGAATTCCGAGTGTATACAGTAAGAGCAAAGGAAGGGAGAGGTATAACAAATGAGATTCCATAAAAAGAAGGGGAACCAGAAAAAATAATCAAAGAACCAACACCTATGGGGGAGCAAAATCCAAGCTATGTTGCAGCTGAACCAACTAAATAAATAAATATTGGAAGTAAAGAGGAGCCTTTATTCTTGCGAATTGGAACTAAGATGGATGAAGAAGAAGAAAAAAGAACTATTGATCTTTTACGAGAATATAAAGATATCTTCGCAGGAAGTGTAGATGAGATACCAGGAATTGATCCATCAGTGGCGTGTCATAGATTGAACATAGATAAAAATGTAAGACCATTCAAACAAAGAATAAGGAAGATATCGCAGAATTATCATGTACAGATAGAAGAAGAGTTACAAAAGATGTTGGATGCAGGGATCATAAGGGAAGCAAAATATCCAGAATGGATTGCGAATATGGTCATTGTTCCGAAAAAGAATAAAGGAATAAGAATTTGCATAGATTTCACTGATCTAAACAAGGCATGTCCCAAAGACAGTTTTCCATTACCAGATATACCACAAATGGTGGAATCAGCTGCAGGTCATGATAGAGTCACTTCACTTGATGGATATAAAGGGTATAACCAAATATCAATCGCAGAAGAAGATCAAGAACATACCGCCTTTTTTGATCCAATGGGTTTGTATTGTTATGTGAAGATGCCATTTGGTTTTCGGAATGCGGGTGCTACATATCAACGTATGGTTGAAAAAGTGTTCGCGAAGTGGATACATAAAACTTTGGAGGTATATGTAGATGATATGTTGATAAAAAGCAAGGGAGCTAAAGACCATGTGCAAGATTTGAAGGAAATATTTGAGTAAATGAGAAAGTTCAACATCAAATTAAATCCTGAGAAATGTATAATTGGGGTTTCATCTGGAAAGTTCTTGGGATACATAGTATCAAAGTAGGGAATACAAGTTGATCTAGAAAAGGTCCAAGCAGTTCGTGACATGCCAACACCTGCAACGGTAAAAGAAGTACAAAAGCTAAATGGACTCTTGGCTTCACTTGGAAGATTTATTTCGCGAATGTCAGATAAGTGCAAGCATTTTTTCAACATACTTAAAAAGGGAGCAAAATTCAAGTGGACTGATGAATGTGAAAAAGGTTTTCAAGGAATCAAAGAATACCTCGCAAATACATCTATACTACAGAAACCAGAGAGAGGTGAAGAATTATTGGTATACCTCGCAACAACTCCATATGCTCTAAGTGCAGTTCTGTTGCGAGCAGATGCAGGAGTAGATAGGCCTATTTACTATATTAGTAAAACCTTTAATGCAGCAGAGAAGAATTATTCTAAAATAGAGAAGTTAATCTTAGCCTTGGTTTATGCATCATTCAAGTTACGAATATACTTTCAAGCACATGTGATAAAAGTGGTAACCAAAGTCCCAATTGAACCAACCATGAAGAACACAAAAAGGTCAGGAAGAATAGAAAGGTGGAATGCACAAGTAAACCATTACAAGATAAAATACGAAGTATTATCATCGCAAAAATCACAAGTTGTCGCAAATGTTTTGGCAGAATTTCCTTTGGAAGAAGATGAAGCAGTAGAGGAAATGATGGATGTTGAAGAAGAATTTGGAAATCCAAAAGACTTGTTAACATAACCAGATAGATGGGAAATTCTAGTGGACGGATCGTCCAATAGTGAGGGAAATGGAATTGGAGTCGTGTTTATTTCACCAGAAGGAGAAAGAAAAGCATTCTCATTCAGACTAGAATTTGCATCCACGAACAATGAAACAGAGTACGAAGCTGTAGTGCATGCATTAAAGATCGCAATAGAAAAGAAGCTCGAAAGTATAAGGATAACAAGCGATTCGCAGTTAGTGATTTTTCAAATTAAAGGGGAATATACCACAAATGAATCTTCTTTGAAGAAATACAAGAAACTCGTTGAAGAATTATCTGCGAAGATACCAAAATTAAAATGGAGACATATATCTAGAAAATATAACCGTCTCGCAGATGCTTTTTCATTTATTCCAAGCATGATGACAAATCCAAGTACAAGAAATATCCAAATACAGACAATTCAACACCCATCAGTGGACAAAGAGAAAGAAATTGAGGAAGCTGTTGCGATGGAAGTAGAAAAAGAGTTATCAAACAACATCGCAGATTGGAGAAAAGAAATTCATGCATATCTCGCAACAGGAGAAATATCCAGGAACAGACTAGAAGCACATAAATTAAAGAGTCGTGCAACAAACTATGAGTTGCGAGAAGGAATTTTATATAGAAAGTCTTTCAATGGACCACCTCTCAGGTGCTTAACTCACGAAGAAAGAGAAAAAATATTGAAGATGTTACATGGAGGAGAAGCTGGAAATCATAGTGGGGGAAGATCTCTAGCATATAGAGCAAAGATACAAGGATATTACTGGCCTTATATGCATACAGACGCAAAATTGTTCGTACGAAGATGCAAGGAATGTCAACGACATGGTAAAAGAATTCATGCACCAGGAGCCACGTTAACTTCTTCAAAAAGCTGCTGGCCTTTTGGAAAATGGGGTTTGGATATTGTTGGACCATTTATACCTGGATCTGGACAAAGGCGATACTTGATAGTTGCAACAGATTATTTCACGAAGCTCATGAAGTAAAAAAGCAAGACAACATATTCGTGATAAAGATGTTTTCACATTCATATTTGAGAACCTCATTTGAAGGTACGGGGTTCCAGCAAAACTAGTATCTGATAATGGAAAACAATTTGAGGGGAAGAATATAGAGATGTTACTCAGTGCTTTTAGAATAAAATGTGGGAAGTCAACCCCGTTATATCCACAAGCTAATGGACAAGAAGAAGCAACAAATAAAACAATCGCAGATACAATCAAAAAGAAATTACAAGGACATCTCAAAGGGTGGTGCGAGCAAGTACCTAGCGCAGTTTGGGCATACAATACAACTAGAAGAGAAGCAACTGGAATGTCTCCTTATTGTCTAACATATGGAGTAGAAGCAGTATTACCCACAGAGGTTATAATTTCGACAACAAAGAAAGAAGCTTGGGAAAGAAATTTAAGTGCGGGAGTAATATTAAGATAATTGGATGATTTGGAAGAAAAAAGAGAAAAAGTGTTGCACCATATGAAGATTTATCAGGAACGATTAGCTTGAGAATACAACAAGAGAGTCATTGAACGTGAATATAAACCAGGTGATTTGGTCATGCGAGAAACACCTCGATATCAAAAAGAAAATGGAGGAAAATTAGCACCAAAATGGGATGGACCATATGTTATTAAAGAAGTTGTAGGAAGCGGAGCTTATCGACTGATGGGCCCAGAAGGGAGAGACATGGGTTTGAGGCTTGGTAGACCTTGGAACAGACTATATTTGAAAAGGTATTATCCATAAAACTCATGAAATTTTTTACGAATATTGTTTGCTCTTAGGAAATTGGGAAAAGTTACGAGTTTCAAAATTTATATTGCGATTAAATTTTCATTAATTTGCGAATAAAAGACCGTAATCTGTGATCAGCCTCCAAAAAAGAAAGAGAGCCGCAGAAAATTTTATACAGGTAAACCTTTGTGGCGTACACCCTAGTTCGCGAAGCTATATTTCGTAAGAGGCAAAGTCCTAAAGTACGTCATTTAAGGGGGTACCTATAACGTGGCTAAGGGTAACCGGAACACCACCAAGGGCCCTTAGTACATGGTAAAAATTTAGGGGTACAACCCAATAATGGGGTACCTATCCGGGTTAGACACCTTGGATTCTCACCTAATCTAGCGACATTACGCAATATAAAATGCGGTGTAAGAGGATTTAGGTTGGGCGACTAAGGCATACTGTCTTTCCCAAGAAGTGCAGAAAACGATCAAGGCGCCGAGGTACACGGTTGAGTCAAGAGTGCCGGGTGAGGTTGAACCACATCTGCCATTTTTGACAAGTCTTGGCAAATGATGCACTTGGCCCAAAGATACCACATAGGGTGCAACCTCGTAACTATAAGCCCTATAGGCAAAAAGGATAAGAGGTTGCGATCAAAAGCTGGTTGTTGGCAGAACCGGATGGGAAGAGCTAACCTTGTATGGTCGATGTACGCTTCCTTGAAGGGGCAATTAGGGGGAAGATAAAGGGCAGCACCCTCCATTAGGGAGCTGATACATGCTATAAGACGCAAATGTCACGAGGCTTCTTGTTTGCGAAAATATAAAGGCTTGTCATATTTGTGCAACAAATGAAGTTCTGCGAGCCTTCTAAAAAAAAAAAAAAGAAGAAGAAAGAAAGAAAGAAAAGAATAAAGAACTCGCAGAACATAATAAAGAAGTTAAGATGAGATCAATGGGTCACTACATGAAAGTGTAGAGACGTCCTGCGATTTCATCGCAAGACGGCAATGTCATGGGGATTTATGTTCGCAAGAATATTTAGGCCTGTCATATTGTCGCAACACTTCCTGAAGAGGCTAAAATACTATACAAAGAAGTTAAGATGAGATCAATGGGTTTTTGCATGAAAGTGTAAGTACGTCCTGTGATTTCATCGCAAGACGATAATGTCATGAGGTTGTATGTTCGCAAGAATGTTCAGACTTGTCATATTATCGCAAATACAAAAATATACTACAAAAGAGGTGGAAAAATAAGACCTTTACTTAGGAAGGCATGATAAGACCACAGAAATTAATGAAATTCATTGCATCAATATCATTGAAGAAATTTTACAAGAATAAACATCAAGAAATTTTGAAAAGAAGACAGCTCTGCCAATATCATTGAAGAATTTTTACAAGAAGTCCTATCAAAGAAGACAACATCATTGAAGAATTTTAATGAAGACTTAACAAAAGATGCGATTTTGATAGCAATCAAATACAGATAAGTTCATATTCGTAAAAGTTTACGAGAATTACATACTTCTTATACTTCCATATATTGAATATTTCTCCAAAATATTGAATACTTCTTATAATTCTTCAAGAATATCTCATATTTATTATACTTCTTTAACGGATATTTCATTTGGGGAGGGTTAAATAATCATTATACTTCATCATATGTTACATAATTATACACAGATTGAATACTTCTTATATTTCTTCAGTTGGTGAATTGAGTACTTCTAATACTTCTTATATTTCTTCAGTTGGTGAATTGAGTACTTCTAATACTTCTTATATTTCTTCATTTGGTGAATTGAGTACTTCTAATACTTTTTATATCTCTTCATTTGGTGGATCGAGTACTTCTAATACTTCTTATATCTCTTCATTTGACGGATTTGGTACTTCTAATACTTCTTCAAAAGTATTGTATATGTAGTATACTTATTAAGAATATTTCATATATTTTATTTTTTATACTTAAAAGGGAGGATTTCTTATTTACAATCGTAACAAGTTGAAACTTCGTAAGATAAATTGAGGCAGATATTCTAATACTTCAAACAATGTTTAATCATTTAAAGAGAAATAATAGGGGGAAAAGGAGATACTAAGCTTTATCTGTGAGTTATATATTATTTCTCTTCATATAATCAAATGGAGCAAATTTAAGGTTAAATTATCTTCGCAAAATATCAGAAAGAAAGGATAAATCATCTTCGTAAAATATCAGATGTACTTCTTAAAAAATAGAATTGTTCGCAAAAAGAAAACCAACAGTAACTAAGGGAAGGAATTCAAAAGAAAGGAGGACAAGAGAGTTAATGATAAATTGAAAAAAGAATGTTATCATGCTTCATCAACACTCTGTGCTGGATCTTTAAGATCAGTAGGGTCATTAGCAGCCTTCGACTTTTGCGAGATATCATCCTTGAAAGAATATGCAACATGAACATCTCCTTGAGGAATAGATTCTTTCTCATCATCAAGATCTTCATCATCACTCTCATAATCGAAATCACTATCAGGCTCACGAGTAACTTCATCGTCAGATATCTTCAGAAGAGTAATTTTCACAGGAGGCAAGGCTCTTGATAAGAGAATGTTATCCGTATAGACTTGAGCTTTAAGATGACTTTCACGAAGTATAGCTTTTTGATGATTGGTATCTTCGATATCTTTGGAATAAGCAAGATAGTTGAATCTCCGAGTAGCACGGTCACGAGAGTTGATTAGGCGGGTAGAAAGCAAAGAATTTTTCTTACGAAGCTCGGAACATGAGGCTTCTAATTCAGCTTTCGCGTTAAGAAGGTTGTTCTCAGATTCTGCAAATAAAACAAAATTCAAAGGATAAAGTTTGCACGTATAACAAAATTTAAAGATATACCAGAGGCAGTCAAATTTTAATGACTACCTTCTCTTTGCGAAGCAAGAGATTGAGTTAAAGATAGACAACAGTTCTTCATCTGATTCATCGCATTATCAAAACCATCACCAACTAATCCTTTAAGTCGAGATTGAAGCTTTTGATCTTTAGAAAGGACAAAATTTTTATCCTTCGCAAGTTTGGCATTAAGACTCTTTAATGACGAATAATCTTCTTCAAGTTGATTCTTCTTAGCACTCAAGACTATATTCTTATTAATAAGGGAATTCTTCTCAGTAACAAAAGAATTTCTTTCAGCATCTGAAGACTTCTTTAATTCCTCAAGTTCACCTTTCAACAAAGAAAGAAGATTTTCTTGATCGCAACATTTATTCTGAAGAGTCTTTAATTCTTGCGAAGAAACAATCATTGTATTCAAAAACGAACATTTCTCTTCTGATAAGGTTTTGTTCTCTTCTAATAAGTTTTCTATTCTCAAATTAGCTTTAGTTAAGGAAGAAAAAAGTTGAGATATGTCATCATTCAAAAAAATTCGATCATATATTAATTGAGTATTCTCTTGAAAAAGAGCATCAGAGTTGTCAAGAGCACACGAGTAAAGATCAGATAAATGGGAGAATTGGTTTGAAAGGCTTTCATGATTGGTTCGATATTCTGTTGCATCTGATTCATGGTGAAGTACCAATCTTCTACATTTCTGGATGGATTCTATAAAGGGAAATGGGTTTTAATGGATGTTTCAAGCATATGAAGAATATAAGTAAATAAAAGGGAAAATATGAAGATAAGCAATCATACCTTTCAATTCATCATTTCTTTTGCGAAGAATCGCGCAGTCGAGAGAATCATTTTGAAGATAATAATTTTATTTACGGAGATCCTCGCATTCTGCTTGAGAAGATTTCAAAGACTGGCGAAGCAATTCAATTTCTTTTTCCAAGGATTGACGTGAATAAGAAATGTCTGGATTGATGAAATTATTTAGAACTTCGCAAAACTCATATTGCGAACAAACATTAGTAGACTTCGCAGTATTGGTCAAAACCTCAGATAACATTCGGAAAGTTGAATAAATTCCATCTCGAATTTCCTGAGGAAGAGGAGAAGAATTTGAAGGAATAAGAGCAAGCTGCAAATTGTCTGGAGAAATAGCACTCAAAGGATTTGGGGACAAGATAGGTTTTTCAAGAGAAGAAGTTGAAGAAATATTTTGCGAGGGTTGTTTTTCAAGAGAAGAAGTTGAAGAAATATTTTGTGAGGGTTGATCTTGAAGAAGTGTTGACAAATTGACATTGATGGGAGATTGAAAGGTAGGTAATGGAGTAGAGGCATGAGTGTGTGAAGAAGCATTTTCACGAGGAGGAGAAGAAAATTCCTTATAAACTTCAGGAAGGAAATCATCAATTGGAATTAATGGTGTGGGTTTAGTTATTCGGGATCTCTTACCAGGGTTTGGTTTGTCGCCCACCTGCGAATCAAAATGTAGATTAAAAACTGAGGCAACAATATATTGTTCAGGAAAGAGGGCAAAGTATTTTAACTACCTTTTGATTCTCAGATTTTCTTCTTCGTGGATTAGGGCTTGGATTTTTTAGCTGAGATTTCATCTCGAGGAGTTATTTTCTCTGAAATAAACCAAAATCAGATAACAAATTATACAGAAATTAAAGAGGAGAACAAATGAAATACGCAGAAGATAGAAGGAAATTACCTTGGAGAACTCATGAAGATATAGTAGAAGAAAAAATTGCAGAGAAAACAGTAATAGAGAGTATGAGAAGAAGATAAAATTGCGGAAATAAGAAGAAGAAAAGGAAGAGAATATAAAGGAGTTATATAAGGGAATAACTAGAAAAGAACGGTTACAAAAGACGTGTCCAAATTCTAAAAGACTAAGTAACGGTTATGTTCTCACGATCATTTCTTCTTCATAGAATTGACACGAGAAGAGGCAAGATGTAGGTACTGAATATCGCAAGATAATAGTTCACGAGTATCGTAGTAAAGAAAGGAGAAAAGAGTTATAAAATGATAGATGATAGAAGTAGCGCGGAGAAATATGAAGTTTTGCGAGGATGGAGTAATTTTACGAGTATGAGTTGCGATACTTCGCAATTCATATACAGCTGTATAAATTTTACTATAAATAGGAGTTCAAATGTAAAATTCGAGAGGTTCTTTTAGTGAGTGTTAGAAAATATCTTAGGAAAGAGAATAGAGAAAGTTGTAACTATTCTAGTTCCATTTAGATACTTATTTGTAATAAATTGAGAACATTAATAAGAAAATTGTTATTCATCATCAAGAACTTCTTGAGTTTTTACTAATTCTACTGAGGGTGTAGTTGTAGTTTATTCTGAAACTACACTGGACTCTACGCACTTGATTCCCTTAGCTGGTCTCACCCACAACTAAGACCCAAAGTCAAAGACTTGATAAAAAAATATGTCTCACACAAAAAAGTCTATTGAATAGATAAATTTGTCTTCCACAGAAATACCTACAAGTTTTTGTTCCTTCTTTTTATAAATCAAGGTGAACATGAACCAATTGATACACCAGACTTATATTCCCGAAGAATAGCCTAGTAATATCAATCACCTCACAATAATCTTAATCGTATTATAGCGTAACAAGATATTGTGGAATCACAAACGATGAGATAAAGATGTTTGTGACTACTTTTTATTTTACCTATCATAGATTAAATATCGAGAAAATATGATAGAACTCAGTTCTACCGAGATAGAAGACAGCTGCGGCACAGCTGCATAAACCTTATCCTAATGAGAGTTGAAACATAAATTAATTCCTGTAGGATTTAGTTTTACTATTTTGTTTATTTAGGAGTCTTGGAAGGTTTTTCTCTACGGAGTTTTTTTTATCCCCAAGGTCTAATAACGTTAGGAATAGGAGTTTGGTTAGGAGTCATTTATGTTTTCGTCTATTAAAGGAGTTTGTCAGGTCGATTGTTACTCATTTAGAAACCAAGTATATGTTTAGCAATTATTTTTTTAGTCTGCAAACGATTTCGCTTCTACAGGCCGTGATAAGAATCAAATTATTATCACTGGTATCAGAGAGGTTTCGCTCCTTGTATGACCAAAACTCGAGAACCAAAAAGAAGATTCATGGAGAAATTGACACCACAAGTTACTGCGATGGCTACATCAAGCAATCGTTTGGATGAACAACTGGAGAAGTTGTTGGAAAAGACTTGGCAGCAAACGGTGAAGCTCGTAACATGCCTAGAAATGATGGGAAGGTGATTTTTCCACTATTTGAAGTTACAGATCCTGAATGTTGGTTATATCGCGCTGAATTGTACTTTCAATTTAATGAAATACCCGCTGCAAAAATGGTGCAATTGGTGGGTATTAATCTTGATGAGAAGGTGTTATAATGGTACAAGTGGATGGAAAAAATATCACCTAACCCTAACTGAAAAGGGTTCTCTGCATCTTTTTTGAAAAGATTTGGACGCACCAAATATGATGACCCAGCTGCAGCTTTAGCCAAGATCAGTCAAGCTAATTTTAGTTCCACTGGATACTATCAAGAGGAATTTGAACGACTGTCAAACAAGGTAAGTGACGTTCCAAAGAACGTTTTGGTGAGTTGTTATGTTGGTGGTTAAAACCTGAAGTCCTTCTCGAAATGCAAGCACTAAGCCCCGAATCCTTAGTCGAAACTTTAGGTTTAGCCCGTTTACAAGATGAGAAAGTTAACTTTCAAAGACCGAGTTAGAGTAGACCTTCGGTACAACCTAATGCAACCACAACAACATCAATTAAAACTAATCCTACTCCCCCAATCAAACGTTTAACTACAAAATAGGTAGAGGAACGACGAAGGAAATAACTTAGCTTTCATTACGATGAGAGATGGTTTCGGGGACATAGATGTAAATCAAAAACTTTGTTCCTTATCGACAGTGAAGAAGACATCGATGAAGAAATTGAATATGACATACAAGATATAAAAGGAAAACCCACATATTAAATATGCATGCATGCATTGACAGGATCGACATCGCCACAAACTATGCATATAATGGGTGAGATTAAGAAGGCAAAAGTCATAATTATTGTGGATTTCGGAAGTACTCATAATTTTCTAGACCTTTCTATACCAAACCAGATGGGCATTGATATGGTTAAATATGAAAAGTTTGAGGTTATGATTGCTAATGGGAGTCGAATCCCATGTTTTGGACGGTGCACATAGTTGGAGTTTCATGTTCAAAGTACCCCTTTTATTAGTGATTTTCATGTGTTAGCATTAGGTGGTTGCGACATGGTACTAGGTGCTCAATGGTTAGAAACACTGGGGCCAATTTTATGGGATTTTAAAATTTTAACAATTGAATTTAATGTTAACGATCAGAACATACAAATGCTTGGAAATAAATCTCAACTTACCAGTTAGCATCTATATGCACTATGAAGAAGCTAATCAGAAGAGGAGCACAAGGTTTAATATTGCAGGTCCAAGGTATGGAGCCAAGTTTTACGTCAGTAATACCTAAAAATATCAAAAAATTAATTGATTGTTATTCCCCAGTATTCGAAAACCCACCAAGCTACCACCAGTACGATCTCACGACCATAGTATTCCAATACTACCAGGAACTACATCGGTGAGTGTACATCCTATCGCTATGTACACTGTCAAAAGTCTGAAATTGAGAGACTAGTTAGGTAAATTTTGGATGCAGGCTTAATTATACCAAGCACAAGCCCCTTCTCATCACCAGTCATATTGGTCAACAATAAAGATGGAACATGGCGGATGTGCATCGACTATCATTATCTTAATCAAGTGAAGATCAGAGATAATTTTCTCATCCCTGTTATTGACGAACTTCTTGACGAATTGCATGGGTGTCGTTATTTTTCCAAGTTAGACTTGCGTTCGGGTTATCATCAAATTCGCATGGTTGATAAAGACATACTCAAAATGGATTTTCTCACTCATGATGGGCACTATGAATTTTTAGTGATGCCTTTCGGCTTAACTAATGCACCATCGATTTTTCAACATCTGATGAATGAGATATTTCGACCTCATTTGCGCAAGTTTATTTTGATTTTCTTTGACGATATATTAATTTATAGTCGATCATGTGATGATCACTTAAAACATCTAAAGATTGCTTTTCAAATTCTATTAGAGAATCAACTGGTGGTAAAGCTTAGTAAGTGTACGTTTGGTAAATAAGAGACAGAGTATCTCGGACATATCATTACTTGGAACGTATCCTTCCAAAATTGAGAGCATGTTGAGTTATCCTAAGTCTAAATCAGTAAAAGGTCTCCTTGGGTTTTTGGGACTAACTGGGTATTACCAAAAAATAGTTAAGAACTATGGAAGTATATCATATCCCCTTACTCAGATGTTAAAAAACAACAACTTTATTTGGTCAGAGGAAGCCGAAAATGCAACGAAGCCTTAAAAAAAAGTCATGACGACAACACCGGTATTAGCACTTCCCAACTTTGATCAAAATTTTGTCATTGAAACAGATGCAAGTGGACATGGACTTGGAGCAGTATTAATGCAAAACCAAAAGCCAATCGCCTATACAAGTAAAGTCATTGGACCTCGCCATCTCACCTTATCAACTTATGAAAAAGAGTTGCTTGCGATAGTACATGCAGTATATGAATGGAGACCGTATATTTTAGGTAAGCGTTTTACTATCTATACTGATCAACAAAGTTTAAAACATTTCTTGGAAGCTAGAGCGACTACTCCCTCACAACAGAAGTGGTTGGGGAAATTAATGGGATATGATTATGAAATTAAGTATAAAAGGGGAGTGGAAAATAATGCAACTGATGCATTATCAAGGATGAACGAGAACCCAGAATGTAATGCTATAACATATGCTAGTTGTACTTGGATGGAAGACTTGAAGAGGGAATTGAGATCTGGCCCATGGTTGTAAGAGCGTGTAGCAAAGATACACCAGTCCATCTTTAATGAGAAGAACTATTATTTAGAAGATATAATGTTGAAGTATCATCAACAGTGGGTATTAAGTACCGAATCCCGATGGAGAGAGTTGTTTTTGCAAGAGTTTCACTCATCGCCGACAGCTGGACATTCAGGGTATTTAAAGACAATAAAGAGATTATCAAATTTATTCTACTGGAAGGGAATGGATTATGATGTTAAGAATTATATAGCATACTGCAATATATTCATAAGAATAAATATAAGACCGTATCACCTGCTGGACTAATGCAACCATTGCTTATCCATAAAACTATTTGGGTAGACATATCCATGGATTTTATAGACGATTTACCTAACTTTCATGGGAAGACTGTTATTTTTGTCATGGTGGATAGATTAATTAAGTATGCACATTTTATAGCCTTTAAGCATCCATACAAAGCAAGATCAGTGGCAAAAGTTTTTCTAGAATCGGTTGTGAAGCTACATAGGTTTCCCCAATCTATAGTCTCGGATAGAGATGATGTATTCACTAGCCATTTTTGGAAGGAATTATTTAGACTTCAGGGTACGAAATTGAAAATGAGCTCTTCTTATCATCCCCAAACGGATGGTCAAACTGAAGTAGTGAACCGTTGTTTAGAATCTTACCTCTGTTGATTCGTTGGAGACAAACCTAAGAGTTGGTCAGCATGGATTCATTGGGTAAAATATTGGTACAACATACCACACGTCTACTCAGATGACTCCATTTGAGGCTTTATATGGTATACCCCATCCTGTTATGCACCATTACATCCCCAGGGAAGAAAAGAGTACCTCAGTCGAGCTTGTATTGAGCAGAAGAGATCAACTTCTGTTACAACTTAAGGAGAACTCAGTTCTACCGAGATAGAAGACAGCTGCGGCACAGCTGCATAAACCTTATCCTAATGAGAGTTGAAACATAAATTAATTCCTGTAGGATTTAGTTTTACTATTTTGTTTATTTAGGAGTCTTGGAAGGTTTTTCTCTACGGAGTTTTTTTATCCCCAAGGTCTAATAACGTTAGGAATAGGAGTTTGGTTAGGAGTGTTTTATGTTTTCTTCTATTTAAGGAGTTTTTCAAGTTGATTGTTACTCATTCAGAAACCAAGTATTTGTTTCTCGATTCTTTTTTTTTTAGTCTGCAAACGATTTCGCTTCTTCTGGCCGTGATAAGAATCAAATTCTTATCAAAATCTTAAAAAAGATAGTACTCAATACGATAGAACAAAGTAAGATCAGAACACGCAACTATAGATAAAATAATTGGGTATGGCTTCAGAATCCCAATGAAGTCTTTAAGTCGTTAACCGACAATGGTTTTAGAAAAACCTAGGTTAAAGGAGAATCGACTCTAGTCGCAACTAGTATCAAACATGAGGTGTGGGGATTGGGTTTCCCAGTTCCTAGAGTTCTCCCTTATATAGTCTTCAAATCAGGGTTTGAAATCAATGCTACCTTGGTAACAAAGCATTCAAAATTCACCGTTAGATGAAAACCTAATTAGATTCAAGCTAATATCTTTCAACCGTTAGATTGAACTTAGCTCGTTATACACAAATGAAAAGTGACTTCATTTAGATATGGATAACCATACCTAAACGTGTACACCTTGTTGGCTCAACAATAGTAAAACTAAGTTAGCCATATGAACACTTTCATATCCACCTTGTTTATCTCAATCACAACTAGTTCAAATGACTCAAATGAAACTAGTTCTAGAGTAATTCAATTGTATATATTCTCATAGAAGTATACAAGACACAATTGAAGCAAAATCGATTTTGATTCAATCGAATAAATTCATGAAAATTAT
Organism: Papaver bracteatum; assembly: GCA_023529315.1. Classification (NCBI taxonomy): domain Eukaryota; kingdom Viridiplantae; phylum Streptophyta; class Magnoliopsida; order Ranunculales; family Papaveraceae; genus Papaver; species Papaver bracteatum. Next base: position 2,134,332 of record JAJJWX010002629.1, read on the forward strand.
AACCATTGCATTCCTTATTATATAAATGTATTAGTTCATGAAAAAACCGATTTTAGAACATAACCTACTCAAGTATACGAATAGGTATGCATACCTGAGTAGCCGGACTTGGTATTGGTTCTACAGTATGCGAACGGGTACGCTTACTGTCGTACAACCAAACTCAGTTGAATTTCGGGACTTGAACTATTATGCCGGTACGCATAAAGGTATGCATACTAAGTTACCGGACTTCAACTATCAACAATACGCATACGGATATGCATACTATGGTTCTCGTACTTCAACTATCAAACAGTACGCATACGGGTATGCATACTATGGTTCCCGGACTTTGAATAACTTATAACATTTAGCATTCAAGTACGCATACTGTGTTATATCCAATCAATGATTAATTTTTATAAACTCCTTTTTAATCATTGAAACATTCTTGGAAGACGGGAATAGCTGTCTCACACAAACTATTAGCTTCAAAGAAATTTTTAATTGATCAATAGATCAATACGAAACATTCCGAGTCTACATCAAATGACTCTCTCACACAAATTATGTAAGATGTTACTAAGCAATTTTCACATGATCATCTTTTAACTTTCGTTAAGAATATAAGATGAACTTGGTTAAAGAGAAAGCTTACCAATACATATTTCGAAAAATATGTAAGCGAGTTAACCTCAACTCAAATTATCAAATGTGTATAATATAAAGTCTATATAGTTATATGACTTTTGTCTCAATAGGCGATAGAATGGAAATAGACTTATGAGTGATATATGAGTTCAAGTCTCCACATACGTTTTGTTGATGAAGTTCCACAAGCTCCCCTTAGTAGTTCTTTGTTTTCAATCAATGAACGTCGTGAAGTCTAAAGCTCAACTATATATACTATCTTAATCCGAGACATAGCTATAAGTAGACTAGAAATTAAGACTTTTAGTTTTGGAAACTAAACTTGACAAACAAGATTGAGAAACGCTTGCGAGTTTAACCGAGCAGTGGTCTAACAAGCATACATACCAGTTTACGAACTGTCAAACAAGACCAAAGTCCCGAACTTAAGTTTGCGTACCCATTAAAGTTCTAAAATTGATTTAGTTTCATTTCTTACTCATGAACAAATACATTAATAAATTAAGGAATACATTCTTTGCAAACCGTGGCTTAATGTTCATGAATTGATTCTTGAATAAGTACTTTGTATAATCATGAATCAAATCCCATTTTGTTTCAAATGTGTCTTATATACTTCTATGAGAATATAAACAATTGAACAACTCTATGAGTAACACAATTAGATTCATTTGATTATCATTTTATCTAGAAGTATTAGATGAATATGGTTAATACAAAAATGTTCATATGACTAACATCGGTTAACTGTTATTGATCCAACTTAATATACACGTTTAGGTACGGTTACCCATATCTAAATGAAGGTATATTTCATTTGTATGTAACAAGATAAGACCATATAATGGTGGAGAGATATTGTTTTGGTTTTAAGCAAACTTAGCTTGAATCTTACATTTTGTTTTCATCTAACGGTGAATATTGATTGTTTTATTTTCTTTTCTAAGCTATCAAACCCTGATTTGAAGACTATATAAGGGAGAAATCTAGCAACTAGAAAACCTAATCCCCACACTTATGTGTGATACTAGTTGCGACTAGATTTGATTCTCCTTTAACTTAGGTTTTTCCTAAATCCATTATAGGTTATCGACTTAAAGAATTCATTGGGATTCTGAAGCCAGACCCAACTATTTTCTATGTAGTTATGTGTTCTGATCTTACTTGTTCTATTGTATTGAGTACTATCTTCTCTAAGATTTGCTCGAGATTTATCTCCGATAGGTAAGATATAAAAATTAATCACAAAGCTCTTCGTCTCATTCTTTGTGATTCCACAATAACTTCTTCTAGATCTAAACTCATTTGATATTAAAATGATGATTAAAATTCTAAAAATTCTAAATAGACACATAGAATTTTACATGGTTTGATCTACATCCATGGTTATTCACTATGATTGTTAAAATTTACATTTGATTTACATTGATATTTTCCATTAATGGAATTCCAAATTTAGTTTTAGGGAAGAAGATGATAAAGAAAAATACATTCTCTCTCTAAAAATCTCTCTGCAAAATATCTCTTTCTCTCCTAAAATTGTCTCTACCTTTCTCTCTCCTGATATTCTCTTTATATAGGTATCTTCATGGTGGATGACAACTCATATTCAACTCATATTTCCCATATTTTAGGACCTCTGCTATGCTCCTCGCAGGCTCTGCTATCGTGCTCACGAGACTCTTCTATAACCACAAAATCTTCATTTCCTGCTTTGTTCTCGCGAGCATTCTCTCCAACTACAAAATCTTCGCATCTTTCTCATGTTTTATGTTGTCGTTGTCTATTACGTCATTCTTTGAATTTTTATGTGACGCTCGCAGAGTGTTGTTGAAGAATTCACAGAAATGTTGTTAATAATTTCGTAAGAATATTGTTGTGGCGATATTCTGATTCTACAACTACCATATAATTAAGTTATTGTGAGGTAATTGATATTTCTAGGTTGTTCTTAGGGAATATAAGAGCATATTATCAATTGGTTCATGTTCACCTTGATTTATCAAAAGACAGAACAAAACTTCATTGGTATATCTGTGGGAGACATATTAATCTATCAAAATAGTCTTTTATGTATGAAATAGATTTGTTTATAAGTCTTCGACTTTGGGTCGTAGCAACTCTTCTTTTTGGGTGAGATCAGCTAAGGGAATCAAGTGCTGAAGTCCTGTCGGGATTCAGAGATATAAGGAATGCAACTGTACCTTAATATGTGTGAGACTTGGTTAGGGCTCAACTACATTCCAGTCCGAAGTGAATTTGTAGTAGGCTAGTGTATGTAGTGGCTTAATACAGTGTGGCATTCAAATATGGAGTAGGTCCAGAGGTTTTTCTGCATTTTCGGTTTCCTCGTTAACAAAATTTCTGGTGTCTGTGTTATTTCTTTTCCGCATTATATTTGTTTATATAATTGAAATATCACAATTGTGTGTATGTAGTTTAATCAATTGGCAAAATTCAACCTTTGGTTGTTGATTGAAATTGATTGACACTTGAATATAGGTCTTTGGTACCGTTCGAGTTATTCTCATACCAATCAGTTCACAGATTTATTCCTGTTGATTTGCTGATTGATTTGAGAAAGAGATATAACTCTTGGATATCTTTCCTTGATTGAGTCTGACTGTCTAGTTGATTCACTTGGAATTATATTGGAGTTAGTCCATTGAGATTGCCGAACGAAATATTGGGTGTAGTTGTTAGACCCCCTCTTTTTCATAATTCATTCAAATCATTAACTTATAGTACCTATGGAGAGATTATGTTAAAAAATATTATTTTACAGGTTAATAAATGCTGAATTTTGTGTGCCGAATTCGTATCTCTAAAATTGTCATTCCGAACTATCTCTGAATCACAAATCATTGACCGAATAGTAGATCGAATTTACATTCCATCAAAACTAATAATACTCGTATGTTTGTCATCCCAAGCTTTTCCCGTGTATAAATAGAGAAAGTCGTTTGACAATCTTCTCTAAATTTTTTCATTATTTCATTTCAAAATCTTGATACAGACCAGACTAGATACAAATTATTTAAACATAAAAATATATGACCTTCTCAGCCGGTTGATAACGTACAGATAAACTTCTACCTGAAAGTTGTCACGAGAATATATGGAACGGGCACATACTTTCCTCACACACGTGATTCACATATACAAACACTCAGAATCTCTAACATCCCCCCGTAAGTCCATGGTCTATGGAAGCAGAGACACTGAGCTTGGAACGCAAAACAAATAATCATGTTATTGATAAAGCCTTTGCATGTGAACATATTTTCTATTAGATCTTGATTAGATATAAAGCGCACATCCAAAGCTTTTGCTGCCACAAGTTTTCTAACATCGTGAAAAGCCATCTCAATATGCTTCATCCTATTGTGAAAAATAGGATTTGTTGTGAGATAATTAGCTCCCATGTTGTAACACTATAAAACAGGGACCCTAGGAAAAGGGAACTGCAACTCATGAAGTAAAGACTCAGATGTAGCATCAGCTACTGCTCTATATTAAGCTTCAATACTAGACCTGGAGACATACTTTTGTTTTCTTGAGCACCAGGAAATCAAGTTCATACCAAGATAAATTTCCATGCCACCTGTTGACCTTGTATATGTCATGTCACCATCCCAATCAGCATCTGAGTATGCCTGTAACTATAGAGGTAAAGAACTTTCAAACTGCAACCCATAAGTGAGTGTGCCTTGTAAGTATCTGAGAATGCGCTTAACATCTGACCAATAAGCAACAGATGAAGACTTCATATGATGAGAAGCTTAATTTGTTCACAACAAATGTATGTATGGTCTTTTAATAGTTGTGTATTTAGGGGAACTTATTGTTCTTATATACATAACTGGATCCCTCAAAAGGAGTAGAATCTGGTGCAATAGTAGGATTGGATATAGGAGTGGTACAAGGATTGGCAACAATCATCTTAGTCTTGATAAACATATTATAAATATATTAATCCTGAGATAATAAGACACCATCATTGTTCTTAGTTGCTTGAATACCTAAGAAAAAAATGTAACTCACCCAAATCCTTGATTGCAAATTCATTACACAAATCTGAAATTAGTTGATCAACTGCAGAAGTATAACTTCCTATCACAAGTATATCATCCACATAGATGAGAGTATAAAGAATTAAAGAATTAGTGACCTGAAGAAAAGAGAAGTGTCAGTCTTGGAAGAATTAATACCATGTTGGAGAAGAAATTGACTCAGTCTCTCAAAGCAAGCTCTCGGAGCTTGTTTTAAACCATAGAGTGACCTTTGAATCTTGCACAGATGATTAAGAAGAATTTTGTCAGTATATATATCTTGGTGGTTGAATTATGAATATATTCTCAGATAAATAACCATGCAAAAATGCATTCTTGACATCCAATTGTCTGATCTGCCAGTTCTTGTAAAGAGGGATGGAAAGAATTATTCTAACAATTGTTGGTTTGACCACAAGAATAAAAGTGTCATGAGAATCAATCCCCTCAACCTGATTATATCCCTTGGAAACTAGTCTTGCCTTATATATTTCATCCATAGTATATCTACACTATGTATCTTGATAAGCTTCAGTATAACAGGTTGGTAATGTAATATCCTCACACACATACTGAAATTTAGAAGCATAGACTCTTGGTTTTGGCTTAAAAATTCACTTTTTACCTCTTGTTGTCATAGAATGAGCATTTGAAATTGCAGAAGTAATAAAATTATCAGTATAATTTGATGAAGAGACATTAGGAATATCTGTAGAAGTAGTACCAATAGCTTTAGAAGTAACAAAAGCTTGTGTAATAGATAATGACACATCCACATAATTTTAAATTGATTATGGAATTGCAGGTTGAACAGACATTGTGGATAATGTTGCATTACTAGAAGACTCACATTTGAATAATATTGCATAAGAGAATTCAATTTATGCAAATGCAACTTCTCTTGAAATGATATCTTGTTGGCACTAAGATTTAAGCATCTATATCCTTTATGCATGTGACTACAACCATGATTTAACAGATCTTGATTATAGTTTATGACGATTGAAACTTCTGAGGCATGGATAACAAGCACAACCAAAAGTGTGTAAAAATAGATAGTTAGGTTTTTATTTGAAACAAGCATTCAAGAGGTGAAAGTTTATGCAAAGTTGGTGTTGGAAGTCTATTGATGTGATAATGAGTAGTGGATTTAAGTTAAGAATCTAACAAGTGTATTTACAATAAACTCGCTAAGTATGTATGTGTGATTGTATGCTAGTATGTTGATGATATGCTTATACTTGATACAAACATAGATGTGATTAATTCCACTAAAACTATGCGTTGAATGAGAACATTGACATAAAAGACTTAGGCCATGTTGATGTGATCTTAAGGATGAGGATTAATAGATATTCCAATGGTTACAGTCCTAGTTATTCTCATTATGTTGAATCTGTGCTTAAAAGATACAATCAGTTTGATTGTAAGCCTGCTTGTACTCTGTACGATTCTGCTTGTGGACTCAAGATGAATAATAGTGATGAAATACTTTAATACTCAAGAGTTATAGGAAGTCTGATGAATTTAGTGAACTGTAAGAGTCCATATATTGCCTATAGTGTGAGTAAGTGAAGTAGGTATACTTGTAATCCAGTACAAAAGCATTTAGATGCACTTAGTAGAGTATTACAGTGCCTAAAATACTATATGACCTTTTATTTGATTTATGAAAGGTATCCTACTGTATTTGAGGGATATTGTGAAGCAAACTTGATAATTCACTCAGGGAAGTCTAATTCTACGAGTGGATATTGTGAAGCAAACTTGATATTTCTTGATGTTCTATAGCAAGAAATCCAAGATGGAAAAGAAAAGGTGAATAAATTGATGTTTGTAATTGATTTTATCTGATTGAACATAGGGAAACAATAACAGGTAATTGTGAAATGGGTTAATCTTTCTTCCATTGTATGAAGTGCAGATATCTTGGGTTGATTGTATCTGTTGATTATTAAAACTTGATTTTTTTTTTGTTCATTGTTTCTGTATATTCTTGAATTAATTTTTTAACGGGTAAAAAACACGGTACCGGCGATACAGGTACAACACCAGGTACAAGTACAGGTACCGGTACTCAAAATGAGGAACCGGTCAACACCAAGTACAGGGACCGGTTCCATAAGAGAACCGGACCATACCGGACCTTGTGCAGCCTTAGTGACAGCTCACATTCAACTCATCTTTCCCATTTTTTAGGATTTCTGCTATGCTCCTTGCAGGCTCTGCTATGCTCCTCGCAGGATCTGCTATGCTACTCGCGAGATCTGCTATCGTGCTCGCGAGATCTTCTATCGTGCTCGCGAGATCTGATATCATGCTCGCGATACTCTTCTATACCCACAAAATCTTCATTTCCTGCCTTGTTCTCGCGAGCTCCCGCCTTGTGCTCGCGAGCATTCTCTCTAACTACAAAATCTTCATATCTTTCTCATGTTTTATGCTGTCATTGTCTATTACGTCATTCTTTGAATTATTCTCTGACACTCGCAAAGTGTTGTTGAAGAGATTTCGGTGACGCTCGCTAAAGTGTCGTTAATCACTCGTGAATATAATTGTGGCGATATTCTGGTCCTACAGAATTTATCTATCTTGTAGACTTTTCTGTGTGAGACATATTTTTTTATTAAAGTCTTCGACTTTGGGTCGTAGCAACTCTTCGCTGTGGGTGAGATCGGATAAGGGAATCAAGTACGCAGTATCCTGCTGGGATCAGAGGCGTAGGAGCATAACTGTACCTTGGATCAGTGTGAGATTGATTTGGGTTCAACTACAGTCCATATCGAAGTTAATTTGGAGTAGGCTAGTGTCTGTAGCGGCTTAATACCGTGTATGTTTAATCTGGACTAGGTCCCGGGGTTTTTCTGCATTTGCGGTTTCCTCGTTAACAAAATTCTAGTGTCTGTGTTATTTATTTTCCGCGTTATATTTTTATATAATTGAAATAATACAGGTTATGCATTTTTCAATCAATTAGAATATCCGACCTTATTGGTTGTTACTTTAAATTGATTGACACTTGGATATTGGTCTTTGGTACCATCCAAGTTATGTCTCTTTGATTACGACTCGTGAATTGTATTTGCTTGAGTAAATCAAATTGAGAGATTGAGATAATAACTCCTTGAGATATTTTCTATTGATTGAGTCTAATTGTCTAGTTGATTCTCTAGAAAACAACTCGGAGTTGTCCATACAGATTGCTAATCGAAATATTGGGTATGGTTGATAGACCCACACTTTTTCAGTACGCATACTTAGGTAACCTGATTGTTGGTTTTGATTTCCAAACTCACCAGAAATTCACGGTCGTGATCTTCCGCCAGTATGCATACGTGTATGCATACTTACCCAGTCTCCATCAACCATTTAGTTCACATACAAGTAATTTAGTACACATACAAGTATGCATACATTTGGTTCCCGATTTTTGGACTTACACACTAATGCGCGAACGCATTAAATGCTTATATCCAAAGATGGTTACATGTTCTAAACTCTCATTTCAATCATTGAAACATTCTTAGAGGATGTTAAATGGAGGTTATTCACACACTATTCTTCATCAAAGCAATTTTCAAGATATTGAAATATCCAACATGACTTTCGTCACTTGGCCAAAGCGAAAGATTACCAACACATATTTAGAGAAATAGATAAGCGAGATAAACTCGACTCGAAATAGCAAATGTGTATAATCGAAGTCTATATAGCAATACGACTTTTGTCTCAAGATAGGAGATAGAGTAGATAGACTTTTTGAGTGATTGATAAGTTCAAGTCTCCACATACCTTTTATTCGATGAAGTTCCACCAGTTCCTTGAGTGGTTCTTCGTCTTTCTATGATGAACGCCGTGGAGTCTAGAGCTCAACTACATTTTTCTATCCTAGTCCGAGACTTAGCTATAAGTAGACTAGAAATCAAGAATTATAGTTTTGGCAACTAAACTTGACAACTAGCTTGAGATAGAAACACTTGCGAGTTCGACCAAGCAATGCTCTAATAATCTCCCCCTTTGTCAATTTTAGTGACAAAACTATCAAAATAAACTTTGCAGCTTCTCTCCCACATGCATGATCTCCTTGGTTCTTCAATATTAGTCGAAATCTTCGTCACTTCCAAGTACTCCAATGATTCCAAAGGTTGTAAGTTTAGCATCATCGTTGTTGAAAATCCGTAGCCATAACAATGAGAAAACAAAATCTCTCAATCATTGTTACACAGTGTCATAGTATCATTACACAACATCAAAGTTAAATTGTATCCCAACTTCGACAACAATACTATGGTGATATGTATCACTCCCCCTTAGTCAATACTCCATCTCACATGGAAAGCACCCCCCCCTTACATAATGTTCCTAAAACCATATGTATTTGTGGTGTGAATTACACATTAATTCTCCCCCTTTTTGTCAATAAAATTGGCAAAGGTACGAAAACTAGTGGGATCCTAATGAAATTTCCATAGAGACACTTCATGACGAAAAGAAAGCACATATCAACTTTTTAGATGCAATCATATAGCCGAAGCTAAATGCATTCATCATGGAGTTTATAAAGATACAAGATAACCCCTATAATATTCCACAGCCGTGCTCCCCACAAAGATTTGTCAATAAATCACAAGTTCAAATTAAGTACTATCCCCCATTAAATGTCATTCCCGAAAGAACAACAAGAGCGACCTTACTTTCACAAGAAAATAAGGATTTCTTTGGACAACAACAAATCATATAAGAATATGAATTTGTATCCAAAATACTCAATTAAATTAACCACAAGAGAACCCATGATTAATTTAATCAGAAATGCTCAACATAAGAGAACTTTTGGAGCCACATAATATATACATAAAAATATGGATCAGAAAAGATCAATATTGCGGAATAGACAAAGATTCATTTTATCTTCCATCACTATTTGCACAATGACATACAATTGACTTAATCTTTGTAAAAAAAAGCTCATCCTTTCTTCCGTCAATATTTGCATAATGACATAAAGGCTTAACTTTTATATTTGTCAAAAGTTCATTCATTCTTTCATCAATACTTGCATATCGACGTACGAAAGACTTAACTTTTGACAATGTATGGGATAATCATAATTCACAGACGCAAACACGCATATCCCATAACAAATTGCAATATATAAAACCATAAAGATTAATAATGCAAAAATAAATAAATCTAAAAACATTAGAATAAATAAATAAATAAATAAATCTTCCCAACAAACTTTAGAATTTAAATAAATAAATCTAAAAACATTGAAGATGAAAATTGTTGGACATAGCTATGTGTAATCACAATAATGGCTATTCCAAACTCTAGTTATTCTTCTTATAAACACAAGAATAAAATTCTCATAAGAAGCTTCCTAGACAAAAAGAGAAATCAAGTTTCTTTGACAACTTCATACCTTTGAAAGGGTCCATCACAAAAGGTATCACTAATATCCTTGATTTTCTTGACGGTAGTGACTCCATGTTCATGAGATAGAACATTAGTTTTCCGATCAATAATTCGGGCAAGATACCTAGCTTTGACACAGACCAGGATAAAAAAAATTAATTCCTAATCAAGATATTTTGATTATGAAGGATTTTGGCCTGACCATCAAGCAACTGATTCATTTGCAGTTGAAGGTTTGCAGACTCGATCCTAGAGTCATTCTGAAAAAGAATTAAATCCTTGACAGATTCTCCAACCTAGGAGTTATACTATAACCTCAGCCATTGATCTTCCTCAGACTTCTCCCTCAAATGACATCTCTTTAACAAAGAATGATGATCATTAGATTTCTATTATTACTGCTACTTCATCTGAGTCTCTCCCTTTTTCTAAAGAAACTGCGGACGGAATGGATATTGCCCTTAAAGCCTTATCTGATATTTTGGATGATGTCAAGAAATCATATGTGGACCCTGTCAAGTCTGGTGTCTGCGAAATTTTGGGTAAATATTTTGGTTTTGATAGGATAGTTTCGCAAACATCCTTGGAGAAAGAAATTGAAATTTTGAAGAAAAATCTTCAAACCAAGACCCTCGAAGGTGACACTCTTCGTCTTGAAAATCAGAAACTTCAAAATGTTTCTTTAGACTGCGAGCTTCTTTGCAGGAAGAATGATGAACTAAAAGGTATGAATTTCTTATCTTCAACTTTAACTTGCGTTTTCACAAATTTGTTCTTTCCATGTTGTTTATTCTTAAAATATTTTTTCGCTTGTTAAGCTTTAAACCCGAAACGAATAATGGAAAGATTTCAGTTTGAATCTTCCGCTGAAGAAATTCGCGTTGATAGAGATATTTGGATGGATCAGTATAACCGATTAGATAATTTTCATACATATTTGGTTGATAAAATAGATAATCTTACCAAAGAGAACACTCAACTAGTTCAAGATCAAAACTCATTAAGTAGCGAAATATCTCGCCTCTCTTATTTTTTGACTAAAGCTAACTTAGAGATGAAAGCTTTATCAGATAAAAATAAAACTCTATCTCAGGAAAAGTGAGCTTTATCAAATATGGTGGCGATCTCTTCGCAGAAACTAATTGTTCTCCAAAAAGTATGTGAAAGTCAAGAACAATCTCTTCGCTCGCTGAAAAATGAACTTAAAGAAGTAATTGAATCATCTATTGCTGAGAAAAATTCACTCAACTAGGGTAGGATAATTTTAAGTGTAAAATAAAATGAACTCCAAGAACAATACTCCAAATTAGAAGAATCTTATTCTTCTCTAGCGAAGGAAAACACTTTTCTCATCTCTAAAGAAAAGAACTTAAAATCCCGACTGAAGGGTTTAGTTGGAGATAAATTTGATGACGCAATGAATCATTGGGAGAATACTTGCTTGGCACTAATTCAAAATATAATTTCGCAAAAGGAAGGTAGTCATTTTGACTGCCTCAACCATTTTTTCTTTGTTAAATTTCCTTGAAATATTCTCTTGCGAAGTACTCGCCCAAATAATGTTTGTTCTAGTTTTTCGCATAATATGAAAGAAAACTTCATTCTTCCATTTCCACTTTGGATTCCAAGCTTGACAAGCTTCGCAGAGAAAATAAACTACTTGCTGCTCACCTTGCCCATTCTCGCGATCAAGCAGAAAGAAAGTATGACTATCTTGCTTATTACAAAGACATGGATATTAGAAACCGTGACAGATCTTTCCTTTGCCAGGCTCATATTAGTGCTGAAGTTCTTTTGAATGAGATTTTACTATCCAAATCTCTTTCTCTTGTATCAATCAAACCTCTGGAAGTAGACAAAGATGAAATCCCTCGTGCTGCTGATAGTGATCTTGATTATGGAAGTTGTAGTGAAGATAGTTTTTCTCAAGAACATTTAGAAGAAGAGGAAGAAATCCCTCTTAAAGAAGGAGATGTTGGTGATGAAACAACTACTAGTGATAAGCCAAATGAGGAAGAAGCTGGAGTTGGAGTTGATTAGAATAAGGAAAACACTGGCAAAGATGATAAAGCTGGTGGAGATGATAAGGCTGGCGAAGAAGATATTGATGTCTGAGATCTAGTTTTATTTTCTTGAATTACTCTTTCTTTTCTTGCGAACAATGTACTTTGGATCACTTTCGAATTCAATTATACTTTTGGTATTTAGGTACTTGCGAGAGAGATAATGTCATCTTGTTTATTAATTCCCATACTTGCCTCTCATTATCCTTCTAGTGATGAATGATCTGCATAAAGAATAGTTAGTATTTATAAATCTTTTGTGGTCTTATTTTTCCTTCCTAGTTAAAGGTCTTATTTTGCCATCTTTTCTCATTGTGACAAAATCGCAGGACGTTTTTACACTTTCATGTAGAAACCCATTGACCTTGCCTTAACTTTATGTTCTGTTGTATTTTTGCCGCGATAATATGACATGCCTAAATCTTCTTGCGAAATTAAAGCCCCATGATATTGCCGTCTTGAGACGAAATTGCAAGACGTTTCTACACTTTCATGTAGAAACCCATTGATCTCGTCTGAACTTCTCTTTTGTATTATCGCCTCTTTAGGACTGTTTCACAAACATGACAAGTCTTAATAATCCCATGAGTAAAAAGCCTCATGACATTTGCGTCTTAAGACACTTATCATCTCCCTAATGGAGGGTGCCTCCCTTATCTTCCCCCCTGGTTGCCCTTTCAAGGAGACGTACTTATGCCATACAAGACTAGATCCTCCCATACAGTCTTAACAACAACCAGTTTTGTTCGCAGCCTCTTATCCCTTTTGCCTATATGGATTATGGTTACGAGAATGCACCCTAAGTGGAGGTTTCTTCAGGCCGAGTGCATCATAGCCAAGACTTGCCAAGAATGGACAGGGTAGTTTCATACGCCCCAGGCACTCTTGGCTTAACCGTGTACCTCAGAACCTTGGTCATACTCTGCACCCCTTAGGAGAGCTCTTATTACCTTAGTCGCCCAACTCAAGTCATATAATCAAGTTGAGAATCCAACGTGTCTCTCCTGGATGGGCTTTTGTTGACCCCAAATATCCATGACTCAGGTTCCAGCAGCGGTGTAACCTTATCACTGAGTCATGCAACAGATACCCCCTTCAGTGACGTACTTTAGGTCTTACATTTTCCTCTTGCGAAATTTTATTCGCGAACTAGGGTATACGCCATAAAGGTTCGTCCCATTCTATTTTGATTTTATCTTGCGAAATTTTCGCATATTCTTATTTTATTTTGATCTTGAATAATCTCGCAGTGATTTTTTCATTAATTTTTTTTTTAATACTTACTTTGTTGTATCATACATCATTTCATCAACTAGGGATTCTTAAAGTTCCTCACGGGTAATATCTCTTTAAATGTAGCCTATTCCATGGTCTACCAAGTCTTTGACCAACATCTTTACCCTCTAGATCCATCAATTTGTATGCCCCTGTTCCAATTATCTCTTTTATAATGTAAGGTCCATCCCATTTTCTTGCTAATTTTCCACCACCTTCTCCCTGATAATTTGGCGTCTCGCGAAGAACCAAATCACCTGGCTGAAATTCACGTGGTTTGACACGCTTATTGTAGTCTCGTGCTAATCTCCGTTTATAATTCTCCATATGTTGTAAGGAATTTTCTCTCTTATCTTCTAATTCATCCAGTTTGCTTAGGATCATTCCATCACTAAGATTCTTCTCCCAGGCCTCTCTATTTGTCGTGGGTATATCAATTTCTGTAGGTAACACTGCCTCAACCCCATATGTTAGATATAAAGGTGACATTCCAGTTGATTCTCGCCTAGTTGTGTTGTAAGCCCATACTGAATTATGTATTTGTTCGCACCATGCTCTATTATGTCCCTCCAACTTCTTCTTTAATATATCTGCGATTGTCTTATTTGTTGCCTCTGCTTGCACATTAGCCTGTGGGTATAAAGGAGTAGATTTTCCACATTTTATCTTAAATTCATTAAACAACATTTTTATATTCTTCCCCTCAAATTGCTTCCCATTATCAGATACCAACTGTGCTGGAATTCCAAATTTGCAAATGATATTTTCAAATATGAATGTAAATATGTCTTTGTCGCGAATGTGCTGTACTGCTTTTACTTCTTCCCATTTTGTGAAATAATCTGTTGCGACAATTAAGTATCTGTTTTGTCCAGACCCTGGTTCAAATGGTCCTGTAGGTACTGAATATCGCAAGATAATAGTTCACGAGTATCGTAATAGATAAAGGAGAAAAGAGTTATAAAATTATACGATGATAGAAGTAGCGCGGAGAAATATGAAGTTTTGCGAGGATGAAATAATTTTGCGAGGATGAATTGCGATACTTCGCAATTCATATACAGCTGCATAAGTTTTACTATAAATAGGAGTTCAAATGTAAAATTCGGGAGGTTCTTTTAATGAGTGTAAGAAATTATCTTAGGAAAGAGAATAGAAAGAGTTGTAACTATTCTAGTTCCAATTTGATAATTCTATGTAATCAACTAAGAGAATTAATAAGAAAATTATCATTCACCATCAAGAACTTCTTGAGTTTTTACTAATTCTATTGAGGGTGTAGTTGTAGATTATTCTGTAACTACATAATTGGCGCTAGAAACAGGGAACTTGAGAATTGTGGTAGCCTAAATTTGAGGGAATTGTGGAAAATTTGAAGATCAAATGAAGTCAGTAGATGGAGATTGCAAAAAAGAAGAATGTAATATGATCACAAAGACAATGATTGATGAATTTCATAGTAATATGAAGGGAAAAATATACAAGCGAGATTGTAGAGGAAGAAAGATCATGGAGGAAGAAAAGATAACAACTTTAGAAGAATGGGAAAAGCGGAAAATCACATTTTCAGCAGCAGAAATTCCAAATGAAGACTTGAACCACACTTCACCATTGGTGATCACAATTCTGATCATGCTATAAGATAAGAAAGCTGTAGAAAAATGGAAATTAAACCGAATTTTGGTTGATACAGGGAGTTCTGTTAATATCATATTCTATCATGCACTTAAGGGGATGGGAATTAAAGATGAAGAAATCACAAATTCAAAATGTCTTATTCATGGATTAGGAAAATCTACAACAAAATCTAAAGGGGAAATCGCGCTGCGAATATTACTAGGAGAAATCGAAACACATGTAATCTTGTGTGTGATAGATATGGAATCTCCATATAACATGCTGATAGGAAGGCCGTGGATTCATGCGATCAAAGCTGTTGCTTCAACATTACATCAGAGAATCAAATTTCCTACACCAAATGGAATACAAGAAATAAAAGGAGATCTTGATAGTGCAAAATTTTGTTATCAAATTGAAGTAACGCAATGCGGAGGAAGAGCAAGAAAGAAACATCTTTGTAGGAAACTTGCGAAGGAAACAAAAAAGGAAGAAGAATTCCGAGTGTATACAATAAGAGAAAAGGAAGGGAGAGGTATACCAAATGAGATTCCATAAAAAGAAGGGGAACCAGCAAAAATAATCAAAGAACCAACACCTATGGGGGAGCAAAGTCCAAGCTATGTTGCAGCTGAACCAACTAAAGAAATAAATATTGGAAGTAAAGAGGATCCTTTATTCTTGCGAATTGGAACTAAGATGGATGAAGAAGAAGAAAAAAGAACTATTGATCTTTTGTGAGAATATAAAGATATCTTCGCAGAAAGTGTAGATGAGATACCAGGAATTGATCCATCAGTGGAGTGTCATAGATTGAACATAGATAAAAATGTAATACCATTCAAACAAAGAATAAGGAAGATATCACAAAATTATCATGTACAGATAGAAGAAGAATTACAAAAGATGTTGGATGCAGGGATCATAATGGAAGCAAAATATCCAGAATGGATTGCGAATATGGTCATTGTTCCGAAAAAGAATAAAGGAATAAGAATTTGCATAGATTTCACTGATCTAAACAAGGCATGTCCCAAAGACAGTTTTCCATTACTAGATATACCACAAATGGTGGAATCAGCTGCAGGTCATGATAGAGTCACTTCACTTGATGGATATAAAGGGTATAATCAAATATCACTCGCAGAAGAAGATCAAGAACATACTGCCTTTTTTGCTCCAAGGGGTTTGTATTGTTATGTGAAGATTCCATTTGGTTTGCGGAATGCGGGTGCTACATATCAACGTATGGTTGAAAAAGTGTTCGCGAAGTGGATACATAAAACTTTGGAGGTATATGTAGATGATATGTTGATAAAAATCAAGGAAGCTAAAGATCATGTGCAAGATTTGAAGGAAATATTTGAGCAAATGAGAAAGTTCAACATCAAATTAAATCCTGAGAAATGTATAATTGAGGTTTCGTCTGGAAAGTTCTTTGGATACATAGTATCAAAGGAGGGAATACAAGTTGATCTAGAAAAGGTCCAAGCAGTTCGTGACATGCCAACACCTGCAACGGTAAAAGAAGTACAAAAGCTAAATGGACTCTTGGCTTCACTTGGAAGATTTATTTCACGAATGTCAGATAAGTGCAAGCATTTTTTCAACATACTTAAGAAGGGAGAAAAATTCAAGTAATACCTCGCAAATACATCTATACTACAGAAACCAGAGAGAGACGAAGAATTATTGGTATACCTCGCAACAACTCCATATGCTCTAAGTGAAGTTATGTTGCGAGTAGACGCAGGAGTAGAAAGGCCCATTTACTACATTAGTAAAACCTTTAATGCAGCAGAGAAGAATTATTCTAAAATGGAGAAGTTAATCTTAGCCCTGGTTTATGCATCATTCAAGTTACGAATATACTTTCAAGCACATGTGATAAAAGTGGTAACCAAAGTCCCAATTGAATCAATCATGAAGAACACAAAAAGGTCAGGAAGAATAGAAAGGTGGAATGCACAAGTAAACCATTACAAGATAAAATACGAAGTATTGTCATCGCAAAAATCACAAGTCGTCGCAGATTTTTTGGCAGAATTTCCTTTGGAAGAAGATGAAGCAATAGAGGAAATGATGGATGTTGAAGAAGAATTTGGAAATCCAAAATACTTGTTAACAGAACCAGATATATGGGAAATTCTAGTGGACGGATCATCCAATAGTGAGGGAAATGGAATTGGAGTCGTTTTGATTTCACCATAAGGAGAAAGAACAACATTCTCATTCAGACTAGAATTTGCATCCACGAACAATGAAACAGAGTACGAAGTTGTAGTGCATGCATTAAAGATCGCAATAGAAAAGAAGCTTGAAAGTATAAGGATAACAAGTGATTCGCAGTTAGTGATTTGTCAAATTAAAGGGGAATATACCACAAATGAATCTTATTTGAAGAAATACAAGAAACTCGTTGAGGAATTATCTGCAAAGATACCAAAATTAAAATGGAGACATATATCTAGAAAATATAACCGTCTCGCAGATGCTTTTGCATTTATTCCAAGCATGATGACAAATCCAAATACAAGAAATATCCAAATACAGACAATTCAACACCCATCAGTGGACAAAGAGAAAGAAATTGAGGAAGCTGTTGCGATGGAAGTAGAAAGAGAGTTATCAAACAACATCGCAGATTGGAGAAAAGAAATTCATGCATATCTCGCAACAGGAGAAATATCCAGGAACAGACTAGAAGCACATAAATTAAAGAGTCGTGCAACAAACTATGAGTTGCGAGAAGGAATTTTATATAGAAAATCTTTCAATGGACCACCTCTCAGGTGCTTAACTCGCGAAGAAGGAGAAAAAATATTGAAGATGTTACATGGAGGAGAAGCTGGCAATCATAGTGGGGGAAGATGTCTAGCATATAGAGCAAAGATACAAGGATATTACTGGCCTTATATGCATACAGACGCAAAATTGTTCGTACGAAGATGCAAGAAATGTCAACGACATGGTAAAAGAATTCATGCACCAGGGGCCACATTAACTTCTTCAACAAGCTGCTGGCCTTTTGGTAAATGGGGGTTGGATATTGTTGGACCATTTATACCTGGATCTGGACAAAGGCGATACTTGATAGTTGCAACAGATTATTTCACGAAGCTCGCAGAAGTAAAAGCAGTACAGCATATTCGTGATAAAGATGTTTTTACATTCATATTTGAGAACCTCATTTGCAGGTACGGGGTTCCAGCACAACTAGTATCTGATAATGGAAAACAATTTGAGGGGCAGAACATAAAGATGTCACTCAGTGCTTTTAGGATAAAATGTGGGAAGTCAACCCCGTTATATCCACAAGCTAATAGACAGGCAGAAGCAACAAATAAAACAATCACAGATACAATCAAAAAGAAATTAGAAGGACATCTCAAAGGATGGTGCGAGCAAGTACCTAGCGCAGTTTGGACATACAATACAACTAGAAGAGAAGCAACTGGAATGTCTCCTTATTGTCTAACATATGGAGTAGAAGCAGTATTACCCACAGAGGTTGTAATTCCGACAACAAAGAAAGAAGCTTGGGAAAGAAATTTAAGTGCGGGAGTAATATTAAGTGAATTGGATGATTTGGAAGAAAAAAGAGAAAAGGTGTTGCACCATATGAAGATTTATCAGGAACGATTAGCTCGAGAATACAACAAGAGAGTCATTGAACGTGAATATAAACCAGGTGATTTGGTCATGCGAGAAACACCTCGATATCAAAAAGAAAATGGAGGAAAATTAGCACCAAAATGGGATGGACCATATGTTATTAAAGAAGTTGTAGGAAGCGGAGCTTATCGGCTGATGGATCCAGAAGGGAGAGACATGGGTTTGAGGCTTGGTAGACCTTGGAACAGACTATATTTGAAAAGGTATTATCCATAAAACTCATGAAATGTTTTACGAATATTGTTTGCTCGCAGGAAATTGGGAAAAGTTACGAGTTTCAAAATTTATATTGCGATTAAACTTTCATTAATTTGCGAATAAAAGACCGCAATCTGTGATTAGCCTCCAAAAAAGAAAGAGAGCCGCAGAAAATTTTATACAGGAAAACCTTTGTGGCGTACACCCTAGTTCGCGAAGCTATATTTCGTAAGAGGCAAAGTCCTAAAGTACGTCATTTAATGGGGTACCTATAAACGTGGCTAAGGGTAACCGGAACACCACCAAGGGCCCTTAGTAAATGGTAAAATTTTAGGGGTACAACCCAATAATGGGGGTACCTATCCGGGTTAGACACCTTGGATTCTCACCTAATCTAGCGACATTACGCAATATAAAATGCGGTGTAAGAGGATTTAGGTTGGGCGACTAAGGCATACTGTCTTTCCCAAGAAGTGCAGAAAACGATCAAGGTGCCGAGGTACACGGTTGAGTCAAGAATTCCGGGTGAGGTTGAACCACATCTGCCATTTTTGACAAGTCTTGGCAAATGATGGACTTGGCCCAAAGATACCCCATAGGGTGCAACCTCGTAACTATAAGCCCTATAGGCAAAAAGGATAAGAGGTTGCGATCAAAAGCTGGTTGTTGGCAGAACCGGATGGGAAGAGCTAACCTTGTATGGTCGATGTACGCTTCCTTGAAGGGGCAACCAGGGGGAAGATAAATGGCAGCACCCTCCATTAGGGAGCTGATACATGCTATAAGACGCAAATGTCACGAGGCTTCTTGTTTGCGAAAACATAAAGGCTTGTCATATTTGTGCAACAAATGAAGTTCTGCGAGCATTCTAAAAAAAAAAAAAAAAAAAAAGAACATACAAAAGAATGAGAATGAAACAAAGAAGTTAAGATGAGATCAATGGGTTATTACATGAAAGTGTAAAAACGTCCTGCGATTTCATCGCAAGACGATAATGTCACGAGGTTGTATGTTTGCAAGAATGTTCAGACTTGTCATATTATCGCAAATACAAAAATTTACTACAAAAGAGGTGGCAAAATAAGACCTTTACTTAGGAAGGCATGATAAGACCACAGAAATTAATGAAATTCATTACATCAAAATCATTGAAGAAATTATACAAGAATATACATTATGAAGATCTGAAAAGAAGACAGCTTCGTCGATATCATTGAAGAAATTTTACAAGAATATACATCATGAAGTTTTGAAGAGAATACAACTCTGTCAATATCATTGAAGAATTTTTACAAGAAGTCCTATCAAAGAAGACAACATCATTGAAGAATTTTAACGAAGACTTAACAAAAGATGCGATTTTGATAGCAATCAAATACAGATAAGTTCATATTCGTAAAAGTTTACGAGAATTACATACTTCTTATACTTCTCCATATATTGAATATTTCTCCAAAAGTTGAATACTTCTTATAATTCTTCAAGAATATCTCATATTTATTATACTTCTTCAACGGATATTTCATTTGGTGAAGGTTAAGTAATCATTATACATCGTCATATGTTACATAATTATTCACAGATTGAATACTTCTTATATATCTTCATTTAGTGAATTGAGTACTTCTAATACTTCTTATATCTCTTCAATTGGTGGATTGAGTACTTCTAATACTTCTTATATCTCTTCATTTGGTGGATCGAGTAATTCTAATACTTCTTATATCTCTTCATTTGACGGATTTAGTAATTCTAATACTTCTTCAAAGGTATTGTATATGTAGTATACTTATTAAGGATATTTCATATATTTTATTTCTTATACTTAAAAGGGAGGATTTCTTATTTACAATCGTAACAATTTGAAACTTCGTAAGATAAATTGAGGCAGATATTCTAATACTTCCAACAATGTTTAATCATCTAAAGAGAAATAATAGGGGGAAAAGGAGATACTAAGCTTTATATGTGAGTTATATATTATTTCTCTTCATATGATCAAATGGGGCAAAATAAGGAAAACATTTAATTAAAGAAAGGTTAAATTATCTTCGCAAAATATCAGATATACTTCTTAAGAAAGGTTAAATCATCTTCGCAAAATATCAGATGTACTTCTTAAAAAACAGAATTGTTCGCAAAAATAAAACCAACAGTAACTAAGGGAAGGAATTCAAAAGAAAGGAGGACAGGAGAGTCAATGATAAATTGAAAAAAGAATGTTATCATGCTTCATCAACACTCTGTGCTGGATCTTTAAGATGAGTAGAGTCATTAGCAGCTTTCGACTTTTGCGAGATATCATCCTTTGAAGAATATGCAACAGGAACATATCCTTGAAGAATAGATTCCTTCTCGTCATCAAGATCTTCATCATCACTCTCATAATCGAAATCACTATCAGGTTCACGAGCAACTTCATCGTCAGATATTTTCAGAGGAGTAATTTTCACAGGAGGCAAGGCTCTTGATAAGAGAATGTTATTCGTAAAGACTTGAGCTTTCAGATGACTTTCACGAAGTATAGCTTTTTGATGGTTGGTATCTTCGATATCTTTGGAATAAGCAAGATAGTTGAATCTCCGAGTAGCACGGTCACGAGAGTTGATTAAGCGGGTAGAAATCAAAGCATTTTTCTTACGAAGCTCGGAACAGGAGGCTTCTAATCCAGCTTTCGCATTACGAAGGTAGTTCTCAGATTCTACAAATAAAACAAAATTCAAAGGATAAAATTTGCGAGTATAACGAAATTTAAAGATATACCAGAGGCAGTCAAATTTTAATGACTACCTTCTCTTTGCGAAGTAAGAGATTGAGCTAAAGATAGACAACAGTTATTCATCTGATTCATCGCATTATCAAAACCATCACCAACTAATCCTTTAAGTCGAGATTGAAGCTTTTGATCTTTAGAAAGAAGAAATTTTTTATCCTTCGCAAGTTTGGCATTAAGACTTTTTAATGACGAATAATCTTCTTCAAGTTGATTCTTCTTAGTACTCAAGACTATATTCTTATTAATAAGGGAATTCTTCTCAATAACAAAAGAATTTCTTTCAGCATCTGAAGACTTCTTTAATTCCTCAAGTTCACCTTTCAACAAAGAAAGAAGATTTTCTTGATCGCAACATTTATTCTGAAGAGTTTTTAATTCTTGCGAAGAAACAATCATTGTATTCAAAAACGAACATTTCTCTTCTGATAAGGTTTTGTTCTCTTCTAATAAGGTTTCCATTCTCAAATTAGCTTTAGTTAAGGAATAAAAAAGTTGAGATATGTCATCATTCAAAAAATTTCGATCATATATTAGTTGAGTATTCTCTTGAAAAAGAGCGTCAGAGTTGTCAAGAGCACACGAGTAAAGATTAGATAAATGGGAGAATTGGTTTGAGAGGCTTTCATGCTTGGTTCGATATTCTGTTGCATCTGATTCATGGTGAAGTACCAATCTTCTACATTTCTAGATGGATTCTATAAAGGGGAATGGGTTTTAATGGATGTTTCAAGCATATGAAGAATATAAGTAAATAAAAGGGAAAATATGAAGATAGTAATCATACCTTTCAATTCATCATTTCTTTTGCGAAGAATCGCGCAGTCGAGAGAATCATTTTGAAGATGATAATTTTCTTTACGGAGATCCTCGCATTCTGCTTGAGAAGATTTCAAAGATTGGCGAAGCAATTCAATTTCTTTTTCCAAGGATTGACGTGAAGAAGAAATGTCTGGATTGACGAAATTATTTAGCACTTCGCAAAACTCATATTGCGAACGAACATTAGTAGACTTCGCAGTATTGGTCAAAACCTCAGATAACATTCGGAAAGTTGAATAAATTCCATCTCGAATTTCCTAAGGAAGAGGAGAAGAATTTGAAGGAATAAGAGCAAGATGCAAATTGTTTGGAGAAATAGCACTCAAAGGATTTGGGGACAATATAGGTTTTTCAAGAGAAGAAGTTGAAGAAATATTTTGCGAGGGTTTTTTTTCAAGAGAAGAAGTTGAAGAAATAAGAGGGTTGATCTTGAAGAAGTGTTGATAAATTGACACTGATGGGAGATTGAAAGGTAGGTAATGGAGTAGAGGCAGGAGTGTGTGAAGAAGCATTTTCACGAGGAGGAGAGGAAAATTCCTTATCAACTTCAGGAAGGAAATCATCAATCGGAATTAATGGTGTGGGTTTAGTTACTCGAGATCTCTTACCAGGGTTTGGTTTTTCTCCAACCTGCGAATCAAAATGTAGATTAAAAACTGAGGCAACAATATATTGTTCAGGGAAAGAAGGCAAAGTATTTTAACTACCTTTTGATTCTCAGATTTTCTTCTTCGTGGATTAGGGCTTGAATTTTTTAGTTGAGGTTTCATCTGAGGAGTTATTTTGCTGAAATAAACCAAAATCAGATAACAAATTATACAGAAATTAAAGAGGAGAACAAATGAAATGCGCGGAGATAGAAGGAAATTACCTTGGAGAACTCATGAAGATATAATAGAAGAAAAAATTGCAGAGAAAACAGTAATGGAGAGTATGAACAGAAGATAAAATTGCAGAAGTAAGAAGAAGAAAAGGAAGAGAATATAAAGGAGTTATATAAGGGAATAACTAGAAAAGGACGGTTACAAAAGACGTGTCCAAATTCTAAAAGACTAAGTAACGGTTATGTTCTCACGATCATTTCTTCTTCGTAGAATTGACATGAGAAGAGGCAAGATGTAGGTACTGAATATCGCAAGATAATAGTTCACGAGTATCGTAATAGATAAAGGATAAAAGAGTTATAAAATGATACGATGATAGAAGTAGCGCGGAGAAATATGAAGTTTTGCGAGGATGAAATAATTTTGCGAGGATGAATTGTGATACTTCGCAATTCATATACAGCTGCATAAGTTTTACTATAAATAGGAGTTCAAATGTAAAATTCGGGAGGTTCTTTTAATGAGTGTAAGAAATTATCTTAGGAAAGAGAATAGAAAAAGTTGTAACTATTCTAGTTCCATTTTGATAATTCTATGTAATCAACTAAGAGAATTAATAAGAAAATTATCATTCACCATCAAGAACTTCTTGAGTTTTTACTAATTCTATTGAGGGTGTAGTTGTAGATTATTCTGCAACTACAGGTCCCACAATATCTAACCCCCATTTTCCAAAAGGCCATACACTGGTTGAGGATGATAAGGTTGCTCCAGGTACATGTATTCTCTTTCCATGTCATTGGCAATCTTCGCAATGCCTTGATACTTGTTTTGCATCTTCATGCATATATGGCCAATAATAACCTTGTGTTTTTGGTCTATATGCCAAAGATCATCCCCCGTTGTGGTTGCCAGCATCTCCACTATGCAGCATTTTTAACACTTTCTCTCCTTCTTCTCATGTCAAACATCTAAGTGATGGTCCATTAAATGATTTTCTATATAATATCCCATCTCTTAATTCATAATTTGTTGCACGAATCTTTAATTTATGTGCCTCCAATCTGTTTCTTGGTATTTCCCCTCTTGCTAAATAGGCATGAAGTTTTGTTCTCCAATCTGCGATATTGTATTTTGGCCCTTCTTCACCACATTCTACTATCATTACATCTACCTATTCTTCCTCTTCTTTATTGATTGATGGCGATAAAAGTGTCTGTACCTTTATGCATCTCGCAGTTGGATCTGTCATCATGCTTGAAATGAAAGCATAAGCATCTGCGAGCCTATTCTCCTTCCTTGATATATGCCTCCATTTTATTTTTGGGATTTTCTTTGACAATTCTTCAACAAGTTTCTTGTATTTCTTCAAGGATGGTTCATTTGTTGTGTATTCTCCTTTATCTGGCGAATGACTAGCTGCGAATCACTGGTAATTATAACATTTTCTAATTTCATTTATATTGCGAATTTTAGGGCATGTACCACAACTTCATATTCTGTTTCATTATTAGTGGATGCGAACTCCAACCTAAATAAAAAATCCATCTTTGCTCCCTCTGGTGAAATCAAGATAATTCCAACTCCATTACCTTCCCCATTTGAGGATCCATCCACCAATATCTCCCATCTATTTGGTTCTGTTAACAAGTCTTTTGGATCTCCTTGTTCTTCTTCTATATATATCCATCATCTCCTCAACAGCTTCATCATCTTCTAAAGGAAATTCTGCTAAAAAATCTGCGACAACCTGCGACTTTGGTGAAGATAACACTTCATATTTAATTTCGAAATGTCCTACTTGCGCATTCCATCTCTCTACTCTGCCTGATCTTTTTGAGTTCTTCATCACTGATTCAATTGGTACCTTTGTTAACACTTTAAATTTATGTGCCTGGAAACATATGCGAAGTTTAAATGTCGCATAAACCAATGCTAGAATCAGTTTTTCAATCTTAGGATAATTTCTATCTGCGGCATTGAATGTCTTGCTGATGTAGTAAATCGGTTTTTCAACTCCGGTATCCACTCTCAATAACACAACACTTAGTGCATGCGTAGTCGTCGCAAGATAGATTAACATCTCTTCTCCCGGTTCTGCCTTTTGTAAAATAGATGTATTCACCAAGTATTCTTTTATTCCTTGAAAATATTTATCACATTCATCTGTCCACCTGAATTTTGTTCCTTTTTTAAGGATGTTGAAAAAATATTTGCATTTGTCTGATGATCGCGAGATAAATATTCCTAGCGAAGCCAAAAGACCATTTAACTTTTGCACATCTTTTACTATTGCTGGTGTTGGCATATCGCGAACTGCTTGAACTTTTTCTGGATCAACTTGTATTCCTTCCTTGGATACAATGTATCCTAAATGTTTTCCTGATACAACTCCAAAAATGCATTTTTCTGGATTCACCTTGATGTTAAAATGACGCATCTGTTCAAAAATCTCCTTCAGATCTTGTACATGGTTTTTAGATTCTTTACTTTTTATCAACATGTCATCTACGTACACCTCTAATGTTTTGTGTATCCACTTTGCGAATACCTTCTCTACCATTCTTTGATATGTTTCTCCTGCGTTTCGCAAACCAAATGGCATTTTTGTATAACAATATAACCCTCTCGGAGCGAAAAAAGAAGTATGTACTTGATCTTCTTCAGCGAGAGGAATTTGGTTGTATCCTTTATACCCATCTAAGGAAGATATTCTATCATTTCCTGCTGCTGACTCGACCATTTGAGGTATATCTGGTAATGGAAAACTGTCTTTAGGACAAGCTTTGTTTAGATCAGTAAAATCTATGCAAATTCTTATTCCATTATTTTTCTTTGGAACCACAACCATGTTTGCTATCCATTCCGGGTATTTTTCTTGTCTTATAATTCCTGCATCAAGCATTTTCTGTAGTTCCACTACTATTTTGGGATGGTAAGTTGTTACGATCTTTCTTATTCCATGCTTAAATGGTCTTGCATCTTTTTTGATCTCCAATTTATGACATGCAACTGATGGATCTATTCTAGGCATTTCATCCATGTTCCATGCGAAAATATATTTATATTCTCGCAAGAGATTGACGGTTCTTTCTTCCTCGTCTGTATCCATCTTATTTCCAATTTTTAACATTTTAGGTTCTTCTTCAGTTCCAATATTTACTTCTTTTGTTGGTTCTGCTGCAGTGTAACTTGCTTCAGGTTCTCCCATTAGTGTTGGTTCTTTTATAATTTTCGCTGGTTTATCTCCTTCCTGCGAAATTTCGCTGGGTACTCCTTTTCCTTCTTCTGCTCTTATCATGTAGATTTTAAACTCCTATTATTTCTTTACCTCTTTCGCCATCTTCCTGCGAGATTTTCGCTTCTTCATTTGCCCTTCATAATTTTTTACTTCAATTTGATAACATAGTTTTGCACCTTCAATATCTCCCCTAATTTCACCAATCCCGCTTGGCATAGGAAACTTGATGCACTGATATAATGTTGATGCTACAAATTTGATTGCGTGTATCCATGATCTTCCCAACAGCATGTTATATGGTGACTCCATATCCACCACACATAGCGTTATTTGTGTTTCAATTTCTCCCAGTGAAATTCTCACTGTTATTTCCCCTTTTGGTTTAGTTGTGGACTTGCCGAAACCATGAATATGATATGTTGGATGACACGTTTCTTCATCTTTGTACTTCATTTCTTTGTATGCATGATAAAATATTACATCCACTGATCTTCACGTATCTACCAAAGTTCTATTCACCACCCATTCTTCCATAGATTTTGCTGATTTCTCCTTTTCTTTTCGTACAACCGGTACTGTGAACGTAATTTTCTGCTTTTCCCAATTCTTCAACGGAGATATTTTTTCTACCGTCATAATTTTGTTTCCTTCAAAATCTCGTTTATGTATCCTCACTCTAATGTTTTCATGGAATTCATCAACCATCGTTTTTGTGATTACATTACACTCCAATCTTCTTTTATTCTCATTGATCTTAATCATCTTTTCTCCAACTGATTTGTTGTTTTATTTTATCATTTTCTTGATTTAAACAGTTTTCACAATAATCTCCACAATCTTCAATCAAATTTTCTTGATTTGATAAACTTCAGTCTCTGATTCTAGCGCCACTATGTAGTAGCAGGAAATCCCACACTACACCCCTCACAAGAATTCATACCATCAAATCATTTTTAGATAAACAATCATAAATTTTATTGATTAATCTCACCATTTTTACAAGATAAAAAGGAAATGAAGCTAAATAATTAACAACCGCTCTGGACTTTCTCTCTCCTAATGACTTGCTCAACACACAAAAAAGATCCCTCTCTTCCTTACGCCTGTTCAACTCTTTATATAGGGAATTACATAGTGGATAACAGCTAATCTGTCCTTTAATTTCGGATCTGACTTGCAACATTCTCGCAAAAGTCCTATTGTTGATCTTCGTAAACAATCTAATCATCGTAGATTCATCACACTTTTCTCATGTTTCTGCCATCGTAATCTGTTACGTCATTCTTCAAATCGTTCCGCGACGCTCGCAAAGTGTTGTTGACTACACTTCGCAAATGTGTCCTTCTTGCGATATTCTGATCCTACACACCAACAGTGAAAACGACATATCATATGAGGGTCGTAATGCTACAGTGACAGTGACACTTCCCAATTATCGTTCTTTGTAACCGTTCGGTTTGTAACAAAAATAACTGTTACAAACCCGTTTTAATCAATATCTCTCCCTTTTCATCTTTGTAAACACCCTTTGAGAAATAAAAATGAATTTTGAGCGTGTTTTCATCAGGAGAAGCTAACCAATCCTCTGGAGCGACGGAGGAAACCAAGTTTCACGAATGTGGTAATTCTATTAATTCTTTTTACGACTATTTGCACTGTTATTCAATTCATTTATGAGTTTCATTGAATGGTTGTGATTACAATTGATGGGTCATGCTTAGCTTAGATGTTTTGATGTCTCATGCTTTAGTTTTACACCCATTACTTTCGAAATCTACCTTAGGCAATAAATTAGAGTCAATAAAACTTTACCATTTGAGCTTTTATTGTTTAGAATTGATATCTGAACCATATGAGTGCAGAAATTGGTGGAATACTAGCCCCAGTCTCTCCATAATTTTCACAACACTTTATTTGTGTTTGTTATTTTTATTTATAAAAATTAAGTCTAAAAAATATGCTTTCACAAGTCTCAACGAACCTATTACTACAACAACTTTGAAATCATATCAATTTTTGGCGCCGTCGATGGGGACTTGCTTATAGGTTTAGAATTTTAGATTTAATTTTTAGGTTTTGCTTTTGCTTTTGTAGTTTTTATTTTATTTGTTCTATTTTACGTTTTTGGGTATTTGTCTTTGAACTATAGATTTTGGATTTTGGAGCGAAAGAAAAAAGGAGTTCCATAGCTTTTGGTGGTCAATTAAAGAATTTGGAGTCAAAAAGACAAAGCAAAAAGAACGAAGAAAAAAAAAGTATTTTATTTCTTTAGATTTTCTTTTATTATTATTTATTAGATTTTCTCTTTAGAAAATGTATTAGGAATATTTTATTTTTGTAATTTTATTTTTATTTTACACTTTCCTTTTTGAACATTGGACTTTGGACTTTGAACTTGGACATTATTTTTTATTTTTAAACCCTAAGGAGGGGTAATTAAATATAAACTGTTTACAAATAAGGATGAAAATTACGATATTGCCTCGGCCCCTCGGGTTCGTACACTGACATAGGAGTCGGTGTCCCGAGTCGACTTCAGCGGTTCATCCCCCGTCTGGAACGGGAGGTAAGTTTATCTAAACACCCGTGAATCCCCTGTCAGCGGGTTACTGTCTTCCTTCGTATGCATATATGTTGAGGAACTGAACACGGATTTAATTTATAGTAAAGGGAAAGGCCTGGCCATACAAGATAAAGGTTCGGATTTCATCACCGTTCTCTTCTTTCCCGCCTTAGGAACACACAACCTACGCGAACCTAAGCTTAAAATACTGACTAGAACGAGATCGATAGGGTAACGAGCTCAATAGGAAAGTCGTTCAAAAAATATTGGTTGTTCTATTTAGCATACTTCGAAGTTCATGATGGTTAATGTAAGTTGAGCGTGCCGCCTTGTAACCCAAGTGAATGTTTTTCCAGTGAGGCATGGGTGTCAAAGCTCCATTGAGCTTCCCTTGTCTCTATTCAACTTACTTTAACTCAGATTGATTCCAGAGAGGTTTGCTTAAATTGTAACGAATTTCCTTTCGAAAGCATAAAATATGGTCTAGAAATAATCTAAGTGGAGCCATCATGCTTTTTGTATGCTAGAAATCAGTAGGTTTGTTGTGGTGGAGTCATCCTTGTGTGTGTTTATTTAGAACTTCCCTTCCTTTTAGGATTTTTTTCTTTTTAATTTTGTTTTTCTAGTGTATGCACGAGGTCATTAGAGATCGGTCTTGGATAAGAGAGACTCTAGGTCATTTGATTAGTGAAAAGCCTAAAAGTTCTTCTTTGGTAAACAGGGAGCTTGAAGACTCTTCTTTAGAGAGCCCTATTTTCGGGAACTTCAGTTTTGAGAATTTGAGTCTTAGTGAGGAATTCACCCCTAGGATTTTAATTGTGCCAAGAATGACAACTTTGAAGGAGTACATGTACCCAACTAGGTCCAATTGGGCATCATGCATTAAATTTCCAGTCTCTACGGCTACTTATGAGTTGAATCCTGGTATTCTTCAGATGATCCCTATATTTTTAGGAAAAGATGATGAAAACCCTTACTTTCATATTAGGGACTTCGAAGAAATTTGTGGAACAATTAAGATTAAAGACCTTAATTAGTGATGAAGTCTTGAAACTTAGGATGTTCCCATTTTCCTTGAGAGATAAAGCCAAGACCTGGCTACATAACCTACCATCCGAGTCTATAGAAACATGGAAGGAAATTATTGCTGCATTCTATTTGAAGTTTTACCCTAAGCATAAAACTGCAACTGTTAGGTAGAAAATTAGTGCTAGTATCCAACAAGATGGAGAATCTCTTTATAGGTTTTTAGAAAGATTCAACGATCTCTTATCCCTATGTCCTCACCATGGTTACGAGAAAATGAAACTAGTTTAGATTCTCTATGATGGTTTAGACTATTCGACCAAAGCCATGGTCGAGTCTTTATGTGCATGTAAGTTCCAAGATAAAACTGCTGATGAAGCTTTCACTTTTTTAGAAGAAGTGGCTGAAAATTCCCAACAGTGGGAGTCTTGTGTTAAACCCTATAAAAGACTCTTGGTCAAAATAAATAGCACCAATGTGGTGGATATAAGCTTTGGGTCAGATGCTAAGTTTGTTGCTTTGTCTAAAAGGTTAGAAGCCTTGGAGTTGGGTCAGTATAAACATAGGTCTTTTGTTGAACCTGATGATATAATTAGATCCTCTCAAATCTCTAGTTATGGAATAGAGCCCAATAACTCGTTTTGGGAAGGTCAGGTTAGTGAAGAGCAAGCCCATGCTCTCTATAACAACTTTAGGTTTGAAAACCATCAAAATTTTGACCCATACTCAGAGACATACAACCCTGGTTGTAGAAACCATCCAAACTTCTCTTGGTCTAAGGGCCAGAGTCAAGGTCAGTCTAGTAATTCTCAGGCTCCCCAAGGTTTTGGTTATACTAAGGACTCTTTAGATCCATCCCAGTTCGAGAACCATCTGAGAATAAAATGACTATTTTAGAGGAAACTCTTAATATGTTAGCAAAGAGCCATGAAATGTTAACAAAGAACCAGGTTAGTTTTTGACATAAAACCGACTAGACTCTTGCTAAGTTAGAACTTCAGGTTAGTCAAATAGACAAGACTCTAAGTGACAGAGATAACAGAAGTTTCCCTAGTTAACCACAACCCAATCCTAGAGGATTTCATCAAATATCTTTATTTGGTGATAAATAATCAAATCATGTGAATTCAATAACAACCCTTAGGAGTGGTAAAACGGTAGACAATATGGTAGCCATGCCTAGTGGACACACTGTATTTCCACCTTCTACTTCCCAAGAGAAGGAGCCCATATCTTAGGAAACTGAAAAAATTCCTAAGGATTACCAAGAAATTCTTGATAGGACTACATTTGTACCTAGAGCCCCATATCCACAGTTGCTAGCCCCGACAAAGAAAAAGTCGACTTTCAAAGAGATAATGGAAACATTTAAGCAGGCGAACATCAACATTCCGTTATTAGAAGCAATTAGGAAAATGCCTGCTTATGCCAAGTTCCTTAAAGATCTTTGTACACGAAAGTGTAAGCTTAATGTTCATAAGAAATCCTTTTTAGCTGGTCAAGTAAGTTCAATTCTTCTGAACCAAACACCCCCTAAGTATAAGGACCCTGGATGCCCCACCATATCTTGTAAGATTGGTAATCACATGGTCGATAAAAATTTACTTGACTTAGGATCTAGTGTTAACTTACTCCCGTATCATGTATACACCCAGCTAGGTCTTGTTAAGTTGAAACCGACTAAAATGACGCTACAATTAGCTGATAGGTCTGTCAAAGTCCTTCGCGGTATCATAGAGGATTTTCTAATTGAGGTTGATTAAGTTTATTTATCCAGTGGATTTCCTTGTTCTAGACACCCATCTTGTTCATGACCCAAGCGCTCAAATCCCAGTGATTTTAGGTCGCCAATTTTTAGCCACAGCTAACGCTGTCATCAACTGTAGGACTGGGATTATGAACATATCCTTTGGTAATATGACTACTAAACTAAATGTTTTTAAAACCTTCTAAGAACGATGATTTTTAAATAGTGAATATGATTAGCACTTTAGTTAAGGATTTAGTTTAGGCTAATTGGCTTGACACTTTACTGGTAGATTCTCTAGATGATTTTGAGGAAACCATTCTCTTAGATCAGATGTGTGATCAATCTTTGGAAGAAGCTCTTGAGTATTTTAAAGATTCTATGGACCCAAAAATTCAGGCAATAGTTTTAGGTTTTCTGAGAGTAATAATGACCCTAAGTTTGGGGGTAGAGAACTAGAAGAATCTCTTGAGTATTTTAAGGACTCTGAAGATCCGAAAATTCAAGCAATAGTTAAAGGTTTTGTCTGTGAGTAATGAAAACCCTAAGTTTGGTGGTAGTGATGGTTCTTGTGATTGTCACGTATTCATGATTTGAGTCACTAACTTGGTACTCGAGCCTTATGCGTCTGAGATATTACTTGAGTCTATTTAGACTCCGTAACCCGATCCTCCTGATACTATCCAGGAGGTAACCCAGGTATTAGAGACCTGTTTTTCAGATGAATCTATTTATCGAGATACACATATGAAGTTCAATTATGCGCCCAGATAAACACAGTTGTCTTGACAGAAACCTTAGATGAGGACATGCTCCTTCTTTTCATTTTTCTGAACTAGTGCAGTTGTCTCATATTTGTGTTAGCTCTATTTGGTATTATGAACCCACAATTGTTTCGACTATTGGTATACGATTTTGAAAGATGGTTAGCCAATTTAT
The DNA here is from genome assembly GCA_023529315.1 of Papaver bracteatum. Lineage (NCBI taxonomy): Eukaryota > Viridiplantae > Streptophyta > Magnoliopsida > Ranunculales > Papaveraceae > Papaver > Papaver bracteatum. Next base: position 2,167,198 of record JAJJWX010002629.1, read on the forward strand.
GGTATTTGATGTCTAGATAAAGACTTTAAATTTAGCATTTTCTGGGAGGAACCCGCGCTCATGCGATATGGTAATATTATTCCTTATTTCTTTTCCCTCAAGTGGTAACAGTTTCTCTTTGTTCATGCTTTTAATTTTATTTTTAGAACATTGGGGACGATGTTAGATTTAAGTTTGGGGGTAAGGGAGAAACTTCTAATGTCGCATAGTATCCAGTTAGCTAAGTTTACATACTGTTTCTAACCAAAAAGATGGAAATTAGAATTGCCAGGGATAATATTCTAGTGAGACATTAGAGATCTTTGACAATCAGGAGAGAACATGTACCATTTAGAGGGTAATCATGATGGACCTAACCATCCATGATAGAAAGAAAATTTGGTCAGAAGGAAATGCCAGAAATACAAAGCAACCTCATAATGTAGTCTTAGTTACTGGATTACGACTCTCTTTCAATAGAAACTTATCATCATCAAATGGAGCGACATCAAAATCTATGAAGAAAGTTGAAGACGTTTAAGGTTTAGAAGCAACAATAAAAAATCAGAATTCAAAATCAAATTTTAAGACATAGTTACAAGAAGTTATAAGAGCAAAGAAAATTAAACGATATAAGTTGTTGAAGTTCATGATACCAAGACATTACAAGTTGTGAAGATCCAAGTGCTAAAGTCCTTCTTTCATGGCCATGTAAATTTTTTCTTGCTATTACTCGGTTTCAAAAATTAAATAAAACGATATACATTTAAATTTTGTTATTAGATTTTTTTTCAATAAGGCCATAGGGAAGTAGAAATCTATAAGGAAAAGTCTCAAGCAAGAAATCGAAGAGAAGAGTTAATTGTCAAGGTTGTATGAGGTTCAAGAATTTATTATCAACAGTTGAAGTCGAAGAAGACGTTGTTTCTACTGAGCACTATGATAGAGTCGAAGAGAGATGCATAATGGTTGCTTTGTTAGTCTGCTTTCCATACGGCACAAGATCTTTCTAACACTAGTTTAGCTCATCACACGTAATTAGTCCAGCTGTGTAGCAGATGTCCCTCTCATATTTATCTCTCTCCTAATCTTATCCAGTTGTAAAAAGGATGCATTTCATAATGTTTTGTGTAGAGGATATCTCTTTATCTACCAGTATAGCGGATGTGTCTCCCCTTTTCTTTATTCAGCTTTAGAGAAAGATACCTTTAATTTCTCTGGCATTCTAGTTACTTGGAGATAGGTTGAGAATATGTATGTCCTCATAGCTATTTGGATACTTGTGACCAATTAGAAGTCAAGGTTTTGTGGGTACACCTCTTGTAAACCCTCCCGATACTATAACTCGGCCACTAGGGCCACCTAGGGGTTCAAAGGCTTGTTGCACATGCTAAGTGCAATTGCGATGCCTACGAAAGTGAGTTAGGATTTTATTTTCTAGATTAGTTTTGCTCGAGGACTAGCAAATAATAAGTTTGGGGGTATTTGATAGACACATTTTTGTGTCTGAATTGTCCTCAGTGTCACTATTGTTAGTGCTTGGTTTTTTACTTATAGGGTGTTTTACTAGTGTAGGTGTTTTTGGAGAAATACACTTGTGTGGAAAAAGTTGCTCAAAAAGTGGTATTTGGACCCCCGGAGAGTTTGGGGAGTAATTTAGAGCATCATAGAAGGAAAAAATTCTAGTTGCAGAGAACTGCTATTACTGCTGCTGAAGAAGAAAACGAAGAACATAAGACGGAACAAAACAGTTGTTCACCAACAGTGACAACGACACAGGATATGAGGGTCGTAATGCTACATTGATAGTGACACTTCCCAATTATCGTTCTCTGTAACAGTTCGGTTTGTAACAAAAATAACTGTTACAAACCTGATTTAATCAATTTCTCTCCTTTTTCATCTTTGTAAACACCCTTTGAGCAATAAAAATGAACTTTGAGCGTGTTTTCACCATGAGAAGCTAAAACCATCCTTTGGGACGACGGAGGAAACCAAGTTTCACAAATGTGGTAATTCTATTAATTCTTTTTACGACTATTTGCATTGTTATTCAATTTATTTATGAGTTTCATTGAATGGTTGTGATTACAATTAATGGGTCATTCTTAGCTTAGATGTTTTGATGTCTCATGTTTTAGTTTTACACCCATTACTTTTGAAATCTACTTTAGGCAATAAATTAGAGTCAATAAAACTTTATTATTTGAGCTTTTATTATTTAGAATTGATATCTGAACCATATGACTGCGGAAATTGGTGGAATCCTATCCCCAGTCTCTCCATAATTTTCACAACACTTTATTTGAGTTTGTTATTTTTATTTATAAAAATTAAGTCTAAAAAATCTGCTTTCACAAGTATCAACGAACCTGGACTCTACGCACTTGATTCCCTTAGCTGGTCTCACCCACAACTAAGACCCAAAGTCAAAGACTTGATAAAAAATATGTCTCACACAAAAAAGTCTATTGAATAGATAAATTTGTCTTCCACAGAAATACCTACAAGTTTTTGTTCCTTCTTTTTATAAATCAAGGTGAACAGGAACCAATTGATACACCAGACTTATATTCCCGAATAACATCCTAGTAATATCAATCACCTCACAATAATCTTAATCGTATGATAGCGTAACAAGATATTGTGGAATCACAAACGATGAGATAAAGATGTTTGTGACTACTTTTTATTTTACCTATCATAGATTAAATATCGAGAAAATATGATATAACTCAGTTCTACCGAGATAGAAGACAGCTGCGGCACAGCTGCATAAACCTTATCCTAATGAGAGTTGGAACATAAATTAATTCCTGTAGGATTTAGTTTTACTATTTTGTTTATTTAGGAGTCTTGGAAGGTTTTTCTCTACGTAGTTTTTTTTATCCCCAAGGTCTAATAACGTTAGGAATAGGAGTTTGGTTAGGAGTCATTTATGTTTTCGTCTATTAAAGGAGTTTTTCAGGTCGATTGTTACTCATTTAGAAACCAAGTATATGTTTAGCAATTATTTTTTTAGTCTGCAAACGATTTCACTTCTACTGGCCGTGATAAGAATCAAATTATTATCACTGGTATCAGAGAGGTTTCGCTCCTTGTATGACCAAAACTCGAGAACCAAAAAGAAGATTCATGGATAAATTGACACCACAAGTTACTGCGATGGCTACATCAAGCAATCGTTTGGATGAACAACTGGAGAAGTTGTTGGAAAATACTTGGCAGCAAACGGTGAAGCTCGTAACATGCCTAGAAATGATGAGAAGGTGATTTTTCCACGATTTGAAGTTACAGATCCTGAATGTTGCTTATATCGCGCTGAATTGTACTTTCAATTTAATGAAATACCCGCTGCAAAACTGGTGCAATTGGTGGGTATTAATCTTGATGAGAAGGTGTTATAATGGTACAAGTGGATGGAAAAAATATCACCTAACACTAACTGAAAAGGGTTCTCTGCATATTTTTTGAAAAGATTTGGACGCACCAAATATGATGACCCAGCTGCAGCTTTAGCCAAGATCAGTCAAGCTAATTTTAGTTCCACTGGAGACTATCAAGAGGAATTTGAACGACTGTCAAACAAGGTAAGTGACGTTCCAAAGAACGTTTTGGTGAGTTGTTATGTTGGTGGTTAAAACCTGAAGTCCTTCTCGAAATGCAAGCACTAAGCCCCGAATCCTTAGTCGAAACTTTAGGTTTAGCCCGTTTACAAGATGAGAAAGTTAACTTGCAAAGACCGAGTTGGAGTAGACCTTCGGTACAACCTAATGCAACCAAAACAACATCAATTAAAACTAATCCTACTTCCCCAATCAAACGTTTAACTACAAAAGAGGTAGAGGAACGACGAAGGAAATAACTTAGCTTTCATTACGATGAGAGATGGTTTCGGGGACATAGATGTAAATCAAAAACTTTGTTCCTTATCGACAGTGAAGAAGACATCGATGAAGAAATTGAATATGACATACAAGATATATAAGGAAAACCCACATATTAAATATCCATGCATGCATTGACAGGATCGACATCGCCACAAACTATGCATATAATGGGTGAGATTAAGAAGGCAAAAGTCATAATTATTGTGGATTTCAGAAGTACTCATAATTTTCTAGACCTTTCTATACCAAAACAGCTGGGCATTGATATGGTTAAATATGAAAAGTTTGAGGTTATGATTGCTAATGGGAGTCGAATCCATGTTTTGGACGGTGCACATAGTTGGAGTTTCATGTTCAAAGTACCCCTTTTATTAGTGATTTTCATGTGTTAGCATTAGGTGGGTGCGACATGGTACTAGGTGCTCAATGGTTAGAAACACTGGGGCCAATTTTATGGGATTTTAAAATTTTAACAATTGAATTTAATGTTAACGATCAGAACATACAAATGCTTGGAAATAAATCTCAACTTACCAGTTAGCATCTATATGCACTATGAAGAAGCTAACCAGAAGAGGAGAACAAGGTTTAATATTGCAGGTCCAAGGTATGGAGCCAAGTATTACGTCAGTAATACCTAAAAATATCAAAAAATTAATTGATTGTTATTCCCCAGTATTCGCAACACCCACCAAGCTACCACCAGTACGATCTCACGACCATAGTATTCCAATACTACTAGGAACTACATCGGTGAGTGTACATCCTATCGCTATGTACACTGTCAAAAGTCTGAAATTGAGAGACTAGTTAGGTAAATTTTAGATGCAGGCTTAATTAGACCAAGCACAAGCCCCTTCTCATCACCAGTCATATTGGTCAAGAATAAAGATGGAACATGGCAGATGTGCATCGACTATCATTATCTTAATCAAGTGAAGATCTGAGATAAGTTTCTCATCCCTGTTATTGACGAACTTCTTGACGAATTGCATGGGTGTCGTTATTTTTCCAAGTTAGACTTGCGTTCGGGTTATCATCAAATTCGCATGGTTGATAAAGACATACTCAAAACGGATTTTCTCACTCATGATGGGCACTATGAATTTTTAGTGATGCCTTTCGGCTTAACTAATGCACCATCGACTTTTCAACATCTGATGAATGAGATATTTCGACCTCATTTGCGCAAGTTTATTTTGATTTTCTTTGACGATATATTAATTTATAGTCGATCATGTGATGATCACTTAAAACACCTAAAGATTGCTTTTCAAATTCTATTAGAGAATCAACTGGTGGTAAAGCTTAGTAAGTGTACGTTTGGTAAATAAGAGACAGAGTATCTCAGACATATCATTACCGCGAACGGATCCTTCCAAAATTGAGAGCATGTTGAGTTATCCTAAGCCTAAATCAGTAAAAGGTCTCCTTGGGTTTTTGGGACTAACTGGGTATTACCAAAAAATAGTTAAGAACTATGGAAGTATATCATATCCCCTTACTCAGATGTTAAAAAAAACAACTTTATTTGGTCAGAGGAAGCCGAAAATGCATTCGAAGCCTTAAAGAAAAAGTCATGACGACAACACCGGTATTAGCACTTCCCAATTTTGATCAAAATTTTGTCATTGAAACAGATGCAAGTGGACATGGACTTGGAGCAGTATTAATGCAAAACCAAAAGCCAATCGCCTATACAAGTAAAGTCATTGGACCTCGCCATCTCACCTTATCAACTAATGAAAAAGAGTTGCTTGCGATAGTACATGCAGTATATGAATGGAGACCGTATATTTTAGGTAAGCGTTTTACTATCTATACTGATCAACAAAGTTTAAAACATTTCTTGCGATAGTACATGCAGTATATGAATGGAGACCGTATATTTTAGGTAAGCGTTTTACTATCTATACTGATCAACAAAGTTTAAAACATTTCTTGGAAGTGGTTGGGGAAATTAATGGGATATGATTATGAAATTAAGTATAAAAGGGGAGTGGAAAATAATGCAACTGATGCATTATCAAGGATGAACGAGAACCCAGAATGTAATGCTATAACATATGCTAGTTGTACTTGGATGGAAGACTTGAAGAGGGAATTGAGATCTGGCCCATGGTTGTAAGAGCGTGTAGCAAAGATACACCAGTCCAGCTTTAATGAGAAGAACTATTATTTAGAAGATATAATGTTGAAGTATCATCAACAATGGGTATTAAGTCCCGAATCCCGATGGAGAGAGTTGTTGTTGCAAGAGTTTCACTCATCGCCGACAGCTGGACATTCATGGTATTTAAAGACAATAAAGAGATTATCAAATTTATTCTACTGGAAGGGAATGGATTATGATGTTAAGAATTATATAGCATACTGCAATATATTCAGAAGAATAAATATGAGACCGTGTCACCTGCTGGACTAATGCAACCATTGCTTATCCATAAAACTATTTGGGTAGACATATCCATGGATTTTATAGACGATTTACCTAACTTGCATGGGAAGACTGTTATTTTTGTCATGGTGGATAGATTAATTAAGTATGCACATTTTATAGCCTTGAAGCATCCATACAAAGCAAGATCAGTGGCAAAAGTTTTTCTAGAATCGGTTGTGAAGCTACATAGGTTTCCCCAATCTATAGTCTCGGATAGAGATGATGTATTCACTAGCCATTTTTGGAAGGAATTATTTAGACTTCAGGGTACGAAATTGAAAATGAGCTCTTCTTATCATCCCCAAACGGATGGTCAAACTGAAGTAGTGAACCGTTGTTTAGAGTCTTACCTCTGTTGCTTCGTTGGAGACAAACCTAAGAGTTGGTCATCATGGATTCATTGGGTAAAATATTGGTACAACATACCACACGTCTACTCAGATGACTCCATTTGAGGCTTTATATGGTATACCCCATCCTGTTATGCACCATTACATCCCCAGGGAAGCAAAGAGTACCCCAGTCGAGATTGTATTGAGCAGAAGAGATCAACTTCTGTTACAACTTAAGGAGAACTTACAGATATCCCAAAATAAAATGAAAAAAATAGCTGATAAAAGGCGAATAGAAAGGGAATTTCGGGTTGGGGATTTCGTATATTTGAAGTTGCAGTCATATCGACAACAGTCTACAGCAAGGATGGGTAATCAAAAATTTGCACCAAAGTATTATGGTCCGTTTAAGGTGATCCGAAGGATTGGCCAAGTTGCGTATGAGCTTGAGTTACCAAGTGAATCCAGAATGCATCCATTGTTTCATGTTTCCTACCTCAAACAGGCTTTACTACCTAATGTGAAGGTTTACAGTGATCTTCTAAAACCATCCATAGAAGATGAATACGAGTTGGAAGTAGTGGTACTATGCCCCTAGGACAAGGAAGATTCAAAGGACGATGGAATGATAGAACTCAGTTCTACCTAGACAAAAGACAGTTGCGGAAAAGCTGCATAAACCTTTTCCTAACGAGAGTTGGAACATAAATAGAATTCATGTTGGATTTAGTTTTACTATTTTGTTTATTTAGGAGTCTTGGAATTTTTTTCGCTACGGAGTTTTTTAGCCCCAAGGTCTAATAACGTTAGGAATATGAGTTTGGTTAGGAGTGTTTTATGTTTTCGTCTATTTAAGGAGTTTGTCAGGTTGATTGTTACTCATTCAGAAACCAAGTATTTGTTTCTCGATTCTTTTTTTTAAAAGCCTCCACCGCAGTTAACTTTTTATGGCCGTCATCTCTACTGAACATATATTTGTCAATTTCTAGGCCTAAAATCTTAGAAGATGAGAGATGCTGAGATTCGGCATAATTATGTTTGGTTGAGCTACCATGTTATTTTCTATATCAAGTTTATATTAGGCTATTGCTCACTTGAGCTTCCAGTTCAATGCTCATTCTTTCGTCGGACAGAGGTTTGTTGTTACTATTACTTAGGGAATGAAAATATTATTGAATCCCTTGGATGCTTTATTTATTCTAAAATGTTTGTTCCTTCCATTCTAAGAAAGAAGAAAATTACATGGGACATGATACAAGATGCTCGGTTTTTTTCCTTTGTTTACTTATTGTGGCATGTTCAGTTGTATGCAATAGTTTAGTTTATACTTATCTTATTATATGGGTGCTTTGCTTCAGGAGTTCAGTCACGGATGCAGCTACATACATTTCTTCGAAGAGGTCTTCGTCCCTTGCTTTCGTTATCTTGTTTAAAGTAAGCCTTAAACTTCAAGTAAGCCTTAAATAGATACATATATATTTGGTGGTGGTCGTCCCTTTCTTTTATAGTGTCTGAAGTCTTGTACTTCTGTTTTCTTTTTCCTCGTGCAAGTAGTCATGTATGCATATATATCAACTTTAAGTAATTCTTTTTAGTAATATTGATAATATTGATACTTACGTCAATCTCCAATTTCTCAGACGTGTATGCTAGCTACTATGTTATGACAATGGTTTCTAATTAATTAAGGTATCCATATTACAAATGTACATCAGGTCCAAAACCGTCACCTTCATATATTTTCTGAATTACCATTATAGCAATGTTTTGTGGTAAGAACGATATTTGTTTGTCTTTTATTCTTTCTCATTTATTCCATATTTTTACAAGACTTAATCAAATAAAACTTGCAGTCCAATAATATTTTTCCTTGCCTTGTGGGATTTGTTTTTTTAACTCGATCTTTGGATAGTTGAATCCATAGGATGGATCATATATCATTAACTCGATCTTTGTTTCTAAGATGTAGGATGTTCGATTTCCTTCGTTTGTCCGATTGTGTTTTGGCCATATTTTATTCCAAAAATATGATCTACTTTGCAGGTATTGAGAGTTCTTTGCTCCATGAGTTTCCATTTTTGGCTGCGACAATTTAATTTTTCTGTAAATGGAGAGACCAATACCTCCAAACATGAGGCGTGGAAGATACTAAATTTAGAGCATTAAAGTTAATGAATTTTTTTCTCTTGTAATGAAATAATGGTATTTTATTTATTTTTATCTTTTGTTTTGTATCATTTAGTTGAACCTTGAATTTCAGAAATAACCCAAGTATTTTAGAAATACAATTATTTTTGTTAGCCCTGCTTTTAAATTTAAAGTATCACATATATAACTCATAACACCAGTAGGAAGTTATAAATGATGTATGGAAAATCTGTTGCCTTAGGCTACGTGTATGACGAGAGTTTAACAAATAATGAGCCACATAAAAGGGTTAGCAGTGACAGTTTTATATATAAATTTTACCTAGTGTGACAGGTTCATGAGAGAACTGTTACCTTAGAAGAAGAAATTGAGTTTCCGATGACAGTTTTTTATGGAAGCTGTTACTGTAACTCATCAATAGTGACACGTTTATGAAGAAACTGAAACCTTAGAATAAGATGTTGATTTTCTGATGACAGTTTTACAAAGAAAATGTTATTGTAAGTTGTCAGCATCGACAGGTTTATGATGAAACTGTTACCTTATACTCATGATTCTGTAACAGTTTCTTAAATACCTTTCGTAACAGAGGCTTTGGTGACAGTGCAAAAAATTTCCAAAACTGTCACATAAGTATTTTGGTGACAATTTTTAACTGTCATCTAAACTCATTTTTGTACTAGTGCAAGTTCATCTTTACCTAGTGACGAAAGTCATGTTATGTTTCAATCATTTTGAAAATCGCTCTGACGAAAAATAGTTTGTGAATAATAACTATATAACGCCCTCTGAGAATGTTTCAATGATTGAAATGAGAGTTTAGACAATATAACCATTGGGGGATATAAACATTTTTGTGGTAACACATATATGTATAAGTCATTAGCACTTGAACCGAAGTTTGCGAACTTTGTTGATCAAGTGAAACTGGAACTTGAGCAGCCAACTCAGTCCACGAACGTGCGTAGTTCTCGAACCCGACAAGCTAAGTTTTTGATCTAACGGTTGAGAAATATTAGCTTGTATCTAATCAGGTTTTCATCTAATAGTGAATATTGAATGCTTTGTTACCAAGCTAACATTGATTTCAAACCCTGATTTGAAAGACTATATAAGGGAGAACTCTAGCAACTGGGAAACCTAATACCCACACATTATGTGTGATACTAGTTTGCTAAGCTAGAGTCGATTCTCCTTTAAACTTTGGTTTTCTTCTTCTAAAACCAGGTTAACGACTTAAAGACTTCATTGGGATTGTGAAGCCAGATCGATACTACTTTTCTTGTTGTTGTATGATCTGATCTTGCTGTTTCTATCGTACGAGTGCAATTATAATAATTGGCTTGAGATTTCTATCTCCGATAGGAAAGATATAAAAGTAATCACAAACATCTTCGTCTCATCGTTTGTGATTCCTCAATAATCTTCTTCGGTGCGTCGATTAAGTTTATTGTGAGGTAATTGATAAAACTGAGCTGTTTTTCAGGAATATAAGTCTGGTTTTATAGATTGGTTTCTGTTCACCTTGATTTATCAAAAGACGGAACAAAACTCATAGGTTTATTCGTGGGAGACGAATTTGTAGTTGCATGTTTTCCTACAACACACCCCTTATCATATCTTGATATTAATTTATAGATCTACATATAAAATTGGTAGTAAAATTGCTAAAATTATAAAAGGAAACCAAGATTTTTTACATGGTTCGATCAATTTGATCTACATCCATGATTCTTCACTATGATTGTTAAAATTTACATTTAATTTACATTGATAATCTCCATTAATGGAGTTCTAAATCTGGTTTTGGGAAAGAAGATGATAAAGAAAAATACATCTTCTCTCTAAAAATCTCTCTGCAAAATATCTCTCTCCCTCTCTCTTCTAAAATTGTCTTCTCTCCTTTCCCTCTCTTGTTCTTCTCTTTATATAGGTATCTTCATAGTGGGTGACAGCTCACATTCAACTCATCTTTCCCATTTTTTTAGGATTTCTGCTATGCTCCTTGAAGGCTCTGTTATGCTCCTCGCAGGCTCTGCTATGCTCCTCGCGAGATCTGCTATCGTGCTCATGAGATCTTCTATCGTGCTCGCGAGATCTGCTATCATGCTCGCGAGACTCTTCTATACCCACAAAATCTTCATTTCCTGCCTTGCTCTCGCGAGCTCCCGCCTTGTGCTCGCGAGCATTCTCTCTAACTACAAAATCTTCATATCTTTCTCATGTTTTATGTTGTCGTTGTCTATTACGTCATTCTTTGAATTATTCTCTGACACTCGCAAAGTGTTGTTGAAGAGCTTTCGGTGACGCTCGCAGAAGTGTCGTTAATCTCTCGTGAATATAATTGTGGCGATATTCTGGTCCTACATCTTGCCTCTTTTTTCTTGAATATTGCTTGAAAAGTAATCTTTAAGAAAAAATCTGTTGTTGATGAAGGAACGAGCTAAAGAATACTAGACTTGAAAAGTACGTACCTGCCTCTATTCTTTTGTGAAGTTCCATATCTTTGCTAAGTAAATAAGAAATATTAACTCTTGAAGTATTCGAAGTATGAAGTATCCTTGAAGAAATATAAGAAGTACTCAATCCCCAAAATATAAGAAGTATCCATCCTTGAATGAAAATCATAAGTATTGCCTCTGTTCGTGCTAAATTATTACTTCATTTTTGGTGAAAATCCATGTCCATTTTGGAAATGATTCTTGCCGAGAAGATAAAGAACATAAAGTATTTTCTTGGTAACCCATAGTTGCCTCTGTTATTTATCTATGGAGGTAGAATCCTTGAGAAAATGTTAAATGAACGAATTGTTTATTTATTCTTGTCTTGCCTCTGCCTCATGCGATAAAATAATCATATTCTGCGAAATAATCACATTTCTTGCGAAATTCTGGAATAGTTTGCGATGTGTTGAATGAGTTTGCAAGTTTCTGAATGTGTCTGCAAGATTCGAAATGTATCTGCGAGTTTCTGAATGTGTCTGCGAGTTTATGAACAACCCTGCGAAATTATAAATAGTATTTCTGAAATATCGACGCGAGGTTGTGAATAGTGTCGTGAAATGTGCTGCGATGAATAGTGCTACGAGATTGTAGATAATCCTCTTGAGAAACTCTGAATAATACTTCTGTGAAATTCTGAATAGTATTTCTGAGAGATTATAAATAGTACTTTCTATCTCTCTTGCGATGAACAAATATTTCCTGCATTCTTAAAAGAAAATAGTTAATGTTTGAGATTATTCTATTGGTCTTATTTAGCCTTATCCGCATTTTGTCAATTTCTCTACGATAATATGACAAGACTAAGCTCCCTTGCGAGAAAAAAGCCTTATGATATTGCCGTCTTGAGATGAAATCGCAGGACGTCTTTACACTTTCATGTAAAAACCCATTGATCTCATCTTATCTTTTTTCTCTCATGGCTTTTTGCCTCTGTATAATTTTCGTCACGCGACAATATGACAGGCCTAAATATTCTTGCGATCATAAAGCCCCATGAAATTGCCGTCTTTAGACACTTATCAGCTCCCTAATGGAGGGTGCCGCCCTTATCTTCCCCCTGGTTACCCCTTCAAGGAGGGCACATCGGCCATACAAGACTAGCTCCTCCCATCCGGATTTTCCAACAACCAGTTGTTTTCGCAGCCTCTTGTCCTTTATGCCTATATGGCTTATAGTTACAAGACTGCACCCTAAATGGGGTTTTCTTCGGGCCGAGTGCATCATAGCCAAGACTTTCCAAGGATTTCCAGAGTAGTTTCGTACGCCCCAGGCACCCTTGACTCAACAGTGTACCTAGGTGCCTTGGTCATACTTTGCACTCCTTAGAAGAGATCCTCGGTCATCCAACCAGGGTATAACCTTATAAAGCTGGAAATCCAAGGTCTCTCTCCTGGATAGGTTTTCTTTAACCCCAACATCTGCATAACTCAGTTTCCAGCAACGGTATAACCTTATCCCCGAATCATGTTAAGAGATACCCCCTTATATGACGCGCTATTAGGTCTTACATTTGCCTCTTGCGAAATTTTATTCGCGAACTAGGGTGCACGCCATAAAGGTTCGTCCCATTCTATTAATCTCTGCGAAATTTTATTCGCGTTTCCCGCGATATTCTCGCGTTTCTTGATTCTTTCATTTCTGTCAATTCTTTATATAATCTTGAATAATCTCGCGATTACACTCGCAGCTCTGATAAAAATTTGTTTTGCTCATTTATGTGAGTTCTTCTTTCATTTCTGTCATTTCTTCTTTCATTATCATAACACCATATTTGAAGTAAATATTATTTAAAATTTTTTGAAATATCTTGCGATTGTATCGCATTGTTAAATCAAAAATCTTTTTCTGTAAAAGAAATATTCTAGAGAAATCTGTGAAATCTTGCGATTGTATCGCTCTTTGTAAATCCTAAAATTTGAAATTTTAGAAATTTTAGCGATAATTTCGTTTTCTGTAATCTTGGAAATCTTTGAAAATTTTGGAGATATGTATATTTTTTGCGATGATTTCATTTTTTGTAATCTTTTGAAAATTTTGAAATCTTGCGATTGTATCGCAAATAGAATATTTTTTGTAAATTAAATCAAAAATCTTAGAAATGTTAGAAATCTTCTTTGAAATCTTGCGATTGCCTCGCTTCTAGTAAATTAATATTTTTTTTTGAAAATATTAGAAATCTTAGAAATTTTCTTTGAAATCTTGCGATTGCCTCGCTTAAATCAAAATTTTTATTTTTTGTAAGTAAAATATTCAAGGAAGTGGTACTTAGCTTTTTATATGATTTTCTGTTGCTGTCGTTTATCGCGAAGTATATGGTTTGCTTGTGAGATGAGAAACAATGAGAAATTTTCTCTTGACATGCCTCTTGCACCATACCAATTGTTCTAACCCTCACTTGCGAAATTAACTTGCGAAATTCTCGTCAACTTTCTTCATTCTTGGAGAGATAATCACCAACTCTTTTCTTTGCCTCGCAAAAAATTCTTTGCGAGGAGGGAGATTCGAACCCAAGTCTTCTAGTTTGCATACTCCTTCTCTAACCGTTTGGGATACTTGTTGCTTGCGAAAGAAAGGCCTAGTTCTGATATATTATGCCATTTATTCGCTCCTTGAAGTTCAAAAATGAGTAAAAGAAAAAGTATGCTTTGCGAGGGACTCGAACCTGCGATACTGAACTTCTTAACTTCGCTATTGACCGTTTGTGCTAGCTTCTATTTGTGATAGAAAGTTATACTATCGTCATCTTACTATTATTATCCTCTAGTCAGTCAACTTTAGAAAAATCGTGAAAAAATATTGCTGCGGTGAGACTCGATCCCGTGATCTGTTGCTTGCATTCATGCCTCCCAAGTTCTCTTGCTTGATCTACGAAATAATCAAAGGCTAACTTGCAAATCTCGCTGAATAAAAATAAACTTGCGAGGAGCAAGAATTGATCCCGCGACCTGATGTTTGCATTCAAGCTTCCCAACCAACTGTGCTAGTTCTCTTGCTTGCGAGATTTATCTGCGAAATAATCAAAGGCTAACTTGCAAATATCGCTGAATAAAAATAAACTTGCGAGGAGCAAGAATTGATCCCGCGACCTTAAACTTGTATGCTTCTGGTTTTACCAACTGTACTGTCTTCAACTTGTGAAAGAGTGGCGAGATTCATGTGACTTATTCTTTTTAGTTGTCCTTTGTATAAGCTTTCTCTTTGGCCCTTTCTATTCTCTTTTCTAGCCATGATATTTTATCTTTCTTTCTTGCGAGAGTTCATTCCCTGTGAGCAATCACTATGAGTAATGCAAGTTTTATATCAACTTCATAAAATTGAAAACAAGGATAATCATCAAAAAAAAATTATTTTTAAAATCGCATAACTTGATTTTTTTTATTTTTTTTTTTAAAATTAGAAAAGAGAAGAGATTTTGTCCTGTAGAATTATTTGTTGGTGTAACTTCATTTGATTTCTTCGCGATTGTTGATGGAGTACTTGGTGAATAAATCATTAGTCTTCTTCTTTTATCCACTGTGCTGTCTTTGTCCTTTGTGCTTTTTCCTCCGTTGGAATCTAAAATTTCTGTTAAAATGTTGGTGTTGGTTTAATCCATTTATTCGCTGACGTTGTATGTTGATAAGTTGGTGGATGTATCTTATCGCAAAAGAGAAATTTCACTGGATCTTTTGATTCCTTCATCTTTGACTTCAATCACAAAAATCATGTTCACATTATTTGTCAAAATTATGATTGAATTCAAGGTTTATGGACGTAAATTTATGATCAAAACTCTTTTGAATTCAAAATATCAACTAAACAGCAATTTTTGTGAAAAACAAAGATTAATAATCTAAAATTCAAAATCTTCTAGATCTATACTATGAACATAATTTAATAAGATAAGAAAGAATTTGTCATGTTTGAACAATTAATTGATCCAAATTCATTAGATTTCTCCCAGCGAAGAATGAAAACTTTCTTACGAAATGTAAATCTCTAATCAACAGAAAATATCGAAATTTGACATTTTTAGAGATTCATTAAACATATTTGTAAAACGAGGTTTGGTTACTACAAATTAGTAACAAAAACATTTTTAGATTCAAGACTTCCTCAATAAATCAAATTTCTACAAAAAGCAAAGTTTAGGTTTTATAAAAAATCTACTTTCCAGTTTTTGTTTTGAAATTCTCAGATCCGAAAAATGAAACAAAGAATAAGAAAAGTGAGAAGAAATTTGTCCTTTTTGATGATTTGTTGACATAATTTTTGATGGTCTTTTCTTCAGCTGCCTCTTAATATATCTCCTTCTCTCTATTTGTTGTATAATCATGAGTTTTCGTTGTAGCTTCCATATTTGATCTTGAAGTTTTTAAATCCAGTGAGATCCAATTCTAATGATAGCCAATTTCTTTGAATCTTCTTCAATTTGAAAAGTAGCCCCTCCTTCTAGCGCCAAAATGTAGTTGCAGGTTTTCCTACAACACACCCCTTATCATATCTTGATATTAATTTCTAGATCTACATATAAAAATGGTAGTAAAATTGCTAAAATTATAAACGGACACCAAGATTTTTTACATGGTTCGATCAATATGATCTACATCCATGATTCTTCACTATAATCGTTTAAGTTTACATTTGATTTTCATTGATAATCTCCATTAATGGAGTTCTAAATCTAGTTTTGGGGAAGAAGATGATAATAAAAATACATTCTCTCTCCTAATATTTCTCTACAAAATCTCTCTCTCTCCCTCTCTTCTAAAATTGTCTCCCCCCTTTCTCTCTCCTGCTCTTCTCTTTATATAGGTATCTTCATAGTGGGTGACAGCTAAAGCTGCACAAGAACCGGTCTAGAGGACCTATATCGGCCTGGAACCGAAAATACCTTACCAGTACCGGAGTAACCGGTACAGGGATCGGGACAGAAAATTGGGAACCAGCATAGACAGGTACAGGGACCGGTTCTGGAGGAAATACCGGCCTGTACCGGATCAATTGTACCGATTAGTTAGATCCAATGAGATCTTTGATATTTTTAATTCTATCCGTCCAGTTTAGACAACCCTAGTAATATCTAATCTCTAACTCTTCACTCTCATTTTTATTTCTTCTTCGTTTTTTTTTCTTTCCGAACTCTGAAGAGCAGCCTCTTCATCTCTTAGTAACTACGGTCTACGGCTACGCTCACCAATCAGGAAATCAGCAATTCACCATCATCATCAAGTGATTCAAGTCTTACTAGTTAGTACTGATGAAGATGATTATGTTGATGAAGAAAAATAGTATGGATCTGAAATTGGTGAAGGTAAGAGGGAATTAAAGTTTGTAAAGGAAGAAAAGTTGATTGTTTATATTAATTGATTAATCATAACCTTCCCCTCCACTCGTTCAAAGACTCACAACAACAGTACCACCACCTTCCTCTTTTTTGTCTTTTCCAATTATTTCAAAAACTAATTGCATGCTAGATTTAGGGGTTTTTCATTTAGAGAATATTGAATCTAATAGTGGTATTGATGATTTAGTGTTGTTAATGATGTAAAATAGTGGTATTGATTATTGATACTTCAACTTCAAGAGATTAAGGGGGTGTTGATGTTCTATAGCAAGAAATCCAAGATGGAAAAGAAAAGGTGAATAAATTGATGTTTGTAATTGATTTTATCTGATTGAACATAGGGAAACAATAACAGGTAATTGTGAAATGGGTTAATCTTTCTTCCATTGTCTGAAGTGCAGATATCTTGGGTTGATTGTATCTGTTGATTATTAAAACTTGATTTTTTTTTTTGTTCATTGTTTCTGTATATTCTTGAATTATTTTTTTAACGGGTAAAAAACACGGTACCGGTGGTACAGGTATAACACCAGGTACAAGTACAGGTACCGGTACTCAAAATTAGGAACCGGTCAACACCAAGTACAGTGACCGGTTCCATAAGAGAACTGGACCGTACCGGACCTTGTGCAGCCTTAGTGACAGCTCACATTCAACTCATCTTTCCCATTTTTTAGGATTTCTGCTATGCTCCTTGCAGGCTCTTCTATGCTCCTCACAGGCTCTGCTATGCTCCTCGCGAGATCTTCTATCGTGCTCGCGAGATCTGTTATCGTGCTCGAGAGATCTTCTATCATGCTCGCGAGACTCTTCTATACCCACAAAATCTTCATTTCCTGCCTTGCTCTCGCGAGCTCCCGCCTTGTGCTCGCAAGCATTCTCTCTAACTACAAAATCTTCATATATTTCTCATGTTTTATGATGTCGTTGTCTATTACGTCATTCTTTGAATTATTCTCTGACACTCGCAAAGTGTTGTTGAAGAGATTTCGGTGACGCTCGCAGAAGTGTCGTTAATCTCTCGTGAATATAATTGTGGCGATATTCTGGTCCTACAGAATTTATCTATCTTGTAGACTTTTCTGTGTGAGACATATTTGTTTATTAAAGTCTTCGACTTTGGGTCGTAGCAACTCTTCTCTGTGGGTGAGATAGGATAAGGGAATCAAGTGCGCAGTATCCTGCTGGGATCAGAGGCGTAGGAGCATAACTGTACCTTGGATCAGTGTGAGATTGATTGGGGTTCAACTACATTCCATACCGAAGTTAATTTGGAGTAGGCTAGTGTCTGTAGCGGCTTAATACCGTGTATGTTTAATCTGGACTAGGTCCAGGGGTTTTTCTGCATTTGCGGTTTCCTCGTTAACAAAATTCTAGTGTCTGTGTTATTTATTTTCCGCGTTATATTTTTATATAATTGAAATAATATAGGTTATGCGTTTTTCAATCAATTAGAATATCCGACCTTATTGGTTGTTGATTTAAATTGATTGACACTTGGATATTGGTCTTTGGTACCATCCAAGTTATGTCTCTTTGATTAAGACTCGTGAATTGTATTTGCTTGAGTAAATAAAATTGAGAGATTGAGATAATAACTCCTTGAGATATTTTCTATTGATTGAGTCTAATTGTCTAGTTGATTCTCTAGAAAACAACTCGGAGTTGTCCATACAGATTGCTAATCGAAATATTGGGTATGGTTGTTAGACCCACACTTTTTCAGTACGCATACTTAGGTAACCGGATTGTTGGTTTTGATTTCCAAACTCACCAGAAATTCACGGTCATGATCTTCCGCCAGTATGCATACGGGTACACATACTTACCCAGTCTCCATCAACCATTTAGTACACATACAAGTAATTTAGTACACATACAAGTATGCATACATTTGGTTCCTAATTTTTGGACTTACACACTAATGCGCGAACGCATTAAATGCTTATATCCAAAGATGGTTACATGTTCTAAACTCTCATTTCAATCATTGAAACATTCTTAGAGGATGTTAAATGGAGGTTATTCACACACTATTCTTCATCAAAGCAATTTTCAAGATATTGAAATATCCAACATGACTTTCGTCACTTGTAAAAATGAACTTGGCCAAAGCGAAAGATTACCAACACATATTTTGAGAAATAGATAAGCGAGATAAACTCGACTCGAAATAGCAAATGTGTATAATCGAAGTCTATATAGCAATACCACTTTTGTCTCAAGATAGGAGATAGAGTAGATAGACTTTTTGAGTGATAAATAAGTTCAAGTCTCCACATACCTTTTAGTCGATGAAGTTCCACCAGTTCCTTGAGTAGTTCTTCGTCTTTCTATGATGAACGCCGTGGAGTCTAGAGCTCAACTACATTTTTCTATCCTAGTCCGAGACTTAGCTATAAGTAGACTAGAAATCAAGACTTATAGTTTTGGCAACTAAACTTGACAACTAGCTTGAGATAGCAACACTCGCGAGTTCGACCAAGCAATGCTCTAATAATCTCCCCCTTTGTCAATTTTAGTGACAAAACTATCAAAATAAACTTTGCAGCTTCTCTCCCACATGCATGATCTCCTTGGTTCTTCAATATTAGTCGAAATCTTCGTCACTTCCAAGTACTCCAATGATTCCAAAGGTTGTAAGTTTAGCATCATCGTTGTTGAAAATCCGTATCCATAACAATGAGAAAACAAAATCTCTCAATCATTGTTACACAGTGTCATAGTATCATTACAAAACATCAAAGTTCAATTGTATCCCAACTTCGACAACAATACTATGGTGATATGTATCACTACCCCTTAGTCAATACTCCATCTCACATGGAAAGCACCCCCCCCTTACATAATGTTCCTAAAACCATATGTATTTGTGGTGTGAATTACACATTAATTCTCCCCCTTTTTGTCAATAAAATTGGCAAAGGTACGAAAACTAGTGGGATCCTAATGAAATTTCCATAGAGACACTTCATGACGAAAAGAAAGCACATATAAACTTTTTAGATGCAATCATATAGCCGAAGATAAATGCATTCATCATGGAGTTTATAAAGATACAAGATAACCCCTATAATATTCCACAGCCGTGCTCCCCACAAAGATTTGTCAATAAATCACAAGTTCAAATTAAGCACTATCCCCCATTAAATGTCATTCCCAAGAGAACAACAAGAGCGACCTTACTTTCACAAGAAAATAAGGATTTCTTTGGACAACAACAAATCATATAAGAATATGAATTTGTATCCAAAATACTCAATTAAATTAACCACAAGAGAACCCATGATTAATTTAATCAGAAATGCTCAACATAAGAGAACTTTCGGAGCCACATAATATATACATA
This sequence comes from Papaver bracteatum, assembly GCA_023529315.1. Taxonomy (NCBI): domain Eukaryota; kingdom Viridiplantae; phylum Streptophyta; class Magnoliopsida; order Ranunculales; family Papaveraceae; genus Papaver; species Papaver bracteatum. The sequence goes on from JAJJWX010002629.1 coordinate 2,187,166, forward strand.
AAAATATGGATCAGAAAAGATCAATATTGTAGAATAGACAAAGATTCATTCTATCTTACATCACTATTTGCACAATGACATACAATTGACTTAATCTTTGTAAAAAAAAGCTCATCCTTTCTTCCGTCAATATTTGCATAATGACATAAAGGCTTAACTTTTATATTTGTCAAAAGTTCATTCATTCTTTCATCAATACTTGCATATCGACGTACGAAAGACTTAACTTTTGAAAATGTATGGGATAATCGTAATTCACGGACGCAAACACGCATATCCCATAACAAATTGCAATATATAAAACCATAAAGATTAATAATGCAAAAATAAATAAATCTAAAAACATTAGAATAAATAAATAAATAAATCTTCCCAACAAACTTTAGAATTTAAATAAATAAATCTAAAAACATTGAAGATGAAAATTGTTGGACATAGCTATGTGTAATCACAATAATGGCTTCCTAGACAAAAAGAGAAATCAAGTTTCTTTGACAACTTCATACCTTTGAAAGGGTCCATCACAAAAGGTATCACTAATATCCTTGATTTTCTTGACGGTAGTGACTCCATGTTCATGAGATAGAACATTAGTTTTCCGATCAACAATTCGGGCAAGATGCCTATCTTTGACACAGACCAGGATAAAAAAAAATTAATTCCTGATCAAGATGTTTTGATTATGAAGGATTTTGGCCTGACCATCAAGCAGCTGATTCATTTGCAGTTGAAGGTTTGCAGACTCGACCCTAGAGTCATTCTGAAAAAGAATTAAATCCTTGACAGATTCTCCAACCCAAGAGTTATACTTTTTCCTTTCAATCATATTTTTCAGGACAAGATCTTGAACATAATTGCATCCTTTAGAGTTTTATTCCATCTTAAGATTCACAACTTCTTGAGGTCTTGAGGAGTTTTTTATACCCTTTTTTTTATATTTATTAGGGAAGGAAAAACAATATAAGATATATATATGTTTTCAGGAAAGCGATTGACACCCTTGTTGTGAAAACCCTAAACTCCCAAGAGAGACCCTGACATTCGTGGACTGGTTGAAAACAACATAACTGAATAGATTAAAAGAAATACCTCTGTTTTCATATATCCCACATCATCATGACTCAATAATTAAAAATTTAATCAGAGCATAAGGGTGAGATTTAAGAAAACAAGGAGTAACGAAACTCTACTTTTACATCAAGAGAAAACAGCATAGTCAAATGTAACACAGATGAAAAACTACATTAGACTTGAGTATCTCCCAACAATCATTCTTGCATATCTCAAGTTAGATACAAGAATAAAAATGCCTATGACTAGGTAGTCAAGTGAGATATGATCCCACTATGAGTGTTGAGAGATGAGTTGTAAATTCCATCTGAAAGTTTGAACCTGATATTCCTTACCTTCCTTCGGTTATTTTTTATTCCATAAGAATTTAACATAACCTTGTCAGGTGATCCATCAAAAATATTTTTCTGAGGATTAAGTCTAGGACCTCTAGAAATCGGTTCCAGAGAATCAGAAGAGACATGTCTCCACCATCTAGACTTAGATTTACCAGACATATTCTCATAAACACTGGGAATGTGTGTTTCTTGGTGTAGAAACTAGCACCATATGGAGACACACGGTTCCTGTGGGGATTTTGAGATGAGTGACCATTGAAAATACTTTTATGAGAATTCTGGTTGTCTGCAGGAATGAAATCCATTGTAGATGCCGTCAGACGATTTACTCGGTTGACAGTAAAAAGAAATAGATTTTGAATCTCAGAAATATGTTTCTTTTTAGCAAAACAATGTTGAACATAGTGATTCTTTTTCCCACAGAAGGAACATGTTTGTGGAAGAGAAACATTGGAAGGAACATATTTCAAATTTATAGCCATATTAGAAGATTGCAAGTAACGTAAACATTTCTTAGCAGGAATTTCCTTTGGAGAGATTTTCTTCATGTACTGTAATTCTATTTGAGAACTAGAGATCGTTACAGAAGAATTTCTCCTTAACACAAAGTTTTCTTTTTTTAAGGATTTAGACTGTTCCTGGTCTAGAATAAGGGATGCAATCAATTTCTCTTTTTCAATACGAAGTCTGTTTAGATTAGATGAATGCGTCTCGATCAAACGTTTTTCTCTAATTAAGTCTTCTTTAACAATATCCTCAAGAACACTAATCTTTTCACGTTGTATGGTAGTTTCTTGAATTAGTTTTTCGATATTGTTAGAAAAAGACTCAATGATACTGTAGAGTTCTCGTTCTCAACCAAGAGACTTTTCAAATTCATCAATGAGCTAAGTATGATTATGAAAATCAATAAACTCAGTAGCTTTTTCTGAGATTCTAGTGAGATCCATTTCAGCTTTTGACAAAGTGTCAAATGTCTCATTTGAGGAAAAGTTATCAGAATTCGATAAAACAACCTTTCTACCTCGGTATTCGGAAGAATCATCTAAGGAGTTATCCTTTGTGGAAATCCCAATACATTTGGCATTATTAAAATCTTTAGAGGACATTCTGATGTGCATAAAAGAAAGATATGAACTTCTTGTCCACAGAGTCAGATTGCTTATAAACACAGACTTATAAGGTCTTATACGTGTTTGCGTACTATAATACCAATTGAAAAAGTGGGGGTACAATAACCTCACCCATTATTTCGCTTAGCAATCTGTATGGACTAAATCCAGTATACTTTTAAGAGAATAAACTAGACAGTCAGACTCAATCTTAATAAAAAGTATATCAAAGAGTTATATCTCAATTTTTCGATTCAACACTTACTCAAGCAAATATAAATTTGTGATTCTAATTGAATACAAGAGAAATTAACTTGAACGACACCAAAGACCAATGTTTAAGTATCAATCAATTTCTTTTTCTTTTCTAAATCATTAAATTTTATTACTAAAAAGATTTCAAAGAATACAAAGAACTAGCCAAGTAATTTTCAAGGATAATTTATTACAAAAGAGAAACTAAACTTTTGAAAATGTAAAGAGCTACATTTACTTTTATACATTCTTAAGAAAACCTGAAATATATATCTTCCTCATTCTCCATTTTTCCAAAGAATTGTGGTTTGTTATCATAGTATTGAATTACTCCCCTGTTTAAAAGAGCCCCTTCTTTGCTATTTTGTCAGCAGAGAAGTTTATTTCTCTGTATGAGTGTTTCAAACAAATGAATGGAATTAACTTCCTTATTCTCTCCCATCTAGTCTTTACAATCCATGGTACTTTGTTTGTTGAAAAAGATTTTTTGACTGTATTTGAATCAAGTTGAAAACATACCTGCAACAACTTTTTATTCACATCCTATTTACCTGCAACAATGAGGGCCATTACTTCTGCCAAATAGTTTGTTGCTATTCCCAAACCACCTGAAGTAGGTCTAATACAAGCACCTGAACTGTTTCTTACAACAAATCCCAGACCTGCTACTCCTGGATTACCCTTTGCTGCTCCATCACAGCATATTAGTATTTGGTTTAAGACTGGCAGATGAAAGAAGCATTGCAACACTCTTGTAGCTTTTGTTTTAATTCTAGTGATACAAAAAATAAGAGTATTTTCAAATCATACATTGTCCCCCACATCTCTCCTTTCATTCTTGACCTACATTCACATGTGCATCTAATTATTCTCTACTTGAAATTCTCCACATCAGGTGTCAGATCTTCATATATTACAGAGTTTCTTGTAAACCATAGCTCCATCATTGTGTTAAATACACTGTTGTAACATACTTCCTTTATTGCTGAGCTTTTTTCTCTGGCTACAAGAAATATATCCTCAAAACTTTTTGGAGTTATGCATTGAAAGATTCCACTTAGCCAGTGCCAAATATTAGTACTGTATGGACATTGCCACATCACATGAGCCATTGTGTCCTGATTATTGCCACAGAGGTAACATTTAGAAACTGTTGAAAATCGTTTTTTTCTGACTGCTTCCTCTGTTGCACATGCCCCTCTTAAAATCTTTCATAAGTTGCTTGATGTATATGGATGAACACAATGATTCCATATTTGTTTTGCCCATGTAACAATTGCATTTTTTTTCTTATCATTTGAGCTGCACCAGCAACTGAAAAATTACCAGTCATATCCTGAGTCCAAGGCTTGTTATCTTTACCATTCAACAATACAGGTAATTCACTCACATCAAAGTAGGCTAATAGTGGCTCTGGAATATGCCATACACCATCTTGAATAAGATCATTTACTTTAAGCTCAGCATTCCGTATTACAAAATCATCTTCAACATGTCTATCAATTAATGCATAGTCCTTAACCCATTTTTCACTCCACACTGAGATTTTTTGGCCATCACCCACCAACCATCTACTGCCTTCATTCATTTCAGACATTACCCATTTGATTCCTGGCCAGATAGAAGATCCACTTACCCTTTTTATCTTTGTATTTAGCTCTCGTAAATAGGGTCCATTATTTATCCACATTTTATATTTTCCAAAGCAGTTTCATAAGTAAAGCCTTGTTCATAACTTCAAATCTTCTTAGACCCAAACCACCCTCCTCCACTGGTGCATTTACTTCATCCCATTTCACTGTGATTAATTTCTTCACATTTGAATACCCTGACCATAAAAAAATTCTGATAATTCTTTCACAAGCTTGAATAACTGACTTTGGCCATTTATACACAGCCATGTTGTAGATTGGCATACTACATCAAACATGTTTCACCAATGTTAGTCTTGCTGAGAATGCTAATATTTTACCTATCCATCCAGCTAGCATCTTTTGCATCATCTCAACTATCCCCCAAACATGTTGTGTTTTGTCTCTACTAGGATTAAGTATAACTCCCAAATACTTATCTGGAAATGAAGAAAGATCTATTTGTAAAAAATTAGCTATCTCTTGTTTTCTTGCAACTGAAACTCCTCCTACAAAGAATTTTATCTTTGCTTTGTTAACTTCTTGACCAGAATTTTTTTGATACTGCATTAATAGAGTTATCAGATTTCCCAAAGTCTTCTTATTACCATTGTAAAAGATGAATATATCATCAGCAAACATTAAATGATTTGGCTAACAACCTCCTCTACTAACCATTGTTTGAATTTTGTCTTGTTGCACTTAGTTGATAATATTTCTGCTCAAAACTTCTTCAGCTAGCACAAAGAGAATTGGGGAGAGAGCATCACCCTATCTCAATCCTCTTCCTACATCAAAAAAGCCACAAGTAACTTCATTTACAAGCACTGATATTCTAGCAGATTCAAAAAAATTCTTCAACCACATAATACTAGTTTCAGAGAAACCAAACCTTATCATCACTTCAAACAAGAAATTTCATCTTAATGAGTCATATGCTTGTGTAATATCAATCTTGAGCCCAACATTTCCCCACTCCTTTTAGTTTCAAGCTCATTTACCATCTCATATGCTAATACAATCTTTTCATGTATACTTCTCCCTTTTATAAAAGCACCTTGCTGTTCTGAAATCATTTTCCCAATCAATGAACTAATTCTATCTGTAATGATTCTTGTGATGATTTTGAAGTTAAAGTTTGCTAGACCAATTGGTCTAAAATGCTCTGTTTTCTTGGCCCCTTGAACTTTTGGAAGCAAAAATAGAAAGTTAGAATTAAAACCTCTGGGTATAAATATGTTGCTCCAGTAATATTGTATAGCCTCAACCAACTCCATTCCAACCACCTCCAAAGAAAATTTGTAGAAACTCCCAGGAAATCCATCTGGTCCAGGTGCACTATTTGCATTCATCCCAAAAACTGCATTTTTAATTTCCTCATGAGAAGGTACAACATCTAGAAAAAAAATTATCCTCCTCTGTTAAGAGTTTAGGAATTACTTCAAATAAATCTTTATCAAAATGCACATTCTTTCTTTCAAATTTCTTCTTATAATGAGACACTAAGGTATTTGATATTTGATCTTTACTAAATTATCTTAATTGTCTTCTAGTTCTATGATGTTTTTGAAAGTTCTCCTTATTCTTATTGTTGAGTGAAAAAAATTAGTATTAGCTCCACCTTACTTAACCCATTGGATTCTTGATTTCATTATCATTAATTCATTGTATTGTTGAGAAGCTAAGTCATGCTCCCCTCTTGCAGTCACCAGTTTATTTAATAATACAATGTTTTCTATATCAACATCTGACTCCAAAGTAGAAGCTAAAACCTTCTCTTTTGTAGCTTGTACCTTAATTTTGAGATCCCCAAACACTTCCCAATTCCATTTCTTCAATATATTTTTCAGTCTTTTGAGCTTGAAAATAAAACAGAAAGCTGGATTTCCATTACACTTTGCTTCCCATTATTCTTTAATTACTATTATAAATTCTGGATAAGTTATCCATACATGATGGTATTTGAAAGGAATGTTTTTTGGTTTTAAGATATTAACTACTCCACCAAATAATGCTCCATGATCTGATGTTCCTCTAACATTTACTTTATAACTCCATCCTTCAAATTTCTCCAGCCATTGGATATTATAGAAAGACTTATCCAAATCACATAAGATTCTTTTCTTACCCACGCTATTATTGCACCAAGAAAATTGAATGCGAGACTTGGGTGCTTGTACTAAATTACAAGATTCAAGATAATTTCTGAATTTTTGCATTGATATTCTTAAAGGAGCTCTTCCACCTTTTTTCTCTTCATAAGTAAGTACCACATTAAAGTCCCCTATCACCAACCATGGTAAATTTATTTCACTAACACCATTAAGTTCTTCCCATAATGATCTCTGTCTATAGTAAGACAAGCGTCATGAATCCATGTAACCAGCACATCACCCACTTGACAAGCAGCATGAATCCATGTAACCAGCACATCACCCACTTGAACTATTATTGCTTGTCTTGAAGTTGAAATAACTGAAGGAGTAGATATTAAAGAATGCCAAAACAGCCATATGTTACCATTTTTTGTGTTACTAGAGTTATGAATTATCATTTGGTTCACACCTGGTAACTTTATTTGTCTCAAATTACTATTAGAAACTTTTACTTTTGGCTCAGAAATCCAAAGTAACGAAAGACTAAAATTATTCACTAAACTTCTAAGTTTATCTTTGGCCTGAGATCTTCTCAAACCTCTGATATTCCAGTACATAACTCTCATTTAGATTGTGATAGTTGGGAATTACTGGAACCCCCCACCACTGAAGTTATCTTAACTGAATTATTAGCTTGTTCCCTTGTAGTAACATTAGGAATTCCTTTTACTACCTTTCCTTTAGAAGGTTTTGCAACTACCCTTGAGAATTATTCTTGTTTTTCTGCTAATTAAAGTATTAAATTTACTAGGAGAACCCAAATTCTTACCACCTTCCCCTTGATTGCTTAACTTTCTTTCTTTGGGAGCTTTACCCGAGACCTCTTTCCAATCTTCAGTATCAGTCACTGCACTCTGAAAATTTGTTAAGGCTTGAACAGTATCAACTTATGCCAATTCAACTGGTGTTGCTTGAGTCACCCCCACATGAGAAATTAGAGGAGGGATGCTAGTACTTACATCAAGTAATTTATCCACAGTTAAAGATGGAAAATATTTAGGTGATTCCAGAAGACCAGTAAAACCACTACTCTTCTCCACATGTATTGGTGTAATATTATTAATAGATTCACCCACTTTTGAAACTGATTCCATAATTTTTTGTGTTGTGAAACAAATGTCAAACCCCACTGAAGTTTGTTGTTGCTGTTTCTTTGGAGTATACCTCCATTGTTGTTGAGGATTCTCCTTTCTAACTTGCTCCTTTCTTTTAATTCTACACTATGCTACATAATGCCCAATTGTATTACAATGATGACAAAATTTTGGAATTCTATTGAACCTAACAGCTTGTTCAAATTTTCCATACTTAGTTTCAACCCAGATTTTATTAGGAATTACCTTTTCCATATCAATCTCAACTAGCATACTAGCATAGAAACATATTTCCTTCTTCAAATTTGTTTCATCAACACAAATTGGTCTTCCAAGTCTACTCCCCATTTCCATTAGAATATTATTTTTCCAGTATTCAATGCATAAACCAGGAAACATCTCCCAAACAAAAGCACTTGAAGTTTTCTGGAGCTCTGGTTTGAAATCCCTCTCCCAGAATCGAAGTCTTAAAATCTGTGATTCTACCTCCCAGTAACCTTCATAAATCATCTTCATATCTTCACCATTTTCCAGTTTGATTATAAAGAAACCCTTACCAATTGGGATAAGTTGACAATGACCTTTTAAGTCCCATTGTTTTCTCATATTTTCTTCAGGAACAACAAACCTAATCTTGACTAAATCTAGTCTACCAATCAAACTGTATCTCCATACATCCAAACTTTCATCAATCACAACATCAGGAATGAAAACAGAAGTACTAGCATTAATATTACTATCAAAATTCTCCATCTAATATAACGAAACATCTCAGATTCAGACTGAGAATTTGAATTATTCGACATATTTAAGCCAGATATATAACTAAAATAAAGTCATTAAGATACCTGAAAGAATTAACACCAAAATCGATAATAATTTTCACCTGCATTCAATGATTACGATGAACTCTGCTGCTGTTTAGAATTTTTTGTGTCACTGATTTAATCTCCCGAGTTGCAGAGCGTAACTTACCGATTCCAGTCTGACCCTCTTATATCAAACTTGAGTATCAATCAATTTCAATCAACAACCAAAGGTCGGATGTACCAATTGATTAATTCAACGCACAACCTGTGATATTTCAATTATATAACAAAATATAATGCGAAAAAGAAATAACACAAACACTAGAGTTTTGTTAATGAGGAAACCGCAAATGAAGAAAAACCACGGGACCTAGTCCAGATTGAACACAAATTTTATTAAGCCGCTACAAACACTAGCCTACTACAACCTAACTTCGGTCTGGACTGTAGTTGAACCCCAATCAATCTCACACTGATCAAAGGTATAATTTTTCTTCTTATGTCTTTAATCCCAGCGGGATACTACGCACTTGATTCCCTTAGCTGATCTCACCCACAACTAAGAGTTTCTACGACTCAAAGTCAAAGACTTTAATAACCAAATCTGTCTCACATAGAAAAGTCTAAAGAAATAGATAAATATGTCTCCCACAGAAATACCTACAAGATTTGTTCCGTCTTTTGATAAATCAAGGTGAACAGGAACCAATCGATAACCCGGACTTATATTCCCGAAGATCATCCTAGAATTATCAATCACATCACAATAATCTTAATAGACTAGCAAACCAAGATATTACGGAATCACAAACGATGAGATGAAGATATTTATGACTACTTTTCTATCTTTCCTATCGAAGAAATTAATCTCGAGCCAATTTTACAATTGTACTCAATACGATAGAAACAACAAGATCAGATCACGCAACTACATAGAAAATAGTTGGGTCTGGCTTTACAATCCCAATGAAGTCTTCAAGTCGTTAACCTACAAGGTCTCGATAGAAACCTAAGGTTGAAGGAGAATCGACTCTAGCTTATATAACTAGTATCACACATGAGGTGTGGGGATTAACTTTCCCAGTTGCTAAAGTTCTCTTTTATATAGTATTTTAATTAGGGTTTGCAATCTAAGTTACCTTGGTAACAAAGCATTCAATATTCACCGTTAGATGAAAACCTGATTGGATTTAAGCTAATATCTTTTAACCGTTAGATCGAACTTAGCTTGTTATACACAAATTAAATGCACAACCATTTAGGTTTGTGTAACCGTACCTAAATGTGTACACCTAGTTGGTTCAATAGTAGTTAACCAAATGGTTAGCCATATGAGCACTTTCATATCAACCATATTCATCTTCACCATAACTAGTTCAAATGACTCAAAAGAACTAGTTAGAGAGTTGTTCCATTGCTTAGATCTCATAGAAGTATATATGACACAATCGAAGCAAAATCAATTTTGATTTACTCGAATCGATTCATGAATATTATAGCACGGTTTGCAAATTGCATTCCTTAATTTATAAATGTTTTAGTTCATGAACAAACTAATTTTAGAAAGTAACACACTTAAGTATGCATACGGGTATGCGTACTTAAGTAACCGAATTTGAGTTTGTTTTGGTTTCCAAACTCAGCAGAAATTCATGGACGTAAACTTTCCTCCAGCATGCGTATGGGTACACATACTTAGGTAACCGGATTAAGTTGGTTTTTATTTCCAATATGCGTATGGGTACGCATACTTACCCAGTCTCCATCAACCATTTAGTACACACACAAGTATGCATACATTTGGTTCCCGGTTTTTGGACTTATACACTAATGCGCGAACACATTAAATTCTTATATCCAAAGATGGTTACATGTTCTAAACTCTCATTTCAATCATTGAAACATTCTTAGAGGATGTTAAATAGAGGTTATTCACACACTATTGTTCATCTAAGCAATTTTCAAGATATTGAAATATCCAACATGACTTTCGTCACTTGTAAAGATGAACTTGTCCAAAGCTAAAGCTTACCAATATATATTTCGAGAAATAGATAAGTGAGATAAACTCGGCTTGAAATAGAAAATGTGTATAATCGAAGTCTATATAGCAATACGACTTTTGTCTCAAGATAGGAGATAGAGTAGATATACTTTTTGAGTGATATATAAGTTCAAGTCTCCACATACCTTTTTGTCGATGAAGTTCCACCCGTTCCTTGAGTAGTTATTTGTCTTTGTATGATGAACACCGTGGAGTCGAGACTCAACTACACTTTTCTATCCTAGTCCGAGACTTAGCTATAAGTAGACTAGAAATCAAGACTTATAGTTTTGGAAACTAAACTTGACAACAAGCTTGAGATAGAAACGCTTGCGAGTTCGTTCGAGCAATGCTCTAACATAACTAATTTTAAGAAAATGAGTTTCATGTTGTTTTGATGGTTTTGGTATTACTGGAACTTATGACCTAAAAATCACTAAGGATTCACTAGTTCATGCATTTTCACTTTGTTAAAAAAAACCTTTAGTCTAGCTCTCTATACTTTTATGATATATTCAATCAGAGTGTGACCCTAGGGTCAATACACATTTGTGTGTGGGAGAGGACGTTGAAAGGACTAGTATGACTTCAAGACATGGAAGGTACATATATATGTTTGGTCAGGACGGGTCATGGGTATTGGGGTGTTGATTTACCAAGATTTATCTGTTTTTTTAATGTTTTACTGAGGGTTTTCATTCATGTGGGGATCATTGGAAAACAATTAATAAAAAATAATTTTAAAGTTTTTTAAGAAAAATAATAACTTATTGTTTTCTTTCGTGAATGAAAAAACTTATTAGTTCCACGTCGTAGAGTTTCCACTATATAAACTTTTTAGTCCCATATCAGGGGGTTCCTCTTCTCAAGTTGTATTTTTCCATTATATAAACAAGCTTTTCTACTTTTGTAAAATCCAAGGGAAAAGGGCTCTCCATATTTTAGAAAAAGCAATATTTTTATTGTTTTTGTAGTTGCAGGAATTCCTACACTACATCCCTCACAAGAATCCACAATTATCAACACATATTTGAAGATTAAAAACACCACTTTATTGATTAATTCTCAGAAATTTTACAAGAAATGGAAGAAATCACGAATACAACCGCTCACAAGAACTTTCTCCAAACTCTCAAAATGATCTCTCCTTTATTTCACTTGTTCGACTCTTTATATAGGAAATTACATAGTGGATGACAGCTAAGTTATCCTTTAATTTTGGATCTGACTCGCGATACTCTCGCAGTATTTGTAATGTTAACCCTCGCATACGTTTGTAAGCTTCACAGCATCATCACGCTTTTCTCATGTTTTTGTTATCGTCATCCGCTACGTCATTCTTTCAATCATTCTGTGACACTCGCAGTGTGTTGTTGAAGAGATCGCAGAACTGTCGCTGTAAATCTCGCATGAGTATTGGTGTGGCGATATTCTGATCCTACATCTTGCCTCTTATCATGTCTTCTCTGCGAAGAAGAGAATGTCATGAGAAATTAGTTTTCATGCTGCCACAACTGTTCACCTTTTCATATTCTCTGTACTGACACGATTCTTCATTTCTTCGCCACATTCACTACATGTATCCCTTCTTCCATTCAGCTTCTGACATGTCCTTTTCAACCGTTGCGTTCCAACCGTTCACGTCTAATCTTCTCTTTAAATGCGTTTATATTTTCGATTATTTTTCTCTCTATATATCCCCTTTTCATTATTCTTTATTCTTCTTTTTTACCTACTTTCTTATTCTCTCTGCAAATTTTCTTTGCAACTTTCTTCGTTGTTCTTCCGTAAATTCCGCTCCTGCTACTGTAAATTTTATCTTTTCAAACTCTTACTTTTTTCTTCATTCCCATACTAAAAAATGGCTCCATCCGGCCGCAAGAACGAGATTGCCTTCGAAAAGATGCAGAAGAAGCTTAAAGATAAAGGTTTTACTCTATCTCGTATTCCTGGTCAAATCCCTAAGTCCAAGCTCATTGGCAAGTTATTGGCTAATCATCCCTGCAATCAAGAGAAAATCATAGTCTCGCTAGGCCAACTTGAAGATGGTATTCTTATTCCTCTCTATAATCCTGAACTCCCATTGTTTTATGAAATTATTTCTCATGAAATTTTTCGCGAGATGTATATCAACTAAGTGGAGACTGCATTCTTCTTTTACTCAAGTTCGCCAACCGTGGTGCTGGCAAGGGGTCTCTCTATACTAATGAATCTAAAAATCCAAAATTCAAAGATGTTGCGATTGTTCCTGCGAACTACACTGTTGATAACTTCTTCGCGAATTATGAAATAATCCATATGAATAAAGACAACACTTGTTGGGGTGTTTGCTTACACAAGAGAGAAAATGTTGTTGCTGATCAATTACTCATGCAAGACATTGACTGGCATCCTGGCGATAATTCTTCCCCGCGTTATTCTAATGATAACAAATGGTGTGTCTTCCCTTTAATTCTAGAGGGTCCATACATTTTTGGTTCTCATGTCTTACCTGCAAATGTCGCAGAATACCATCACTGGGTATTCAAATGGCCTGAAAGGTATGATGAGGTATAATTCCACCTTTTGATTGAATCCTTACTACTATTTTTCTTACATATATTTTCATTACTCATCCCAATATTTTTTATGTCTGCAAAACTTCCAGATTAAGAGGCTAAAAGCGAACTACCAGAAGTTTAGGAAGCCTAGAACTTTATCAACTTTTCAATCAATCACGGATGAAGTAAGAAATATTCTTTTAAGACTCTTAAAAATATATTGTTGCCTCTATTTTTTTATCTTTATTTGTGTTTGAAGGCTATTGATGAGATAGAAGAACCCTCCAGAACTGCGAAGAGCAAGGGTAAAGGCAAAGGTAAAGGTGCTGCTCACAAGGAAAATATTACTGCTCCTCCTTTAAAGAAGCGGAAAGTTTAATCTCCTTATCCCTCTACTCCTCAAGGTTGTGAGAGTTCCAGTGACAATGATGATGATGATGACAATGTTAGTGACAATAATGATATTTCTTCCGTAAAAGAATCTGCACAACCTGAATCTTCTATGGCTCATTTATCTGGCATTTTTATCAATACTATGCATATAATTGGTGATACTCCTTTGACCGATGCTTGCAAGTCTATCGCTGCTATTTGTGATGCCCCTATCTTAAAGGACAATGAATCTCTTCGTGGGGTCTCAAGATCTATATCTCCAAATTTTTTGCATTCTCTCAATAACTTGGTAAGTTTTCATATTTTTACCTTTCTTCACTTCATTTTTATCTTAAATTCAAAATTAATTCCTCAAAAATTCGCTGCATTATTTCGCAGGATGGGAAGGCTTCCTTTGCAATTGTCTCAGATTTGGAGAAAAGGCGTGCAGTTCTTGCAAAGAAAAACGCTAATCTTCGCAAAGAGAATGAAGAATTAAAGTCTGAATCTCTTACTCTTCGCAAATAAAATGAAGAATTAAAATTTGATTCTGTTAATCTTCGCGAGCAGTTAAAATCTGGATCTGTTGGCCTTCATAGAAGATTAAACGATTAGAAACTGAACTCTCTTCTTCGCAAGATAAGGTTGCTAGTCTCCAAACTGCGAATGATCAACTTTATGGTAAGAATTTTTTCTCTTTTTCTTTTATCCCTGTATTCCTTTGTGTTTTCTTATTTAGTTAGTCCTCTTCGCAGATATTTACGGCATCTCTGATGAAGCTGTATTCCTTCGTTCTTTTCCAAATCCAATAGATGATGATACTCTCCTCAATCGCCTTAATGATTCTTTGAGCAACTTTTTAAATGATGAAATTAAATCTATTTCCATAGATGAACTTAGATCCAAACTTCAACTCTTAAAACTCGAGCATAGATTCAACTTGGGTTTAACCAATAAATTTAGATGCCTTTATATTGATTCAAAAGAGGAAACTAATAGATTAAGGAGCAAGAATAGTGATCTTATTGACGAGAAAGACCTTATTGCTAAAAATGGTGCTCAAGCTTTAGCAGATTTCCATAAAACTCTTCTCAATATTCAAGTTGAAAGAGATAGACTTATCTGCGAAAATAGAGATCTTCTTGAGAGGGAGAATCAAATTCGCTCCTGCCTTCTTATTAGCAATGATGACGAATTTTCTTGGGCTGCGAAAGTTCTTGACAATGCCAGAAACAATTTAGGTGTAGATGTTAGTCTTCAAGATGATCATTCTGCCCTGATTAAGGATCTGATCTTGCAAATAGAAGGTTGTTATTATTGTTTTTCCACTAATCCATTTTGTAGATGTATCTTCACTATTTTATTAATATGTTATCATCTGTTCGTAGTATCTGAAGAAAACTTTTGCCAAAGAGTTAAAGAGTTGGAAGAAGAAAAAGGAAATCTCGCAAGACTTCTGTCTTCTCACAATGAGAAATGTTCCAAATTCAAGAAGCAACTTCAGATTTCTCTGGCGAATTTCAGCAATGTTCTTGTTGGTGTTCACAATGATTCTATTAAGATGGTCTGTGGTGATCATAAAATTCCTCATTTTGCTTATCCTTATCTTGCGAATGAAATCCCAAAGAATATTCCTGACCTTGTCATCTCCGATAGCGAAGCTGAAGAGTCTGAAAAAGATGAAGATGAAATTGAAGAATAATAAAAATCTGGTGAAGACAATGATGGATATAAATAGTTTTGTCTTCATTTTTAATCTTTTTGTAATATTTGTACACTTATCCCTTTCTTCTTGTAAAATATTGATGTGAATTTCTCCAGATTCTAATGTTCTTTAGTGTATAGACCTGCATACATTAGAGAACAATTCTTTTTTGCAATATGGTTAATCAATATGCTTACTAATTTTTTAATTATCTGCATAAATCTGCCATATAAAGATGAATAATAATTTTATCATTCTGTTCATTCCCATACTTGCCTCTGTTATTTATCTGCAATATGAAAGATTGAGCTGATTAGTTACGAATAAGATTTGTTTGTAAGTTTTTGCCTCAATATATGTGTAAATATCATAAGTCATATCTGCTTACTCTCATGATCTCTGCGTAAATATCGCAGTCATTCAATCTTGATCTCTTGTGGTCTTATTTTTCCTTCCTAGTTAAAGGTCTTATTTAGCCACATTTTGTTTTGGCGACAAAATCGCAGGACGTCCTTACATTTGCATGTAAAGACCCATTGATCTTGTCTTATCCTTATTTTGTCAATTTTGTTGCGATAATATGACATGCCTAAGTTTTCTTGCGAGAAAAAAGCCCCATGACATTGCCGTCTTGTGATGAAATCGCAGGACGTCTTTACACTTTCATGTAAAAACCCATTGATCTCATCTTATCTTTTTCTCTTGGCTTTTTGCCTCTGTATAATTTTTGCACAAATATGACAAGCCTAAATATTCTTGTGAATATAAAGCCTCATGACATTTATGTCTTAAGACACTTATCAGCTCCCTAATGGAGGGTGCCGCCCTTATCTTCCCCCTGGTTGCCCCTTCAAGGAGGCGTACATCGGTCATACAAGACTAGCTCCTCCCATCCGGTCCTGACAACAACCAGTTGTTTTCTCAGCCTCTTATCATTTTTGGCTATATGTCTTATAGTTACGAGACTGCACCCTAGGTGGTATTTTCTTTGGGCCGAGTGCATCAGATCCAAGACTTGCCAAGAATGGCCAGGGTAGTTTCATACGCCCCGGGCACCCTTGGCTCAAACGTCTACCTCGGCGCCTTGGTCATACTTTGCACTCCTTAGAAGAGACCTTCGGTCATCCAACTGTTAATATATATATATATATATATAGTTGGAAATCCAAAGTATTTCTCCTGTATAGGTTTTCTTTAACCCCAACATCTTCACGACTCAGGTTCCAGCAGTGGTATAACCTTATCCCTGAGCCATGCATACAGATACCCCCTTATATGACGTACTTTATGTCTTACATTTGCCACTTGCGAAATTTTTGTTCGTGATCTAGGGTGTACGCCATAAAGGTTCGTCCCATTCTAATGTCTCTGCGAAATTTTCACGTTTCTTCAGTCTTTGATTTTATCTTTTTGCATTTCAGCTCTTGTATAATTTTTCAATTTCATCTTTTTCATTGAATCGAAACATTTTTTTGTAAAATTCTCTTCAACAAATCATTTATGCATTTCTCATACTTCACGATCTAAAAATTTTACCTTTTCTACTTACTATTTTCTGCTTCTGCTTTTTTGTTGCGCTTTCTTAGATTTTCTCAATCTGCGAGACGCTCGCCATCAATGTGTTTCAGCTCATGTTGACTTCGCAACATTTCTTCTTCTAGCCGTTCTACTGTGTCAACCATCAGCCTTTCACTTCTATGTTTTTGTTTGATGCTATATTTCCAGTTTATGTTCTTCACAGACCTTTCCTCGCAAGATTCCATGTCAATTTCATAGCATTTTTTCCCATCAATCTAATCTCCTTTTATAACTTCAACACTGTTGGGATGAGGAAATTTAATGCACTGGTGTAAAGTCGACACTACACCTAGAATCCCATGCAACCAAGGCTGTCCAATTAAGGCATTGTATGGCGATTCAACGTAAACCACACATAATTGAATCTTAGAAAATATCCCCTTCAATGGAATGCACATTGTAACTTCCCTTTTTGGCTTGTTGGAAGTACCATTGAAACCATAGATCTTATAAGTCGATGATATTAGATCCTCATCTCTTCCTCCCATAGTTTTGTAAGTATGATAAAATAAGATATCCACTGAGCTTCCAGTGTCAATTAGAACTCTGTTAATGGCCCAAGAATCTTCAGCTTCATCATCCTCCTTTTCTTCATCATCTTCTTCTATCTGTTTTGGGTTTATTTCTAATCTTACCACTAGTGGGTTGTCATGCATCTCGCCAGGTTCAGGTATTTCTTGTGCAGTGAAAGAAATAGTATGCTTTTGCCACTCTTCTAATGGCGACGCTTTTGCAATATTCATTGTCTCTCCTCCATCCGCATCTCTCGCAAAGACTTTGATTAAAACATTGTCGTAGAAGTCTTCTATAGTCTTGTATGAATGTATGATGGAGTTACATGATAGAGTATTCGCTTTTGCTCCTACTTCTATCACAAATGTTTCTCCTCCTTTTGTTGTATTCACTCTGCGAATTTCTGGAGTTGGGGGTAGTTTCTGAGACTTTGGGTGATCTCTTAGAAAATGGTTTAATTTTCCCTGGTCTATCATCCACAAAATGATTCTTTTTACATTCCTGCAGTTGTTTGTTGTGTGACCATGAAAATGATGATAAGAAAAAAATTCTAGACTTCGATTATTTGGATATGGTTCTTTTCCCATATTCCAGGGTACGGGTATGTCCTCCATCAAAATTATAGCCACCCAAATTTTCTCTATGCTAGCATTTAGAGGTGGCATCTTAATTTCTTCCCATATTATCTTCTGACTTCCTTGCCCTCTATAATAATTTTTCCTCTGTCCACCATAAGTCTCTTGCGGTTGATCAAGCCTCTGTATTTTATTATTTCCACTTCTACTGAATTTTTTTATTTCCCTTTCGAATTCTTCTTGATATCTACTTCCCATAGCTACTAATTTCTGTTGGCCACCATCCATACTCTTTTCTTTCTTCAGCTGCGAAGTGCTCGCTACTGTATTTATTAACCTAGGAAGTAGACTTGCGTTTGCTGCGATTGAACTAGTGTTCGCGATGGGATATGACTCCATCTCGTTTTGTTTATCATCCAATGCAATGTATTCTTCTTGTAACTCTCGCAGCTCCGTCATGGTAATTGTATTTTTGATTCTGAAAATTTATATATATAGTAGATTGGTTGCAAACATAGCATTAATGAAAGATAAAATGAGGTATATCTCATCTACTCTTCCTGCCATTTCACTGCACATTGTCTTCCATCTTATGGTTAAATGTTTCAAACTCTCGCCAATCCTATGCTTTATCCCAAATACATCTTCAATACCGGTTCGCGAAGAATTGTTGCTTATATACGCCCCCAAGAATGTGGTTTGTAGATGATTGAAACAAGTTATAGTTTTCTTGGGTAACCCTTCAAACCATTTCATAGCTTCGCCAGTTAGGTTGGATGCAAAATATTTGCACAATACAACATCATGGTTTTTCCACTGTATCATACACATAACATAAGCTTTTACATGTTGAATAGGACAAGTAGTTCCATCAAAGATACTGGTTAATGTTGGAAAATTTTATTTTGGGGGTATTCCTCCTAATTGCACTTCTTGGTGAAGGGAGTTTTCGCAGCTTCTTCAATGGCCTCATAAAGTTGCCTTCTGCCTCCCTCTCTTCTGTTATTTAGCATTCCCCTCATTTCTGCTAACTCGCTCAAGATATGTTTATTCCTAGCTGAATTTTGCTCCATTGGTCTTTTCAGTGCAACTTCCCTTCTTCTACGCTCATGTCTTTCTTTCCTTGCAAGATTTTGTGTTTCTTCTTTAGCATCTTCATTCTTCCTTCTCCTGCAATTTTGTTCTTCACCTCCTTCATAAATTCGCAAATGATTATGCCTTTCATTTTCTATTCTGCAATTTTCTTCATTTTTCATCGTTTCTCTTCGCTGTCTTTCTATTCTTCTTTGTATTCTATCATATTCCTCATTGATATTATCATTGTTGCGATTTCTTGCGCGTCTCCTTTCTCGATTGTCATGATTGTTCTGACATATTGCTTCTTGAAACTCTTGTTCTTCCACTTCTGCTCTCAATCTTTCTCTTTTGCAAGCTAGACATGCATGTTCAACATAATGTCTCTCAATTTCATCCTCAATTATTCTTCGTTTTCTTTGAATTTATCGCTCATACAATATTCTCCTACCTTCTTCTCGATTCTCTTCACCATCTTGGTTATTTCCACCTTCTTGATTTCTATTACCACGTCTATCATCCACAGTTTCACCACGTGGAATGTAGCGATTATTAATCATATCTTCTTCTCCATAACGCTGCTCTTCATTTGGATTTTGCATTCCCTCTCGAATATTTTCACCAGTGTTTCTCATAGGGGAATTTTTCCTTGCTTCTTCTCTAAATGATCTTGAACTTGATCTTGCAGTACTTCTTGATCTCCTACTTTGTAATCTCAAATTATCCATTCTTAACTCGTGATTTTGTCTTGTTAAATTTGCGCGTTCTTCCACCTCTAATCTCCTTTCCTCTTGTATTATTTGTCTTAGAGCCTCTACTGCTTCATTTTCGTCATCTCTATGAATGAATCTTTCAACCGCCTCTTGATCTCTTCCCTCTCGCCTTCCATTTCTTAATTGTCGGTTTTCTGCTTCTTCCATTGAATCTGATCGCCAAGTATGCATGCTTACTCTGTCATAATCCATAGTTCTATCTTGTATCGGTGTTTGCTGATTTGGCTGTGGAACTTGATTTTCTCCATTATTCCTTGTTCTTAATCTTGAAGATTCTCCTATTTTATTTGTCCCTTCACCTGCAATTCTTCTACTCCTCCTTACGGTTGTAGGTTGTTCTGATGTATTTCTTCTTCTAGCCATTTCTTTAATTTTGATGTATTACTGTAAATCACGTAAAAATCTTCTCCAATTTCTTCAAATTCTTACAAATCACAACTTCAATCTTTGCTTAGAAACATCCCTGTTTATAGCGCCATTAAGTAGTTGCAGGAATTCCTACACTACACCCCACACAAGAATCCACAATTATCAACACATATTTGAAGATTAAAAACAACACTTTATTGATTAATTCTCAGAAATGTTACACGAAATGGAAGAAATCAAGAATACAACCGATCACAAGAACTTTCTCTCTCCTCAAAACTTTCTCCAGACTCTCAAAATGATCTCTCCTTTCTTTCACTTGTTCGACTCTTTATATAGGAAATTACATAGTGGATGACCGCTAAGTTATCCTTTAATTTCGGATCTGACTCGCGATACTCTCGCAATAGTTGTAATGTTAACCCTCGCAGACGTTTGTAAGCTTCGCAGCATCATCACGCTTTTCTCATGTTTTTGTTATCGTTATCCACTACGTCATTCTTTCAATCATTCTGTGACACTCCCAGTGTGTTGTTGAAGAGCTCGCAGAATTGTCGCTGTAAATCTCGCAGGAGTATTGTTGTGGCGATATTCTGATCCTACAATTTTATTAAGCGTTCGCAATTTTCCTTAAGAGTTTTTTCGGAGTTGTCAAGGTCAAGTTGAGCATCTACTACGTATGATAGTAGTAGGTATAGTAGGGCGTTTTATCCTAGAGGAATCCGTTCTGTGAGGGCTATAACATCACTCTTGAGTGTAGCCGGGCACTAATTTCTTAAGGACAGCTTGTTGAACACGTGGCTCACTCTGTTTTCTAAAGTTTTTCCATGTTGCAGTTGCAGAGACCCGGGGAACCCGTCCATTTCGTCAAATCGATCGCTTCCATTATAAAGGAGCTAAGTATCAATAACTTTTGTTAATTTGATTTTTCGTTGTTTTTAATTATTGCACCCAACATCTAATTCACAGCTCCAAAACACAACCGCCTTCTTTACAAGTTCAATTATTTCAAATGCAGTTTTCTTCTTTCCTCCAAAAACATGATTGTTTCTCTCAACTCATATTCTCTACATGACAGCAAAAAATATAGAATCTTCCAACTTCTTTCCCTCTACCTCGATGAACATTAATATCCCATGCATCGAGATTGCAAGACATTTGAAGAAAAGTCCCAAGCAATGTGAAACGCTTGATAAAATAATCCCACACCTCAAAGGTGTAAGAACAATGAAGTGATCAAAGTCTTCAGGATCGTTGTTACACAACACACACACCTCCAAATCGAATTTAATACCTCTTCTTCGTAACATGGTTCCTGTAGGCAAAGAAGTATGGAAAGTTTCCCATATCAAATGGCTAACTTTTGGCGAAATTTCTTCCATAGATGTTTCTGAAAGTCACAGTGATCCAGCTCCCGTGTTAATGCATCGAAGCATCTCTTAGTATTAAAACTTCCCAAAATTTGAAGTTCATCATCCTCGTCTACCAGAGTTGGTACGATACCCAAGTCTCTTCTGAGCAAGTCTCACTCCAACTTCTCATTCACATTATGCTCTTTTATGATATTGCATTTCCATTGGCCATTTTCTACTATATATTCTATTATAATGCTCTTGGATGTACACGCTTTGTATATAGCTGGAAAAAGGTTCTTAAAAGAACCCATGCTCATGCATTTGTCATGCCAAAGCCTAATGCATCTTCTATTTTTAACTTTAAATTTTTAAAAAAATTGCACTTTAGGTACCAGATTTCAAGATTTTTCCACACTCGTACACTTCTTTAGTCTTGAATTTCTGTCCACTATCCTCCTTCATAGAGCTGTCTTTCATTTGAAATGTCTCCACAACCTTTTGACCAGCATTGCTTTATTAATATTTCTCAAGCTTCTCACCTTTTTCTTTTTAATAAATAAACAGGACTAAGCCCCAAGTTACAACACACACATGAACAAGAACAAACACAATACAAACATATACATGACGTGACAAGTGATTTCCATGAGAAACAGAATCTCGTAACTAGAATCTCGTAACCAGAATCCCCTGAATTGAATCCGATAATAGTGATTAGGCCATCGAACAGTAATGGTAACACCAATTCCATAAGTAACAGTAACACCCCGCATACCTACGGGTGAGCTTGGATCGTTAGAGCTTGACCCACAACTCGATAGAAGTTTTTCTTTAAGGGATTTGATGAAACAAAGCTCCATAAGGAGATATGCCAACCCTCCACATTAAGCCATCAAGCTTCTCACTCCAACCCTCCCTTTGACTTTGGTTTACATGCCATTTTTCTTAGGGACCACTGTTCTTTCTAGCAAAAAAAAAAAGTGAAAAATACTTGAAACCCCCTACTATTTGGGTTCAACATATACAAGCCCCACAAAGTGGATCCTCCACTATTAACTCCACACTTTTGATATTTCTAGGACTAGAACTTTTATTTTTGGGGCCTGGTTTTGAATTATCCCGGATTGCTGATGTCAGCACTTTCTTTAATAAAAGTGAAAATACCCAAAATAACCTCCAGTATTTATAGTCGTTTTATAACGGAAACAGAAACAGAAATCCAATTCGCTTTTAGCTCTCGATTCTCTTCTCTCGATTATTCTTCTTCAGTAGCAGAATTAGGTTGATTTCTTCTACACGAATTGTTGCATTGAAGAACAAGAGTTCGTTAGTCTGTTGCCGTGTTGAAAACGAGACGAAGAACAAGGATTCGTTGTTGCTTTTTCTCAATTTATTGATGTTATTCAGTGGATTTCAGATCTGACGAGTTTGAGACGACGCATTGTAGAACAACAAATAGGCTCGTATCAATTTTGTCTTCTGTTTGTATTGAATATGTTTGATTCATTACTTTTTCCGATTGATTGTTTGATTTCTATCTTCTACTGATAGATGATTTTTGTTTTGTTTCGATTTTTTTGAGTCTGAGAAGAGGAAGAAGACATGTTGGAATAGAGAAATCAACGTAGGTACGAATAATTCAACTGATTTTTGATTGTTACAATTGCGATCTAGTTTTTTCACTTTTTTTTATTTGGTTTTGATACTGAGTATGTTTTTGTTGATGCTTACACCGGTTTGGTTGATACCGAGAAGAGGAATAGTAAGAACATTGTTTCAGAAGTAAGAAAACAACAAATCTAGGTAAGAATTTTATTTTGTTTTAATTTCAGATCTGTTTTCAATTTTTGTTTTTGAATTATTTGTTCTTCTTGCATGTCCGATCTGTTAATTTTTGTTGATACTGAGAGGAGTATGAAGAAACAATTTTGTTTCAGTAAAACAACTTCAATTTGATTTGTTGGACATGCTGTTTTTTTGTTACAGGATGTGTAACTTTAGGTTACACATATATATCATGTTGTATTTTAAGCATGTGTAAGGAAGATGCATATGTTTTTTAGTTGCAGTATGTGTAATTTTAGTTTACACACATATATCCTCTTTGTATTTTAAGCATGTGTGAGGAAGATTCACATGTTTTTTTTAGTTGTATCATGTGTAATTTAAGTTTACACATATGTATCATGTTGTATTTTAAGCATGTGTAAGTTGAAGTTACATATGTATGTCCTGTAACATGTTTATGTGTAAATAGTTATATAATCTGTATCTTTTACTCATATTTATCTTGACGCATAGAATATACTTCTCACGAGGGGGCAACGCCCCCGAGTGAATTGCGTTCGTTTTAAAATTTTGATATTTTTATTGTGTGTTTTGATATTTTTCAGGTTGTCATGGATTCTGTTAGTTGCATTTCTGTAGTTCGTTACTTTTCAGATTTCATTACCCTGCGTGTTAATACTGATATCAAACTTGATGAGTTTAAGGAACAAGTTTGCAGGGTATGGAAGCAGTTTACTCCACTTGATATTACTTTCTTCTTCCGAGAAAGTGGGAAAGATTTTCCTCTTGACTGTGTTTTTTCATTGCAAGATCTTATATCCATCACAAATAGTAAACAGAAGACCATTGTTGATATTTTCTTGCAAAATATTCCTCATGTGGCCTCTTCCTCCATCGCTAGGGCAGATTCTTGTATTTCTAGTGGGTCTAGTAGTATGTCATCGTCCAGAAATAATTTTACTGTTGAAAAATATTTAGGAGATAAAAGCAAGCCTGCGAAACCTTTGTTATCGGATGGTTGGCCCAAGGTTTTTGGTGAGATTGGTCATGTGTTTGTTGAAGGAGTTAAGCAAGTCAGGGTTGCTTTCACCAAGTATCGTCTTCGCACTGGTTTTCAAATGATTGTAACTCACAATGAGCATTCTAGGTTCACGGCTAAGTGTGCAGATGAAAAATGAATTTGGAAATTCCATGCAGCTTCTATCGATGAAAGGAACGAAATGTTTCAGGTAGGTTTACCGTGTTCTGTCATCTAATGCTTAGCATATGTTATGTTTTGTTACAGTATGTGTAACTTTGGTTTACACATGATGTTTTTTGCACCATTTTGTTTTTTGGTTGAATTGTTTATAGTTTGTATAAACATCTCCAGGTCAGGTCTTATAACCCTGAGCACATTTGTGGTGCTGGTGGGCGCAACTTGAACCAAACATACTCCACCAGCTTCTCGTATAGTTTGATTGAGGAAGAAGTTCGGAAAAATCCTCACAAGAAGCCCAAGAAAATTGCTGCTGATTTCCATACCAACTATGGGATCAACATGGAGTACTATCAGGCATATAATGCTTGGGAAAAAGTTTATGAGACGATTTATGGCGACGATGTCAAGTACTACTCGCACTTGGTATGGTATATTGATGCTATAAGGGAAACCAACCCTGGTAGCGTGATAAAGTTTGAACGTTAAAATAAACCGTTCCAACGGATCTTCATCGCATTTGCAGCATGCATCAAGGGGTACCGGTTTTGTCGTCCAATGGTATACTTGGATGCTACTTTCCTTACTGGTACATTCAAAGGTTGCTTGATGGCATCTACTGGGATCAATGGTGGTAAAGGTATGCTTTTTTTTATATTTTTTTTAACAACTTCAGTTGATAAATAACTGAGAGTTACACATGTGTAACTCTCAGTTACACATTACTTTACTCAGTGTGTAACTAAGAAAATAACATCTGTAACCTTAAGTTACACATTTGTTTTAGCATGTGTAACTTGTATTTACACATTATTTTCTGTTTGTGTGAAACTTATTATTCTTTCGATTCTGCACAATTTTTTTTGTAGGATTTTTCCCCCTTGCTTTTTCACTAGTCGATTATGAGACGATTGACAATTGGGAGTGGTTTTTAAGGAATTTGACTGAAGTTGTTGGTGATGGGAGGCTAATCAACTTCCTTTCAGATCTCCATGAAGGACTCTTACAGGGTGTTCCACTTGTCCAGATGGGTTCCACATCTTCTGCTACTATCATTTGACGAAAAATATACCCATCACTGCAACAGATCCTAGGTACTCGCTTGTGATGGACCATTTCCGAGAGGCGACATACGCACTCTCACCTGAAAACCATGTGAAATCCATACAGAAGATTAGAGATTTGAACTGCGATTGGGTGGCTGATTACATCGAGACCATCCCGCCTGAAGAATATGCGAATGCCTATTTCAAAGGTTGTCGGTATGGACGAACATCTAGTACTCTAGAAGAATCAGTCAATAGCTGGGTTCTGGTTCACAAGAAGATGCCTGCATCTTCTTTTCTTGATCAGGTTTATTGAGTGTGTGTGTGTTTGTTTTGTTGTTTGTTGTCTTTTTATTTCATGTTTTGTTTACTTTATGTATTCATGAGTTTTTTTTTTCCTTTTCAGATTAGGAGGAAAATAATGTGTTTGATGGCAAAGCGTCGTGAAATTGGTGCTAATATGATGACTCCATTAACCCTTGAGTATGAATAAAAGCTTATGGATCTTCAAGATGAAGGTTTGGCTTGGGAAGTATTGATTGCTAGTCCTACCGTGTTTGAAGTTATTAGCGAAAGGTCTCACATGGTGGACCTCAAACATGAGACTTGCACCTGTCAAAGGTTTGGTTTCTTATGCTTTTTCTTCTCTCTGTATGTTTTTTTTTTAAATGTGTATATCCACTTTACATTAGATATATGCATGTGTAAATACTAGTTACACATCTATTTTTCAAGTGTAACTTAAAGATACACATCCTGTATATGCACTTGTAACTATCTAATTTTGAGTGTTTTATGATTTGTATGTGCAACTAACTGGTTTTTTGTTTGTTTTTTGTTTTTTTCAAGGTGGCGCGTGTATGGCTTTCCTTGTGATCATGCTCTTGCAGCCATACGGAAGATTAAATGTGAGGCTATTGATTTCATTTCACCGTATTTTACATGCGAATATTTTAGGAAGACTTATATGCATGCCATCCAGGCCTACTGAATATCATCTAGAAAACACCGTCATCCCGCCTATCGTGAAGAAGCAACCAGGTAGACCCCCGGGAAACAGGATTATAAGTAAACATGAGAAAAAAGGTGAAGAGAAAAGTTCATTGCAGCAACTGCAAGGAAACAGGTCACAACAAGGCAGGTTGCAGGAATCCTCGGAAGTTCACCCATCACTAGCTTGAGCCTACCAAAGTTCATTTATGCAAGTAAATATTTGATGTGTGGATTATTATTTGTTTTTTATTATTTGTTTTTTAGTTTTCTTCATGTTGGTTTTCATGGACCAAACGTTTTTATTTTTCTGCAACGTTGATTATGTGCAGGGATCATTCATTCATATTTTATAATATTGAGTTTTTATATTTTTGTGAGTTCACAGGTGAAATGTGTTTCTATTCCCAGTGTGTGTCTTCTGAACACATAAGGGAACTGCATGTGTAACTTTGCTTTACACTTACAAAATATGGATGTGTAACTATTGCTTACACATTTTTATTTTTACATTTTTTTGATTTAGCTTTGTCTTAATTGCATCTGTAACTATGATTTACTTAACCTATGTTTCAACATTTGACTCTGTTATACATTCTACTATATAATGTCTTTACATGTTGTCTAGAAACAGTTATTTTTAAACATGTGTAACCAGAAGTTACACTGCTGTGAATGCATGTGTAATATTAAGTTACACATGATAAATTCATATGTAAACTCTTGTTACACATTATGCGTCATGTTAAGATGTGTAGTTACTTAACCTGTTGCATACTTTCTGAAACCTGTACACACAACAGTAAAAGTTCTAACAAGATAAAAATATTTAATTCAAAGAATTTCAATCCAAAAATATTTTCAAAACCAAGAACTGCTAAAATCTACTAACTGATGAAATTTAAAAGTTTCTAACAACATATTTTCCAAGTCTAACATTTGCTTGTGGCTAACAACATATTTGCAAGTAGTAGAATCTTTTCCTAATCCTAACGACTGGTTTACACATCTGCAGATGGATCCGAAAGGATCTTGTAAAGCATGCTTCCTCTCATCTTGTTCACCTTGTCAATCCACCATAACACCATAGTGGATGAGTATTTTTGGTCCATTTGTCTACCCTTAATCCTCAACTTCATGTAATTGCATACAAATAGAAGACAGTCAGGAAGGGAACCTTGTATGGGCGAAGCGAGGTACTTGGATTTTTCATTCATCCCAAGAGCTAGATGACAGCGCAATGACAATTCTCTACTTATTTAAAATGCATATTTCTTGGCTTCCATTAAGTGTTGACCCCTGAGTTCCTTAACATTTGATGAGTTCATGTAGGACCAAGGATCAGAGCTCCTTAAGTCATACTCCAGCAGTGTGAAGTGTGTGTTGTTGTTCCACATTGGGGCGAAAAGTCTGACTGCATTGTCCTTGTACTTTTCATACTCCTTAGCAAGCTTTGGAATCCAAAATCTCTTGAATTCAGCATAATCCTCCAAGTAAGCTTTCTGCAAAAACCATTTGGAATGTCAAACTCACATTTTAAATCAAAAGTTACAAATGCACAAGTGATTATGTAAGCAGAATTTACATATAAGGTCTTGGATTTTACAATAGAAAAACAAGTATGTGTAACTTCAGGTTACACATTATAACTACATCTGTAATTTTAGGTTACACATTATAACTGCATTTGTAACCTCAGATTACACATGAAAAAAACTCTGAGAACATTATCATAGTCTTACAACACCCACTACACATTATTAATGCAATAAAATTTTAAATATTTCGAAGTACTTACGTATGCTTTTGGCGAGAGGAATATCGCTTTATCATACTTGCTTTTTGAGTTCATCTTTATTTTCAACCTGCTTATGTAGAAATCAATGAACTCTGACTCCAAGTAGGCTTCTTTGTTGGCAAGTTGGAGAATTAATTCTCCACTTATATCACAGAACGGGTTGCGGTCGTCGTTGTACACTATCCAAGCAATGTGTCTACATTAGAAAGAAGGAAATAATTAAATAGCATTACAGAATCAAATAGTAAGATACAACGAATATACATTTAAACATCAATAACAAAGTAAAGCATGAGTTTTGGTTATAGAGATTTTACGATTGGGTATGAGTGTTGAAATATTCAAGCACTTTCTTCTTTTGATCGCCATTAAGCCTTTCAATAAGTTCAGAATGTTTCACATCCTTTCTCATTGTGCTATCATATTCTTCAGCAGCCTGAGCCATGTTTTCTACTTGTACTTCTGGAACTGCGTCCATTCTTCCTTCTTTTACTTCCGGAATTGCGACTATTGTTTTTTCATTCGCAGTCTTCTTACTCTTCTTTGGCTTGCTTTCATACTGCTTCAGATGATCTTGAGCTATTGTTCTATTCCTCAAAACACGTTTCTTGGCTTGATCGACTAGTTCTCCAACTGGTTTCGGAGTGTTATCAAGTCCAAGGATAAAATTTACTCCAGCAATGCCAATGTTCTTCTGAGTTTGAGCTGTGCAACAACTAAAATAAGCAGCCTAAAAAAAAAAGTTTCGCACATGCTTCTCATGTGTAACCTGAAGTTACACTTGCTTTGCATAGCATGTGTAACAGAAAGAAACACTTGCATCATACTGCTACACATGCCTTTTACAATGTGTAACCTTAAGTTACACTTGCATTATAAACAAAACATAAAATCACAATAATTTACACAAGTAAGAGTGGTTACCACTTGATCTAGGTTGTGCATTCTCCATCATTTGATTACTATCAAAGTTCAGCTGATTTTGAGTTGTGAAAAAACAAAAATTTGGAATCATCAAAAAAACAAATTGCACATGGTAATAATTGTGTAACCTGAAGTTGCACTTTCCTTGCATAGCATGTGTAACTTCAAGTTACACTTGCATTACAAAAAAAAACATAAAGGGAGAAAAGTAAGGAAAAATAGAATTAAGTTACACAAGGAAGAGTGGTTATTTCTAGAGCTAACTTCTACATTCTCCATCACTCCAGTTCCATGTTGGCTTTTGTTGATGTTGCAGATAATTTCATTTAGCATTTCAAAATCTTCAACATTTATCATGTTAGCAGGGTTAGCTCCTAGTTTCACTAACCTGTAGGTCTCAAGAATTTCACTCGAAGTTGGCGGTGTTGTAGC
This sequence comes from Papaver bracteatum, assembly GCA_023529315.1. Taxonomy (NCBI): domain Eukaryota; kingdom Viridiplantae; phylum Streptophyta; class Magnoliopsida; order Ranunculales; family Papaveraceae; genus Papaver; species Papaver bracteatum. The sequence continues at coordinate 2,216,706 of JAJJWX010002629.1, forward strand.
AGTTATCACCACAGATTCCTCAAACTGTGTTGAAGCGAAACTGTCTTCAAAAGTTCCAGGTGTTGGATGAGTTGGAGCAGTGATAACCAAACCGTCACCAACAGTTGCAGGTATCTCCTCGTTGACTTTTGCAGTTACATCATCACCTGCGGCTTTCTCCTGCGCCCCATCTATAACTCCACATTCTGCAGCTTTCTTTTGCGGATCATCCATAATAGTTGTCTCTTCACCAGCTTTCATTTGCGCCTCATCAACAAGATTTGAAGGAGTGGGCTTTCCCTTTGCAACATGCATTTTGCACTGTGGAGGAGTCTTACATGTTGTGACATTATTCATACTCGAATTGTATGTCCTGACATTATTCTGCAGCAGTTTCAGCCAATAGAATTTTTGGTGTATTTCCAGCTGCTAGACTGACACATGGAACTGCACAAGGATTGAATTTATGATGTTAAATTTTTTAAAAACAATTTCAAGAAGAATATATCATGTATAATCGACAGCTACACATGCATATGACTTGGATACCTAGCATGTGCAACTAGTGTAACTAGAAGTTACACATGCATATAACATGTGTAAATAGGGATTACACATCCATATCATCTGTGTACTTAACAATTACTAAGTCTAATTTGGTACCTCTACACATGTCAACTAATATATCATTATCACTATCAAGTTAAAGCATATTATAAATGAACAAGTTACTTACATTCATTATGGAAGGAAGTTTGTGTGTCATCTTTCTCTTTCTCTTTCTCTTGCTCAGTCTCTTTCTCGGACTCTTCTTTTTCATGCTCAGCAGCTCCATGCTCAGTACCTCCATCTCCCTTCTCAGTAGGTCCATGCTCAGTACCTCCATGTCCACCATACACTACACCAAATCCCGGATTTTGTCACAGGGTATATCCGTTACTAAAAAATTTTGTAACACATATACGCCGTAATTCTGAATATTTGTGATATTTTTTGTTATTTTTTTTGCAACAGTTTTAACTGTGACAAACTTAGATTCTGATCCACAGTTATAAACTGTTACAATAGTTAATAGTGTGATTAACCTAATTTTAAAATAGCTACACGTTGCACATTTGTCACAGTAATTATAACAGGTTTAATTGTTATTCTCACTTTGCAACAATTCGGTAATGACATGTGTCATACGCCGCCACGTACGCAACAATTTCTTTTTGCCACGTGTCACATTTTCTTACGATTACAATAACACATATAAGTGTTGCATAATTTTTGCAACAAATTCACTTTGGACACCTGTCATCTTTTTGTTACTATTACTGTAACGTTTAAACTGTTACTCTCGTTTGTAACAGAATTTAGAAGATGACACGTGTTGATTTTCTTCATAGTTTTGGTCACAGTTATATCTGTGACAATTCTTTCAATTACAATTAAAAAAAAAGGATAGTCCAGGTCTTTCTCATGGACCTGGGCTTCCAGTTTACAGACATGCACAATTAAACCTGAAACACAAGCCTGCAATACAACAACCAAACCTGAAACACAGGCCTGCAATATGGGATTTTTCAATCTGGCAACATTCCCGCAATTTACAATTCATACATACATATTTACAAAAATCATTTGATTCATTATGAACAAAGAAACAAATATGATTGCAAAACAAACTTCCTAGGCACCAAAAAATAAGTATCTTGAACAAAATAATAGACACCACGTTTTTGCTGCTGCTACGGATAGATTCAAGATCACCATTATCTTTATTCTAGCAGCCTAGTAGTTCAGGCTGAAATAGAAAATCCCCCTTTTTGCCGATAAACTGCAGTAAAGCACAAAACAAACTCACCGTCCTTCGAGTCTACATACTCCCCGAAGCCCAACACTTTCATATTTTCATGTACATCTTGCGGGCGGCCAGCCATTAATAAACCTTGTATAAAAATCACCTGTTATGCACGATGAAAAGATCTCAACATGAATACAGAGAACTCTTACTCGAGCTAATCATTGAAGCACTAAAAACGATGACATTCTTAGCAAAAAATGCATGAAAAGCAAGGGGCGTGGAAAGAAAAAAAATTCAACTCAACACCCAAGTGAGTAAAAAATCACCTGGTTTCACAAAATCGGACAAGCCAACGCCATTGCCCTTCAATTGCGAGTTTTCATCAACAAAAAATTCTGATTCAATCAAACCATTACACTTGGTTAGCAATATAAAAATGTAAAAGAACAAGAATGTTAAGAGAAAAAACTTGTTTGTTTGGTAGGATAACTTGGAATAAGCACCACCTGGATCTCATACAATGGACTTGAACCTCAAGAACAACCCTAATGTCCCTCTTACTATACTAGGATTATCATTATATAGGCATAAATCTATAAGACTGGAAATAACAACCAAAAACAAAAGACAGGGATACACATAGTTGAGTAGCTAAACACGAGATTGACAGGAAAAAGAAAATTGTAAACTGAAAATACCATAACACAATCCAAATCTTCCTTATTATACTTGCAAGCACCACCTAGATCTCAAACAATGGACTTGAACCTCAAGAACAACCCAATATCCCTTGTATTATACTAATATCAATACGGGATTATCATTCTGTAAGCATAAGTCAATATAAGATGGGAAATTACAACCAAAAACAAAAGACAGGGATATATGCCAACTATTTACAAGCAAGGCTTCTCCCTAAAGAGAACCCTGGAGTTAGGAGAGAAAATAAACTATATCATGTGATTTCTGCACAATAAATAGAATCCACGGCATAATAGCTAGTTGAAGAGTAGAAACAGAAGACATAAAAGGGACACCTAGACTGAAACAACCTAGAAAACACATTACTAGGGCAGAACCAATCAATTCATGCAGAATTAGACATACTGAACTTATCAACAACAAATATTTCAGTTCAATCACAACTAATAACAAATGAAAGATAAACAAACCACTGTAAATTCATACCAAAGAAGCCATTGATAATTTCAAAAATCAGTGCAGGTAATGTCACTACATACCACCAAAATACTGAATTTGTCTAACATAAACAAAAGTAAAATAAGCCCTACATAATATTGTTCAAAGCAATAATAACCATTTTTGTTTGACAGGTTTAGAGTGATGACCTTCAACAAACTACTCATCATAAAAGTTGTAATACATAGATTTACTCTTCGACTTCAGATGCTTCTAGCATGTTGTCCATGTAGTAACAACATTATAATCCGGGACCGCTAAAATTCCAGGTAGCCTCAATATATGATATAGTGGTGGAATCCTTGATAACAAGTTAATAAAAAAGTAAAATCAGCCAATGAACTTACATCAAGAAACTTCTTCAAATCATGTCTTGAAGAAATCTCGCGCAAGAAAGTTGTTAATCTCAATTCTCAGACCAGCAGGAATCTGCAAGAATGGCTCCTCAGGAAGATGGATTTCAGGAATTTTTGTGGGAGACCTGAAAAGAACAATAACAGATTCATAAGAAACAAAAGGAAAAAATAACCCATTGGAAAACTTGCAAATGTTCAATCAATAGACTCACTTTTGGATGAAGGTAGATGCATTCGACCACAAAAACAGAACATCCAAAGTCAATATAGCAAAGTGGCAAACCATACAAACCACCATCAACTAAAAATGTTCTTGATTTAGCTTAATCTTGTGAACCAAAAATCCACTAATGTTCACCCTTGACACGATCCTCATATCAAACAATGAGGCAGGTCCAAACTGCAAAAAAAAAAAAAAACCACAAAGAAAAAATTACAGTCAATAAGAAGGGTAGAATGAGCCCATAAAAGGGTTTGTAAAAACCATAATTAAGTGACATACCAGAATTTCAGCAACATTTTCAGTCACACGTTCTCCAACTTCACACAAAAAATCTATATGATCAGGTTAATGTGCCCTTCGTCTACAAAGAAGCCAAATAAGAGGAAATCAACGACTAGTTATGAGCGTAAGCAGACAGACAATCACTAATATAAAACATAATAACCCACCCTCGAGTTTAACAGGCATGCCTACTATATCTAAATTGGGATACAAACTCCTCATATTTGAAAGGGGAGGTACAATCAGACACTAATCTTTCTGAAACACCATCTGAAACAAAGATAATTCCAAGGAAATGAGAACATCAAAGTATAACTTTCTCTGTGGGAATAATATGAACTTGCAACAAGTGCTCAAAGAGAAGAAAATAATGCATTCGATCTTTGCAACCTATATTTCACAATTACATTCTTTTAATACAACACAAACTTGAAACGAGTTCTAAATAGAAGCAAAACACAAAGAGTGCGTACAAGTACAAACCTTGGGAGATTCAAACTCGATAAACCCATAATGCTTAGATTTTCTTATCGCAAAACCACCCAAAACTTGATAATCAAATCCAAAACCTAAATCCAGAAAAAACCTTCTTATTCTTCATGATTCTTAACCGGTTAATAGATCCAAAAAAATAAAATGAGAATCACAAATTTCATTAGAAAAAACAAAGAATTCACAAGGTGTTTAATAAAATTCTTCAATGAAATCGTACCTTCCATCTCTTTTTCATAGAATCTATGAGCAATTCTCATTGATGACCAATCTCTTTAGTCTATTTGCAGAGGCCTAAAGTGGAAGTCTAGGAAAACAGTTCCAACACCAGGAATATCAAGACCTCTTGATGCAATATTATTAGCAATAAGTATATCGTCGAAAACATTCCATAGCCTGCAAAGCCAATAGATCAAATGGCTATATAAACACACAAGGAATCGAGAAAAAAAAAATATTTCAAAACATAAGTTGATTTCCCAGATAGACCAAACCATACCTAGTGTAGAAATCAAATTGATGGTATCATCATCTACTTCAATTACAACTGATTCTTCACAATCAATTTCCTTAACCTAAAAATAATAAAACACATAATTATACTTGAAGAACAACATACAACAATAATTAAACACATGAGATAGGGTTTCCACAATTAAACTAACGAGAAAAACAAAACCTAATGATATAAGAAACAAACCCAAATTTTTGAATAACAGGAATATGAACAAACTAATTCTCAAACCCCTAATTGAAATAGATAACAAACCTAATTAAAAACTTTGAACGAAAATTAAGAAACCCTAATTTTTAGACAACAGATCAAACAAGAACAAGGAAATAATCACAAATATTAAAGCATCAACTAATAAAAACACTAAACTTGAACCAAGGTGTATAGATCTGTAAGAAATAACTTACATTTTTTCTCAAATCAGCCAGGGTTAGAGAAATTAGGAAAAGTGAATAATGAGAGAAATTAGGTTAGAGACGAAGATAAGGTTTTCTTCAGAAAGGATTTGAGAAAGATTAGGGTTCTTAGTTTGAGGATTTGACAGAGAGACGAGAGATTATTTTTTTCTTCGTTGGATTTGAGAGAGGATTTAACAGAGACGAGGTTTTTTTTTTCTTCGTTGGATTTGAGAGAGACGAGAGGAGTTAAGCGATAAGATAAGAGTAAAAGAGAAAGATAAGAGATAAGGATAAGGGAAAGGATAACGAAGTGAAAAGTAAAGGGTTTAACGGTTGAGATTTGTCCATAAAAAAACATGGACGATTGACTTTTTGTTTGATTTCTCATACGGATTGATGGGAGTGTGTGAGAAGCATGTGTGTTCTTTCGAGAATTACGTGTTTTTTGAGAAAATCACAAACTGGTTTAACATAAAAAGCGACTTTCGTTGTATAAGTTGACATATCCGGGGTTACTGACAACAAAGTATTGATTTTGTTGGGTTAAAGAGCGACGAAATATATCAGAATTGAATATCACAGGTTCAAAGATTACTAGAGTTAGACCCGAGTTTCTCTTGGATGCCTTGGGTGATGAAATATATCATAATTGAACATCACAAGTTCAAAGATTCTTAGAGTTAGACTGCGAGTTTCTCTTCCGGATGAGCGGAGACGAAATATATCGAAATTGAACATCACGGGTTCAAAGATTAATAGAGTTAGACCCGATTCTATCTTCCGGATGAACGGTGACGAAATATATCGAATTGAACATCATACGTTCAAAGATCACTAGAGTTAGACCTGAGTTTCTCTTTCGGATGAACTGAAGACGAAATATATCATAATTTAATATCACAGGTTCAAAGATTACTAGAGTTAGACCTCAGTTTCTCTTTCGGATGAACTTGTGACGAAATTTATATTAGAATTAAACATCACAGGTTCAAATATTACTAGAGTTAGACTCGAGTTTCTCTTAGGATGAACTAGTGACGAAATATAACGAGAATTGAACATCACGAGGTTCAAAGATTACTAGAGTTAGACTCGAGTTTCTCTTAGGATGAATCCGGTGATGAAATATATCGAAATTGAACATCACGGGTTCAAAGATCACTAGAGTTAGACTTGAGTTTCTCTTAGGATGAACTGGTGACGAAATATATCGAAATTGAACATCACAGGTTCAAAGATTACTAGAGTTAGACCGAAGTTTCTCTTAGGATGAACCGTGAAGAAATATATCGAATTGAACATCACGGGTTCAAATATTACTAGAGTTAGACACGAGTTTCTCTTGGATGAACTGGTGACGAAATATATCAATTGAACATCTGGGTTCAATTGTGTACTAGAGTTAGACTTGAGTTTCTCTTAGGATGAACTGGTGATGAAATATATCAATTGAACATCACAGTTCAAAGATTACTAGAGTTATACTGAATTTCTCTTTCTGGTGAACTTGAGACAAAATATATCGAATTGAACATCACAGGTTCAAAGATTACTAGAGTTAGACCTCGAAGTTTCTCTTCAGATGAACTGGTGATGAAATATATCGAATTGAACATCAAAGTTCAAAGATTACTAGAGTTATACACGAGTTTCTCTTCGAGGTGAACTTGAGACGAAATATATCGAATTGAACATCACAGTTCAAAGACTACTAGAGTTAGACAGAGTTTCTCTTTCGGATGAACTGGAGACGAAATATATCGAATTTAATATCACAGTTCACATATTACCAAAGTTAGACACTGAGTTTCTCGTTCGGATAAACTTGAGACGAAATATATCGAATTGAAAATCACAAGTTCAAAGATTACTAGAGTTAGACATGAGTTTCCGTCCAGGATGATCGAAAAACGAAATATATCGAATTGAAAATCACAGTTCAAAGATTACGAGAGTTAGACCTAAGTTTCTCTTTCGGATGAACTCGAAGACGAAATATATCAATTTAACATCATGGGTTCAAATATTACCAAAGAGTTAGACCTAAGTTTTCGTTCGGATGAACTTGAGATGAAATATATCGAATTGAACATCACAGGTTCAAAGACTACTAGAGTTAGACCAGAAGTTTCTCGTTCGGATTATCTCAAGGTGAAATATATCGAATTGAGCATCACAAGTTCACATATTACCAAAGTTAGACTCGAGTTTCTCGTTCGGATAAACTTGAGACAAATATATCGAAATTGAACATCACATGTTCAAAGATTACTAGAGTTAGACATGAGTTTCCCATCAGGATGATCCAAGACGAAATATATCGAATTGAACATCACAGTTCAAAGACTACTAGAGTTAGACCCGAGTTTCTCGTTCGGATTATCCGAAGATGAAATATGTCGAATTGAGCATCACAGTTCACATATTACCAAAGTTAGACATGAGTTTCTCGTTCGGAAAACTTGTGACGAAATATATCGAATTGAACATCACAAAGTTCATAGATTACTAGAGTTAGACATGAGTTTCCCGTCCTGGATGATCCCGAAGACGAAATATATCATAATTGAGCATCACAAAGTTCCTGATTACCAAAAGTTAGACACGAGTTTTCGTTCGGATAAACTTGAGACGAAATATATCAATTGAACATCATGGGTTCAAAGATTACTAGAGTTAGACATGAGTTTCCGTCCGGATGATCTCAAGACGAAATATATCGAGAATTGAGCATCACAGTTCACAGATTACCAAAGTTAGACACGAGTTTCTCGTTCGGATGAACTTGATAACGAAATATATCGAATTGGTCATCACGGGTTCAAAGATTACTAGAGTTAGTCCGAGTTTCTCGTAGGATGATCTGAAGACGAAATATATCAGAATTGAACATCACAGGTTTAAAGACTACTAGAGTTAGACCCGAGTTTCTCGTTCGGATTATCTGAAGATGAAATATATCAGAATTGAACATAACAGGTTCAAAGATTAACAGAGTTAGACCTTAGTTTCTTTTGGATGAACTAAAGACGAAATATATCAGAATTGAACATCACAGGTTCAAAGATTACTATAGTTAGACATGAGTTTCTCGTCAGGATGATCTGAAGACGAAATATATCGAATTAAAAATGACCATATTACCCCTTTTAGAAAAAACTGCTATAAATATTATGGAGACTCGTGAAAATGACCATACTACCTTATAGGAAATAATTAAGTAAATGTTACAAAGATCGTGAAAATGACCATATTTCCTTATTGGAAAAAGTGCAATAAATATTATGGAGACTACGCAAATGACCATACTACCTTATAGGAAATAAATAAAGTAATTTTACACTCAAAAATGACCATATTACCCTTATTAGAAAAAAGTGAAATAAATACTATGGAGACTGTGAAATGACCATATTACCCTTATCGAAAATATGTAAAGTAATTCGTACAAACAGTGAAAATGACCAGACTACCCTTATTGAAAATAAATATTACAGACTGTGAAAATGACCATACTACCCTTATCGGAAATAATTAAGTAAATGTTATTACAGACTGTGAAAATGACCATATTGCCCTTATTGGAAAAAGTGCAATAAATATTATGGAGACTATGAAAATGACCATACTACCCTTATTGAAAATAAATAAAGTAAATATTACATACTATGAAAATGACCATATTACCCTTATAGGAAATAAATGCCATAAATATTATGGAGATGTGAAAATGACCAGACTACCCTTATCGAAAATAGGTAAAGTAATTAAAATAAACTTAAGTGAAAATGACCAAACTACCCTTATTGAAAATAAATATTAGGATCGTTGAAAATGACCATACTACCCTTATATCGGAAATAATTAAGTAAATGTTGACCATCGTGAAAATGACCATATTACCCTTATTGGAAAAAGTCAATAAATATTATGGAGACTATGAAAATGACCATACTACCCTTATCTAAATAAATAAAGTAATTCTTACAGGACTCTAAAAATTACCATATTACCCTTATTAGAAAAAAGTGCAAATAAATATTATGAAGATCGTGAAAATGACCATATTATCCTTATTGAAAAAAGTGCAATAAATATTATGGAGATCGTGAAAATGACCATATTATCCCTTATAGAAATAAGTAAAGTAATTCTTTGAGACTCTAAAAATGACCATATTACCCTTATTGAAAAAAGTGCAATAAATATTATGGAGACTGTGAAAATGACCATATTATCCTTATCAGAAATAAGTAAAGTAATTCTTACAGACTGTGAAAATGACCATACTACCCTTATTGTAAAAAAGTGCAATAAATATTATGGAGACTATAAAAATGACCATACTACCATTATCATAAATAAGTAAAGTAAATCTTACAGGCTGTAAAAATGACCATATTACCCTTATCGGAAATAATTAAGTAAATGTTATTGATTGTGAAAATGACCATATACCCTTATTGAAAAAAAGTGCAATAAATATTATGGAGACTGTGAAAATGACCATATTACCCTTATCAGAAATAATTAAAGTAATTCTTACAGACTGTGAAAATGACCATATTACCCTTATTGGAAGAAAAAAATGCAATAAATATTATGGAGATTGTGAAAATGACCATACTACCCTTATTGTAAAAATGTGCAATAAATATTATGAAGACTGTGAAAATGACCATACTACCCTTATCATAAAAAAGTAAAGTAATTCTTACAGATCGTGAAAATGACCATATTACCCTTATTGTAAAAAAGTGCAATAAATTCTTACAGGTCATTTTCACAGTCTCCCTAATATTTATTCCATTTATTTCCAATAAGGGTAATATGGTCATTTTCACAATATGTAGTATTTAGTTTATTTATTTTCAATAAAGGGTTTTGTCATTTCCTTACTCCATAATATTTATTGCACGTATTTCCAATAAGGGTAATATGGTCATTTTCCAATCTAATAATATTTATTTTACTTATTTTCAATAAGGGTAGTTTGGTCATTTCCCAGACTCCATAATATTTATTGCACTTTTTTCCAATAAGGGTAATATGGTCATTTTCACAATCAATAACATTTACTTTACTTATTTCCGATAAGGGTAATATGGTCATTTTCACAGTCTACATAATATTTATTGCACTTTTTTCCAATAAGGGTAATATGGTCATTTTCACAACTGTAAGAATTACTTTACTTATTTATGATAAGGGTAGTATGGTCATTTTCACAGTCTCCATAATATCTATTGCACTTTTGTCCAATAAGGGTAATATGGTCATTTTCACAGTCTCCATAATATTTATTGCATTTTTTTTCAATAAGGATAATATGGTCATTTTCACAGTCTTCATAATATTTATTGCACTTTTTTCTAATAAGGGTAATATGGTAATTTTTAGAGTCTGTAAGAATTACTTTATTTATTTCCGATAAGGGTAGTATGGTCATTTTCATAGTCTCCATAATATTTATTGCACTTTTTCCAATAAGGGCAATATGGTCATTTTCACAGTCTCCATAACATTTACTTAATTATTTCCGATAAGGGTAGTATGGTCATTTTCACAGTCTGTAAGAAGTACTTTACTTATTTATGATAAGGGTAGTATGGTCATTTTCATAGTCTCCATAATATTATTGCACTTTTTACAATAAGGGTAATATGGTCATTTTCTGATCTATAAGAATTACTGCACTTTTTTTTCAATAAGGGTAATATGGTCATTTTCATAGTCTCCATAATATTTATTGAACTTTTGTCCAATAAGGGTAATATGGTCATTTTCACAGTCTCCATAGTATTTATTTCACTTTTTTCTAATAAGGGTAATATGGTCATTTTTAGAGTCTGTAAGAATTACTTTATTTATTTAGATAAGGGTAGTATGGTCATTTTCATAGTCTCCATAATATTTATTGCACTTTTTCCAATAAGGGTAATATGGTCATTTTCACAGTCTGTAACATTTACTTAATTATTTCCGATAAGGGTAGTATGATCATTTTCACAGTCTGTAATATTTATTTTCAATAAGGGTAGTTTGGTCATTTTCACTGTTTGTACGAATTACTTTAATTATTTTCGATAAGGGTAGTCTGGTCATTTTCAGATCTCCATAATATTTATGGCATTTATTTCCAATAAGGGTAATATGGTCATTTTGATGTGATGTAATATTTACTTTATTTATTTTCAATAAGGGTAGTTTGGGTCTTCCTAATATTTATTCTATTTATTAATAATAAGGGTAATATGGTCATTTTCACAATCTGTAATATTTACTTTATTTATTTTCAATAAGGGTAGTTTGGTCATTTTTCTTTCCTAATATTTATTCTATTTATTACCAATAAGGGTAATATGGTCATTTTCACAATGTAATATTTACTTTACTTATTTTCGATAAGGGGTATTCCGGTCATTTTCACGGTCTTTATAATATTTGTGGCACTTATTTCCAATAAGGGTAATATGGTCATTTTTTATGTAATATTTACTTTATTTATTTTCAATAAGGGTAGTTTGGACATTTTCACAGTCTCCCTAATATTTATTCCATTTATTTCCAATAAGGGTAATATGGTCATTTTCACAATATGTAGTATTAAATTCATATATTAGTAAATAAAGCTTTAATTAGATATTCGAACAAGCCACAATACTCGGAAACTAACAAACCACAATCAAAATGAAAAGATTAAGAAGATGGATATAGATGTAGATGTTGGCGAATGTTCACAAGTGATCGATGTTTCCCATATCGTCGAAGGTCGCCAAGATGAACCTATTCCTATTGGATTGAGCTACTTGGTATGAATTATACATCAACTCACTAGCATATACAAGGGAACCAGGAGTGAATTTATTCAACCAATATAATACTTTCCTTTCTTTTTCTTTTCTTTTTCACTTTTTTTTTTTTTTTTTTTTTTTTTTTTTTTTTTTTTTTTGTCTTTTTATCATGTTGATTTCTTTAAAAGATAAAAATTACATACTAGGCAAGCGAGCGACAAGCTGTGCCGCTAGCCCTTTTTGAATAGCAAAACCTATCCTATTAAAAATAAAATCTCATGAGCCAGGGGTCATTACATTGCTGCGCATGACTTTCTGGACCCTCTTGAGTAGTCCAATTCGGAGCCAAATAGCCAAAAGTATCAAAAGCAAAGGGGAATGCCCCATTGTCAACACATGCTTTCTCATGCTTCGATATCTTACACCGAGGTGACCTTTTAGCGTTACTTCCTTCATTGATTGTAAAGGTGCCATGTCCAATTCCTACCAAAGGAGATACCCCGGTGTAGTATTTAGTTTATTTATTTTCAATAAGGGTAGTTTGGTCATTTTCTCAATATCTATAATATTTATTGGACTTATTTCCAATAAGGGTAATATGGTCATTTTCAAAGTGTGTAATATTACTTTACTTATTTTCAATAAGGGCGATCCTGGGTCATTTTCATAGTCTCCATAATATTTATTCCACTAAATTCCTACAAGGGTAATATGGTCATTTTCACAGTTTGTAATATTTAATCTACTTATTTTCGATAAGGGTAGTTTGGTCATTTTCACAGTCTCCATAATATTTATTGCACTATTTCTAATAAGGGTAATATGGTCATTTTTCCAGTCTGTAATATTTATTTTACTTATTACACTTAATTGGGTAGTCTGGTTATTTTCATAGTCTCCATAATATTTATTGCATTTATTTCCAGTAAGGGTAATATGGACTTTTTCAACGTGTGTAATATTTACTTTACTTATTTTCGATAACGGTAGTCTAGTCATTTTCACAGTCTCCATAAAAATTATTGCAATTATTTCCAATAAGGGTAATATGGTCATTTTCACAATCCGTAATTTTTACTTTATTTTTTTCAATAAGGGTGTTCTGGTCATTTTCACAGTCTCTATAATATTTATTGCATTTATTTCGAGTAAGGGTAATATGGTCATTTTCACGTTCTTCGAATTTTTATTGCACTTATTGAGTAAGGGTAATATGGTCATTTTCACGTTCTTCGGAAGAAGCAGAAATTTTTGTTGTGGTTTTGTCGAGAAAATCGAAAGAAAAGGTTGGTATTTGTCCTAGTCAAATGTCATACAAAGTCATGACTTGTTGACTTGGTCTTGATCCTATTTTCTAATATTAAAAAAATTAAAAATTAAAAAATTAAATAAATTTTGATATTTAGAAATTAAATAAAATTGTTATTTTGTATAATTGTTGCGAAAGTAGTGACAACCAAAATTTTAAGAGTGATTAATTCGGGGTTGTTTTTGATGTGGTGGATTTTTTGGGTGGAAATATCATTTTAGATTATAATTGTTGTTGTTCAAATAATTATCAACAAATATTTGTGTGACTAATAAAAGTCCTAATTATTATCACGAATACAAAATTTAATTACAGTTATAACTGTTGCAGGACTTATCACAGGTATATTTGTTACTGAAAAATAAACTGTGACAGGTTACACTGTGAGAAAATCCTGGTTTTGGTGTAGTGATATTCATGTTGCATAAACTCTCCATGTGTCACTTCATAAGGTTCAATACCCATTGCTCTCATAATTCTGCAGCTAAAATTGTGAATCTTGAATTCTTGTGTTCCTTCAAGGTTCCCTTCTGATATCCCTTCTCTGGCAATTCCATACAGTTCTTTGAACATTGCTTGATTTTCTTGCAGTTTCTCTTTCAGTTGGTCATTCTCAATTGTTTGCGCTTTCAACCAGATTTGCAGGTCGTCCTTGATGGGTACCACGGTTGATATACCTAGCTGCTTCTCAAGCTTTGAAAACTCATCCACAAAGCTAGGAGTTGGCTGCAATTAACAAATGGAGAGGTTAAAAAGAGATAGCAAAAACAGTTGAACATTCTAAATATACAAATTTTTAGTTGTATGTGTAACTTAAAGTTACATAAGCACATTTTATATGTGTAACCCATAGATACACATTGAATTCACTGGTGTCATGTTTGCATGTGTAACTATAGGTTACCCAAGCACATTTAAATGTGTAACTTATAGCTACACATGACAATTCTGATTACATCAAAGTTATATCTAAATTATATTGATATTACCCTAAATTTACAAAACATAAACCAACTAACACTTACCGAAAACCGTGTCATGTCTGTTATTGAAATGTAATCCGAAATCTGGTATAGATCCCACCTTCCAACCCGTGGGATATCTTCTTCGTGGTTTGCAACTTTCGGGATTGAGCCTTCTGGTGCATGTTCAGCAAACAATATCTGCAACATATAAATTTTAATTAGTCAAGCAATTAATATTAAAATATACTGAACGTAACACTAAAAGTGCTGGAATAGAAATTACACACAAGCTTTACCAGTAAGTACTGCACACAAGCCTTCACATTTTCCAAGCAATCAATATTATCACGAATTTCTTCAAACAAGTGTTCGTGTATTAAGTCAGGCCAAGACACCTTGAGCACCGTCTCATATGTTTGAACGATACTAAGATATTTCACGTTCACTCCATTAGCACTCACGTCGCCAAAAAATAATACACAACAAAGATAAAAACCTATCAAACAAACTAGATCCTTCTCATCAATTTTCTTTCTTTTCCCATTTTTGCTCATTTTGGTCATAAGTTGTTTTATCTTCTCTAATTTTTTTTATCTTAGTCAGTGTTGTCTGATGTGTTGTAGACTTGATATCAGTGAAGAACTTGTAGTACAAAACATTGTCAATCAAATCCTTATGAGAAAAGTTCTTTAATAGCTTTTGACACTTTCTACATCCAATCCTTTGCATGTAAAATAAACCAGCCAGATTTGCCAGTATAGACTCTATAAACTTATCATCACCAAACTTGAAAGAACAAGGTGTGTCACAATCCAGATCAAAGCAGTTCAAAAGCTTCAAGACGCCGCTTTTGTTGGTAGTGATTTGTTTTGTTGTACTTGGTACAGATGGATCATACTCATCGTAATACATCATTACGAGCTTACCATAAGCAACTCTCAAAAGATATCTCTGAGTCATATCAGTCAGTCCTATAGGTTTTATCACCTTTACCAAATCCTTAATGGCATTCAAGGATTGCCTTAATTTTCTTGTACACATCACACACAAAAATAACATGAGTCGGTATTTTGTGTACTTATCAAATACACTCCTTTATAACTGCAAAATCAAAATCATGTCACAAACTATGTGTATTTTCCAAGTACACAAACTGAATCATTCTATTATGTGTTGTGTAACCTTAACTTACACATGCATATGTAGGTTTACAGAGGTCATTTTCTTTTTATGTGCAACTATTATTTAAACACAATACAGTCATAGGTGATATTTTGCATGTGTAACTTTTAGTTACATGGGCAATTGGAAAATCAGTGGTGAGATTTTCCATGTGTAACTTATAGTTATGCAGTTAATTGGCAAGTTAGTGTTGAGATTTTCAATGTGTAAACTACAGTTACACATACACAGGCATTACATATGATCAAAACATTAGATTCCAAATGTGTAAATTATAGTTACACAGATCCTTGGCAAGTCAGTGGCGATATCTTGAATGTGTAACTTATAGTTATATAGGCTCATTTGTATGTGTAACTTCAAGTTACACACTCAATATACATACCACAATACAGTCAGTGGTTAGATTTTGAATGTGTAACTTAAAGTTACATAAGGCCTTTTTTTATAGTTCAACATTCAAAGGCATTTTCACTAGCATGATATCATAACAAAACATATACTCAAATAATTTCACATCTAAGTACCTCTTAAAGCATCTGCTTCAAGGGGATTCCTTCTTCCTTGCGCCATCGACGAAAATAGATTCAAACCTCTGTTCGTCTTCTTCTTATTTCTTCCTCTTCTTCTTTGATCAAAAAAGGACTGAATCAAACAATGAATGAAGCAAAAAACAGATCAAATACAGATCGAAAAAAAGATCAAATACAGTTCAAATAAGTTGTGTACTTATCAAACACATTGTTTTTAATTGCAAATCAAAAGCATTGTACAAAGAATGTGTACTGCCAGGTACAAAAACTCACTGAATCATGATATAATGTGTTGTGTGACATAATCCTAGACATTCTGCAAGTAGTAACTTTAACTTACACATGCATATGAATGAGTAACTTCAATTTACACAACCAATATTTTATTTGTAACTACTAGTTACACATCCTAAACACAACCATTTTTTTACGTGCAACTACTAGTTACAGGCTCATTTGGTATGTGTAACTATAAGTTACACAATAAATATACAAACCACAACACAACCAGTGGTGACATTTTGAGTGTGTAACTTATAGTTACACATGTCCTTGTCTGTCTAGTTACATATTCACAAGTATTACATGAGAAATAAACATGAAACCATGACAACAATAGTTTTCACATCTTAGTACCTGTAATTGTATCATCTTTTCCAGGGGGGTTCATATTTCCTTAGAGTTTCTAGGGTTTTCAAACAGTAACATCTGAGAAATGAAATCCACTAAATCAAATTACAATCAGTTATATCACATCCATGACTTACCTTGGTTTCTATTCAATCAGTTATTTTCTATTCAATCTGCACAAACGATTGTTCTCCTTCTCCGATCTGTAAAATTATCAGTCACAATGAGTTACGTTCGTTGTAATCTTATTACAAAGACTAGTTTAGAAATTTTTGAGACACGAATTAGTAACAACATAAATCAAAACTAACAGATTCAAATCAAAACATACCTAGTGATTCATCGTCGGAGTATTTCATCAGCATGCAACACGATTTATGTTTTGAATCTTAATCTGAAACTGAAACTGTTTCTGTGATTTTTTTGGGTTTTGAATCTGAAGCTGTTTCGATATGTTTCTCTGATTTAGTGGTTAGCAGATTCAGCAGATGATGAATAGTTTTTTGATCTCGATCTTTGTTTTGCAACAGATTTCACGAAGATTTCTTGATTTTTTTGGATTTTTTTCTAGATTTTTTTCTATTTTCAGGTGAGTGAGATTTATTTTCTCTCTCCTAGGAAATGAAATAATGGCTTCTGAACGAGAGAAAGGTAAGTGACGTCTCTTATATACTTGAGGCTAATTTAGTCTTTTCGCTTTCATTAAATTTATTTTTTAATTCGGGGCCTGGTTTTAATTCTCTTTTAACTAGGGGCCTCATATTATGGGTTATCCATGAGTTGGGCCTTAGCCTAATTTTCCGGGAAAAAAAAAGTCTAATAGTGTGACCTATCTCCGCTTACACCGCGTGCTAAGAAGAATTATTTACAAAAGAAGAAAATTTGTTTGAATGCGGGTTTGATCGTAAGCAGAATGAATGATTTTTGTGAAAACTACCACCAGACCCAATTCTCAATTTTTTTTCACCCTCAAACCCACGGTCGAAAAATGTCATGTGCGCACCCATATATTTGGAAAAAATTATTGTGAGACCCATTTATTTTTTAAATTAAGTTTTCTCGGAGATCTCTTTTTCTTTCAATGGCTTTCCTTCGAGAGAGAGAGAGAGCTTGGATATTTAGGGCCTGAAAAATTGAGTAGAAGATGAGATCTACTACTAAGAGATTGAGATTTCTGGGTTTAAGGAGAGAGATCAGGTAACTAATTGATATTTAGGGTATTTGATGCGCATTCAGAAATCGACATGGAAGGAGCTCTACCATGGATCAGGTAACGAATCGATTTACTGTGTTTATGACTAGAGTTTTGATTTGTATCATATGTGGAAGGATTCAACATTTGTACTGCAGCCGTTAATGTAGCAGACCTCGTTTTAGATGCTAGTCTTGAAAGAAGTCGGGTATTATCAAGTAAAGAACAGTGAACCAATTAAGACACTCGAAGAGAGGGTGACGAAACTCGAGATTTCAGGATGAGATCAAGATAAATTTTTGTCAACTTTGGGTCAGAAGTACTCCACCGGCGACCTTTAACGTCCTTAAAGCTTGCCTGTGCAAATTAATTAGCTAATGGATCTAAACAATATTATTATATACTTAGTTGACCAGCTCGGAAGTGATATACAATGGCTCCTAATTTATGTGAGAGTCCTGCTCATGCACTCGACCACATAACAACAATCTGGTAGCATAGAAGTGTGGTTTGTTGTGTGCATTCGAGTGTGCTGTGATAGCACATAACGTGGCAGGATCATTTGGCCATTCCTTGCAATACGTGAATGCTATTTTTCATATGGGAATGCCATTTTTTTTTGCATAACTTGTTATGCACTCCAGAAAACGGTTGCATAACACGTTATGCAACAATTTTTTTCTTAGTATTGAAACCAACAAAAAATAAGGCTGCATAACTTGTCATGCACCTACAATAAAATCTACATAATATGTTATGCAGTCGTGAAAATAAATGCATAACCTTTTATGCATCCGAAAATATGACTGCATAATGCGTTATGCATTGAGAAAATTGTTGCATAATCATTTATGCATCGAGAAAATAGATGCATAACCTGATATTCATCCGTAAATATGGATGCATGCATTATGCATCAATTTTTTATATGTACGCTAAAATCAACCAAAAAAATGGTAATATAACTTGTTATAGATGCATAATTTTGTTATCCAAATGCATAATGTGTTATGCAGTGGAGAAAATGGTTGCATAATTCGTTATGCGTCTGCAGAATGTGTTATGCATCGTTTTTGGTGACTGCATAATGGTTATGTATCAAGTTTTCGAAATTTTTCCCTAAAATGAGGATCACCTCCGATTTTTTCGTGATTTTTTTTTTGATATTCTTGTTTGTACTCGTTGCGTAGCTCTTTTAAAAAGATTTCCAACGATATAAAATTTGTAAAATTCTAAGGCGCGGATTTTTAGATATGTTATGTCCAAGTTGCACTTCCAATTATACCCCTGAAAAATTAGGCTGCATAACGAGTTATGCCTGAAAAGATAGTATGCATAACGAGTTATGTATTGATTCATATAATTATGGGTGTCACGGTACCAAAAATTAATTGTGGGCCTGACAATGTGAATATTTTTTTTTTTGGGTCTCCCCCTAATTTCCCCATGATTTTTTGAAGGCAGTTTTTGGGCATACAAATTTTTTTTTCCACCCAGGATGGAAAAATAAGGGGTAGTGTAATTACTTATATATCCTCAAACAATTTAAATTACTAATATGTCCTTACCCTTAATGGTTAGGTTAGAAGCATACGATAATCATAATATGTCGAACATTTTTAGATGCTCTAAAGAAAAATTAATGGTTAGGTTAGAAGCATACGATAATCATAATATCTGCTTAGAACCTAGTGCATTTATAAGATTCGGCTCACAATTAAGTTGTGTTTTTAGCCGAACTGTTCTTCACAAAATCTTCTGTAAGTGTATATGAACAATTCGGCTTGAAATTTCATGCAATTTCAATAGAACCTAATCTGAAAAGAGATGCGTAGGGGTTGGCGTATTCGATAATCATAATATGTGCCGAACCAATACACAATTATTAACCCAGGAATGTACATGATCGGTTGGCTTATATTCTACTTATTCAAATAGCCGAACAATGTGTTTCCAACAGGTTGGCGCTTACAATTTCTAAATATAAGCCGAACCCTAAACATTTTTTCTTCCAGACGAGTTTAGTGTAGGGTTCGGCTTATTTGGAAAATTCAAAACGAGCCGAACTAGGTAGGTTCGGCTCTTAATCAACACTTCCAGCTAGCCGAACTGTTCATCCAAACTCGCCGAACCTTAGTGAAAAAACACAAACTTTTGATGATTTTAACCTACAAAAGCGAGATTAAACATAAGATATGTTGGGAAAAAATCAACATTCTGAAGATCAAAACCAGGAAAACCCCCCCGGATAGTGGCAAGTAATCTTAAAACTAATCACTAATCAGATTTATTTTACCTAACCATTACTATTAACACTAATCCTAAAAGGGCATATTTGCCATTACTAAAAAAATTGGTTAAGGGGCTTCTAATATTTCTATTTACACTCCTATTTTGTCTTACTTGGTATGCCCAAAATGTTTTTGGTATACCCAAAAACTGTCTTCGATTTTTTTCCAATAGCCTTTAACGGCCCAAGATGATACGGATTCAAGTGGGCTAACCCTCTGCATTAAGCCCGAAAATAACACTATTTTCTGCAGCCTATTAAACCAAAATTTTCAATGATCCGCATTCCGAAACCTTGCCATTAAATTCTGATATTTGGGAACTTTTAATCGACAATTATCTCCATGTTAAATACACTTTGTTTTCTATGTCCCTCTCACGTTTTGGCCCCGTTCTCTGATAAACAAACAAGTTCTTTCTTTGTAAGGTAATGTTTCTCCTTGAAGGAGATTGTTTGTAAGGTAAAGTTGTGCACCACTTCTAAGATTATTGCCGTATTGTTTGTTTTCAACAGATCAACCAGGCCGTAACGATGGGGTACAAAATACCCAAAAAGCAACATGTAACTACTTCAGTAATCAGCTGTAGAGGCAGAAATCAAGGAGGCACGAGACGAGGTTTCAGATTATTAAACGCGAGGAATTAGTGGAACTGGCGCGCAGTCTCGGAGCACCTGATTGGGTGCAAGAAGGAATCAGCTCTGGCGATCCTCCAGCACCGCAGGTGCGTATTATATCATTCGTAATTGAGTGGTTGGCAAAAAAAAAATTCATTAATTTGGTTACGTCAAGTGTTTCTTAATTCAAGTAGATACTGATGAGTCTGTAATGTCCATCTTGATGACAATGATCAGCTTGTATGGACATTCAAAACAAAAGATACAGTGAAATTGCCCGACTTACTGTTGCTTATGTGATTGCTGAGATCATTGAGACAGGTAATTAATCAATTTAATACTTACTGTTAATTCTTACCCACAGTGGCATGCGGGTGTTTACTGTTAAATTGATATTATGTGGAGAATAGCTAGAAGTTAGTTTTTTCATGTCTAGACTAGAACGATTTGTCATTCTTTTCACTATGGCCCCCAAAAAAAGAACGCAGTCTACCTTTTTTTTTCAGCATAAATTTACATTGATCCGTATTCAGAAACCCTCTCATCAAATTCTAATGTTCCGAAACTTCTTTTAACCAGTTAATGTTCTACCCGCCCACTGTTTGGCCCCGTTCTTTGCTAAACAAGTCCTTTCTTTGAAACGGATAGGAGCTACCCAGTTATCATTTGCCTGTCAGTTTCAGAGAACCGACTGCTTATTCGCTTTCTTGCTCAACTGTCAGTTGTGGGGAAGTGACAGTTGATTCTTCACTTCCTTCTTGCACAACAGTAGCATCTTTTTCCACTTTTCGCTCCAGATGAATGATTTCTCCTTCTTTTATTCCTAATGACTCCAAAGACCCTGAAATCTCAAAAATAAACATAAGATACATAATTTACAAGAAAACTGGCAAAAAAAGCATAAACAATAGATATAAAATCAAGGTGTTTAGAAACAAATAAGAAAGATGGGCGGGACAGAGACAGGGAAGATATAAACCCAATGACAACTACATATGAGTTTCTCAAAACAATACAGCGTCAGGCTGGTGTGCAGGTGTGCTCGATACATAACAGTTATATTCACTACATAGTTTAGGAAATGCTATAAGGAACACATTAGCTGACCAAACAACGCAGATGCCAAAGTGGAAAGACCACGTCAATTTCTTATTGGTGAACAGGAAATGTCAGCACGCAATCCAAAGTGCTAACGCAGTGCATGATGTTACAAAAGAAGCAAACAAAAAACTAAATAACTAGAAACAAAAGATATCTCCATGGGTTTAAAATGCATTTCATGTGGTGCGATGTAATTTCCTTTGAAGAGGCAAGGCAGTGCCTAGGCGTACGCCTCGACCGCTTCGCATTGTAAAGCAAAAGAAAGTAGCTAACCAATAGGTCTGAATAAATTATCAAGTCATACTACATTGTGGTTTTGTTTTCAAGGTTTGATCGTTCATTTTTTTAAGGTTAGACGATTCAAAATGAGAGCTTAAATGGTTAGAATTAGATTCTTCTTCTTCTAAGCCTTTAGTCCCAAACAAGTTGGGGTAGGCTAGAAAGGAAAAACGAGGACTACCCAAGCAGTAACCCTTATTGGTACTGCTCTCGCCCAATGGCTGCTTTTCAGCCAAACAAAGGTACACAGTACTTCCCAAGAGGTCGCCCATCTTGGTACAGCTCTCCCCCTCTACCGGTCTATCGCTGGCTCGCCACGCCTATCGTGACCCTATTTTCATAGGGAAATGGCTGGGGTTTTACCGTTGGCTCGCCATGACCCTGTTTTCTTAAATCTATTGCTATGGTCAATTCTAATTTCCCGCCAGAATTGAAAACAGAGACAATAGTTAAGGAAAAGAAATTGACTATTGCTATGATAACGTTACCTCAATCCTTGTTGCTCAGGCTTCTTTATATTTCCGTCGGTAGTCAATTTCTCCACATAAATACCCGACTTAGGTGAAATCAGGCTCTCCACATAACTACCTCGGTTCCTGCTCTTAATAACATCACGAACACGCTCTACTCTAACTCTTCCACACTTTGGATCATACAAAATCAAATCCTTGCAAGTATCTATCAGAATCTCCCCATTTTCATATGACCAGATCGGCTTAATAAATGAATATTGGGTCATGGATAGTTGGGTAGTGGTAAACCATTTGGTCCAAGAGCGTCGCTCTCCATACTTTTGCATCACCTACATTTCAATTTCGACACCAACATCACCAACAGCTAAACAAAGATGGTCATCCAACACTCCCAGATTTATATAGTACGATTCTTGCTCCCCACCTACTTGTGGTGTCATAATTCCTTCGGGAAACTGTATCTCCGTAAGTCTCTCATTGCTGATATCAAAACATACTATAACATCAGAAGACAATTCTTGGACGGTAGAAATACCCAACCAATGAAGAGTTCCATTGAGAAGCACACCAGGAAATCTTCTTATCACACGACGGAACAAGTAACCCATAAATTCAAGAGTTTTCCATGAATCCATCCCTAAAGTATACACCTCAACTTGGAAACGACCAGATTTTTCACAATCCCCAATCCTCACCAGCTTATAATCATCAACAATACAGTCATAACCAATTCCATATCTAGCATTGCATTTCCAATCCCATTCCCCACCCCCTATAAAATCAGAAAATGGCATCGATATTTTCTTATACTCTCACCAATAGATGGATTCCAAACACATATACTATTCTCCTGATCAACAAAAAGTGTACCACTAGATACACCAAATGAAACCAAACCATCACAAGAACCAAGTAATTGAAATTCAATATGTGGTTCGTTTCTAAATGGATAATCCAATTTCACAGCTCCGTTACATTCCCATTCACATGATCTTGCTAATGATACTGAAGATGATGGTGGCAACAATAATGAATCATAATCTATAGAGTAAATGGTGGGATTCTTACCTGACCAGTAACGAGAATGAGTAAGCAGAAGTCTAGGATTATTATTACTTCGAATTAACTGATTTTTGATGAATCTAGGGTTGTTGAGAAGTGTATACCAGAATTTGCATACACATCTACAAATTAAGATGGAAATTACTGGTAATTTTATAAGAATCTCAACTTGAATCTCTTCTTGGAGATTTGAAATTGACATTGTGGTTGTTGTTGAGGCGGAATTAGGGTTTTGAATCAGTGGGGATTTTGTTGTTTTACCTTCTGTACCAACTACAATCATCATCGCCCTTGCTAATTTGCAAGTTAGCTCGCAATTTGGCGACAGCCCAGGTGAATGTGTTGAGGTGAATTTCTCATAGACACAATGGATTAATGACTTGTTAAGGTAAACAAGTTGAGTGCACGTGCGTTGCACGTCGATGGCACTGGGAATTTAGCACTAATGACCTTGGAGTTAACATAATCAACCTCAGTTGTCAGCAGCAGTACTTCGACAAAAATAAGAAAATTGTTGAACCTGCATATAAAGAGAGTTGAAAATTAGTCAGATTATAAAGGAAAATACTAAGAAATTGCCATTAAACATTCAATTAAGTACCAAAAAAGTCAAAAGATTAAATCATATCACTCAAATATCATGTTAACGCTCAATTAGATGTTAAACGAAATTGCCATGTCATCATTATCAATTTCTCACAGAGGTTGGCTGAATTTTTTAAATTTTGATACACTGACTTTTGTGTGTAATAACATTGAATGAAAACAAGATACATTCAAGTCCCAGAGAATTTGGACTTTGGAATTTGAATATCCATCTACACTTTTACTCCTCGTGATAGGGATGCTACTCAAATGTCATCGGAGGAGACAAAAACAATGGTACTCACACTTTAAATCAAGGGACATAAAGAATCATGACTATCCAATAAGACTATATGCAGGAGTTGGAGGCAGAGTACAAACGTTAATCAAAAATAAGAATGGGTATAAAGTCTGGCCGCAGAGTTTCATCTTTTTGCATGCTTGTGCAAAGTCAGACATGATGAATAACATTCGGGATCAACTTTGTCATAAAAATGTGAAAGATACTAATACATTGTACATGTAACTGCCGTCTATAATTGATATACAAAACAAATTATGGCTGCGGCTCAGGAGTATTGCGCATTGGTAGCTTCATTATTACATTCTAGAATCTGGGCGCCACAATGGTAGTTAAATTCTAAAGATCCCTCTGGATTCAGAGGTCAAGCATGAATGTGTACGACATATAAAAGCTATTATACGCAAACATTCTTAACCATACAACAAATCACACAGAAATAGACATAAAATGACTTGTTTCTTATCGTTCTTAATAATGATTTATTTTCAGAAAAACATTAAAGTTGTCTTGATAGAAAATTGAGGATTAAGCCTAGCTTGTAGATACAGAAATCTAAGTGTTGCAAACTTTGAATCAAACTTTTGTCACCTAGAATTTTTATACAACAGTCCATAAAAATTTCAAGAAACCGAAATCTACCATTTGCCATAAAAACATAAATCAAGCAAAACCCTTAAAAACCAAAAAAATAAATGGGTTCGGAAACAAAAGTTAAACAATTGTATTCTCTTAAGACTTTACACAAACATGTTATGTTCGCAAACTAATCTTTTAATACAACAACAGAGAAAGTAATATAACTCATACCTAATACCAAAAATCAGAGGAGCTGAGTTTGGAGGGTTGAAGTGAAATCGAAGTTGGAGAAGAAGAAACTTGAGGCGAAGGTTGATATCTTGATTCACTACTCATCTAAATCCATAAACCTGCCATGTCCAATCCAAATGACATATAGAAAAGAAATCTGAATGTTGTCCAGTCCCAGATACCCAATTCGAATAATTGGAGAAACTGAAATTGTGAAACTGAGTGAATAAAAAATCAGTGGTGTTGCTGGTAATGGCGAGGTGATGGTGTTGCTGCTGCTCAGGGACGGACCCAGGATTTTCCCTTGGGTAGGGCTGTATTGTAACAGCCGATAATGCGGCCGAAGGCCGCGGAAATTTTTTTTGGAATACATCACATAATTAGTGGCCAAAGAGTGATCCACCCGTACAATACTAAATAGCTAGGGGAATAAAAGTTAAAACGAACACAAATAATAGAAAAACAAAGTGATTACCAAAATAGAAGAAAGTAGGAGTAGAAAGATAATGAGTGGAAGAAGATTATTTACTTTAAACATGATTTAAATTTTGATCACCTCATAGTATGGGCTAAAAATCACATACAATTAGCTAAATACAACTAATACGTGGGCTAAACATAAAATTAGACCTAAGTTTCTATACAAAAAAAATTTTACCCAAAAATTAGGGACGGGCTATAGCCTCCTTCAGCCCCTTGCTAGGCACGTCCCTGCTGCTGCTGATAGTAATGATGGGGTGGTGATGAAACTGAAGAGGAAATTGTGAGTCGAAATAGTTGCGTTTTAGAAAGATAGATGGAAAAGATGAGGGTATTCCCGTCCAATAACGAAGAAAAGTGTGTGACTGGAATCTATTATGGGAAAATTAGGCTAAGGCCCAACCCATGGATAACCCATAATATGAGACCCTTAAATTAAAAGAAATTTAAATCTAGGCCTCAAATTATTAAAAGACCTTGATACCCTTATGTATATTTTGAAGCCCATAATTAAATAAAATTTAAATTTAGGCCCAAAATTAAAATATTATGTGATGATGTTCCAACCACCTCCGATCACCACAGCCATTGCCAACCACCTCCGACCACCACTGCCGGCAACCACCTCCGCCTACCACCGCCACCAACCACCTCCGACCACCACAGACACTGCCAACCACCTCCGACCACCACAGACACTTCCAACCACCTCCGACCACCACAGACACTGGCAACCACCTCCGACCACTACCGCCGGCAACCACCTCCGACCACCACCTCCGGCAACCACCTCCGACCACCACCAACCACCTCCAACCACCGCAACCACATCCGACCACCACCGCAACCAACCACCTCCGACCACCATCACCGCCGTCAACCACCACCGTCGACCGACCACCGCTCACCACCACCTCCGACCACATTGATATTGCAAGTATAAAAGTTACACATGTATAAAAGTTACACATTCATGTTGTGTATTCAATAGTGTGTAACTAAAAGTTACACATCCATATGACATGTGTAATAATAAGTTACACATACATATGACAAGTGTATCCACAAGTTACACATGCATATGGCATGTGTAATCAACAGTTACACAACAGGAAAAAAATATACAAAAAATACATTTATCGCATTAATATTCATTTACAATAATATCTCTGTTTACCATCTATAGTAATCGGTTGTTACTGGACACAATAAATGAGTTAAAACACTAGAAATAAGCCACTGAAACCGATACTAGAAGTTTTGCCTTTTTTTCTTGTCTTCCTCACTCCAAAATGCTTGCATATCTGCAACGAAATAAAAATCCATGGATTAGGTTGGATGAATAAAAAGCAAAAAATAATAATATTATAGGACAATTGTAAGGAAAATTTATAGAACAAAGATCACATAAAAGACGCATGATAACCCATCTTAGCATATGTAACTTGGAGTTACACATGCATCTGTCATGTGTAATTGACAGTTACACATGCATATGACTTGGATACCTAGCATGTGGAATTTTTTGGTTACAAGTTTGTTCATTTTAGCATGTGTAACTAGGAGTTACACATGCATCTGTCTAGTGTAAAGTGGAGTTACACATGCATATAATATGTGTAACTAAGAGTTACACATCCATATAAAGCACACATTTTCAAATATAAAAGAGCTAAGAATCATCACTTGTCACCTGGACATTAGCCAACATCCTTATCTATCCATCCATAAACTGCAAGAATATACCAAAGTTACGATCAGCAAAAAAATAAAAATAATATCAAATTTCATTAAAAAAAGTAGACAAATAGATCTCTGAATTCCCATTTTAGAAATGACACTGACCTAGAGTATATTGGCTTTCCAGAATTACTCAAAACAAAATAGTGCTTCTTCAGTTTCCTCCAAGACATTAATCCATCATCCTGCACTTCGAAAATAAACCGAAATGTCCCAATAAATTCTTTTAATCACTGTACAAGAAAAGAATGTCATACTTCCACATATAAACAATACTTACAGATTCTTAGTAGGTATACGTGCATATGGATTGTGTAACCGGAAGTTAGAAACACAAAGGACTTGTGTAACCTATAGTTACACATGCATATACTTGTGTAACCTGCATTTACACATCCATATGGCATAGAAACACAAAGGACTTGTTAACACATCCATGCATATGCTTGTGTAATTTACACATCCATATGGCTTGTGTAACTGCAGTTAGAAACACAAAGAACTTGTGTAACCTATAGTTACACATGCGTACGCTTGTGTAACCTGCAGTTAGAAACACAAAAGGACTTGTGTAACCTGTAGTTACACATCCATATGCTTGTATAACCTGCAGTTACACATCCATATATGTTATCAAAAACTAAAAGTGAATAAAACTTCAAAAAGAATTTGAGTGCATTGAATAGTTTTTTCCCTTTCAAGGAAGAGTTGAGGGAGAGAGTTTTAGGATAAATAATTGACATGCTTAACTCGTTTCTTTAGCTAGATCATCATCCAAACCGAATGATGGTCCTTTAATGAGAATAAGTTGTCCATAAAGCAACTGCCAACAAATGTTTTCTAGTCATTTCAATATGCATGTTATACCTTTTCATAAGAACCTGCAATATATAAAACATAAACTTTATATCCCAAGATGTGTAACTAGCAGTTACATATCCATATAGCTTGTGTAACAATAAGGGTTGCACCTTGACATCTAATGATAGAAAACAAAACTACAACAAGAAGAAGGCACTCATTTCACCTTGCAAATAAAGACTCGACTCAAAAAAGAAGTAATTACTAGTTTTAGACAGTTCTGCTATTGATTAGACAACTTCCGAGAAAAGACAATGCACTAGAAATGGTAAACATAATAGTGAATAAGACATACAGTAGCACAATTGTTTGATGCTTCCAGTAAGTAGTACTTATTTCAAAACCTCCACTCTACTTACTTAAAACGAAGACAGGGTAAAGGTAATATCAGAATGACACATCATGCAAGAAGGAAGTTCAAAAATATCAATATAGATCAAAAGTAAATAAGTTAGAATTATTTAACCTTTCCAATAAGAACAATCGTATCCTTCTTAAAGTTTCCACCAAGATTCTCATACTCTGGTGCAAGCTTCTTAAAGTTTCCACCAAGAAAAATATATCCTATGCAACAAGCTAAACATAAAATGAGTCATCAACATACTCAACTTGAGAAATATATCATATGCATAAATCAATAGATTCAATGTGTCTTAAAGATACAAATGCTACAATTGTTTACAAATACACATGCAAATATATATGTGTAACCTCAAGTTACACATACTGTAAAACAAAAAAAAAAACATGTCTACATCATCAATTTGAAGTTGTTCTTCTGACACAACATTGTTTCTTCATCCTCTTCTCAGTATCAAACAAAAAACTCACAACAAAAAAATAAAAAACAACAGAAAAATACAAATTCCATGCTAAAAATACAATACGACATATATGTGTAACCTCAAGTTACACATACTGTAAAACAAAAAACAGCATGTCTACATCATCAATTTGAAGTTGTTCTTACGAAACAACATTGTTTCTTCATCCTATTCTTAGTATCAAACAAAAAACTCAAAACAAATTCACAAAAAACAACAGAAAAATAAAAATTCCATGCTAAAAATACCATAAGATATATATGTGTAACCTCAAGTTACACATACTGTAAAACAAAAAACAGCATGTCTACATCATCAATTTGAAGTTGTTTTTGTGACAAAAAAACTATTTTTCTTCATACTATTCTCAGTATCAAACAAAAACCTCGCAACAAATTCACAAAAAAAACAAAAAACAACAGAAAAATAAAAATAAAAATTCCATGCTAAAAATACAACAAGATATATATGTGTAACCTCAAGTTACACATACTGTAACAAAAAACAGCGCATGTCTACATCAATTTGAAGTTGTTCTTCTGAAACAAAATTGTTTATTCATCCTCCTCTCAGCATCAACAAAATATAAACAATAAATTCACAATAAATTCTCGGATCCGACATGCAAGAACAACAAATAATCGAAAAAAAAAGTGAAAAAAGTTTTGAAATCAAACCAAAATAAGATTCGTAACTAGATTTGCTATTTTCCTTCTTCTGAAACAATGTTATTTCTCTTCTTGTTCTCAATATCAACCAAATAGTGTTCTCAGTATCAACCAAATGAAAAAATAAAATAACGAAATAAGAAAGATCCAAATCATAAAAATCAAAATCAATAGAATTCAAGACTAGATCAAAAACATACCTATGTTGATTTCTCTATTCCAACCTGTCTTCTTCCTCTTCTCAGACTCAACAAAATCCAAGAAAAAGAAAAAATGATAATCAGTAGAAAATCGAATTAGATCGAAGATAGAAATAGAGGTATACAACGATTTTGACGATGAATAGATCAGAAATATTTTTTCAATATTTTTTCAAAACCTCTACATAAAAACAACCAGAGTAAGTAGATGATTGTGAATCTAAGCTCTGATTTCGATTCAGATAAGTCAATTGAAAAGCATCTGAAGATTTAGGTTTTGAAATACTTTTCTGAAATTTGAATCCAAAATAAATCAACTAAAATCTCTAAACCGAAGCATCATCATAAAGAGAAGAGGATACTTACCTATATAATTAGCTTGTTGATGAATCTGAGTTGAATCTGCAGATTAGTTGATTGAAATCTTCTATCAGATTCGTTTTTTCTACTGCAAAATCATACAATAAAAACTAGAAGAAACGTTGAATTAAACGTCATCAGAGGATATCGATGGAGCGAGAATCGTTTTCTTGCTCTCTGCGATCGTTTTCTTTCGGTATGATCAAACAACCCTAATTTTCTTCAGAGCAGAGACAAGAGAGAAGTGAGAGAAAGTTAAAATGAAAATGAATCTGAAAATGAAACCTATAGCGTATTTCATTAGGTATATATAGTAAAGGGTATTTTTGGTATTACGAATTTTCCCCAAACCCTAAATTTTATTACCAAGCCTTGAAATCTAAAGTTCTGGGCCTAAAAATATTAAAAAGTGAAAGTATGGAGTTGATAGGGGAGGATCCATTTAATGGGGCTTCTATATATTGAACCCATATAGTAGGGGGTTCTAGTATTTTTCACATCTATTATAGAATATCATATCATCCAGCGGTTCTGTTTTGTAGAGAGGAGATCTAACAGCTGATATTAGTTATTTCTTTGACTTTTCAATAGGCTTGCTCATGTTATATGATTTGAGTAGGGTTGTCAATGGATATTCGATATCCGGCAGCCGTTTCCGAATATCCGGATTCCGTTAGGTTAATATCCGACATAACGGTTATCCGATATCCGATAACCTTAACGTAACGAATATCTGTTTATTAACATAACGGTACCGGTTAAGAGAGTTTCCGTTAGGTTAATATCTGATACCGTTAGTGTATAACTATATCATAAAAATTTTGGAAATTTTCGATACCTAATACCCTTTAGGTTTACTCTTTAGTCATTTGATTACGTCTCTCCTAAGTAAATATCGGAAATTATCGAATATTAACGGAAATTATCATAAATTATTGAATATTAACGGAAATTATCAAAAATTATTGGAAGTTTTTTGTATCATGAGTAGATAATGGAAATTATCTGAATAATATCCGATATCCGATAGCTTATCCTTAACCTTATCGATATGGAATTTTTGAATTCCGACGGATATTATCGTATACCGGACATCCGATAACCCATAACCTTAACCTTATCGGTATTGCCAATATCCGAAGGATTTTTATCCATTGACAGCCCTAGATTTGAGGGTCTAGATTTTTTTCTTTCCTTTTTTTTGGTCGATGTAAATAACTGGATAGCGAGTATAAATATTCCAGTGGTTCTCTATGAACCGCCAAGAAAAACTAGGGGAAAATCCCCCCTCACACAAAAGGTGGGCCCCACCCTGTTGAAGTTAGTAGGGGGTCACTTTTGGTCCCATAATTTAAAGAGATGTGAGGGGCGGTTTCTTTGGAGTTTTTTTGGTGGTTCGTTAAGTTTTCTGAAATATTTAGTTGTTATATGCATTATTTACGTAATTTTTATGCGTTCACCTGGTTAGTGACAGGTAAAATATTTTCTTCGGCTAGTGGAATCAAAACAAACAAAAAGTTATAATTTACACTATTTTATCAATTTTGAGTCATAAGAAGCTAAAATAACAAAAGAAAGAAAAAACATGCCTATTTAGATTAACATGGAAGGTAGAGTTAGTTTACCCCTCTTATGACATAATCTCAGCCCCATTCGCTTCGGTTTTCTTGGCTAGGTTACCCATGAGGCTCATTGATAGGCTAGCATAACAACTTGTTCAATTAATGTAATAGTATATTGTTGGAGCTTAGCTTGTTAGGCTTCCATCTAGTTGATGTAATACTTTTTATCCAATAATATTTAATAAACTCTTTAAATTTAAAAAATAAAATAAAAACCAATGAGTTCTAGAGACCTTACTTATCTTAATGCGGCTCGATCACTGATGCACCCAAAATGAAATATGATATTGCTATAACATTTTGTTGAAGGAAGCACGAATAGCTTCAGTAACGTTTGACATTTTTTTCCAATAGGAAAGAAGATTTTTATTAACGATGAAACTTAAACTACATCGTCGGCCTGCGTCGAGGCTTGCAACAAATTAAGATAGTTATAAATCCAAATAAACAAGAAGCGGAATCATAAACTCGCTTAGCTAAGAGGTCAACGGTATTGTTTGCCTTCCTTGGAACAAAAGTGCATTTCCATCTCTGAAAACTGCTAAGTGAGTTGATGCAATCTAGAATGATAGCACTTGTTGTCCATTTTACAGCTGAAGCATTTTCATTTATTGCAGCCACTACATTTTTAATGTCTCCCTCTGAATGCATGTGGGCAATATTCATTTCCTTAGCCTAGAGTATAACTTACAATGCACCTAGTGCCTCAGCTTGTTCTTCCTTTGTTCTTCCTAGCCTAGAGTATAGGGGTGATGGTGTTGGGTTCTGCTTTTTTTGAGTGATCTTGAAGATTGAGGCGTTGCAAATAATGCCTTGCACCCGCGGCCGCTGCAACTCCAATTGCAGATGCTGTAATGACGGGAATAAGAATGGCTCTGATACTACTACAATCTATAATAAATTCAAATACAGTTTAAAGAGAGGTTCAGATCATAAAATCTAGAAGTTTATGAAACTAAAATAAGGCAAAGAAATTAAATTCTAAATTTTAGTATGCAAATTTTCATGTGATGACTACTTGCCTTTCTCGAGACGGATAACCAAATTAACAGGAAAATAATGAGCTGAAGAGAAAGATTTATGTGTGTATATGGATTGAAAGAGAAATTACGTATGATTCGTTCAGTTTGTATATAGTCTTATAAAAATAGCTATATTGATGATGATCTTCTCCTTGGAAAGTCAAATTCCATTACTTAAATCAAATAATGCCCACCACAGTGAAACTAATCAAATGTTTTACTCTCCGTCTCTAGGACCAGTCTTGGCCGTCTTGGGAAGGCCAACATCTATGCCATTGCATTTCATTCGAAATGTCAGTACCGTTTATATGACCTATGTTAGTTCTGCCACCGTACTAAAAAAATTACAGTTGGGATATCTTAGTAAATGCATGTTTGTCATTAATTGTTTAATCGTTCGTTTGTTTATATTAAACGAGATATGAGTAATTCTTTTCTTAGTCGAAGAAGATAAAGCTCATATATATGATCATGGACCTCCATGACGTTTGGAATAAATGTACAACAAAATAAAAGATATTATAGATGTATTGTTATATTTATATTTGAATTAATGAATGAATAAGTTTTTCGATTGAATAAATAAGAAGAACAACATAAGCCTTTATATATCCCGGAGGGCTCGCATGAAGACTTGCTGAAATGCAGTTTACCAACGATAAAATACTTTTTTACATGCGAATGGTAAAATTAAGTGGTAAAATTATTAGGTGATGACATAGGCGATTCAAGTACGAAATTGGTTACTGACAGACTACTGGAATGCTAAAACATTTGCCTAACCAGTATAAAATTATTTGCCAAACACCATTTTAGGATCAAACTATCAAGTACCCGACGATATTGACAAGACAACGGATAGATAAACTAGTAATAGAGAAGTACGATAGCTTAGTAACCTCCACACTCAAAGTGAAGCCTCAATTATTTTCATTCATCTTATCTTTTCAAGTCTCAAAACAACTTCCTTAAATACAGAAGGGGGAAACTAAAACAGAAACCCTAACTAAGAAGGAGTCGACACGTGTAGTAAGTGTGCACGTTAGTCTACCAGTAAAACAATCATTAAGGGATGGTAATAAATTTTAACGGCTCCAATGATTGACACATTAATACACTCGCCGTTACGTTAAGGGCAGTCGAAGGGTCATAACAATTACCCTCGTCTTCAGACAATCTTTGCCCTCAAAGATTGAATTTAGGAAAGTGCGCTTCCACGTTTGCTACATCTTCCCAAGTTGCATCAGCTGGAGATGTATGAGACCTCTAAATCAATACTTGTGATACTGCACGACCCTGACGAAAATCTTGTCGGAAAGCCAAAGCCGCAACAGGTTGTAGGACAATTTCACCATCTGAGTCAGTGGGAGGTAGAGTAGGAGAAAAAATTGCAGTAGCTCCAATCTGCTTTTTTAATTGTGATACATGAAACACATGGTGGATTTTGGAGCTAGCTGGAAGTGATAGTTTATAAGCCACTTCTCCCACTTTTTGGAGTACTTGATAAGGCCCAAAATATCTGGTAGGGAGTTTCATGTTGTGTCTGATGGCTAGGGAAGATTGTCTATAAGGTTGCAGTTTGAGATAAACTTGATCACCTACCTCAAATGATAGATCAGTTCTCAATTTGTCAGCAAAAATATTCATTCTTTCTTGTGACTTGGTGAGAGAGTCCTTGAGTATGTCCAGCATATCATTCCTTTCCTTCAGGTATTCCTCAACAACAACAACAACAACAGAGGTGGTGGCTTCTACAGGGAAGGCCAGGTGAGGTGGAACACATCCATAAAGTGTAGTAAAATGAGTCATTTTGAGGCTGAAGTGGTAGTTTGTATTGTACCACCATTCATCTAGTGAGAGCCACCTGCTCCAAAGTTGTGGTTTATGCCATGTGATACATCTTAGATATCCTTCTAAGCATGCATTTACTCTTTCAGTCTGGTCATCCGTCTATGGATGGTAAGAGGTGATCATGTGAAGTCTTGTTCCCAAGGATCTGAAGAGTTCTTGCCAGAATGTACTTGTGAAGATATTGTCTCTATCTGAGACAATAGAAGCTGGTAACCCATGAATCTTAAATATGTGATGTAAAAATTCTTGAGCCACTGTGAGAGCTGTGTATGGGTGAGTTAAAGTAATGAAATGGGCATATTTAGTGAGACTATCAACAACTACCATAATAACATCTCTCTTGTTGGATTTAGGAAGCCCTTCTATAAAGTCCATCGAGATGTATTGCCATGCTTGACTTGGAATTGGAAGAGGTTGAAGTAGATCTGCTGGGTGTCCATGTTCTCCCTTATTTCTTTGGCATGTATCCCAGTGACTAACAAGGAGTAGAGTGTCCCTTTTCAATCCTTTCAAGTAAAAATACCTCGTATCCCTTTGATAGCTGCCCTGCACACATAAGTGACCACCAACTGAGATAGAATGGACAAACTCTAGCAGTTTCTTCCTCAGTGCATTATTCTTCCCAATATATAGTCTGCCTTTATATCTGAGAACACCTTCTGAATAAGAATAGTGAGGCACAACGGTGGAATATATTAAGAGTTGAGGTATAAGTGCAATAGTAACTGGATCATCTTCATAACTTTGAATCACCACTTGTACCCACATGGGTGTTGATAATGCTAAAGCATTGCAGCTGGCTGGCATTCTTGACAAAGCATCTGCAGATGTATTCTCTACACCCTTCTTGTATTGTATGGTGTAGTCAAATCCTAGAAGTTTGACTAACCATTTCTGCTGACAGAGTGTAGTGAGATTTTGGTCCATGAAGTATTTAATGCTCTGTTGATCTGTGTTGATGAATAAGTGATGCCCCATTAGGTAGTGTCTCCATTTTGTGACAGCCATAACAACATCCAAGAGTTCCTTTTCATATGTGGAGAGGCCAATAGCTTTTGGACCTAGGGGTTTGCTAAAAAAATGCTATTGATCTTCCTTCTTGCATCAACACTGCTCCAACTCCTGTTGTACAAGCATCAGATTCTAACAAAAATGGTTTGGAAAAGTCAGGTAGAGCCAGCACGGGTGTAGAGCACATTGCTTTTTTGAGATTATGAAAAGCCTCCAAGGATGTATTAGACCAGGTGATCAAGGAATTCTTTTTCAGCATATCAGTGAGTGGATTGCATATGGTACCATAGCCTTTGATGAATTTCCTGTAATAGCCAGTCAGGCCCAAAAAACCCCTTAATTGCTTCAAGATTATTGGAACAGGCCATTCTTGCATGCATTGGATCTTTTCTGGGTCAGCAGCCACCCCTTGAGCAGTGATAATGTGGCCCAAATATTGTAAGGAAGGTTGTGCAAAGTTGCATTTGGAGAGCTTGGCAAAGAGATTATGTTGTCTAAGCACGGTAAGAACCAAGTACAAGTGGTGAAGATGTTCCTTGAGGTTTTTGCTGTAAATAAGGATGTCATCAAAGAACACTAACACAAACTTTCTGAGATAAGGAGCAAAGACTGAATTCATCAATGCGTGAAAGGTGGCAGGTGCATTTGTTAATCCAAATGGCATAACTTTGAATTCATAATGCCCATGATGAGTTCTGAATGATGTCTTATGAATATCTGGTATGTTCATTTTAATATGGTAGTAACCAGATCTTAAATCTAGTTTAGTAAAAATGACAGCACCATATAATTCATCATGTAGTTCATCAATAACTGGAATTGGGAACTTATCTTTAACTGTGATGTCATTGAGCTGCCTATAATCAACACAGAATATCCATGTGTTGTCCTTCTTCTTGACCAGCAAAATGGGAGAAGCAAAAGGACTGTAGATGGTGGATTTTCGACAAAGGCTAAAATCGTAAACCCATAATTATACGAACCTCTGATTCAGCAATCAGACGTGAATATTGAGACACGGGTCTCTCATCGAATCCTATGATGGAGAATACTTTATCTCTGAGTGCATATAGATATGTAGTCTCACAGCTGGACAACGGCATATCTCATGAGTACTGAGCACTTCAGTAATTATTTCTATCACGGGATGAACAACTCCCGAACGACTTGCTCTACTAGTATAAAGTCATAAATTAATCATTTCTAAATTCTTGGATTCATCCGCAGAATTGCTGAAAATATTCAAATATTTTCGCAGATATCTCATTACGCAAACCATGGCTCTTCCCAGCAGAAGTCCATGGATTAGTAATAAATATTGGACGCACGGGCATTAGGGCTACCGCCTGAGCAAGCCCTGTCTTAAACTTAAATTCTTGGATTCATCCGCAGAATTGCTGAAAATATTCAAATATTTTCGCACATATTTCATTACGCAAACCATGGCTCTTCCCAGCATAAGTCCATGGATTAGTAATAAATATTGGACGCACGGGCATCAGGGATACCGCCTGAGCAAGCCCTGTCTTAAACTTAAATTCTTGGATTCATCCGCAGAATTGCTGAAAATATTCAAATATTTTCGCACATATTTCATTACGCAAACCATGGTTCTTCCCAGCAGAAGTCCATGGATTAGTAATAAATATTGGACGCACGGGCATCAGGGATACCGCCTGAGCAAGCTCTGTCTCAGATGGTGCAATTGTATTCAATAATGATACATTAACAACCACCGCACGAGCAAGTATTTCAAAATACAACGAAACGATGAACCTATGCAAAATAGGACGAAGAATAACAAATAAATAAAAATTGACCAAGGCGTTGGGAACATGGACCCACTGACCGGCCGACCGTGCCGTGGTCAATCCCACACCAGTCTCATATTTTTATCATATTTTGTTGTTTTCTTTGAGTTCATGAAAAAACCTTTCGCTTGAACAAATATCCTTTGTTTTGAGGAAACTCCTCAACTTCATGGTGCTTCCTCCGCGCGGAGGAAATAATATAAAATCAAGGAGAGCATGAGGGGGGGCGTGACCATTGGCCAACCGGCCATGCCTGGTCCCAGCCGGCCCCACACCTCATATTTCCTCATTATTTTATTAATTGCCCTAATTTCATGAAAACTCCTTAATCTCATGATTTTTCCTTCGTCCCATGAAAAATAATAAAACTTAGGAAACCCGTGTGCACGAGTCATGGTCGTTCGACCAAACCCTAGATGGCTCACACGTCCCACTCTTTTATTAGCATATTTTTCATGTTTTCATAATCCCATGAAAATTCCCTGATTTCATGATATTTCCTTCAAATTATGAAAATTCCTTCAAATCATGAAATAATGCATAAAATAGGGAAAACGCACGGGACCGGGCCTTGGTCGGCCAGTCATGCTCTAAGCCGGTCCCACACGCTCACACGTCCCTTATTTTATTATTTATGATTTTTTATGTTTCCTTCGTCTCATGGAAACTCATTTATTTCAACAAAACTCCTTCGTTTCATCATATTAGGAAAAATGTTATGGGACCGGCCCCTTTGATTTTTCCTGAGTTTTACTCTCTGGCTGTTTTTACCTCCCGAAAGAGCTTAAAACCTAAATACTCCCGCGTTGGGAGATAGGAAATTCTTTTCCGTACGTAATGGAGGGGCGGACCAGCAAAATCCGAGTTCGTATGAGAAATCTATGCTGATTCTACCAAAGGACGCTGATTAGGGTTTCAACCAATCTGGGAGTGCTCGAACGATCAACATTTGATCCCGTGACCACCCAGGGCCGGTTTCATGACACCTTGGTCGGTCCCTCACCTCTTCATAATTCCTTCACTTTTCATTATTTTCCTTCATCCGATGAAGTTTTGACGGTTTTATCAGAAAACCTTAATTTTGTCATATTTTCTCAAATGGTCGCTCAAACGAGCACCAGAAAATATCAAAATTCTCAGAACTGAGACACGGACGTCTCAACGACGAAAGCATGTTACCTTGACCTACCAAGGTTAGCTTTGTGGCTCGTAATTAGCCAATCCCACGTGTTTCTCACAATCTGACCTAATTTGCACAATTGCACGTATTAGGTCCAAAAACTCTCCAAACAATTTCGGAATTCGACGGAACGATCATCATTTGATCCCGTGACCACCCAGGGATGGTTTCACAACTCCTTGGTCGGTCCCTCATGTTTTAATAATAATTAATTAGGTTCTATCACCTAATCTTTGAACCAATGATAATTCGG
The DNA here is from genome assembly GCA_023529315.1 of Papaver bracteatum. Taxonomy (NCBI): domain Eukaryota; kingdom Viridiplantae; phylum Streptophyta; class Magnoliopsida; order Ranunculales; family Papaveraceae; genus Papaver; species Papaver bracteatum. The sequence continues at coordinate 2,255,943 of JAJJWX010002629.1, forward strand.
TAAATGATTAAACCAAACATTTAATCATTCTTTCAACAACTCACCAACTCTTCAAAGAGGTCTTGGATTTCGCTCACGTGAGCATATGAGAATTTCATGGTTGATCCACGGTCCCATGAAGCCGGTTCTCCTTCATTCTATGGTTAATTTCAAATAAATCATCAATTGGTCATCAATTGATCAAATTAGGGTTTCTGAATCCAAGGATCCTGATTCTAGATTCAAACACTAATAATTTCACACTGATCTCATGATCAATATTCTTATTAATTATGCTCGGTTAAATTACCAGCGCTTTAATTAATATTTTATTTTGGTCACGCTACAAATATTTCATCAGACGAGCAACACTTGCTCAGATGAGAAATATTAATATTAAATAAATTAGCGAGCAACACTTGCTCTCCTCAACGTGAGGATCCTATCACTTTCTCAGCAGACACGTTCGATTCATGAGTTGCAGAAAATTTTACAAAATCATGTTTAACTCAGCAAATACGTGGACTCATCGTCCCACGAAGTCATGAAATCATCAACTGACTTAATTAACCACGAGACATCAATCGTGTCACTTGGGGGGATATCAACTAGGGTTTTGGTTTGGCGGTCTACGGCACGTGTGTTCAAACACACGATGAAATGTGAGCAAGTCGTGCAATCAGTTGAGGAAGTTAGAAAAGTAGTGGGTGGAAAATCAACCAAGTCTCCGCACGATGAGCGCAACTGGTTTTGAGCATTATTTCCATCTCTCCACTCCTTCACTCCATCAACTGTCACACTTCATGGGATCATGATGTTTTCAACTCCGGCATTATATAATGTTTCTGAATCCCGATTGAAGGACAACATTCGAAGAGTTCTCAAACATTCGAAGAACAATCGTCTGAACGAGCAATTTCTCAACAAAGTTCATACAGACGCTCATTCGTCTACACGAACTCACAGAAATCACTCTCAATCAGGCAATATTCAATCATTCATAGCATTACACGGAAACCATAACACACCTACAATCTCAGATCACCATTGATCTCACACATTTCTCAGCTTCCCTCCTACAGACCAACCCATCCTCTCTTGTGACCGAATTTCCTCTGGAACGGCCATTGTCTTGGTTTAGGATGGAGTACTACAGATTGGTCTCTCGAACTAAAAAGCACCCCCTTCATAGCGGTGCATCTGTGTGAGGTTGAACATTTTTCTCGGTTCAAGGAATCTCCTCCGCACGGTCGTCCTCAAATTCCGCAAAAACTAGCAGATCGTTTTTCCCCATCCACAAATTGGCGACCACAGTGGGAGATCATTCTCTCGGTTGCAATCTCTCATTTTTACAAGATGGTTGGTCTTAGGTCAGGATCGGTCACAAATCCTAACGCAAATATCGCTAGCACTAGCAACAATGAATATATCCTGGGAACTGTTCCAGCCACTAACACTGATGGTGGTGACATCACTCCTCCTCACCCCAACACAGAAGGGCATCCTTTGTTCGGCCGACATCCCGAAGAAGTCAGAGGAAATCCGCCACCTGCCCTCGCTGACCTCATCAAAGCGCAAGAAACTCTTGCAAAGAATCATACGGACATGGCTGCAGCGCAACAAAAGATATTTGATCACTTGAAGACTCTTACTGACAAGCTGTCAGAGAAAACCCCAGACAAAGGGAAAGAAAAGGAGAATTCCTCAGACACTGCTGATCCTGAGGTAACTTCGATTCACACAGTGAATGATAACGAAACCGATAAAGCCACGGGAAATTCGTCAAAAGAATCATCAAGTTTCATCACTCGGGAAGACTTGGAGTGCCTTTTGGAGAATCATGGGAAAGATAAGACACCGCATGTCCATCGTCACCAACCTCCCTATCCTACCGCTACACAAAGAACTCCACTTCCTAAATATTATATCTCTCCAACTTTTACTCTTTATGATGGAACTGGCAATGCTCGAGAGCATGTATCTCACTTTCTTGAAGCCTTAGGAGAGCATGAACATAACCATGTCATCCGTCTCAAGGAATTCTCAAAATCCTTGAAAGGAAGAGCATACACCTGGTACAACAACATCGAACCAGGAAACATCAATAATTGGGGAGAAATGATTAACGCCTTCTACAGAAAGTACTTCTTCGTGTCAGAGAAAATCACTCTCTCTGACCTTGAAAGGATGTTTCAAATGGTGGGTGAAAACCCCAACGACTTTGTAAAAAGATTCAGGGTCCAAGCCTTGGATTTCCATGATCTAAACGTCACAGAGCAACCACTGGTGGAATTATGCATCAACGGTATGCTCCTGGTCTATAGAGTATTACTGTAGAATCTTCGATTCCAAACTTTCTCAGAACTCCACGAAGCCGCGAAGAGATCAGCAACCACTGCACCTTCTCTTTTGGAAAGAATAAAATCTACAAAGACTAAAGAATCGCGATACACTTGAGGAAGCAGGCGTCTGATCATCAAGCAGTACAACCTCCATCCTTCCACAAACACTGTTGCAGAAAGGATCAAACGGGAAGCCAAACTACTGCGCATAGGTGATCGAACTCCTAGATGTATGGATCCAAGATGGTGCAATCAAGTTACTATATGTACGGAAAGAACTAACTGAGGAAGACATGGAAAGACCTTGTTACTGCCACTTCTGCAGGTTCTTCAATCATCCCACAAAGTAACTGCGTAGTTTTGAAACACATTCTCAAAGAGAAGGTTGATCCGCAATAGATTCAACTGGGGACTGAAGGAGTACACAAGAATCCTCTCCCAGTCAGAACTTTTACACCTTTTCGACAACCTATCAAATAAGCAGTTCAAGACGAACGTGCATTATCTATCGAAGGCGCAAAGGGGAGACATGTTCACCGTACTGAACCACATCGTGTCAAGAAGTCCATCCCGAAAATACTTCTTGAGCCTCCATCCATAGATCAAGAGATGTACGACTGGGGACTGCTTACCACAGTCAATCTCAGAAGAAACGAATTTGGAAGAACGTTGATCGATGTTGAGACCACCATCAACAACATTCCAGTAAAAACCATCGGATCCGCATGCATCACTCGGCAAGAAGATACTCATTCTCCATCTCAATCAGAAAACCTCGAAGAAGCGCTCGGAAATACTCATGGCTACATCACTCTCAAAGTGAACATAAGTCCAACCTGGATAAAAACCAAGTTTCGCATAATCAGGAAGATCCAGGATATGACATGTCCTTCAGATGAGCGTAGATCCACACTGAAAAGATGGATACTTACGGAGCATCTTTGGTTACACATTCCTCCAACGAAGAAAGTTCTGATCCAGAAGGTTTGACGGACATTCCATCATCAGAGTACTTCGAGGAATTTCAAACTTCGACGAGGTTAAAGCAGGAGCCTGCAAAAGATTCATAAATATTCGTCGAGAGGTTCCACACTCTGGCAAGTCTCATTCACTTCACGTATATGTCATTTATTTCCTCACATGCTATCCTAGAATGGGGACTCAATTCTTCTAGCAACTCCGCAAGATGTTATGAATGGTAGCTTTACCGGATTAGCATTTTACCAAGTGGTTGAATCTGACATTTCTCCGAACTGAGCATTGAAACATTCATTACTATCAACGGTATCTCTCTATATCACAAGCTCCTGCATGACTGAGGAACTTCTTCTCTTCACCGATCACACCCAGAATGAAGGCTACGGATGCAATCCTCCGCAACATCGTCGACTCACTGACGAATCCAGTTCACAGTAAAATCATATTGTTCAGGAGAATTCATGTTGAACTCCCAGAACACCTTCACCTTAGAGATGCTCAACCCATGGAGGAGCAACTACTATGTCCATAATCATAGTTCTATCCTTTTAGGTCTTTGAAGTAACTTCAACCGTGGTATCAGCATCAATAATAATCTCTAAGGGAACACCATCCATGATCTCAACACCAACAGCGGTCTCAGGAGCAACATCCTCAAAGATTCATCAACTAATCATTCTCTGAAGTGGTACACATGAAGCGGACTTTTCTAAGAACCAATGACTCATATCAAGATGTGTAGACATGATAACATGCTCACATGAAGTCTTCCCAAAGCTGGCATGACTGGTGGGCATAATCCAAAGTCTTCAACAAGATGTTCTCGTCACCTCTATAGATGAGATACAATACACTTCAGGTCATGGGTTTGCAAAAAACATGCCAATGGGTGAGGAATGGGACAATACTTCCTCAACAAAAGATGTTCGTCTTTGTCTCTTCAACAACATACCAAAAGGGCGCATTAATTGGACATACAAGCTGAAAGATGTGGCCTTTACCGTCAGGTCTACGAAACCTAAGAAATTTGTACGGGATTACAAATTTCAAATGTGCACACTTCGTTGGTAGACTTCTACAACTCCTGATTGAGTGATTTTTCTATCATTTTATAACTCAATCTCTTAGCCTCAAAATTTGGGGTCAATCATTGAATTCGACGCCGTGTGAGGTTCCTACAGCATCCAGAACATACTACATGCAAGAATTCATGGACGGGATTCATAACCTCTACAGTCGATCGATGTCCACCAGGTCTTTTCGCTAAGTCCTTCATCAAGTCTTTCACGGAGCCACTTCATATTGAAGCCAAGTTATTCAGCATTATTCAAGTTATACTCCCAATCAAAGAGTAAATCTTGGGAAACAACATCTCTGGATCATCTATAACACGCAAGATGGCCTCTACTTTTTTTCGTCAAGTAATAACTACGCCCTGCTGGATACTGAGTAACAATAAAGTGTCCATACATTTCCCACAGTTCCTTGTATATAGCAACATATCTAATGGGAACGCTAAAACCTCCAACAAGCTGGTGATATGGGAGTAACTCACTAAATTGAGGATCAAAGGAAATCCCTGCAGTAGGATACTTATGCACTATCATCTAGTTCTCAGTTACTGGAGCAATGTCAATGATCATAGAAATAACTTCAGGGGAAGTAACTTCTGCTATTTCGGGTACGGGTTCCACCGTATGAGGCACAATTGGAGTTTCCACCACCTCCACGGTATCAGCGACCAGCACTTCATCATCCTGAGGCGCATCTATGGAAGTCTTATCACCAACAACTCCTGGAATGTCCAAATCATCATTATTGGATCCATGATTCCCAACTTCGTCGTTTGGCACCTAATGCGAAGATTACATGGGATTAAAATGATTCAAAGGAGATATACTTACTAGGGGAGTCTCTAAATCATTTGAAGGCTCGAAAATACCGGAATCTCCATTAGCAACGCCGCTATCTACATTCGGTTCGGGATTTCGGGAATTCTCCATATTCCCATATCCCAAAGAAGAGCACGCTTCATCAACATGATGCTTATCTACAATGATTTCTTCTTGGGTTCATCATCAACAATTATTATTACTTCATTCAAGGAGATGCCAAGATCACCTGCACGAAAAGGTACTTACATCGACTTTTTCATCAGTGCTGGATTCATGAATTGCTTGTCCGGGAACAAGTTGAAGACATCAATCAATGGAGAAAAAGTATAGAAGAAGTAACAAACCTTAGTCTCATGATCCTAATTGCACGGGCAAAGTCATGACACAAGGAGCGCTAACAACTCGTCAAAGAAACGGCTAGGGACTACACGTCATTCTCTAGCATCATGTAGTCCTCACTTATGGGTTCTCTGCTCCTGTAGACTTTCTTCCATTTCCGTGGAGTCTACATTGATCCAGGATCTCACTTCACAACTATTCTATGGTAAAGCCAATGAAACATGAAGAATCTGTCATCATTACTCTGAGGTTCCATAAGTACCACTTCTTAAAACTTTCGTCCATAGAGACGTTTTATCTAGAAACACCATCTTTGGATGTATCACCATGGGAGTCAGTCATCCCCGCAAAGTGGATACTTCAGCACATCGTTCATACAAAGCGCAGGCTTCGACAGAACAATGAATCATGCAATTAGGATGCTCACATCAGCGTCTACCAAAATGGTAACTCTTAACTCTCACCTTTTACGCTTCCACTAACAGTAGTGAGAGTAATGCTAGAGTTAACACTCCAAAATTGTTCGTTTCTTCAAAACCTACAAAAAGAACAACTCAGATTTTTCCATAAAATCATGAATATTTCTACTGTGTGAACATTCACCATAGAATATATAATAATTTGGTAGACGCTAAGCAAAACATCACATTATTTCATCATAAATAATTTTATCTCTAAGAAACATCACACAAGACTCAAGTTTTGATTTTAGAGAAACAATATATATTTACTCACGTAAATAAATGAATATTTTTCAACGTGAGACAGGCTCACAAAAATAAATCGTGGATACTCCATGGTTTCAAAGAAAAAAAAAACTTTTCCATGAACCGACCATGTTTTTACAAGAAAACTCTTTTCCTTCGTGCCGTCATACGTATTTGAAACGAAGGTTTATTTCAATTTTGTGAAAACTCACGCATTACATGATAAAGTTTTACATGAAAGCTCATACACAAAATTTTATCACTGAACACAAGTTCATATATACATGAAGAGGAGAAATCGCTTCTCCGCATCATCGCTATTCTTTTAAACGAAGATTTTACTACGGTTTTGTGAAAAATTCACTTTTATGATAAGACTTTGGCTCACGTGAAAGCTCATCAACATAGTTTCATCACTGAACCTACATATTCATATATGAAGAAAAATCTCTTCTAAATCAGGGATTATTATTAGTTTTCAAAAACTAACGATCAAACGAGCATACGTTTTCAAAAACGAAGGTTTTCGATGAAACCCACAATTATATATACACGGGTATATGATTTTATCATGATCAATATGTGAACAACCCATAGAACTCATGAACATTAAAAAAAAAAGTTCGGACGCATACCTGTCGGCGGCTGCGCTGGTGGTCCGACAACTTTTCTTCCTCTTGATGCTGGCGTGAAGGTGATGGAGAGGGCTCGGCCCGCGAATCCTAAACGACCAAGGACCCGTCATCCAAATCAGAGGTTCAACACCAATTTATGCTTATCAAATGACGCTCTAGCATGCCGTTGGAATCTTCATTCAAGTTATGGTATGCTCGTACGATCGAAATCCGGTAACATCTTGACTTACGACTGAGTTCAATTACTTATATTGTTATGACCGGAAAATCACCATTCAATGCTGACTGAGGAACACATCTTTCCTCACTAAGCATGGGACTTAATGTAGATGGTGGATTTTCAACAAAGGCTAAAATCGTAAACCCATAATTATACGAACCTCTGATTCAGCAATGAGACGTGAATATTGAGACACGGGTCTCTCATCGAATCCTATGATGGAGAATACTTTCTATCTGAGTGCATATAGATATGTAGTCTCACAGATGGACAACGGCATATCTCATGAGTACTGAGCACTTCAGTAATTATTTCTATCACGGGATGAACAACTCCCGAACGACTTGCTCTACTAGTATAAAGTCATAAATTAATCATTTCTAAATTCTTGGATTCATCCACAGAATTCCTGAAAATATTCAAATATTTTCGCAGATATCTCATTACGCAAACCATGGCTCTTCCCAGCAGAAGTCCATGGATTAGTAATAAATATTGGACGCACGGGCATCAGGGCTACCTCCTGAGCAAGCCCTGTCTTAAACTTAAATTTTTGGATTCATCCGCAGAATTGCTGAAAATATTCAAATATTTTCGCACATATTTCATTACGCAAACCATGGCTCTTCCCAGCAGAATTCCATGGATTAGTAATAAATATTGGACGCAAACATGGCTCTTGACATAAGCATGGATTAGGATACCGCCGGGGAGCAAGCCCTGTCTTAAACTTAAATTCTTGGATTCATAGTGAAAATATTCAAATATTTTCGCATATATTTCATTACGCAAACCATGGGTTAAGTCCATGGATTAGTAATAAATATTGACGACGGGCATCAGGGATACCTCCTGAGCAAGCTCTGTCTCATATGGTGCAATTGTATTCAATAATGATACATTAACAACCACCGCACGAGCAAGTATTTCAAAATACAACGAAACGATGAACCTATGCAAAATAGGACGAAGAATAACAAATAAATAAAAATTGACCAAGGCGCTGGGAGCATGGACCCACTGACCGGCCGACCGTGCCGTGGTCAATCCCACACCAGTCTCATATTTTTATCATATTTTGTTGTTTTCTTTGAGTTCATGAAAAAACCTTTCGCTTGAACAAATATCCTTTGTTTTGAGGAAACTCCTCAACTTCATGGTGCTTCCTCCGCGCGGAGGAAATAATATAAAATCAAGGAGAGCATGAGGGGGCGTGACCATTGGCCAACCGGCCATGCCTGGTCCCATCCGGCCCCACACCTCATATTTCCTCATTATTTTATTAATTGCCCTAATTTCATGAAAACTCCTTAATCTCATGATTTTTCCTTCGTCCCATGAAAAATAATAAAACTTAGGAAACCCGTGTGCACGAGTCATGGTCGTTCGACCAAACCCTAGATGGCTCACACGTCCCACTCTTTTATTAGCATATTTTTCATGTTTTCATAATCCCATGAAAATTCCATGATTTCATGATATTTCCTTCAAATTATGAAAATTCCTTCAAATCATGAAATAATGCATAAAATAGGGAAAACGCACGGGACCGGGCCTTGGTCGGCCAGTCATGCTCTAAGCCGGTCCCACACGCTCACACGTCCCTTATTTTATTATTTATGATTTTTTATGTTTCCTTCGTCTCATGGAAACTCATTTATTTCAACAAAACTCCTTCGTTTCATCATATTAGGAAAAATGTTATGGGACCGGCCCCTTTGATTTTTCCTGAGTTTTACTCTCTGGCTGTTTTTACCTCCCGAAAGAGCTTAAAACCTAAATACTCCCGCGATGGGAGATAGGAAATTCTTTTCCGTACGTAATGGAGGGCGGACCAGCAGTAAAATCCGAGTTCGTATGAGAAATCTATGCTGATTCTACCAAAGGACGCTGATTAGGGTTTCAACCAATCTGGGAGTGCTCGAACGATCAACATTTGATCCCGTGACCACCCATGGCCAGTTTCATGACCCCTTGGTAGGTCCCTCACCTTTTAATAATTCCTTCACTTTTCATTATTTTCCTTCATCCGATGAAGTTTTGACGGTTTTATCAGAAAACCTTAATTTTGTCATATTTTCTCAAATGGTCGCTCAAACGAGCACCAGAAAATATCAAAATTCTCAAAACTGAGACACGGACGTCTCAACGACGAAAGCATGTTACCTTGACCGACCAAGGTTGGCTTTGTGGCTCGCAATGAGCCAATCCCACGTGTTTCTCACAATCTGACCTAATTTGCACAATTGCACGTATTAGGTCCAAAAACTCTCCAAACAATTTCGGAATTCGACGGAGCGATCATCATTTGATCCCGTGACCACCCAGGGATGGTTTCACAACTCCTTGGTCGGTCCCTCATGTTTTAATAATAATTAATTAGGTTCTATCACCTAATGCTGAACCCAGCAGTAATTCAATAAATGATTAAACCAGCATTTAATCATTCTTTCAACAACTCACCAACTCTTCAAAGAGGTCTTGGATTTCGCTCACGTGAGCATATGAGAATTTCATGGTTGATCCACGGTCCCATGAAGCCGGTTCTCCTTCATTCTATGGTTAATTTCAAATAAATCATCAATTGATCAAATTAGGGTTTCTGAATCCAAGGATCATGATTCCAGATTCAAACACTAATAATTTCACACTGATCTCATGATCAATATTCTTATTAATTATGCTCGGTTAAATTACCAGCGCTTTAATTAATATTTTATTTTGGTCACGCTAAAAATATTTCATCAGACGAGCAACACTTGCTCAGATGAGCAATATTTACTCAAATATTTCATCAGACGAGCAACACTATCTCAGATGAGCAATATTAATATTAAATAAATTAGCGAGCAACACTTTCTCTCCTCAACGTGAGGATCCTATCACTGTCTCATCAGACACGTTCGATTCATGAGTTGCAGAACATTTTACAAAATCATGTTTAACTCAGCAAATACGTGGACTCATCGTCCCACGAAGTCATGAAATCAGCAACTGACTTAATTAAACACGAGACATCAATCGTGTCACTTTGGGGGATATCAACTAGGGTTTTGATTTGGCGGTCTACGGCACGTGTGTTCAAACACACGATGAAATGTGAGAAAGTCGTGCAATCCGTTGAGGAAGTTAGAAAAGTAGTGGGTGGAAAATCAACCAAGTCTCCGCACGATGAGCGCAACTGGTTTTGAGCATTATTTCCATCTCTCCACTCCTTCACTCCATCAACTATCACACTTCATGGGATCATGGTGTTTTCAACTCCGGCATTATATAATGTTTCTGAATCCCGATTGAAAGACAACATTCGAAGAGTTCTCAAACATTCGAAGAACAATCGTCTGAACGAGCAATTTCTCAACAAAGTTCATACATACGCTCATTCGTCTACACGAACTCACAGAAATCACTCTCAATCAGGCAATATTCAATCATTCAGAGCATTACACGGAAACCATAACACACCTACAATCTCAGATCACCATTGATCTCACACATTTCTCAGCTTCCCTCCTACATACCAACCCATCCTCTCTTGTGACCGAATTTACTCTGGAACGGCCATTGTCTTGGTTTAGGTTGGAGTACTACATATTGGTCTCTCGAACTAAAAATCACCCCCTTCATAGCGGTGCATCTGTGTGAGGTTGAACATTTCGCTCGGTTCAAGGAATCTCCTCCGCACGGTCGTCCTCAAATTCCGCAAAAACCAGCAAATCGTTTTTCCCCATCCACAAGGACTTTGTCTGTCTTGGATGATTCCTTCTTGGAGCATTTTCTGCACTAATAATTCTACCACTGATTTATGCACATAAGGGCACTTGTATGGTCTAAGGGAGACATGAGGATCATTGGGTTTTAACTGAATTTTGTGGTCCAAACTTCTTTGAGGAGGAAGTTGGGTGGGTTCTGCAAAAACATATTTAAACTCATCAAGAAGGGGTAGGACTTCAGAAGGAGTTTCAATGTGAAAAAATTAGCCCACTTAGGCAGGGGTATTCTTTTTTAAGAATCTTTTCATAGCACTCCCAGTCATCATCATCATGGATGGTTGAGAGGCAGACCCTTGGAGAGTAATAAGTTGGTTTTGATGGGGGAAAGAGATGGAGAGTTTAGCTAAGTTGAATGTAACATCTCCAAGAGTACTGAGCCAATCTGCTCCTAATATTATGTCACAACCACCAAGTGGGAGTAGTCTTAAATCTCTACAAAATTCATGATCTTGCATTTTCCAATGAAGGTTATGGCAAACTCCAGTACTGGTTGTCTTAGCACCATTTTCCATAGTGACAAGCATGTGAGCTGTGGTTTGAATCTCACACCCTAACTGATTTACCAATGTTGAATCTATAAAAGTTGTGGGTGCTCCCTGTATCCACCAAGATAGTAACAGCATGATGTTTTACAAACCCTGGAATTCTAATAGTCTCAGCACTTGTTGCACCTGTGAGAGCGTGTAAGGAAATCTCCATATCTGACTCTATGATAGAATCAGAGCTCTCTGGGGTAGGTGGGGACTGAGCTGACTCAGCTGGTTCTTATTCTGTGAGTACCATGAACAATTGTTGAGGTTTACAATGGTAACCAGGAGTATACTTGTCATCACAATTGTAGCATAGGCCTTGAGCTCTGTGTTTGTCTTGTTGTTCCATGGAGAGACACCTAATTGGAGATGGAATGTAGAGAGACATGTTTGGTGGTGTGGGTGAAGGCAGTGGAAGAGAATTGGTGTTGTTGGGTGGGGGTGAGATGGGGGATGGTTTTTGTGGTGTGGGTAAAAATTGGTTCAGGTAGGTGGTGGTGGCGGTGGTGGGATATTTGGAAAAAGTTGGTTTTGAGAGTTGATAGGTGAGTGAACTCTCTTGTAGGCGTGCTAGATAAAAAGCTTGTGATGGTGTAGTAGGTTTATACATCTCCACATCATATTTAATGACATCTTTTAGCCCTCCTAAGAAGCTCATGACAAAATACTCCTCCTTAAGTGTGGGGTTGTTCCAAAGCATAAGGTTTTTAAGGGGTTGAAATTTATCAAAATAATCAGTAAACAGTAGTAATTTGTGATAACTTATTAAAACACCGTACAAAGTTCTCATTAGCCAGATCTTGGAAACATTCACATAGAGCTGAAGAAAAATCAGACCAAGAGATAAATGGTTTACCCGTATGAAAATCATGAAACCATGAGTCAACTTTACCCTCTACATACATAGCAGCTATCTCCGATTTTTTATTAGGTGGAACAAATTTTAGGTAGAAGAATCTTTCACACTTCCGTACCCAACTGCAAGGGTTATCACCATTGAGGAAATCAATTTTTGGGTTTTTGAAATGGGAATCTTGTAATATGTGGTGAGTGTTGTGAGAACCCTGACTAGATTCAGGTGTGACTGGAGTTACAGGAATAGTGATTTTAATACTAGCTGACAGTGTATTGATGGAAGCAATAAGTAAGCTCATCTCATCAAATATCTTTTTCGTAGCAGCAGCACGCTCTACAGATTCTTTGATGTGAAGATCCTTGAGCATCTATAACATCGATGTCATCTCAGCAGCTTTGTTATCAATATCTTTAATGGTAGGTCCTGTCATTGTAGATGATGAAGAGAGATCGACTGGATGATACCAATTGTCAAGTACCCGATGATATTGACAAGATAACAGATAGATAAATTTGTAATAGAGAAGGATGATATCTTAGTACCTCCACACTCAAAGTGCAGCCTCAATTATTTTCATTCATCTTATCTTTTCAAGTCTCAAAACAACTTCCTTAAATACATAATGGAAAAACTAAAACAGAAACCCTAACTAAGAAGGATTCGACACGTGTAGTAAGTGTACACCTTAGTCTACCAGTAAAAAAATCAGTAAGGGATGGTAATAAATTTTAATGGCTCCAATGATTGACACATTAATACACTCGTCGTTACGTTAAGGGAAGCCGAAGGGTCATAACACAAACATTTGAAGTCATCATTGGGGTGTGTTTCTAGTAACGCCTAACAGTTGCTGCTGGGTCGTGATCAATGTGTCTGGTATAATGCTCATGTACCACTAAATTAATCCTGACCCTTCACATTCCACATTTACAATCGGTGTAGAGCATTACCAACTCCCAGCAGCCCCGGAAAGCATCATAATGATGCAACGTTGATATCCATATCTTTATGAAAACATTTCCAAAATAACTAATATTAGTTTTACCCAATCTACACAATGGGTTTTGTTGTTTTGTGCATTCATGCACAAGATAAGACCCAATCATTGCATTGGAAAAGTGCAAAACCAATTTAAAAAAATAAGAGAGATGGTGTAACTTGCATTGAAGAATGCAAAACTTCACTCTTAATAAATGCATCTTTGGTAAACATATGTTAATTTTGCATTCTTCAATACAAATTACACCATCTCTCTTATTTTTTAAATTGGTTTGCACTTTCCCAATGCAATGATTATGTCTTATCTTGTGCATGGATGCACAAGATAACAAAACCCACAATGGAACCTTCAGTCGTTCCATTCATCAACACAACTAGAACGTTATTGGAAGAAAATAAAATAAAATGGGAGAGATTTTTCCTTTCCTCTTCTTATCCAAAAGAAAATAAAAATAGAACCTCGATTAATTGGGGGCTGTGTGAATTAAGGTGGCCGTTAAATAAAACATTATTGGATCATTTTGAAGTAGATTAAAAAGCCCCCTAACCAAATATTTTAGATATAATTATGATCGATATAATGAAACTAGAATAAGTAGGACATTCTTGAAAGATTATTAATTAGAATTGGGGTTAGTCAAATGAGATTTCTATGAACATTCATAGATTTTTTATTTGGGTGACTAGAATAGGGTCGGGTTGGTCAAATGAGATTTCTAGTGATTCTCTGAGGGTATTTTAGAGATTATTGTGACTTATGAAGAGAAAAACGAGAGTTGTAAAGAGTCTGTGTGAATTGTAAAGATAATAAAAATGTATAATATCTAATTAAAAATTCAAATATTTGACCGAATTTTTTTTTATTATGCACGTTATAATGTTAATAAAAGTACCAATGAAACCTAGTAGAATATGTGTTCATTGTTTCGTTGTCACTGGTAAGAAGAAGAGAGAGGAGATGTCTAATATATTCAGATGAGGTCGGCTGGATTACAGTGCAAACGGCATGTTCCTTGGTCATCAACTCAAATAATAAAAAAAAATTGTTCCTATTTTAAAAAAACAAATATTCCTCAAATTTCTAAGTTTCCCAAAATATCACCTCTTTGAGAGAGATTCCTACCATGCCTACATACCTAAAAAAGTTTCCCCAATATTTGAAAACAACAAATCAATGACGTGGAGTTTCAGAGAATTTAAATTGTAGGATCAGAATATCGCGACAAGGACATATTTGCAAAGTCTTCATTAATGACACATTGCGAGTGTCGCAGATGAATTAGAAAAATGACGTAGCAAACAACGACAACGTAAACATGAAAAAGGTGTGAAGATCCTGTGAAGTTTAGAGTGTTTGCGAAGATTAACATTAAAGCTCTTGCGATATTTCCGCAAGCCGGATCCGAAAATAAAGGACAACATAGCTGTCATCCACTGTGTAAACACCTATATAAAGAGAATGGCAGGAGAGAGAAAAGGGAGGATACACATTTTTGTAAAGGAGAGAGAGATTTTCCCGAGAGATGTATTTTAGAGAGAGATTTATTTTCTTTATCATCTTCTTCCCCAAAAAACTAGATCTAGAACTCCAAATACTCATTAATGGAGATTCTAAATGTAACACTTAATTAATTACAACAATCATAGTGAAGAACCATGGATGTAGATCATATTGATCGAACCGTGTAAAAAATCTCGTGTCTTATTTATAATTTTAGCACTTTAATCTTTATTTTGGTTATAAAATAGATTTAGATCTATAAATTGTTATCATAATATTATATGGGGTGTGTAGTGGGATTTCCTGCAACTACATAAATGACTAATAAAAAGTCTTTAACCAATAACAAGAGATATTAAGAGACTCTCCAAAAACCTCTATGAACTAACAACACATTTGGAAACTCTCAAGAAGTCATTTGAAATCTCATTTGACTACCCCGTGTAATTTTCAGTATATAAAAATTAGTACATTTTCATGTGATGACTACTTGCCTTTCTCCATGATGTAGACTGATAACCAAATTAACAAGAAATAATGAGCTAAAGAGAAAGATTTTTGTGTGCATATGGATTGAGAGAGAAATTTTGTATGATTATGTCATATACCTAAGTGTTGTTAGTAGTAAGAGCCTTTACCTTTGAATAAAGGATGAGTCAGTAGTATGTTGACATGTGTCGAGCAGGGAATGGGTATTATCGAGATAGGGTTTCACCTGCCTTAAATATGTAAGAACTCCGATGTTATTGTGGCTATGTATAATGAATGAAAACCAGATAAAAGTTTGAAATTCAGCTAGTTCTTTGAATTAGAAGGCTCATATCGTGAGATTTGAGAATTATCTTTCAATTTCTGTGATTTTACGTAGTAAAACCATAACAATTGGTATCTAGAAACGTTCTTTCTTGATTCATCATGGGGGGGAAGTGGTAATACAAGTTGCAAAGACTTGATAGAGAAATTCAATTCTCAACAACTTTAGATCAATTCCATAAATGACAAGATCGATAAGATGATGACTAAAGAAGACTTCCATAAACAAATAGAAATTTTTGTTGATTTTTGTTCTCCACAGAGAGGGTTCAGGGTAATGAACATGGTAGAACATAATCTTCAAACAACGGATTCACCAATGAGGATGATGGATCTACTTTCGCTTTTCAAACATGGGTCGATATTTTCACACTCAACCTCGTATGCCTCCATGTTTTAATGGTGATATCCTTAGAGGTTGGGTTCAAAAATGCAATCACTACTTTCAGCTTCACAACATCAGAGATGAGACACTAAAAGTAAAGATGTAGTCTATGCATCTTGATGATAAGCAGAAAATGGCTTCAAAACCTTCAATCTTTCCATACTATTTTTTCCTGGTTCGAATAAACTGAACAAGCTTTCTTAGATTTGAAAATCCATCTAATGAGAATATTGTTGGTAATTTTAATAAGTTGGTTCATAAAACAACTATTGATGAATTCTTAGGAGTTTGAATATGCAAATGCATTTTTACTTAGTAACACTAAAAAAACAGGTCCTATTAGTGAGGATCCATAAACCGGCACAAATAAAAAATATACCGTCACAAATAAACATTTGTGATGGAGGACCAACCGTCGTGACTAGTAGCGTCACAAATATCATTTGTGACGGTTTTTCTCTTTTGTGGCATTTAGTCAACCCTCACTAACAAATTTCCTATCTGTGATGGTTATTTGGCCGTCACTAATTAATACGACCACCACCGGCTAATTTTTTTTTCCGGGAATGACTGCCAAGTCCGGTTTTCGTATTTGTGACGGTTTACAAACCCTCACTAATATTTTCTTGTCGTCGTCTATTAATGTTAACTAATCACCGGATCTGGATTTTAGAGTCAAAGAATTCTCAGAGTTCTTAGATTTTCAGAACATAAATCTTAGATAGAAACTTGCATTCATATATAACAAAGTTTTAGAAAGTTCCCCATCGAACTTGTATTCATATATAACAAAGTTTTACAAATCTTTGAAACTTACATATATGCAAGTGAAATGCATATTTTACTGTTTTAAAAACATCAGAAGTAGGCATGTGTAAAGTTTGGGACAAACTGCGAACACAACTGATGGCATGAAAAAAAAAAATCATCCCATTCCCTTATATTCAAAAAAAAAAAAAAAACGATCACCTATATCAGTCACCCATCCATACACCAACAACATCTTCCATTCATGGATTGTTCCGATCTCCACATCAGTCGATAGGGTAACAGTCGTGTATGTCATGTAACATACAAACCATTTCAAGCATTATCATCGCAAAATTTCATGCCAGGTTCAAGGATTTAAGGAGGAAATAACTTAATAAAGCAACTCAGTTACCTCAATTGTGCCTCCATCTCTGCAATCTTATCCAAGGCTTCCTGATAAGATGTGTTGGTAGTTCCAGGCTCATCATGTGTAATAATAAGTGCCTCTAGTTCAGCTATCCATTGCATTGCTGCTTGAAGTTATGCAAGAGTATTCTCCAGTTTTTGTCTAAGGTTCAAAATTTCTGCATTTGGTTCAGCGGTAGGCTTGGTTGATAACCCTTCACCCCAATATTTCTGTCATTTTATACCACATCCTAGATAGCGAACACGACCCCCTTTATCTCATCCTCGCACTTCTGCAAATATATCATGTCGTCCTTGTAGCACAATCGTAGAACCTGGTTGGCTAGATTGGATCTCTACTTCCTCCATCGCCTTCTATAAAAGTACTGATCTCATGGTCAATGCTTGAGTAGTCATATGTAAACAAATTCAAAATTGATTAATAATAAAACTATACGACGTACAAGTTCTGCAACCAATTCAGGATCCATCAATACTTCATCTGGGTCTTCATTTTTCTTTTTTTTTTAGTATTGATAACTTCAAAAACCTTGTGACATTTAGGACGCCATCCTAGATTCTACGCGATATATAAAAAAAAAATCAACCATAAACTACATCCTGGTTAGTATACAAAGTTAAAGGTTTCCATCAATACATGTTAACATAACACACAACATGAACTGGATTGTTTGGTAATATTTTCCTAAATCAACAAAGTTTAATTATGGGGGATAAGATCAATTATATAACAGAAATAAGAATAACAATCTCTTAATCAAGACGATACTTTAGCATGATGCAAAGCACACATTTCTACGTGGAATTGGATGTGTTAGAAGAAAATCAATTTGGATGGACAAGTCAGATGACCATAGTCTACAATACCAATACTGAGAATAATGCATATTAAAGATGGAACAAAAATATATGCAATTGCTAGAATCCAAAATGATGGATTAAGAAATCTTTTCTACTTATCAAGACTCAAACAGAGATTATTAGGAAATAAATATGATATCAAAGCATGCAACAGATATGACAATTCATATGCCATAATATTGGATGTAGATCGCTCTGCATGTGCCTTCTATCACAACATATGAAAATCATCTGCAAAGAATATCAAGGAATGAACATGAAACTAGGCATGAAAATAGAAACAAGTATACTTATATTTAATTCTTGAATCAATCACCAAAGTTTAATCACAAACACACCCATAAAAATCTTGTTTTCATGTAACATTTCAAAGTTTTTCATATAGCAAATGAAATGCATTACTAACAGTGACATAAAAGCTTACCTCTGTTGCACACTTTGCATGTGGTTTAGAGCCAGTAGTATGGTGAAAGTTTGGTTTCTTCCTGTTTTTATTTTGTTTACATTGAATATTTCCTAGACCAATTACA
Organism: Papaver bracteatum; assembly: GCA_023529315.1. Lineage (NCBI taxonomy): Eukaryota > Viridiplantae > Streptophyta > Magnoliopsida > Ranunculales > Papaveraceae > Papaver > Papaver bracteatum. Next base: position 2,274,462 of record JAJJWX010002629.1, read on the forward strand.
TATAAGATTATAATGTTAGGACTGCTTAACACTATAACAAACATATATCGAATTGACACTTATACTTAAACAAAATCTAATCAACTGTTATGAATCTTCAGTTCAGAAGAGCAAGGAACTACAAAATACTAAAGAAAAGTTATTCATTTTTCTTGAATAGAGACCATCTGTAACACCAAAAGCAAAACACATAACAATATTTGGTACCTTAGTGATGCAAAACATACAACAAGTCTAAATGTTCCATTACTTGACAAAGGCAAAGACGCAGAAAATTATTGAACAACTCAACACAACTTAATTGTTAAATTGTGACTCAAATACATTTATAAATACTGAACTATACATTTCAAATAACAACAATGATATCCAATGCAACTGCAAGCCTATTAAGGTAGAATTAAGCATCATATTTCAAAATACTGAGATTAACATACCAACAACAAGGAGCTAATGTAGTTGCAGTCATACACAATAAATAAGAGAGATCATACTAAACAGAATAATAACAATGTAACTTTGAACAGATTAAATATCATTACATGTACTATGTGGGCCTGGTATAAGCAGAGACAATATCATGTTAGGTTGTTTCATGCATAACCACGATGGTATATGGAAAAAGAACCACAGTCTATGTGTCATGTGGATTTATCATTGAGCTATATGGACTGAAGCCATCAGTAGATAAACCTAATCTTATATTCCTTGGATATGCTGCAAAAGTTGGATTCATCTCATCAAAAACCCTCCCAGCTTCAGGATCAGTTGGATGTCTCAATACCCCATCTCTTGTATGCTCTTCGTGATGCCATATCATATCTTTTGCAGTCTTGGAACACATGTATAATCGTTGTAGCCGAGGTTTAAAAGGAAAGTAACGAAGTATCTTGGTCGGAGTTTTCAATCTTCCATCTTTGTAACGAGAATCTTTACATACTTTACAAGCTTCAAGATCAGTCATCTTATTGTAATACAACATACAGTCATTCAGACATGCATCAATTTTGTTGTAAGACAATCCTAATTCTGATTGTATCTTCTTACATTGTGTGAAGTTTTCCAGCAAAGTGCACCCTTCTGGAAATGACTCTCTCATAAGTTGAAGAATCTCTTTGAATGACTTGTCAGACATCCTACCAATATATTTATAGTTCCAAAATCTTACAAGAAATGACATCATTGACATTTTATCGCAGCATGGGTATAACTGTTTCTTTGAATCTTCTAATAACTTATAGAACTGTGCAGCTGAACTATCACTTGGCATGACACTCATTTCTGCATTCAGCATATCTCTCCTATCCTCATCATCACACATTAGTAATCTATATGCATCTCGCAGCATCCTTGTAATGTCATCTCCAACCTCTTCACCGTTATTATCTAACATTGCCTAATCCACATTTGTACTTTCTTCCCCCAAATCACTTGCAAATGTCATTCTGAAATTTTCACCATGTTGATACCATAGTGTATATCTTCTTAACATACCATAACTGACTACATCATCATATATCTCATTTATGGTCTTGTAACCTACATTGGCGCACTCTTTGCATGGACACTTCACTCTTATATCTTCGGTAACGAAACCATTTTAGAATGCATAGTTTAAGAACAAACACAAACCTTCATGAGACTCCTTACTCGATCATTGATAGTGAACCCAACTCTTATCCATTTTCCAGTCGCAATATCCTTGAACTAAGATAATCAGTAAAACCTTTATGATAACATGGATAAAAAGTACCTGGCATCATAGAAAGGTTTGTTATAAACTTAGTTACAAATATGCAATAGATATTAAGCACAAAAGAACACAAACGGTAAACTACAGATGCTAGACTTACAGTACATAAATCATCTGATCATATACAAAAGCATCTATGGAAGAAGTTCGGACATAGAAACATAACTTCTGCTCTTACTACTTGTACATAAAGCATCTGATTAGATACAATAAAAACCCTACAAAAATCTGCTACTATCATGGACTAATAGAATTCAAGTTTCCATCTTTTTGAACTCATGAAATCTACATAAACCCTAAGCATAATCCCATACAAACAAACACACACTAAATCACATGATTCACGTTTAAGTTGATCAGGTGATTCACCTTCACCATGACATATAAGAGATTTGCGGAGTATTGCTATCACTGTCATGGAATGAAAGTGCATATTACCATATGAAGTGTTGTAGAGATAAATTCATTGTTGTATATACAGTAACTGAACGAAATACAATATTGCACCCTATTGGCTTTAGTACTTTGAGCTGAAATCTGATTTACATGTGTTGTCCTGAACTGAAACCGATCAGCTTAAGTGAAAAGATAGCACAATTGATACTCGATGATAGCATTAGCCCTACTAAGGGTACATAAGTCTTAGCATAGATATGCAAGATAAGAAATGAACATAGTAGCTGGTATAGTAGATTGAATGAAAATTCCAACAAAACTAAAATGTCAAAGCATAGAATTGATGGACATGTATAAGGAGAAGTTGTAACAGAAGAACAAAAATCAAAGAAAAGACGCCACACATACTGCATATTTTGGTGTTTACCGGGCGTTTCCGGTACATGAAACCAACTAATCTTTGCATACTTGTAATCAAGAAAGAAAATAATGTAAAAAGCATTTTATTAACCCCACTTTGAAACTCATATTTGATGTACACAGACACTCTAAAACAGCACAAGCACATACCAAAGTGAGAGCAACTAGCATGTTCGATCAAAACTTATGTCTGAGCTTGTCAGTATTCAGTACCTCATAACTGAAACTATTGGTATGATTTGGTTTGCATTAGTATATAACTTTGCAAATATGCTATTGCCTTAATGTATTACTCGCAGTATTTAGGCACTTGTACCCAAAGCTCGGGAACTTTATGCTGACATTCAAGACTATATGCCATTGTACCCGAGATTTTAAAATTGTGACATGTTATTAAATCTCAAAATGCTTAAAATCTCAATTAAGGATATCAGTCTATATGCATGTACGTGAAGTTATCCAGCATTACAGCCTTTTCCCATTTTTTTCATTTCCCATGATCAATAAATAAATATATCTAAACATTAAAAGTTTGCAAATAATACACAAAACTGGTAATGTCAAAGCCAAAATGAAGCTAGTTTCCACAGTGCCAAAGTTTATTTAGATTCCCTCCTATTAACACTATCAACCAAATAAAAAATGGAATATATTGTCCTGAAAACAGATTCTATTTTCCTAAGGAAAATTAATCATTTTCTCAACCTATAAAAAAAAGGTAATTTTGTAGCTGTGTAGAGTGACTTGACTCTAGTTACCGCTATTATCTTTCCTGACTTGTATATAATGACATCGACTCCCTATTGGGTGAGGGCTCACCAGTTTATTCACTACCTTTCCTGAATTATCAGTCACACCCCTAATTGAGTTATCCCTAGATCCATTATCAAGCCATAAACACTTCAAAGTATCAGACTCTTGAAAGCTATAAACACTTTAAAGAACTGTAATGTACCTTTAGACAAAATACAATTGTAAGAAAACAACCCAATTACTCAATATTAATTGAGCTACTGCAGTCAACCGTAATGTACCTCTACAGAAAATACAACTGGTAAACCCAAATTTCCATGCTAATAACAAACTAAGCTACAGACTTACGGAAGATGTAAAGCCCAGATGAACCCAAACCCACATCTAACAAAAGAAATTACAAGAAACTACAAAAAAGACATCAAACTAAACACCACATCAAATCCAATCAACACAAAGGAACACAAACTTCAATTAAAAGGAAATTAAAAAAAATAATTTGAAAACTAAAATAAATAAATTATAATATATTTCTTTTCAATCAAAATCTTCACCTTAAAACACCCGTGTAGGTCCTTAAAGCTTCCTCCTTTAGATCATGCATAAAAAAGAAATTAAAAGTAACAAAGAAAAAAAAAACTAGAAATAAAAAAAAATGAAATCTTCTTTTAAGAATCAAAATTTCACCTTAATAGACTCCTGGTTCCTCAAAGTTTCCTCATTTAGTTCCGGCAAAAAGAGAAACAAGTAATTAATAATTAGCAAAATAAAATCAAACCCATTAATGGATTCTCCTTTATAAGGTTCGAATTTCACCTTAACAGTCTCTTATAGTTCCTTAAAGCTTCATCCTTTAGTGATGCAAACAAAAGCAACAAGCAATTAAAAGTAATATTTAGCAAATTACTTTTGTTCAGAGAACAACTCTATTAATGGAAGAACAACTCGAGAACAGCTGGACAAGATGATATCGGAAAATATATGGAGGAGATCATTTCAGAGAAGAAACGAGAGAAGGTAACATAGAAGAGAATAGGCGAGAGAAAAACTAGCAGTTCTTCAGTGGCAAAGAAAAAATGGAAAACGGTAAGGAAAGAAACTGAATAAAGACCGGATATTTTTAAAAGATAAGTCTCAAAAATAGTATAAAAAAAATTATTTTATTTTAGTTAGAAATTGGTGAAAATAAAGGCGGTAGAGATTGCGGGAGTGCCAAAAAAAGTGGAGCCAATTCTCAAACTATTTTTGACGGCTGAGCAACCGTAGTCATTACTCTACCTGATTATTTTTTTTTACATTGTCGGAAACACGAAAATGACAAAAGAAAACTGCTCCTTTGACTAAACCTATTAATTCCATGGTTGGTCAAAAACCCTCACAAATAGTCACTATTTGTGACACCCCTACAAAAAAAACCTCACTAACATGACCTGTTTTTGTAGTGTATCCCTGAATTGCCTGAGAGTTATTTTGTAAATAGTTTTATCAGTGCTCTTAAGGAGGGAATTCAGCATTCTATTATCATATTTCCCCCAACTACTCTAATGAGAGCATTTTCTTTGGCCAAAATGGAAGTACAAACTGTTTCGGCTCAACAAAAACATTACAAACCACACACCAAACCTTTCGAAAATACTTTTTCATGATCTAGAACATTAACTTCTACCCAACTCTCTCCCAAACCCATTATCACTCATCCATCCAATTTTAAACAACCTATTTCACCACCTAAAACCTCAAACTCTCTCATTCCTCTAATTATGAGACTTACTTTTGATCAAGTCAGAAAAAAGAAGATAACAAGGTTTTTGTTATAACTGTGATGATGTCTACAGACCAGGTCACATTTGTGCAAAACAACAACTATTTATGATAGATATCTTATATGGAAATTTCTTTACATGCTTTAACTGGACAAATCAATGGAAAAACAATAATAATTCCAGGATTTCTCAAGAAACATAGCATTTCAGTTCTCATTGATACAGGAAGCTCTCATACTTTCCTTGGTTAAGCTTTAGCTAAGCAAATGAGCTGTGTAGTAGATCCCACTACTCAAATATTGGTCACTATTGCAAATAAGGAGTGTTAGGGCACTGCTCGGTCAAACTCGCAAGCGTTTCCATCTCAATCTTATTTGTCAAGTTTAGCGATCAAAACTATAAGTCTTGATTTCTAGTCTACTTATAGTAATGTCTTGGACTAGGATATATTGTGTAGTTGATCTTTAGACTTCACGGCGTTCATAAATTGAAGACGAAAAACTACTAAGGAGAGTTTCTGGAACTTCATCGACAAAAGGTATGTGGAGACTGAAACTCATCTATCACTCAGAAAGTCTATTTCTACTCTATCTCCTTCTTGAGAGAAAAGTCATATTACTATATAGTATTCGATTATACACATTTGATATTTCGATATGAGTTTAACTCACTTACATATATTCTCGAGTTACATATATTCTCTTTTGCTTCAACCAAGTTCATCTTATATTATTGACGCAAGTCAAAAGATGATCATGTGAAAATCGCCAAGTAACATCTTACATGATTTGTGTGATACAATCATTTGATGTAGAATCGGATGTTTCGTATTGATTATTTCAATAACTTGAAAATTGCTTTGATGCTAATAGTTAGTGAAAACAACTATTGTCATCCTCTAAGAATGTTTCAATGATTGAAATAGAGTTTGAAACACTTAACCATAATTGGATTATAGACATAGTATGCGTACTTGGATATATGTTGATCCAAGACCGGTATAGTATGCATACCCGTATGCGTACTGGGAAGGTCAAGTGAAATCAAGGAGCCTTGGTATGCGTACCCGTACGTGTACTGGAAAACTCAGTTGAAACTCGGGAACTTTTGTATGCGTATCCGTACGCGTACTAATTCAACTGTTGTTTTGGATGTGTGATAGTATGCGTACCCGTTCGCATACAGTCGGACACAGTCCAAGTTCGGCTACTTAAGTATGGGTACTTGTTTGCATACTTGAGTGAGTTAAGTTCTAGAATCAATTTGTTCATGAACTAATATATTTATATAATAAGGAATGCAATCTTTGCAAACCATGGCTATAATGTTCATGACTTGATTAGCGTGAATCAAAATCTATTTTTCTTCAATTGTGTCTTGTATACTTCTATGAGAATATAAACAATTGAACAACTCTATAACTATTTTCATCTGAGTCATTTGAACTAGTCATTTGATAAGAAAGTGTTCATATGGCTAACCTCGATTAACCATTGTTGGGCCAACAAAGGTGTGCACGTTTAGGTACACTTTCATATCTAAATAAAGTCACTTTTCATTTGTGTATAACAAGATAAGTTCGATCTAATGGTTGAAAGATATTAGCTTGAATATAATCATGTTTACATCTAACGATGAATATTGAATGCTTTGTTACCAAGGTAACATTGATTGCAAACCCTGATTTGAAAACTATACAAAGGAGAACTCTAGCAACTGGGAAACCTAATCCCTGCACCTTCTGTGTGATACTAGTTATGACTAAAGTCAATTATCCTTTAACCTTAGGTTTTTCACGAAACCCTGTAGGTTAATGATAGACACATTTATGTGTCTAATTTGTCCTCAATGTTTCGTATTGTTAGTACTCGTTTTTGTCCTTATTATGGTGTTTTGTGTGTTTGTAGGTATTTTTTGGAAATAAAGATTGTTGGAAAATTCGGCTCGAAAAGTTGCTCGGAACACCCCCGGAGGACATTTGATATTCGGACTCCCACTTTGGATAAGGGGTAACCAAATTACTAAGGGGAACCCACAGGATATTCGCACCCAAGCAGCGGGATAAGGGACAACCTCATCTCCTTCGTTTGAAAATAAATTTTGGCGGGAAAAATAATTCTTTGACTGGCAAAATTAGGTTTGAGAATTTGAAGCAGTTTTAGGGAGATTCAATGGCTGAAATCACTTGGTTTTGTTCTAATGGGCTAGATAGGCAGTGTATGGTTGATTGTTTCGGTTAGATTTGGATGGATAACTCGCGAGAAGAAATCATGGAAACACGTACACGAAAGAAGCTTTTCACGGGTCTGCATGAGTCTTTGAGAATTTGAACGTGTTTTGTGCGTGTTTGTTGACTCGAGCAACAACTAGGAGCATGTAAAAGAAAATATAAGGAAGGTTGGACAGCCGCAGATGAATGGATAAAGCAAGAAAGGAAAGAAAAATTCCCGATAATATTTTTATCAATGCCGAGTAATGGAGAATTGTTTGAAGTTATTTCGTGATATTTTGATGCCATGTCGACTATATAAATGGTGTTGGTGCACCACAGAGTGATTATGGAGAGATTTGGAGAGTTACAGAGCATCACAGAGTCGAGAAATCGAGTTGCAGGAAAAATTCTTTTCTGCTGCTTCTTACCTGAAGAACCACAAGAACAGACCATACAAAACAGTCGTTTTCAAATAGTGATAACGACACATCTGTGTGGGTCGCAGAGACAAAGTAACAGCGACAGTTCATCTTTATCATTTTCTGTAACAGTGTTTGCAACAAATTATAAATGTTGCAAACACCCGATTTTCATCATTTTCTCCATTTTCATCTTTGTAAACACCCTTTGAGCAATAATAATGATTTTTGAGCGTGTTTCCAACATGATGATGAGCTAATTCTCCCACAACCAAGGCAATGAGGAAGATATTTGCGCATGAATAATTGGTAATTATTTATTTTCTCTAATTTATAATTTATTATTCACTTCATCACTGCTTTTGCAGAGTTTTTAATTGTTTGCATAATTTTCTTCATTAGTTGTGATTCAATTAGATAGGTTATGCTTTGTTTAGATAATCTATGCTTAGGGGATACAATTAATAGTTGAAAATTTGCCTGATTATTTGTGAGTTAAGAAAATAAGGGACTTAAAGATAATTAGAGTTTTGGGTTATTTACCGTTATTCATTCATGTGTAATAGTGGAATCAGTGTCTTGGTAATTTTAATATCTTGAAATCAAATTTTGAGTTAAGTTTTGTTTGTTTTTAAGTTTTATTAGTCTAAAATCTATTGCTTTCACAAGTCTCAACGAACCTATTATTTACTACAACATTATTGATTCACATCAATTTTTGGCGCCGTCGACACGGACTTGTCTTTAGGCTAGAGTTTTTAGATTTTTTTTTTCTTTTTTTTTTATTTGTTCTTCTTTACGTTTTTTTGGGTTTTTGTCTTCCCCTTACAGTTTTGGAATTTGGAGCGAAAGAATATTGTGCCAAAGCTTTTGGTGAATACTTAAAGACTTGGAGTAAAAGACAAAGCGAAAGGAGCGAAAGAAGAGGAATTTTTTTTTTATTATTATAAAAAAGAGGAGAAAAAAAAAGTTTATTTTTTTTAGAGTGTATTAGGATTTCTCTTGTAATTTTCTTTTTCTTTTGCACTTTACTTTTTGGACTTTGGACTTGAACACTTGGACATTCTTTTATTTTTAAACCCTACGGAAGGGTAGTATTAAATATTAAATTATTTGCAGAGAAGGACGGTGATTACTATATCACCTCGGCCCCTCGGGTTCGTACATGACATAGGAGTCGTGGCCCGAGTCGACTACAACGGTTCATCCCCCGTATAGAACGGGAGGTAAGTTTGTCGAAACACTCGTGAATCCCCTGTCAGCGAGTTACTGTATTCCTTCGTTTGCATATATGTTGAGGACTTGAATACGGCTGTTTTAAATTCCTAGTAAATGTCAAGGACTGGCCATACAAGATAAGGGTTCGTATTTCATCACCATTCTCTTCTTGCCCGCCTTAGGAAAACGATACCAAACACGAACCTAAGCTTAAAATTTGGAATAGAACGAGACCGATAGGGTAACGAGCTTACTAGGAAAGTCATTCGAAAACTATTGGTTACTCTTTTGAGCATACTTCGAAGTTCATGATGGTTTCTGTAAGTTGAATGCGTGGTTGCGCCGCCTTGTAATGCGGTGAGGCCTTGGGTATCAAAGCCCCACGCAGCTTCCCTCGCCTCTATTCAACTTACTTAAACTCGGATTAATTCCAGAGGGGTTTTCTCAGATTGTAACGAATTCCTTTTCGAAGGATTAGAAGCTGGTCTAGAAAACAATCTAAGTGGAGCCATCATGCTTTTTGTTTGCTAGTACTTTCTAGGTTTGCTTTGGTGGAGTCAGCCTGCTTTGTGTTTGCTTAGAACCTCCCTTCCTTTTAGGATTTTTCTTTTTATTTTATTTTTGTAGTGTATGCCCGAGGTCATTAGAGAATGGGCTTGGAAAAGAAACACTCTAGGTCGTTTGATTAGTGACAAACCTAGTAGTTCTTCTTGTGAAGGCGGGGAGCTCGAAGACTCTTCTTTTGAGAGCCCCGTTTTTGAAAACTTCAGTTTTGAGAATCTGTCTCTTTGTGAGGAAAGTACCCCTAGTACCTCAGTTGTGCCAGCGATGACAACTTTGAAAGATTACATGTTCCCAACTAGGACCAACCGAGCTTCGTGCATTAAATTTCCAGCCAATATGGCTAATTTCGAGATAAACCTAGTATTCTTCAGATGATCCCTATATTCTTAAGAAAAGATGATGAGAACCCTTATTTTCATATTAGGGACTTTGAGGAAATTTGTGGGACAGTTAGAATAAAAGACCTTACTGATGAAGTCTTGAAACTTAAGATGCTTCCCTTTTCCTTGAGAGATAAAGCCAAGACCTGGCTGAACAACCTACCATCTGAATTCATTGAAACATGGCAGGAACTGATTGCAGCTTTCTATATGAAATTCTACTCTAAGCATGAAACTGCAGCTGTTAGGCAGAAAGTTAGTGCTAGTGTGTGCAACAAGAGGGATAGTTTCTTTATAGGTTTTTAGAGAGATTCAATGATCTCCTATCCCAGTGTCCTCATCATGGATTTGATAAGATGAAACTTGTGTAGATTATTTATAATGGTTTAGACTATTCGACTAAATCCATGGTCGATTCTATGTGCACTGGTGAGTTCACTAATAAAACTGTTGATGATGCTTTTACCTTCTTAGGAACTATCGCTGAAAAATCCCAACAGTGGGAGTCTTGTGTTGAACCCCCTAAAAGACTCTTGGTCAATAGAAGTAGCACCAATGTGGTAGATATAAGCTTCGAGTCAGATGTTAAGTTTTTTGCTTTGTCTAGAAGGTTAGAAGCTTTGGAAATGGGTCGGTCTAAAAATAGGTCCCTTGTTGGACCTAATAGAGCCTCTCAAGTCTCTAGTTGTGGAATAGAGCCCGATAACTCATTTTGGGAAGGTCATGTTAGTGAAGAACAAGCCCATGCTTTCTATAACAACGCTAGGTTTGAGAACCGTCAGAAGTTTGACCCATACTCAGAGACCTATAATCATGGTTGGAGAAACCATCCTAATTTTTCTTGGTCTAAGGGCCAGAATCAAGGTCAGTCTAGTAATTCTCAGCCTCCCCCAGGTTTTGGTGATGCTAAGAACTCTTCAGGTCAACCCCAGTTCCAGAACCATTCGGATAAAAAGATCACAAGTTTAGAAGAGAATCTCGCCTCGTTTATTAAAAGATCTGAAAAGATCAACCAAATGGTTGCGCAAGGGATAGAAGAAAGTAAGAGTATAGGTTATGCTAACTCTCAGGATATTTCTGAGTTGAAAACCCAGGTTAGTCATATAAATGAGTCTTTGAGGGAAAAAGGTAAGTTTCCTATTCAAACTCAACCCAATCCTAGAGGAGTTCATGAAGTAGGTGGAAGACTATCAGAACATGTGAATGCTATTAAAACCCTTAGGAGTGGTAGACAACAAGGTAACCATGCCTGATAGTGAACATGTTGTAGTTCACCCTGCTGAGCCAGAAAATGACGAGGAGACTGATATAGTCTCTAATGAGACCAATGAGGGTCATGTTGAGTCCGGATTTGTTCCTAGAGCCCCGTTTCCCAAGCTGCTAGTTCCAACTAAGAGGAAGTCCAACTTTAATGATATATTGGAAGTTTTTAAGCAGGTAACTATCAACCTTCCATTGTTGGATGAGATTAAGAAGATTCCCGCTTATGCCAAGTTTCTTAAGGACTTGTGTACACGAAAGCGTAAGCTTAGTGTTCAAAGAAAGCCTTCCTAGCTAGTCAAGTGAGTTCTATTATTCAGAATACCACTACTCCTAAGTACAAAGACCCAGGGTCCCCTACCATTGCTTGCACAATAGGTAAATACCGTGTTGAGAAAGAGTTGCTTGACTTAGGAGCCAGTGTGAACTTACTCCCATACCATGTGTACCTTAAGCTAAGACTTGGTGAGATTAAACCTACCCAGATGACTATTCAGTTAGCTGATAGGTCTATTAAAATTCCTCGTGGTGTGATCGAGGATGTTCTTATAGAGGTCGACAAGTTTATTTATCCAGTGGATTTTTTTATCCTAGATACCCAACCTGTACCTGACCCAGAGAACCAGATACCGGTAATTTTAGGTCTCCCGTTTTTAGCTACATCTAATGCGGTCATTAACTTTCGAACTGGTATTATGAATTTGTCTTTTGGTAATATGACTATTGAGATGAACATCTTTCATATTAGTAAGCTTCCCTATGAACTAGATGACTCGAGCATAGAAGAGGTGAACATGATAGGAACATTAGTCGAGGAGTCATTACCAAACACTTTGATGGAAGATCCATTAGAGAAATGCCTAGCTCACTTTGGGATTGATTTTGATGATGATGATGTGATTAATAAGGTGAATGCTTTGTTAGATTCAACCCCTTTGATAGACACTAGTAATGGCTGGAAACCTAAGTTCGAACCTCTACCCATTTCTAAGTTTACCCTAGTTCCTTCGTTAGAAAAGCCTCCTACGTTGGACCTAAAACCTTTACCAGATACCTTGAAGTATGTGTTTTTAGGCCCATCTGAAACTTTACCTGTGATTATTGCCTCCGACTTGGATAGTGATCAGGAAAGTAGGCTAGTGACCGTCCTTCAAAACAACAAGGAAGCTTTAGGGTGGACCATAGCATACATTAAGGGTATAAGTCCCACTGTTTGTATGCATCAGATCTATTTAGAGGAAGATATTAAACCTTCTAGGGAGATACAACGAAGACTAAACCCTAATATGAAAGAAGTAGTTCGAACTGAGGTTCTTAAGCTGTTGGCCATTGTGTTTGCCAGTAAGTGGGTCATCCCCATTCAGGTTGTTCCCAAGAAATCCGGTATTACTGTAGTCCAGAATGATAACAATGAGTTAATCCCGACCCGAATGACCACGGGTTGGCGTGTCTGTATTGACTATAGAAAGTTGAACAAGGTCACTAGGAAGGACCACTTTCACCTTCCCTTCATCGACCAAATGCTAGAAAGATTAGCCGGACATAGCCATTTTTGCTTTTTATATGGATTATGTGGTTATAATCAGGTTCCTATTGCCCCAGAAGACCAAGAGAAAACCACTTTTACATGTCCCTTTGGTACCTTTGCGTATAGATGCATTCCTTTCAGGCTATGTAATGCCCCTGCGACCTTTCAACGTTGTATGTTGAGCATATTTTCTGACATGGTAGAACGTTTCTTAGAGGTCTTTATGGATGATTTTTCAGTGTTTGGTTCATCTTTCGATGAGTGCTTGCATCATTTGTCATTAGTTTTGACTAGGTGTAAGGAAAATAATTTAGTGCTTAATTAGGAGAAATGTCATTTCATGGTTCGTTCAAGAATCGTTCTAGGGCATATCGTATCTTCGAAGGGTATAGAGGTAGATAGAGCCAAAGTTGACCTTATTAAAACTTTACCGGTCCCAAAAACTGTAAAATATATTAGGTCATTCTTAGGGCATGCAGGTTTTTATCGTCGATTCATTAAGGATTTTAGCTTGATTTCTAGACCTCTTTGCAATTTGCTTGCAAAAGATGTTAAGTTTGTCTTTGATGATACTTGTTTAGAGGATTTTGAGAAGCTTAAGACTTTACTCACTACTTCCCCCATAGTCCAGGCACCCAACTAGAACCTACCCTTTGAAATCATGTGTGATGCTTCAGATTATGCTATTGGTGTTGTGCTAGGTCAGCGAGAAAAAAAATTACTTCATGTGATTTACTATGCTAGCAAAACTCTGAATGATGCCCAGTTGAACTATACCACCACAGAGAAGGAACTGTTGGCCATTTTGTTTGATTTAGACAAGTTTAGACCCTATCTCTTAGGTTCTAAGATTGTAATCTATACTGATCATGCTTCTTTGAAATACCTTTTGTCTAAGAAGGATACCAAACCTATATTGATTATATGGATCCTTTTATTGAAAGAATTTTGTCCAAACATTAGAGACAAAAAGGGTGAAGAAAATGTAGTAGCAAATCACTTGTCTAGGCTAGTTGTTAGTTCCCCTAATGATTCCCTTCATATAAGGGATAACTTTCCTGATGAACAATTATTCTCTGTTTCCCAATCACCTTGGTATGCAAATATAGTGAATTATCTTGTTACTATTCGAATGCCCCAACATTGGGGTAAAAAAAGATCGTTCTAGGTTTTTAGCCGAGGTTAAGCACTTATTTTTGGATGATCCTTATTTATTTAAATATTGTCCAAACCAGATTATTAGGAGATGTATACCTGAGAATGACCAGTCCAGTATTATTTCCTTTTTTCATGATCATGCTTGTGGGGGTCACTTTAGTGCTAAGAAGACTACTGCTAAGATATTGCAGTGTGGATTCTATTGACCTTCGTTGTTTGAAGACTCCCATAGTTACTGTGTTACTTATGAACGTTGCCAGAAATTAGGAACCATTTCCCGTAGGAATATGATTCCCTTGAACCCGATTCTAATTGTTGAGGTATTTGATGTGTGGGGTATTGAATTTATGGGTCCATTTCCTAATTCTTTTGGTAACCTATACATCCTTGTCGTTTTAGACTATGTCTCTAAGTGGATAGAGGCGGTTGCGTGTAAAACCAATGAACATAGGGTTGTGATTGAGTTCTTGAAAAATAATATACTTACACATTTTGGTACACCGCGAGCTATAATTAGTGATGGAGGGTCGCACTTTTTAATGGACCTTTTAAGCTTTTGATGAAGAAATATGGTATTACACATAAGGTAGACACCCCGTATCATCCGCAGACTAGTGGTCAGGTAGAGGTTTCCATTAGGGAGATAAAACGTATATTATAGAAAACAGTTAATCCTAATCGAAAAGACTGGTCGTCTAGGCTTACTGATGCCTTATGGGCTTATCGTACGGCGTTTAAACCCCCCATTATAATGTCGCCTTATCGGCTTGTTTATGGCAAGGCATGTCATTTACATGTTGAGTTAGAACATAGAGCTTATTGGGTTGTTAAGCAGCTAAATTTTTCACTTGACAAGGCAAGAGCCCATAGGAAACTCCAGCTCAATGAGTTGGACGAGATTCGTATAGATGCTTACGATAGTGCGAAGGAGTATAAGAACAAAATAAAACTTGTGCATGATAGAAATATTTTAGGGAAGTTATTTTCTCCAGGTCAAAAAGTTCTTCTGTATGATACCCGCTTGTATCTTTTCCCTGGGAAGTTATCTTCTCGGTGGACGGGTCCTTTCATTGTTCGCATTTTCTTTCCTCATGGAGCTGTTGAAATTGAGACACTGGATGGTAGTAGTTCTTCAAAGGTTAACGGTCAGAGATTGAAACCGTTTTTAGAGCCCTTTCCTACAGGTGATGTTTAGGAGGTCCCTCTGGAGGACCCTGTTTACCCTTGATTGACCATCGAGGCAGTTGTATGTTGTATATTAGTTTTTATTTTCTCTCTCTTCACCCAGGTACTATCTCTCCAATTTCTCCTCGTGTTATTTTACTTTTGGTATTGCTCTTTCATTAGAAACATTGAGGACAATGTTAGATTTAAGTTTGGGGGTGGGGAAGAACTTTTTAGTTGCACTTTTGAAACTTCTAGAGTCACTTGGTATCCGGTTAGCTAAGTTTACATACTTTTTCACACCGAAAAGATAGAAATTGGAATGCTAGGGATAACAACCTATTGAGACATTAGAGAAAAAGACATTGAGATCCTTGAAATTCAGGAGAGAACTTGTTCCTTTTAGAGGGTAACCATGATGGACCTAACCATCCATGATAGAAAGACAAGTAGGTCAGGAAATTCTAGAAAGACAAAGCAACCTCACAATGTAGTCTTAGTTACTGGATTACAACTCTCTCTGAGTAGAAACTTATCATCATCAACAAGCGGAGCGACATCAAAATCTATGAAGAAAGTTGAAGACGTTTAAGGTTTAAAAGTAACAATAGAAAAGAATAATTCAAAAAAAAAAATCAAAGTTGAAGACAAGAAGTTATAAGAGCAAATGATATAAGTCGTTGAAGTTCATGATACTAAGACAAGTTGCGAAGATCCAAGTGTTAAATTCCTTCTGTGATGGCCATGTAAATTTTTGTCTTGTTTTTTTCTCAAAAAAAAAAAATGAAAAAAAAAGTTTAAATTTTAAATTTTGTTCAATAAGGCCTTAGGGAAGTAGAAATATTTAAGTCAAGCAAGAAATCGAAGAGAAGAGTTAATTGTCAAGGTTCTATGAGGTTCGAGAGTTTATCATCAACAGTTGAAGACAGAAGAAGACGTTGTTTTCTACTGAGCACTATGAGAGAGTAGAAGAAAGATACATTTGGTTGCTTTGTTAGTCCGCTTTCAATCTAGCGCAAGATCTTTCTAGCACTGGTTTAACTCATCACACGTAATTAGTCCAGTTGTGTAGCATATGTCCCTCTCATCTTTTTCTCTCTCCTAATCTGATCCAGTTGTAAATCAGTGGACGCATCTTACAATGTTTATCTAGTTGTGTAGTGGATATCTCATTATCTAGCAGTGTTGGGGATGTGTCTCCCCTTTTCTTCAGTCAACTTTAGAGATGGCACCTTTAATTTCTCTGGCATTCTAGTCACTTGGAGATAGGTTGAGAATTTGTATGTCCTCATAGCTCTTTGGATACTTGTGACCAATTAGAAGTTATGGTTTTGTGGGTACACCACTGGTAAACCCTCCCGAGACTAACTCGGTTTTATTTTTTTTAGTTTTGCTCGAGGACTAGCAAATAATGAGTTTGGGGGTATTTGATAGACGCATTTATGTGTCTAATTTTTCCTCAATGTTTCGTATTGTTAGTACTCGTTTTTGTCCTTATTATGGTGTTTTGTGTGTTTGTAGGTATTTTTTGGAAATAAAGATTGTTGTAAATTCGGCTCGAAAAGTTGCTCGGAACACCCCCCGAAGGACATTTGATATTAGGACTCCCACTTTGGATAAGGGGTAACCCAATTTCTAAGGGGCACCCATAGGATATTCGCACCCAAGCAGCTGGATAAGGGGCAACCTCATCTCCTTCGTTTGAAAATAAATTTTGGCGGGAAAAATAATTCTTTGACTGGCAAAATTAGGTTTGAGAATTTGAAGCAGTTTTAGGGAGATTCAATGGCTGAAATCACTCGGTTTTGTTCTAATGGGCTAGACAGGCGTTGTATGGTTGATTGTTTCGGTTAGATTTGGATGGATAACTCGCGAGAAGAAATCATGGAAACACGCACACGAAAGAAGCTTTTCACAGGTCTGCATGAGTCTCTGAGAATTTGAACGTGTTTTGTGCATGTTTGTTGACTCGAGCAACAACCATGAGTGTGTAAAAGAAAATATAAGGAAGGTTGGACAGCTGTAGATGAATGGATGAAGCAAGAAAGGAAAGAAAAATTCCCGAGAATATTTTTATCAATGCCGAGTAATGGAGAATTGTTTGAAGTTATTGCGTGATATTTTGATGCCCTTTCGACTATATAAAGGGTGCTGGTGCACCACAGAGTGATTATGGAGAGATTGGGAGAGTTACAGAGCATCACAGAGTCGAGAAATCGAGTTGCAGTTTTGCTGCTGCTTACCTGAAGAATACCAACAACAGATCATCCAAGATAGTCGTTTTCAAACAGTGATAACGACACATCTGTGTGGGTCGCAGAGACAAAGTAACAGCGACAATTCATCTTTATCGTTTTCTGTAACAGTGTTTGCAACAAATTATAAACGTTGCAAACACCCGATTTTCATCATTTTCTCCATTTTCATCTTTGTAAACACCCTTTGAGCAATAATAATGATTTTTGAGCGTGTTTCCAACATGATGATGAGCTAATTCTCCCACAACCAAGGAAACGAGGAAGCTATTTGCGCATGAATAATTGGTAATTATTTATTTTCTCTAATTTATAATTTATTATTCACTTAATCACTGCTTTTGCAGAGTTTTTAATTGTTTGCATAATTTTCTTCATTAGTTGTGATTCAATTAGATAGGTTATGATTTGTTTAGATAATCTATGCTTAGGGGATACAATTAATAGTTTAGAATTTGCCTAATTATTTGTGAGTTAAGAAAATAAGGGACTTAAAGATAATTAGAGTTTTGGGTTATTTACCGTTATTCATTCATGTGGAATCAGTGTCTTGGTAATTTTAATATCTTGAAATCAAATTTTGAGTTAAATTTTGTTTGTTTTTAAGTTTTATTAGTCTAAAATCTATTGCTTTCACAAGTCTCAACGAACCTATTATTTACTACAACATTATTGATTCACATCAGTTAACGACTTGAAGACTTCATTGGGATTGTGAAGCCAGAACCAACTATTTTCTCTGTAGTTGCGTGTTCTGAACTTTCTATTTTCTATCATGATTGAGTACTATATTATCTAAGATTTGATCGAGATTTAATCTCCGATAGGAAAGATAAAAAGTAGTCACAAACATCTTCGTATCATCGTTTGTGATTCCACAATATCTTGTTTCGCTACCATACAATTAAGATTATTGTGAGGTGATTCGTATTTCTTGGTTGTTCTTCATGAATATAAGTCTGGTATATCAATTGGTTCCTTTCACCTTGATTTATCAAAATATGGAACAAAATATGTGGGAGACAGAATTATCAATACAATAGACTTTTCTGTGTCAGACGGATTGGTTTATCAAGTCTTCGACTTGGGTTCGTAGCAAATCTTAGTTATGGGTGAGATCATCTAAGGGAATCAAGTGCGCAGAATCTGGCGTGGTTCTAGAGGCGTAAGGAATGTGACTATACCTTTATCAGTGTGTGATTTGTTAGGGCTCAACTACATTCCAATCCGAAGTTAACTTGGAGTAGGCTAGTGTCTGTAGCGGATTACTACAGTGTGGTGTTCAAATCCGAACTAGGTCTCGGGGTTTTTTTGCATTTGCGGTTTCCTCGTTAACAAAATTTCTGGTGTCTGTGTTATTTCTTTTCCACATTATATTTATTTATATAATTGAAATATCACAGGTTTTGCGTTGTTCAATCAATTAGATAATCCAACATTTGGTTGTTGATATAAATTGATTGACACTTGAACATCAAGTCTTTGGTACCGTTCAAGTTGTTTCACATAATAATCAGGCTCACGGATTCTATCTGTTTGATTTGTTGATTACATTGTGAAATAGAGATACAACTCTTTAATATATTTCCATTGATTGAGTCTGACTTTCTAGTTGATTCTCTTGGAATTACATTGGAGTTGTCCATACAGATTTCTAAGATAAATTTTAGGTGTGGTTGTTAGACCCCCGCTTTTTCAATTGGTATCAGAGCAGGCAAACACGTTTAAGACCTTATAAGTTTGTGTTTGTAGCGATCCGACTCTATGGACATAAGTGATATCTTTATAAACGTACCACCAGTCTTTGATGGCTCGAATTGCTTATGGTGGAAAATTTCTATGCGTGCTTTTGTTTAAGCGCGAGATTTTAAATCATGGGTTTATATTGTTAATGGCTATTTTCCTCCGGTTGTTAGAGTAGGCGATGTAACTGTTCCAAAGGATATCGATGATTATGATGCTGTTAAGATTCTCGCTACAAAGAAAAATTCTGACGGGTTGAATTTCATGCCATTACCTCAGATCTTCAGCACCATGTGACTACGTGTACTTGGTCTAAAGATGCATGGGATATCTTAGAAACTGTATTTGAATGGAATACGTGTGAAAAAGAATCTAGGCTCCAAAACCTAAATTTTGATTGGGAAAACCTTCGTATGGAAAATGAAAATTCATTTGATGAGTTTAATAAGTGTCTGAAATTGTTAATGCATCTTTTGCATTGGGTAAGACTATTCCTGAAAAGGACATTGTGATGAAAATTCTCAGATCATTGCCATCTAGATACGATTCTAAGAAACATGCCATCGTTGAATGAAATAACCTTGATATGTTTTCCAGAAATACTCTAGTTGGGAATTTAAAGATCTTTGATCATGAGCATGTATCCAAATATGGAAAGGTTGCTTCAAAAAAAAAAATCTGGAAAGGATATTGCTTTCAAAGCACAAAAGAACACTAAATTACTTGATAAAAGTAAAAGTGTTGGCATCTCTGAAGATGATATTTTTGAGACTGATTCATCAGATGAAGATCTTGACAAGTCAGTCTCTTTGATCACTAGACAGTTTAGAGATCTTCTTTTGAATGGAAGTAAACGGTTCACTAAAGATAAACCTAAGGCATCAGTTAAACATTGAAAAAGTGTGGGTCAAACAACCACACCCAATATTTTGTTCGGTAATCTGAATAGACAAACTCCAATATACTTTCAAAAAAATCAACTGGACAGTCAAACTCAATCTATAAAAAAATATATCAAAGAGTTCATATCTCTGTTTCATAATGTAATCAGCAAATCAAACCGATAGAAATCCGCGAGCCTGATTATTATGTGAAACAACTTGAACGGTACCAAAGATCGATATTCAAGTCTCAATCAATATAATCAACAACCAAAGCTTGGATTCACAATTGATTGATCTTAATGCACAACCTGTGATATTTCTATTATATAACAAAATATAATGCGTAAAAGAAATAACACTGAATAACAAAATTTTGTTAAATAGGAAAAATGCAAATGCAGAAAAACCCTGGAAACTAGTTTATCTTTGAACACCACACTGTATTAAGTCACTACAGATACTAGCCCACTACCAATGAATTTCAGATTGGAATATAGTTGATCCCTAATCAATCTCACACTAATCAAGGTACAGTTGCGCTCCTTACGTCTCTAAACCCCAGCATGATTCTACGCACTTGGTTCCCTTAGCTGATCTCACCCACAACTAAGAGTTTCTACGACCCAAAGTCGAAGACTTGATAAACAAATTTGTCTCACATATGGAAAGTCTATTGGAATAGATAAATATGTCTCCCACAAACATACCTACGAGTTTTGTTTCGTCTTTTGATAAATCAAGGTGCACAAGAACCAATTGATAAACTAGACTTATATTCCCGAAGAATGACCTAGTATTATCAATCACCTCGCGGTAATCTTAATTGTATGGTAGCGATACAAGATATTTCGGAATCACAAACGATGAGACGAAGATGTTTGTGACTACTTTTTATCTTGCCTATCTGAGAATCAATCTCAAGCAACTCTTAGAGAAGATAGTACTCAATACGATTGAACGGGGCAAGATTAGAACACGCAACTACAGAGAAAATAGTTGGGTCTGGCTTAACAATCCCAATGAAGTCTTTAAGTCGTTAAACTACAGGGTTTCGTGAAAAACCTAAGGTTAAAGGAGAATCGACTCTAGTCGCAACTAGTAACACACATGAGGTGTGGGTATTAGGTTTCCCAGTTGCTAAAGTTATCCTTTATATAGTTTTCAAATCAGGGTTTGCAATCTTAGTTACCTTGGTAACAAAGCATTCAATATTCACCATTAGATGAAAACCTGATTAAACCCAAGCTAATATCTTTCAACCATTAGATCGAACTTATCTTGTTATACACAAATGAAATTTACCCTCATTTAGGTTTATGTAACCTTACCTAAACGTGTACACCATGTTGGCTCAACAGTAGTTAACCGAGGTTAGCTATATGAACACTCTTATATCAACCTTATTCATCTTAACCATAACTAGTTCAAATGACTCAAGTGAAACTTGTTAAACAGTTGTTCAATTGCTATATTCTCATAGAAGTATACAAGAACACAATCGAAGAAAAATCGGTTTGATTCACTCGAATCAATTCATGAACAATACAGCCATTGTTTGCAAAGAATGCATTATTTATTATATAAATGTATTTGTCCATGCTACAACCGATTTTAGAATTTTAACCACTCAGTATGCAGACGGGTACGCATACTTGAAGTAGCCGGACCAAGTTTGGTTTTCGCTAGTACGCATACCTCCGAACCTAGTAGAATTTTCCGGTCACAAACCTTACGCCAGTATGCGTACGTGTACGTGTACTTAGGTTCCCCGACTTCTCAAACCAACAGGTATGCATATGCATACTATGGTTCCTGGACATGGATCACATATATGCAAAATTTCACAACATGTTTATAATCCAATGTTGGTTAAGTTTTCTAAACTCTATTTAAATCATTGAAACATTCTTAGAGGATGACAATAGCCGTTTTGACACACTATTGGCATCAAAGAAATTTTCAAGTTATGGAAATAATCATAACTAAACATTCCAAGTCTACACCAAATGATTGTATCACACAAACCACGTAAGGTGTTACTCGGCGATTTTCACATGATCATCTTTTGACTTTCATCAAGAATATAAGATGAACTTGGTTGAAGCGAAAGCTTACCAACACATATTTCGCGAAAAATATGTAAGCGAGTTAAACTCAGCTCGAAATCTCAAATGTGTATAATCGAAACTATATAGTAATACTACTTTTGTCTCAATATATGAGATAGAGTAGAAATAGACTTTCCAAGTGATAGATGAGTTTCAGTCTCTATATACCTTTTGTTGATGAAGTTCCACAAGCTCTCCTTAGTAGTTCTTCGTCTTCAAATGATGAACGTCATGAAGTCTGAAGCTCAACTATACAATCCATTATAGTCTGACACATTACTATAAGTAGACTAGAAATCACGACTTATAGTCTTGATCACTAACATTGACAAACAAGCTTGAGATAGCAACGCTTGCAAGTTCGACCGAGCAGTGCTCTAACAATCTCCCCCTTTGTCAATTTTAGTGACAAAACTATCAATACGTATGGATTAAAAAATAAATAAACTTTCTATCTTCTCATCCAAATGCTTGATCTCGTTGGTTTTTCAACATTACTCGAAATCTTCGTCACTTCCAAGTACTCAAATGATTCCAAATGTGTTCAACTCAGCATCATAATTTTGAAGATCCATAGCTATAACAATGAGAAAACAATTTCTCTCAATCATTGTTATACAGTGTCATAATGTTGTTATACAACACAAAGTCCAATTGTATCACAACTTTGGAAACAACGCTTTGGTGATATGTATCACTTCACCTATAATCAATACTTCATCTCACAACGAAAACCACTCTCCCTTACATAATGATCCGTAAACCATATGTATTTGTAGTGTGAACTACACATTAATTCTCCCCCTTTCTGTCAATATAAATTGGAAAAGGTACGAAAACTAGTGGGATCCTCATGAAATTTTCATAGAGATACTTCATGACCAAAAGGGAACAACATACCAACCTATTTAGATGCCATCAAATAGACGAAACTAAATGCATTCATTAAGGAGTTTATAAAGATGCAAGATAACCCCTATAATATTCCACAGCCATACTCCCCACAAATATTTGGTAATTAAGCACAAGTTCAATTAAGAACTCTCCCCCAACAAGAGCGACCTTACTTTTACAAGAAAAGAAGGATTTATGTGGACATTAACAAATCACATGAATTTGATTCCAAAAATCTCAATTGAATTAACCACGAGGAAAATGATCAATTCAATTAGCCATGCTCAACATAAGAGAACTTACGGAGCAAAACAATACATACACAAAGATGTGGATCATGGAAAGACCAATACTGCATAATAATCAAAGATTCATTCTATTTTTGATCGCTATTTGCACAATGACATATAATAGACTTAATCTTTGTAAAAAAAAGTTCATCCGATCTTTCATCAATATTTGCATAAAGACATAATAGGCTTAACTTCTGTAGTCAAAAGTTCATTCTATCTTTTATCAATACTTTCATACTGACATATAATAGAGTTAACTTTTGAGAAAATATGGGACAGTCAAGGTTCACCGACGTAAACAACATATCCCATAAAAATTTGCAATATATAAAACCATAAAGATTAATACTGCAAAAATCATCTTCCAAATCAAATTAGAATTTAAATAAATAAATCTAAAAACATTGCAAGATGAAAATCGTTGGAAATAGCTATGTGTACTCACAAGAATGGCTATTCCAATCCCTAGCTATCCTTCTTAAAACACAAGAATACATACAAGATGATTTGTCCTTAGAGGGTAGAATTAATCTTTTTCGCACGGATTTAGACCAAGAATATCTACCAAAGGAGTATAAAAATATTTTCTTAATAAAGAAGAACATACAAAGTCATTAACGACCATGCACCATAGTTCACATAAGATGATTGTGAACATTCAAGAATCCCATAACAATGCGTACTACAACCCATTCTTGAACTTCCTTCTTTGTGATTTACCAAAGAAATTCTTGTAAAAGATACAAATTAGCTTAAATGAGTAGTACTCCAAGTTCCCAAGTCCAAAATAAGTGGAACAAGTGCGACGAAACGGAGCAAAAACACTCAAAAACAAGAGACAGGACAAAGACCAATCTTTACTCATCCAAATTCAAGAATTCTGATCTCCATTTTGAATATAATTCAAATAGGAATAGAATGCAAAAATAATTAGGTCATTCCGAGTTCGGACGAAGAAGTTACGTCCAAAACAAGTTTACCTAATATCGATGTCTACGGGAAAGTATGCATACCGGTTTGCAAACGAATTTTCATGACATGGAGCAGTATGCAAACAGGTATGCGTACTAAAATCCCTGTTTAAATGATGGTATTCATACCTGGTATGTGAACCATGAAGTCCAAACATCCCAAACTACTATTTTCAAACCTAAACATTTAAGAACCTTAAACACAGATCAAGTTAGGTAGAAATGAATGATAAGAAAGGTACATGGATCATTATAAGTACTTTAAGCAAATAGAAACATAAATATTGCTCAAGTTTATAGGCATACCTTTTTAGAAGAATCCAATCGAATTCTACAGCCTTACCGAACATAATCTGTATGCCCAAATTCTCGTGCTTCCCTGACCGTATACATAGCAGGGCATTCCTTGGTGAGGATGCACTTACAACACAATAAAGTTGTGTTTAGATGAACAATATCTTGCTCACCACAAGTGACTTTTGGATTATCATGAAAGAGATCATTTTTAGAACCTTTCACATCCAAATCCATCTTTCCAAAGAAAATTTTAAGTTCCAACATCATGGATACTTCCTTCTCCATAGTCATGGAATTTTCTAGGAGATCATTCCTTTTCACACTCAAAACATCATTAACTTTCTTTGGTATCCACTTCTGAGTGCGTTTAGGAACAACCGGACCTTCTTCCCATTACTCTCTTCAAGAATTCTCGGAAGAGAATTGGATTGACTATTCGTTTGCAAGTTAGTCTTTCTCCAATTGGGAGCATCAGATCTTTTCTTCGTCTTAATGAAGTTATCCTTTTGATAACCATTATGATTATGAAAAAAATTCGTATGACGTTTATAGGCAAATCTAGGTTTATCACAGCGCTGATTTCTTTACCTAAAGGTTGGACATTTATAACCTGTAACGTTAAGGGGATTAGTCTTAACATATGATCTTGGTTTCACAACTTCTTGTGATGCCAAAACAAGAACATTATGAAGTTTCTCATTCTTTATACAGAAACGACATCTCCTTTCCAGGTGACCTTTATTTCTGCAATAGTGGCAAACGTAAGGAATGTTCTTACCTCGATATGTGCATGATGACTTTGGAGGTTGATATACTTTTCTCTTTTGAACTTTAACTGTCGGTGAAAGTATTTCACTTTTTCTATCAGTGGAAACCTTTTGTTGAGAAGAATCACTAGTCTTGACAAATTTTACCTCTTTGCTAATACTTGGAGCATATATTCCCTTATACCCCAATCCTCGTGTATCACGATGATTTTTACTTGCACCAATGGTTAATATTCTTTAACTAGTATTGAACTTTTTCAAGTCATCTTCCAACATCTTGATTTTATCAATAGCAGCATCTAAATTAGCCTCAAGGCATTTTTCTCGAGCGAGAAAAGCATTTTCTCTGTCATCAAAACTTGCTTGCAGAGAGTTAATTCTTCCTTCAATTTCTGCAAGTTTCTCTCCCAACAAGAAATATTTTTGATAAACACAATCACATTCAAGTGACTTTCTACTCAGGTTTTCCTCGGTATCTTTGAGGACCGATTCGCAAGAGCGATTCCGACCATAAAGACCTACGTAAATCCTTTTTAATTTCTTGTTTTCTCTACAGAGAGGAGTCAGAAGAGGTGTGACATGAGAAGTTGTAATCTTCTTCATTTTCAACAAATCCAAAAACTTAACATACTCTAAGATTTCCTCATCAACATCTCTATAAATATCTAAATCATGTTCATCAAAAAGTTCATCAACTGTTCTTCTAGGAGTATTTCCAAATCAACAGTTTTTACATCAAGAGAATGTTTAGATATTGACTTAGATGTGACAATTCTCTCAGGTGAATCCAAGATTTCATAATCATCTGGTAATTTCTGAACTGGTACGTTATCAGAGAGAGACTCGTCCATAATAATCAGATTGCTACAAACACAGACTTATGAGGTCTTAAACGTGTTTGCCTGCTCTGATACCAATTGAAAAAGCGGGGGTCAAACTGTCATGTACTGAAGTATAATGACAAGGTTGGAAAGATAATTCGAGGATAAACCTCTCTTAATCCTAAAGGATCAAGCCTTATGGTTCACAAGGAACACAACCTAATCGATATTTTGATTATAATTTTCCTCCCCAGTTTTAGTACAGAGATACTAGCCTTATAGATCTAGGATTACTCAACTCGATCTAACGATCACAAGACACCCAGATGGTTACATCTCAACCATCTATTACACTACTAATTAACAATTAATATTAAAGACTAACTAACAACTGTATTAAGATAAGGGACAGCCTCTTCTCTTAGGCAGGTACATGTTGAGAAAAATAGCCACGAGAACAGGTCTGCTGTCTGCAAAACAAACGGCAAAGCAAAATGACCACAAGGTAGGAGTTATTTATATAAAGTCCCCCAATGACCTGAACCTGGTTGTGTTGTCCATAGTAAAATGCATCCCCATGAGCATCAACACTTCCAGCTGGATAAGTACGCATACTAATACCCCCTTTCATATCGTCGTTTGACCTAGGTGATATTGACTGGTGTAGTTTTTTTCCACTCCACCTAGATCCACCAAAAACTGACATGGAGAAAAACTCGTGGCCAAAAACTGCCATCGGCGTTCTTCAGCTTTCAGAATTTGACAATGAATAAAACCTTTGGATGCAAGCCGTTTTCAGTTGTTCAGGAACTGACTGAGAAGATCCACCAATACCCAGTTGCATTTAGCAACACAAGTTACTGTAAAATTCCACAAAGGGACCACCTCTGTCCACTGGAAGGTTGTCATTAAATCTGTCTGTACTACCCCAGGTTCTCTGTCCTTGCAAGTTTTATTATAGTCCTTCTGAACCGGAGCAGTTCGTATCACCTCATTAGAAAAATGCTTTAAGAATGCATCGTAGAAGACCCCTATAGCAGCAGATAAGCCAAGTTTGAGCTGCAAGAGAGTATAAGCTTCAACACCATACCAACTCCATGCTGCATTTTAGAGCAGTCTACCTAACAGAGGAGTTAAAGTAGTCTGATATACATTGTTTCTCTGAGCTTTTTCCACAGAAAGATAACCGCTATCACCATAGTCATCAAACCTTTCTCCATTTATAACAAACTCAAATACATTCAAGACACCAAACAACAGAACTAAACGGTATCCAAATTCCAAAATCAGTTGACGAGCAGAGTTGCCATCACCAATATATCCAACATAAGAGGACCGCCTCTGAACAGGTGCAATTTCTTTACCACGATCAAAGATGAAGCGAATATACGCAGCCGTAGGTAAACGAGCACATATAGAAGTAAGCCGAATTGTGTAAATGAAGAAGTATACCTTGGTGAAATAGATTTTACGCAAATTCAGCAGGATATGAGCATCAGCACAGACAAGCACAGGTGGATTATAATGCACAGTGACCCAACTTTGAATCCCAATGACCGCTCTCAAGAATTCAAACTTGATATAGCCTCTCATGGTGTGGTAAATTAGACTCGATAATCGATAGAAGCCATCAGATTGAAGTCCAGCATAATATGAATACTTAAGATCAGCTGGAATGTCCGTTGTCCTATGTATACCTTGTCCCAGTGTAATCTGCAAGAGAAAAACACCCTTTATCTTCTTAACGTCTTCAGTAAGGGCCCATACAGAAAGTCGCACCAGTACACAATCAAGATGAGCATCAACATTTGCTTTACATTTCCATCGCAACGAGACTACCAACGACATACTTGGAATGTGTATAATATCGAGCAAAAGTTGGTTCACAATCGAGATAATAGTTAAACACAATGTAGATTTCCACCTGAATAAATCTACCCGCATCCACACAAATCGAAAATTAAATACTATGCACATGGCCTAAGTTCTCATGCTCTGTATAAAAGATCGGGCCCGAATATATTCTACCTTTGCGAGAGATGTCGAACCCCAAAAGTAACTGAAACCAGGAAGTGAGTAGACAGAGGAAATGAAAGAAATACTCCCATAGATGGAAATAGTTTTTGGCAACCACTGCTTGTGCTCATGTTCACTTGCACTAACCTCGAACCATGCAGCAAGTATGAATGTTTGAGCATCACCATAATTCAATCTCTACTACATTCTCAACCAAATGACTCAAAATCCCATGGCGCAACACCAAACTAATAGTCAGTTTTTGTTCAGCAACAATGTCAGCATCAATAATATGTAAAAGAACAATCAAATGTATAACCGTAAAATCTGAACGGAACCCCAAACGAAAAGTCAATAGAAAAATCAAATGCGCAGAAACAAACTCACCAGCTGAACTGACCATCTCAATAGTAAGTATTCTAGCTAATAGACTGTATTCTTTCTCATACATTGTGACCCATAACAGATTACCATTTCCAACTTCAATATCATTAACATATACATAAACCATTGGACACAGACATGACAATTCAGATTGGTACCCCAATCTTGTAATTGACAGAAAAATAGATTTATCTTTATAAACATCCATTAAGAGTAGCCAATTAAGAAATATCAAGAGAGAAACAAATGTGTTACCACAGAGGGAAAGGTTTTTCATACTTCGACAAGGATACCTTCTAGTAAATGTAGAACATTCTTGAGAAACTACTCTAGACATCATGAGTAACAGAATTTTATTTTTCGTTGACGTTTCAACAAATACGTTCCTTGCATCATGAATTTCAGCATTATGACCACACAATAGAGCAAACAAATTGATAAACCACCAATATGAATCATACCCAAAGCTATGAATCAATTGCTCAAGGGTTTTCTCATAATTAAACGATGATAAAATAACATACTTACCTCGATCAAATGAGCATCGACTATCATCAAGATGTAGAACAAAACAATCCATAGAGAGTAACTTGTTGTGATGAAAGAACAACTCCTTCAAGTACTCAGGATTTTTTCAAAACTCTTCAAAGAAATTGAAGCAAATCTGCATCTTAAAATATTTCACGCCGTTAATTTTGCAAAAAACATTCATATCTGATTTTGCAATTTATTCAGATTGTACCCTCACACCCGGAAGTGAATCAACACCTTCGTTTTCAATGAAGAAAAAATGGGGAATCAATTCCAAGTCGATAGAATCATCTTCGTTATCAAGCACATCAGGAATGGATTCGATTTCTTCAGCCGGAGAGACTATGAAATCAGCAATTGAATTAGCAGAGTCTTCAATCTTAGATCCAGAAATTAAATCGGAATCCAAAGTTGAATTTGAGGTAGCATCAGGAAGACAAATTGGAGTAATAACTTGATTGGATTCAGGTATCAATTTTGCACTAAAAACCTCATGGGATGAATTTGAATTTGGCATCTCCTGACGATTTGTATCCATACCAAATTGTTGACAGAACAGGGAGATGGTGGTAATCGATTCCTTGAGAGGAATCATCTCAGCAGACAAATATCGGACATCAGTAGTGAGGTTCTTAACCGCTTCTTCTAAAATCGATAATTTGTCTGAATGAATTTGAAACTGAACAACTGCTTCTTTCACTGTGGTAATCTTATCTCCACCTCCGTCCATGACTGAAATCAGAATCAAGACTGGATGATACCAATTGTCATGTACTGAAATACAATGACAAGGTTGGAAAGATATTTCGAGGATAAACCTTTCTTAATCCCAAATGATCAAGCCTTATGGTTCACAAGGAACACAGCCTAATCGATAAATCGATATTTTGATTATGATTTTCCTCCCCAGTTTCAGTACAGAGATACTAGCCTTAAAGAGCTAGGATTACTCAACTCGATCTAACGATCACAAGACACCCAGATGGTTACATCTCAACCATCTATTACATTACTAATTAAAAATTAATATTAAAGACTAACTAACAACTGTATTATGATAAGGGACATCCTCTTCTCTTAGGCAGGTACATGACACAAACAACCACACCCAATATTTCGTTTGGAAATATGAATATACAAACTCCAATATGCTTTCAAGAGAATTAACTAGATTTAGACTCAATCTATAAAAAAGTATATCAAATAGTTTATATCTTTATTTCGCAATGTAATCAACAAATCAAACAAATAGAAATCCGCGAGCCTGATTATTATGTGAAACAACTGGAATGGTACCAAAGACCAATATTCAAGGATCGATCAATTTCAATCAACAACCAAGGGTTGGATTTACCAATTGATCGATTCAATGCACAACTTGTGATATTTCAATTACATAACAAAATATAATGAGGAAAAGAAATAACATAAACACTAGAATTTTGTTAACGAGGAAAACCGCAAATGCAGAAAACCCCCGAGACCTAGTCCAGCTTTGAACACCACACTGTATTAAGCCGCTAAAGACATTAGCCTACTACCAATGAACTTCAGACTGGAATGTAGTTGATCCCTAATCAATCTCACAATGATCAAGGTATAGTTGTTCCTTACGTCTTTGAATCCCAGCATGATTCTACGCACTTGATTCACATAGCTGATCTCCCCAGCTAAGAGCTGCTATGACCCAAAGTCGAAGACTTGATAAACAAATATGTCTCACACAGAAAAGTCTATTGGAATAGATAAATCTGTCTTCCATAGAAATACTTATGAGTTTTGTTCCGTCTTTTGATAAATAAAAGTGCACAAGAACCAATTGATAAACCAGACTTATATTCCCGAAGAACAGCCTAGTATTATAAATCACCTCACAATAATCTTAATCATATTATAGTGAAACAAGATATAATTATGGAATCACAAATAATGAGACGAAGATGTTTGTGATTACTTTTTATATTTCTTATCGGAGAATCAATCTCGAGCAAATCTTAGAGAAGATAGAACTCAACACGATATAACAGGGGAAGATCAGAACACGCAACTACAGAGAAAATAGTTTGGCCTGGCTTCACAATCCCAATGAAGTCTTTAAGTCGTCAACCTACAGGGTTTCGTGAAAAACCTAAGGTTAAATGAGAATCGACTCTAGTCGCAACTAGTAACACACATGAGGTGTGGGTATTAGGTTTCCCAGTTGCTAGAGTTATCCTTTATATAGTTTTCAAATTAGGTTTTACAATATTAGTTATCTTGGTAACAAAGTATTTAATATTCACCGTTAGATGAAAACCTAATTAAACCCAAGATAATATCTTTCAACCATTAGATCAAACTTAGCTTGTTATACACAAATGAAATGTACACTCATTTAGGTTTATGTAACCATACCTAAATGTGTACACCATGTTGGATCAACAGTAGTTAACCGAGGTTATCTACATGAACACTCTCATATCAACCTTATTCATCTTAACCATAACTAGTTCAAATGACTCAATTGAAACTAGTTAAAGAGTTGTTCAATTGCTATATTTTCATAGGAGCATATAAGAAACACAATAGAAGCAAAGTCGGTTTGATTCACTCGAATCAATTCGTGAACAAAATAGCCACTGTTCGCAAAGAATGCATTCCTTATTATATAAATGTATTTGTCCATGTTACAACCGATTTTAGAACTTTAACCACTCAAGTATGCAAACGGGTACGCATACTTGAAATAGCCGGACCAAGTTTGGTTTTCGCTAGTATGCGAACGGGTACGCATACCTCCAAACCCAGTAGAAATTTCCGGTCACAAACCTTACGCCAGTATGCATATGGGTACGCGTACTTAGGTTCCCGGACTTCTCAAACCAACAGGTACGCATACAGGTATGCATACTATGGTTCCCGGACATGGTTCACATACATGCAAGAGAGCACAACATGTTTATAATCCAATATTGGTTAAGTGTTCTAAACTCTATTTCAATCATTGAAACATTTTTAGAGGATGAAAATTGTAGGATCCGAACATCGCCACACCAATACTCCTGCGATATTTATAGTGACAGCTTTGCGAGTTAATCAACAACACATTGCGAGCGTTGCAGAAGACAAAAAGAATGACACAACTACTGAGATAATATCGCAAGGCAGATCCGAAATTAAAGGACAGCTTAGCTGTGATCCAATATGTAATTACCCTATATAAAGAAACCTAGTAGATTTAGAGGGGAGATGATATATTTTTGAGTGTTGAAGAAAGTCTTGAGGAGAGAGAAAATTCTAGAGAGTGGTTGTATTCTTAAATTCTTCCATTCCTTGTAAACATTTCGGAGAATCAAATAAGAAAGTGTTGTTTTTAATCTTCAAATATGTGTTAATTACTGTAAATTCTTATCAAGGGTGTAGTGTAGGTTTTCCTGCAACTACATTTTGGCGCCCGAATCATGGATTGAATTAACGAAAATCATAGAAAAAACGATGTTGAAGATGAGAATTATTCAATATTAAGAAGATAATTGATTAAATCGGTGAAATAGTTGAAGGAAAAATGATTAGAGCTAAAGAAAATTGTAGGAAATTGGAGTGCGGTATGATAACAAGAACAATGGTCGACAAATTCCACGAAAACATTAAAGGGAAGATACATAAACGAGATTTTGAAGGAAAAAAAATTATGGCAGTGGAGAAATTATCACCATTGAAAGAGTGGGAAAAGCAGAAAATCACATTTACAGCAGCAGAAATACCAATAGAAAATTTGAATCATACATCTCCTTTGGTAGTTACGGTATCCGTTATACAAATGAAAAAGGGAAAATCAACAAAGTCTGCAGAAGAATGGGTTGTAAATAGAACTTTAGTGAACGCATGAAGTTCTGTAGATATAATATTTTATCATGCATTCAAGAAAATGGGATACAGAGATGAAGAAATGTCTTTTTCAACATATCATATTCATGGCTTTGGAAAATCTTTAACAAAACCTAAAGGAGAAATAGTGGTACGAATTCCGCTAGGAAAGATTGAAACACAAGTAACATTATGTGGGGTACACATGGAATCGCCGTACAACATGATATTGGGAAGA
This sequence comes from Papaver bracteatum, assembly GCA_023529315.1. Lineage (NCBI taxonomy): Eukaryota > Viridiplantae > Streptophyta > Magnoliopsida > Ranunculales > Papaveraceae > Papaver > Papaver bracteatum. Next base: position 2,307,498 of record JAJJWX010002629.1, read on the forward strand.
CCATGGATACATACAATCAAGGTTGTAGCATCAACATTACATCAATGCATCAAATTTCCTATGCCCGATGGAATTGGAGAAATTAGAGGAGATGCTGATCTCGCGAAGCTGTGTTATCAAATTGAAGTAAGAATTTATGAAGAGCGTCCAAAGTTGCGAAAAACTCGCAGAAAGATGGCGAAAGAAACAAAGAAAGAAGAGGAATTTAAAGTTTACATGATAAGAGCAAAAGAAGGAAATGGAATACCCAGCGAAATCTCGCAAGAAGGAGATGAACTCATAAGAGATGTAAAAACCTCAACACCAATGGGAGAGCCTGAAGCCAGCTACACCGCAGTAGATCCAACAAAAGAAGTAAATGTTGGAAGTAAAGAAGAACCTAAGATGCTGAAAATTGGAATGAAGATGGATGCAGATGAAGAAGAACGAATCGTAAACCTCTTGCAAGAGTATAAAGACATCTTCACATGGAATATGGATGAGATTCCTGGAATAGAACTTTCAGTTGCATGTCATAAGCTAGAAATTAACAAGGAGGTAAGACCATTTAAACAAAGGATAAGAAAAATCGCAACAACATACCATTCCCAAATAGAAGAAGAATTACAGAAGATGATCGATGCGGGAATTATAAGGCAAGCAAAATATCCGGAATGGATTGCAAATATGGTGGTGGTTCCAAAGATGAATAAAGGGATAAAAATTTGTATAGATTTTACTGACTTAAACAAAGCTTGTCCAAAAGATAGATTTCCATTACCATATATTCCTCAAATGGTTGAATCAGCAGCGGGAAATGATAGAATATCTTCATTAGATGGGTATAAAGGATATAATCAGATCCCTCTCGCTGAAGAAGATCAAGAGCACACCGCATTCTTTGCTCCAAGACACTACACCATATCCTGGTTTTAGCCACACTTAATTTGCGGAAGTGCACAACGGATATAAACGTTGTACATTCTATAACATTAATAAACGTTGCACAAAAAAAATTCATTTCGTTTATTAAAATTAATTAGTGGTGTAACATATATTACCGTTGCACTTTTTTGGTTTTTTCGTAATATACATTTATTTTATTAATTTTATGATTTGTTTTTCTTAAATATTTTAAAAAAGATTAAAATTGGTTCCCCCAATTTTTCCCTCTCAATCTTTCACCCAATCCATTCTCCTTCTCAATCTTAAAATTAACAAAAATTTCCCCTCATTTTTTCCCTCTAATTTCATCACCTTAGCACACTCAATAAAGATCAAAAAAAAAAAATCTGACACATTTAATACTTTTTATTCTCATTTTCAAAGAAATAAAAATAATAACTATCCCTATTTATATTTCCTATATCTCTCTCTCTCTCATTCTATTTTCATTTCTTTTTCGTGAAAACCTAGTCCGAGAGAAGAGACACAGTTTTCTCTTTTTTCTTTTGTTCTTCACCAAATCTGCTTAGATTTAAGGTTTCTCTTGAACTTCAAACCCTCGATTGAACAAAACTTATAATCTAATCAAAACCCATCTTCAAGAATGTCGATCTACAATCTATAATTTTTTTTTCTAAACCTAATTGTTCACTGAAATCTAAAATCAAATCATTCAACCTTTGATTCAGCAACAGTTTATTGGATTATCATCAGGTATAAATTAGTTTGTGGTTAATTTTATTTTCATCTGAAATCATTTGATAGAGTTAGGGTTTTTGAAAAGGGGTTTTTGGGTATTCTTGTTTTGAGAAATGATTTCTACCTTAAATACTTTTGTTTCGGCTGATTGATTCAGATAAGATGACTTATTGAATGATTCTACTACTTTTAGTTCTACATAATCTTCCTAATTTATATTTGTAAGACCTAGGGTTTCAGATGAAGTTGAGTTCATAATTACCTACTTACTGAGATGTGTAAGGAGTTAGAATTTGATAGAGTTTGGGTTCTATAGAAAGTTTTGTTCTATAAATCATCATGAAAGTTGGGTTCTACAGAAAGTTAGCTAATTTTAATTAGAAGTCTTGTTTCAGATTTTTATTAGATTGTTTAGAACTGTTTTGGCCTGATTTTACGCATGTTTGGTATTCAACTGGATTGGAGACTTTTTGTTGATTAACATATCTCTCTGAATGAGGATTTCAAGATGGTATTAAGTATCCAGTTCACTTGATGCTTATGAGCTATGTCAGTTGCAGTTCCAACTATCCTGTACCCCTGACAGTTATACTTTCAACAAATTTGATGTATTCATATCTTGGTTTAGCTGTAGGATTGTACATATAATTTTTAAATATTTCTTCAATAATTTCATATTGACGTTAAGAGCTCGAATTCAATATACGTTAATACTGATAACCAGATAAGTTTGTTATGTTCTTATATGTTCTTTGAATTTACTCTTGTATTTATTATGTAGTGTAAGATTTAAATAGTCACTTAGTCTGAGTCCTGAAGTTCTAGAATGTTTTTTTGTTTAATTATAATGTTTGTTTTGAGAATCCAATACATCTAAGATCTGATTTACACTCAGTTGAAAGATTTGTATTCGTAATAGAAATTGAATTGAAAGCTTGCTGCACTTGTCTTCTTCACTGATTTACACCAAGGCTCTAGATACAATTGCTCTCATGTTGAAATGGTGATTTTTCTTGCAGAAATACCAAAGCTTTTAAGCTATTTAGTGTGTTATGAGACTGTCTACCACTGTACCTTCATATTAAGAAACAACACCTCTGAATTTTGTTTCTTTTAGCATCCTTGTCTCAAAGTTTGAACCAAATCTTTCTGCACATTTTCCCTTAAGTGATTTTACTTGCTGAAGCACCATAGCTCCACAGACAATGTCTGTCACTTAGGGTTTTGGTCATTTTGTTGGATTTTGATACCCTTGTTTTGTAATTAAGTTCATTATGTTATTGGGACACAAGATTACTGGTCGTTAATTTGTGGTTTACTGACTGATTTATTTAGAATAATTGCCGAAGGGTGTGGTGTTTGCTTAGTCTTTCACGACTCCTTGATGAAACAAGTCTAACATTTATCACGAAACAAGTTCATTATGTTCTTTGAATTTACTCTGTGCAGCAAGTTTTCATTGTTTAGAATGTTTTCATAAAAAATAAGGCATCTTTTCCTACTGGTTTACGTTGAGTTTTATGTCTATCTCTAGTCTTAAAACTTTAGCCGTATGCACTTAAATGAGTTTTCCAGTGTACACATATCTAGAAAAAGTCAAAAGCTGCAAGACTAGTGTTTTGCAATAGTCAAATGAGAAACTTGAAGGCTAGCGATAAATGATGAAACCAATCGCGAAATGAATGTTAAATTGATCTTGTTTTATGGATCAACCTCACTTCCTGTATGTAGTTGGTTAATAAGGTTATTATGGGAGTACCCTAATTGCATGTAAATACCTCTCTCAGTACTCAAAGTTATATGTTAATATTGCTCCAGAAAATCTATGGAATAGTGCAACCCCAATTTTATATATACATTTTCGTGTTCTTAATAATGTTTCCTTTACTCATGTAGGATGTGAGTTGGAGCCTGAGTTTGTGACAGAGTTAGCAAAAGAGATATTTAAGAGGCCCAAACTTAAGAACCACTCACTTGGATTGAAAAGATCTGGAGCAGTCAAGTCTTCCAATCCTGTTCCATCATTGGAAAAGAGAGGCATTCCTATCATCACCAAAGGTGAACCAATTATAACATATTTCTTTTTCTTACTCAGCTTATTTCACTGAATCTTATTAGTTCGGCAGTTATGAATGATAAATCCAATTTTAATGGTATGCGCACTAAACTCAATCTTGTTGGTTGTTTACTTATAAGGTACTGACGTATTGGATGTTAATCGCGTAGAGAGTTTTGTTAGGTTTTCTTCTATTCTGTAATTTTTTAGTGTAATTTATAATCTGGTTTTGTTAGTGTTGTAGAATGTATGGGAAAAGTTGGATGTTTGAAGATAGGTTTAGTCATGCATTTAGAACAGGAGTGGATGCTTTTATTTCATTTGCATATAAGAATAGACTAGGAGATTCAATGTACTGTCCATGTCCTTGTCGTGTTTGTCGGAATTCAAAACCTAAGAAATTTGAACAAGTGAGGCATGATTTAAAAGTGAATGGTATGCTTGAATCATATAGATTTTGGTCACTGCATGGAGAGAAGTCTAGACCAGCATCGAAAGTATTTACCGCAAGTTTAGAGTAGTTGGTTCAAGAAGAAACACCAGTGGAGCCTGTAGAGGAACATGTTGAAGAGGACAGTAGAGATAATGGGTGCAGGTTAAACGATTTTGTTGATAATGCATTCGGGATTTTTGAAGGGATCTAGCATGCCAATGTAGATGATTCTCAACATCCGTTTACTCAAGACCCAAACCTTGGTAAGAAACACGATAAGTACAAGAAGTTAGCAGAAGAGAAGATATATCCAACGTGTGAGAATGGCGAGATAACACTTTTTGTTATCATCGAACTGCATCATTTAAAGAAGACTTTTGTCTAGTCTGGGAATAGTGTTACTCACCTGTTGGGGTTACTCAGAAAATGGTTTCCAGAAGGAAACACTTTCCCTGCAAAATACCCCGCAATGAAACAGACGTTGCAAGATCTTGGAATGAAGGCTGAGAATATACAAGTCTGTGAAAATCATTGTGTGTTGTTCCGTAAAGAACATGATAATGTGGTAGAGTGTCCGACTTGTGGAGCTTCAAGGTACAAAGTCAAACAAGGGAAAGATGGAATATTGAAGGTAACAAAAGAGCGTGTTAGAGTATTGAGACATTTTTCACTACCATAAATACTTAAGAAATTTTATACTATACCTTGGATCTCTAAAGATATGACGTGGCATGATCGATCAGAAGTTTCTTATGACTATATGCGTCATCCAGTAGACTCCTTGTAATGGCAAAATATGAAGACTAGGTTTCCTGATTTCGCAAGTGAAGCACGAAATGTGTGGCTTGGAATCTCGACAGATGGTTTTAATCCTCACGGCATCTAATCTACCGGTTACAGCTGCTGGCCAATTATATTGGTTCCTTACAATTTTCCACCATCGCTATGTATGAAGGCAGAGTTTCAAATCTTATCGCTACTAATACCAGGACCAAAGGCGCCGGGTCAAGACATCTGCGTTTTTCTCCAAGTATTGATAGAGGACCTAACAGAACTTTTGGAGGGTGTTGATGCTTTCGATATGCGTTTAACAGAGACATTCAAGTTGAGAGAAATTCTTATGTGGGGTATTCATGATTTACCTGCATATGGAAATCTTTCTGGGTGTGTAGTTCATGGTTACAAAGTGTGTCCTGGTTATGCAGATGAGACGGAAAGTAATTGGTTACCTCACTCGCGCAAGATTGTGTACAGAAATTTCCGAAGATTTCTTAAGACGAATCATCCTTTCAGGTCTGGTAAATGATGAAAAGTTCTTTAATTATTTTGATTATTCTTTTTGTATATTATTTTTTGGATTTATGGATAAACTTTAGGCTGATTAGTGTTGCATATGTTACTACTACAAAGTTTAGATGTAGCTGGTAGTGACATGAATGATCCATCTCTAAATACTAGTTGGTAGATTAGAGGTTACGAGTTCGGTTCTTGCAATTCCTCTGTTCAATTTTATCACAATTTCCAAGAGAACAATCCAATTTTAACGCATAAAATGTGATGTGAAAAGTCTTTAACTAGATGGAGTAATTAGTACAGTTTTATCTTTAATGCTGCTGCATTATATGATGTAAATTTACAGTTTATTTTCTTATGCGCCTTAGAGTTTTGTACTTGTAGGAATATCTGTATGGTTTTCATTCACTTGGGGAATTTGAGGTTGCTGAGATGCATAAATTTTAGCATGCTTATTCTTAATTATTGATGTAGCTGACCAGAAAGTATATTCTTCACGCCCGCTATATTGATTAAGTCTATTACTAAATTGCATATATTTTAAGCATGCTTAGTATTCTAGTGTGAAAAGGATTCATCTTGACAAGAAACTGAGTTAAAACAACATGTTGACTATTTCTTAATTTTTGGTTCAGTTCTTCAGTTTTTGTCAAGCTTGGTTTGGTCATATCTGATGGTCAGTTTAGTTATTAATTTTTGAAATTTTGACTGGTCAATTGAAAATGAATTGCATTAGTAGTGATAATTTTAGTGTCCTCTTTTCAGGTCAGGAAAGTATATGGGACTCAAAACAAAGGAAAAGGGATTTGCACCAGTTCGATTAACTGGACAAGAAGTAATGGCGAAGACCAATCATGTTCACTATGTTCCTGGTAAGCTTACCAAAGATGGTAAGAAGAGAAAGAGAGATTTTTATGAAGTTGATCCCGAAGATATTGATTCACCAACTAAAGCGTTTTACAAGAGGTCGAGGTTGCTGGATATTCCAACATGGGTTCGTCATTGTATTGATGTAATGCACATTGAGAAGAATGTTACTGAACATCTTGTAGATGCTTTTCTTGACATAAAGAAGAAATCGAAAGACAGTGTGTGTGCTAGAAAAGACATGAAGACTCTGAATATTCAGATTGGTCAGTGGATCACTGAAGATCCTAAAACTGGTAAAGAAATCATACCTGACGCTCCTTATATTTTGAGCAAGAAGGAGAGAAATGACTTTTTGAAGATATTAAAAGACATGAAGTTTCCGATTGGATTCTCGTCAAATCTTGGAAACAATGTCACCCTTCAACCTCCTGGTCTGCATTCTCTGAAGTCATATGACTTCCATATGATTATGAAATATATGTTGTCGATGCTGCTCCAACATGCTTTCCCGCGCTACCCAGACCTTCGGAGAGCTCTTCAACAAATCAGATTATTTTTTAGAATAATGTGCTCGGAAGTTTTGATCAAAAGTGAACTCCAACAAGCCAAATTCATGGTTTCAGAGGCATTATGTGTTCTGGAAAAGTATTTCCCCCTTCGTTTTTCGTTATCAGCATCCATTTGGTGGTGCATCTTGCTGACGAAACTCTAGCTTGCGGACCGGTTAGATTCCGATGGATGTATCCATTCGAGAGGTAATTGCTTTCAAATATTTTGATCACATGTAGTTCCATACTTAGACTTGTTTGTGGTATATAAAATTAAGAATTATGTTGTTACGCATGGCAATGAAAATTTATAAAAACATTCCAAGCAACATGCGTTACCCTGAAGGTTCGATCAAAGAAAATCATCTCACATCGAAGGTGTGGTTTATGCAATGGAGCACGTTTCAAACTCCAAGGATGGCAATCACAAAGCCACACGGGAAGCTTTCTTGGATGCCGATTCTGAATACAGTGATGAAGGCCCCGATGGGTTTGGAGATAAGTCAGCGATTCTATCTGATGTACAATTCATACAGATAGTTATATGGGTGCTATTTCGTCGTGAAGTAGAAGGTCTTGAAGATTACTATGCGTAAGTACCTCTTATATTTGATTCAATTTTTTTAAAATGTGATTGTACCATGAGTACCAAATGAGTGAGATCTTTTTAGTCTGGAAATAATGTAGTAGTGTACAGTAATTTGGATGGATGTTTAGACTTGTTTAGACTAAATTCTTGTTCAGACTTGTTTTAATCCCAACTCCCAAGTTCCTTTGATATCCAGAACACTCCTTTTACATGTTACTATTTTGCAGTGAATACTGTGATGAGTTGTTGGTTGATACGAATGGGAGCACGACTAATGAAATAAAACGACAGACAAATTTCATAAAATGGTTGTATAATAAGGTAACTATTTTATGACATTGTTGATTTCGTATTTTGCTCATCACTTTTATGTATTTTCATTGTAACTAACAAGTCTTGTAATGTTCCAGTTGGTGAAAGAACGCAAAATGAACTCCAAATTGTGGCGTCACGTAAAAGGGCTTGTTTGAGCAAAGGAATATAACAAGTACATGGTCAATGGTTATACCTTCTCATCCAAGTCAAATGATTCAAGTCGCATCGCACAAGATAGTGGCGTTTGTATGGAAGCAACTATTGCATATATGGCAAGTAGTAAATATAAAAACCTTGTTGATGGTGTAACCAAGTGGTATGGTGTGGTTAAACAGATATTAGAGCTTGACTACACAGAGTTTAAAGAGGTGGTATTTTACTGCGATTGGATAAAGGTCGAGAACAAAAGTCGTGGGGTGTAAAATATGTCCTGATTCCAACTTGGTGTTGGTTAATTTGAATAATTTCAGAAGTTCAGATGGTGACTTTGATGAACCTGCCATACTCGACTTTGAGGCTTCACAAGTGTTTTATTCGACAGATTTGGAGGACACTGAATGGTCTATTGTAATTCAATCTCCAAGGAAGATAACTAGACTAGCAGATGACTTATTGAAGCCTGAATTCGGAGAATTCCAGTCGATATTTCAAGATGAACCCCATTTGAAATCTTTGCTAGTAACACGCAATAGTTAAATGTTGATTGTGTTGTAGTTATACTTTTTTTATTGGGTGAGAATGTAGCTTTTATTTTTTAATAGGCAGATCACAACCTTGATATAATGATATGCCTTCTGCTCTTTATTTAATATTGATTCTTAGTGTGATTTTACTAATACTTCATATTCATATTTGCAGTACAACATGTCCAGCTCTACTCGAGATACGACATCACAACAAAACATGTCCAACTCTTCTTCATGTAAACCGAAGAGGTGCATCAAACTTGACCAAGGTTTGAATCCTGTGGGAGTAAGTGCCACCAAATTGTCTATTAGAGCAGGAGAGATCATAAGAAGTCATGTTCCTATTAACTTCACTGACTGGAGGATCGTGCCTGATAATTTCAAAGATGATGTTTGGGAAGCTTTATTGGTATTTCCTTTATTCCTGGAATTGTTGACATTTGTATTTCTACTACTATTGATGTTACTGTACTTAGTGTTTAACAACATAAACTGTATCTCAGGGGGAATTTGAATTTCCTGTCGACCCAAATCTTTGTCGCCCTGTTATAGAACGAGGATTTCCGTCATTGTACCGAAGACATAATAATGACTTGAGGGATATGGTCAAATGAGTACGTAAGAAAAGATCAAAGAAGAGGCGTGCATTATCTAAGGATGGGTCTGTTGTACCGGAGGAAGATGCTGAAGTACCAGAACCAAAAGAACTCACTCCAGAATTTTGGGAAGCTTGGAGAGATAAAGTTCCACCTGGGATTAATCGAAATGTTTGGCATGAGTTTGTTGACCATGAGAAGAAACCTGAGACGATCGCAAGGAATGCCGCAAATTCAGAACACATGAAACAAGCCACTGTCTGCCATACACTTGGGCGATGCTCATACAACAACAAAAAATATAAACTGGTAACTTTATTTGATCTATAACTAATGGTTAGTATAACGATAGAGGTTTTGTGCTAATATGATAAACCATTTTTGCAGGATGATTCAGGCATTCTACAAATACAAGAAGATACTACAGACAAGTGGTTGTTGGGACACTAGCGGCATGATGGGAGTGTGCATCCTAGTGCGATCGATGTACATGTAAGTATTATCTGTTTCTTACTCTTAAGTAACATGCATAACTACACTTATTTCACTGCTACTATCTCTTATTTGTTGATGCTAACCACCAAGTTTCGATTATGAAATTACAGAAGAAAGTATCAGAAGCTAAAGCGAAGCATCAAGAAGCATGAACAAGTGGTGGAAAAGGAACTATGATTTCAGAGGTACTGGAAGATGTGTTTGGAGAAAACAGAAAAGATGTTATTCGTGGCTACTCATCCAATATTTCGAAGAACAATGCTTAGGTGGCAACAATTGCGTATTATGCTTTTCAAACAAGACAGTCCGAAAATGAGGATAAAATGAACACGATTCAAACTGAAGTTACTAGTTTGGGTTCCAGAATGGGTGGTGTTGAAGGTGCAGTGGGGTCTTTGAATGGTAAAGTCGATGTAAGTGTTCTCATCTTACTTGTCGTGTATCAGTAAATAAGTTTTATACACATTGAATGATGTGTGCTAATTTTAACCTGTTCTTGTTCACAGGCAATATTACAGTTACTAAGAGCTAATGGTTCTGCACCGGCAAGTACCACCAACACTCCTATAACAGTCACTCCTAGCCCATAGAAAGGGTCCACTACTTATCCTGTTGGTGGAAGTCATCATGTTCAGGATAACGAGGAAATTGGATCTCGTGTGGTTAGATCTGGGAAAGTTGAGATACTAAACAATAAAGATCAGGTTGTTTCACTAGGGAGTATAAAGGATGGTTCGGATGTTGAATACGTACATTGTGTAAAGGTGAAGCCGAATGAGAGGAAGGTCTATATGGAGGAAGTGTATGACCAAACAGCAGTTATTTGGGATGCCCCTCAAGGAGACGGTTATCACTTCTTAAAACAACTTCCACTACCTGCTTTTGTGAGATGGGGAGATAATAGGCTGCAACCTGCAGTTAGTGCATCTTTTTAAGATCGGGCGAGAATATGACATCCTACATCCTACTTTTTTGGGGGTATTTTGACTGAAGGAAGATTGATCCATGCAATGGCAAATCATATTGACCTCTCTTTTTTGGTTTTTTGACTTATGAAGATTTCTCAACACAATGGCGAATCCTACGGACTTCTTTCTTTTTTGGGTGTGTTTTGGTTGTAGGAAGATTAGACAGACTATGCATCTGTATACTCTGTCTTTAGTAGTTGTTTGTAGTTTTCTGTGCCTAACGGATTATATATATGTATATATATATATTGTATCTTATTGTTTTTGATGGTCAACCCCTTTTTAACTCCGCCAATGCAAATGCGTTGCCGGTCCCAAGCCCGGATAAAGGAAGAGGGAAAAGGTTGGTGTATATATTCATGTTATTGTCTTTCCTTTTTCAGGTTGCAGTTTAACTCCATGCTAACCTGTCATTATGAAGCTGTTGGACAGGTACTTATAAATGGGATGTCGCAGCCAGAAGACCAACAACTTTTGGTGATCTCCCAGGTTTGTCACTCTCTTCTTTCAATTTAAATTTCAACTTTTTTTTTCCTTAAGCTGTAGCTTATACTCAATCTAATGGATAGAAGATACTTTCTAACCATGTACAGGGTAGTTGTTCTACAAGCTAAGAATGCAAGGAAAGCAAGTGAAGATAATCTATCGACTTATTCAATACCTACAGGTAGTTGTTTTATGATCTCAAAGACATGCAAACATTAGAGTACCCAAGTTCTTATTTTTGTCGAATTTGGAGTCATTAAGGGCGATGTTTCATTGCTTTATAATGTATCTTTTTTTTTTGTCCCAAGCTCTTCTTTTCTTGTTCGCATATCTGTTATGAAGTAATTCAGTATCTCTAACAACTTGGAAAATCGCTCATTTCATAGTTAACTAGTTTTCATGGTTATCTAACTGATATTTCACATTTGTATTTTTTGTTTTTGTTGTGTATGAACGCGCCCCAGAGGAGTTCTCTGGATTTGAGGAACCTTGGACCACCAGCCCCCCCCACCCCCATCTTCAATAATGCATACTTTATGTGAGTCTTCGTTCCTCTTATTTTGGACCTGTGACCCTTTTGATGTCAACTCAACGAGTAACATAAGATAATCAAGAGTTGAACTTATTATGAATTTCTTAGAAACTTAAAATTACGTATTTTATAGATAATACTTTATTTTTTTGGTTTGGAAGGTATATTACTACCATCCTTTTTCAGCGGTTCCCCATTCAGCTAAGCTATATAATGATCTTAGGTGGAATGTTACTGGACCTAAAGGTTTTGAGGAAGTTATGCATGCGAGATGCAGTCAGGTTAGTTTCCATCTCTATGTAAAATCTGGCCGCTTTTCTAGTCTTATATTAATTTTTTTCTTTCACTTGTACTTCCTAAGATGGTTATTTTCTGGTTTAGGGTCATCAAGTTCAAGAGGATATTGGAAGCTTCTGGTGGTTAGTTTTCTAGATACTTGCATTAGTTTCTTTGTAAAGAAGTGCTAATACTATCCTCATTACCACCATCTTACTGTTGTAGTATTTATTTATTTTTTCCTTAAAAGTATGGTTTTCCTGTGATGGAATCCTATCCATGAGATGTTGGACAATATAATTTAGTTCATTAGAGAAACGGTCAAACACTCAGTAATGATAATCGCTATTTATTCCTGGAAATGTTTATTGTCATGCTAAGTCAAATCCAATGAATGTTTTATAGGTAAAGAGCACTTGTCACCTTGGATCTGCTGAAATTTTCAACTGTCTGTTTCATATCATCATAGAAAGGTAAAAAGGTAATTTTTTTTTGGGCAGAAACTCTTTTTAATATCAGTTCGATAGTAAACATTGTCATTAGTAATATAAAGCAGACCTAAGTTGATTCCTTACTCAGTTGTGGGAAAAAATTTCCTCTTGCAGTATAGCATTCTACCTGGAAATTTTATGCGATCACATCGACTCTACCGGTATGTAAAGAAAATTATACACCAATTTATTTTACCTGTTATTTCCCAAAAATTGAACATACTTCACATATGTGGTACTTTCTTTGAGTTCAGAATTGGATTCTAATTCTATCTTGTACTCTGCAGGATTGAGTTAATGTTCTTCCACCTGTGGTAGTGTTTGGAATGCTAAAGACTTCTTAGAATGTAACAACATAAGTTTAGGGTTTTCATAATTTGAAATTCAAAAACTTGCATTCATAACATTAGGAATTTTGTATGGGTTTATGGTTTATCTGTCTACTTTGTTGATGATGAATCATTCTTGATGGATTGTGATGATCAATAATCATTCTTGATCAATTTTAATGATATTGAGGTTCCTAAATTGGGTCTTCTCGTTCTTCTAGAACTAGAATGGCATATGCATGTAGGTGCAGAATCAATTTATATTCGGGTACAGAAATCTGCCGGAATTACAGCCGGCGGTAAAAAAATTTTTACCTGAATTTTATTTTGTAACGGATATAAACGTAGGAAAAACATCCGTTGCACAAATCACCTGAAATGAGCAACGGATATAACTGCAACTAAACAAATAAACCGTTCAAAGAAAACCAGAATGGGACCCACAAAACCGTTATTCTTTAAATAATAACCGTTGCACAAATTAAGTTATACGTTGTACAAATTTGAAGAAAAAAAACGTTGTACCAATAATTGTGCAACGGATAAGTTGTGTTGCACAACAATGCGCAACGCCATTTTTCCAACAAATATAACCGTTGCACAAAATATGCGCAACGTTTATAAACGCCACAAAAAAGTTGTTTTGGTGTAGTGAGAGGATTGTATTGTTATACAAATATGCCCTATGGTTTACGAAATGCTAGTGCAACATATCAAAGAATGGTGGAAAAAGTGTTTGCAAAATGGATCCATAAAATACTAGAAGTATATGTAGATGACATGCTAGTCAAAAGTAAAGAAGCGAAAAACCATGTGCAAGACTTGAAGGAAATTTTCGATCAAATGCGACATTTTAACATTAAGGTGAATCCCAAAAAATGTACTTTTGGAGTAGCTTCAGGAAAAAAATTTGGGGTACATTGTGTCAAAGGAAGGAATACAAGTTGACCCAGATAAAGTACAAGCAGTTCGTGATATGCCAACGCCCACAACAGTAAAAGATGTGCAGAAGTTGAATGGACTCTTAGCCTCGCTAGGGAGATTCATCTCGCGATCTTCAGATAAATGCAAGCATTTCTTCAACATACTCAGGAAGGGTACAAAGTTCAAGTGGACAGATGAATGTGAGAAGGCTTTTCAAGGGATTAAAGAATATTTAATGAACATATCTATCTTGCAGAAGCCAGAACCCGGAGAAGAATTATTGATCTACCTTGCGATAACTTCACATGCATTAAGTGCAGTATTATTGCGAGTAGACGCAAGAATAGAAAAACCAATCTATTACATCAGCAAGATATTTAATACTGTAGAGAAAAATTACTCGAAGATTGAGAAGTTAATTATGGCATTGGTTTATGCAACCTTTAAGATTTGCATCTATTTTCAAGCACATAAAATAAAAGTATTAACAAAGGTACCTATAGATTCAGTAATGAAGAATTCTAAAAGATCAGGCATGGTTGAGATATGGAATGCACAAGTAGGGCATTTCGAAATCAAATATGAAATCTTATCCTCGCCAAAATCACAAGCTGTAGCAGATTTTTTAGCAGAATTTCCTCTAGAAGATGATGAAGCTGTAGAAGAAATGATGGACATAGAGGAAGAACATGGAGATCCAAAATATCTATTAAAGGAACCCAACATGTGGGAAATATTGGTGGATGGATCATGGGGAAGGTATTGGAATTGGAATTGTCTTTATTTCACCAGAAGGAGAAAAAATGGCTTTTTCATTTCGTTTGGAGTTCACATCCACTAATAATGAAACGGAGTATGAAGCCATAGTGCATGCGTTAAAATTCACAATAGAAATGAAATTGGAAAATGCTAGAATTACTAGTGACTCGCAATTGGTCATTCTCCAGATAAAAGAAGAATACACAACAAATGAACCATCTTTGAAGAAATACAAGAAACTTGTTGAAGAATTATCTGTGAGAATTCCAAAAATAAAATGGAGACATATATCAAGAAAAGATAATAGACTCGCAGATGCTTTTGCTTTTATATCTAGTATGATGATAAATCCAGTTGCGAGATGCATAAAATTTCAAACACTTGTATCACCCTCAGTCAATAAGGAAGAAGAAGATGAAGTAGATGTGACGATGATAGAAGGTGGTGAAGAAGAACCCAAAGGCAATATTGCAGACTGGCAAGCAGAACTTCATGCATATTTGGCAAGAGGGGAGACACCAAGAAATAGATTAGAAACACATAAGTTAAAAAGCCGAGCAACAAATTATGAATTAAGATATGGAGTATTGTATCGCAAATCTTTTAATGGACCATCGATGAGATGCTTGACACGGGAAGAAGGACAAAAGGTGTTAAAAATGTTGCATAGTGGAGACGTTGGTAATCACAGTGGAGGAAGATCTTTGGAATACAGAACAAAAATGCAGGGTTATTATTGGTCATACATGCATGAGGACGCAAAGCAACTTTCAAGACGATGTGAAGATTGTCAGCGATATGGAAAGAAAATACATGCACCAGGAGCACCATTGTCATCCTCAACCAGTGTGTGGACTTTTGGAAAATGGGGATTGGATATTGTGGGACCATTTGGACCAGGTTCTGGACAAAGAAGATATCTAATTGTCTCTACAGATTATTTCACAAAATGGGCAGAAGTAAAGGCAGTGCAACACATCCGCGACAAAGAAATTTTTACATTCATATTTGAAAATATAATTTGCAGATGCGGGATTCCTGCACAGTTGGTATCTGATAATGGAAAACAATTTGAAGGATAAAATATCGAATTGTTACTTAATGCATTTAAGATTAAATGTGGAAAATCAACACCACTGTATCCACAGGCCAATGGACAGGCAGAGGCAAAAAATAAGACAATTGCAGATATATTGAAGAAGAAATTAGAAGGACATCATAAGGCATGGTGCGAGCAAGTACATAATGCAATATGGGCTTACAATACAACTAGACGGGAAGCTACTGGAATGTCACCTTTTTGTTTGACATATGGGGTTGAAGTTGTGTTACCAACAGAAGTTTCTATTCCTACAACAAAAAGAGAGGCTTGGGAGAAGAATCTCAGTGCTGGTATGATTCTGAATAAACTTGATGAGTTGGAAGAAAAGAGAGAAAAAGTTGATGGGTATTTTCAATGATGTTGTAGTAAAAAGGTTCTTTGAGACTTGTGAAGGAAGATTTTTTAGACTTTAATTTTTTATAAATAAAAATAACAAACTCAATTAAAAAGTGTTGTGAAAATTAAAGAGAGACTAGGGCTAGGATTCCACCAAATATTCAAATTCATGTAATTTTCACTTATTTATTCTAAACCATTATAACTCATTCAATAAGAATTTTAACTTTGTTTCTTTGCCTAAGGTAGATTCTTAAAATATTAATTGTAAATCTTAAGCATGGCATATCAAAAGAATTAATCCTAAGCATAAACCATCAAACGAAATGACAATTAATTAAGAATTATTTTTTTCTAATTTTAGTTTAATGCAAATAGTCAAATAAGGAATTAAATAGATTTACCACATGATGAATTTTGGTTTCCTCCATTGCCCCAGAGGATGGGTTTAGCTCCTCATATTGGAAACACGCTCAAAAGAATTTTTCATTGCTCGAATAGGTAAAAAACAAGAGAAAAGTGCTAATACAGAGATTTGCAACACTTTTGCGGTGTTGCAATAAACTGTTACAGAGATCGATATAAAGGAAGTGTCTCTCTAACTGTAGCTTATAAGACTGCTAAGAAACTGTTGCAATAACTGTAGGATGAACGACGGTTTCAGGGGGTCTTATGTTCTTCGTATTCTTCCCATGTAGCAGCAGAAAATTTTTCTCTGCAACTCGATTCTCGCTTCTGTCTTCTCCCCCAAACTCTCCGTCCTCTCTCTGTGATATCCCAAGAGTCTATTTATATTCAACAGTATCCAAATCTACTCGGTTTAATGCAGAATATTTACTCTTTAATTCATTATTCTCCACTGCCATTACACGAAGATTACTTCCCTTTTTTCTTTTCTGTTTTTGATTCTTACGCGTCTTCTAGTGTTCAATTCCTACAAGCACTCTGATTACACGTTCAACATGCTTAAAACACACGAAAATATCTCAAAGACAGCTTCAAAATCCCGGGATATCCTCACGTGAATGAATATGCCCTGTTTTCTTCCAATGTGAGAATTAACCCATTTTAATCGAGACTAAACCCATTACCAAGCCTGTCTTCGTAAAACAGATTGATATTAATCCAATTCCACGTCCAAATCCGACCAAAAATGTCCTGAAACCAAAACAGAAGATCACGTTGTATCTGCAGTTCTCGAAGATTGTTTTCCCGCCAAAATTTGTTTTGAAGAAGATGAGGTTTCCCTGAATCCGAGGAGCGGGTGCCTTTAACATATGGGGTCGCTGGGATGTCCCTTATCCAAATTGAGGGTGCCTTTAGTATGTTTCTCCGGGGGTCCAAAAAAAACTTTCCGAGAAACGTTTTCCACACAAGTGTATTTCTCCAAAAACACCTAAACAAACATAAAAACACCATAATAAGTACAAATTCAAGCACTAACAATAGAGACACTGAGGACAATTCAGACACAAAAATGTGTCTACCAAAAGCCCTACAACATATGGAAAACTATCAACGGAGATTAGCTCCCAAGTATAACAAACGTGTAAAAATACGTAAGTTCCAACCAGGTGATTTAGTATTGCGGGAAACACCAGTGTATCAGCGAGAAAATGGTGGAAAATTGGCGAGAAAATGGGATGGACCATACATCATTAAAGAGATAGTTGGAAATGGGGCATACAAATTAATGGACCCAGAAGGTAGAGATGTTGGTCAGAGACTTCATAGACCATGGAATAGACTATATCTGAAAAGATATTATCAATGACAAATTCTGCGAGATTAGAAACGCTGGAATATTATTTAATGAAACATATAATAAAATTTTCTTTCTTTATCACAACTGCGAGATTCTTCCAATGACATAGCAAATGAGAAATGCGAAAATATCGCAAGAAACGCGAATAAAATTTCGCAGAAACATAAGAATGGGACGAACCTTTATG
Organism: Papaver bracteatum; assembly: GCA_023529315.1. Taxonomy (NCBI): domain Eukaryota; kingdom Viridiplantae; phylum Streptophyta; class Magnoliopsida; order Ranunculales; family Papaveraceae; genus Papaver; species Papaver bracteatum. The sequence goes on from JAJJWX010002629.1 coordinate 2,325,157, forward strand.
TCATACACCCTAGTTCGCGAATACAATTTCGCAAGAGGCAAATGTAAGACCTAAAGTGCGTCATATAAGGGGGTATCTCTTTGCATGAATCAGGGATAAGGTTATACTGCTGCTGGAACCTGAGTCATGGAGATGATGGGGTTAAAGAAAACCTATCCGGGGGAGGTACCTTGGATTTCCAACTATATAAGGTTATACCCTGGTTGGACGGCCGAGGATTTATTTTAAGGAGTGCAGAGTATGACTAAGGCGCCGAGGTACACGGTTGAGCTAAGGGTGCCCGGGGCATACGAAACTACCCTGGCCATTCTTGGCAAGTCTTAGCTATAATTCACTCGGCCCAAAGAAAAACCCACTTAGAGTGCAGTCTTGTAACTATAATCCATATAGGCATAAAGGACAAGGGGCTGCGAAAACAGCTGGTTGTTGTTAAGACCGGATGGGAGGAGCTAGTCTTGTATGGCCGATGTGCCCTCCTTGAAGGGGCAACCATAGGGAAGATAAGGGCGGAACCCTCCATTAGGGAGCTGATAAGTTTCTAAAGACGGCAATGTCATGGGGATTTATGATCCCAAGAACATTTAGGCCTGTCATATTGTCGCGTGACAAATACTATACAGAGGCAACAAGCCATAAGAAAAAGTTAAGATGAGATCAATGATAATGACGTCCTGCAATTTCATCGCAAGATGGCAATGTCATAGGGATTTGTTCTCGCAAGGGAGCTTAGGATTATCATATTGTCGCATAGAAATTGACAAAATGCGGATAAGACAAGATCAATGGGTCAATACATGTAAATTTAAGGACGTCCTGCGATTTTGTCGCAGAAACAAATATTTGGCAAAATAAGACCAACAGAATAATCCTAATCCTAATCCTAAACATTAACTCTTTTTTTTCCAGAAATATTATTCAAAATCACACAGCAGGATTATTCATAATTTCACAAAGTATTCGTAATATCGCAGTATTAGCCATAATTCCGCAAATACTATTCGCAACAAAGATCACAAGAAAAGACTTGTTCAATACAAGAAAGATAATGAGGGGCAAGTATGGGAATTGATAGACAAAATATCATTATCTTCCTTTAGAATATTCAAAATGACAGAAAAAAAATTCCAAAATCGCATAAAGAGGCATTGCTCGCAGGAAAGAAGAAGAAAAAGAAAACAAAAACAAAATTCAAGCTTCAGAATTGGACTCGCCAGCTTCATTATTCTTGCCGGTGTTATCAACTTCATCAGTATTCTTCTCATTATGATTAATTCGAGCTTCCTCTTCTTCTAATTCTTCGCCAGCGATTGCTTCACTGCCATCAGCAACTCTTCTAGGAGGGCTTTTTCTTCTTCTGTTGAATCTTCTTCTTCATTACTTACATAGTTTAGATCATTATCTATGGGAAGAGGAAGTTCATCATCATCTACTTCTAAAGGATCAACAGATATAGGAGGGAGATAATTGGATATCAGAATATCATTCACAAGAACTTCAGCATTAAGATGAACCTTGCGAAGGAAACCTCCATCAAGATTTCTGATCTCTAAATTTTTGAAGTATTCAAGGTAGTCATATCTCCTCTTTGCTCGATCACGAGATTTAACAATATTGGCGGCAATCACTCCATTTTCTTTGCGAACTTTAGCCAACTTTTCAGTCAGATCAGAAATAGTAGAGTGAAGGCCTTTTTCAGATTCTGCGAGAAACATAAATTAACAAGAAAACATTCAGATAAGAATCTCGCAACAAATATAGCAGAGAAATTAAATAAAGAAATTAGCAGTTAAGGCAGTCAAAATGACTACCTTCTTTTTGAGAAGTTAAGTTTTGAATTAATGTTAAGAAACAATTCTCCCAACGGTTCATGGCATCATCAAAGTTATCTCCCTTCAGGCGAGATTTTATAATTTCTTCTTTGGAGAGGAGATACGAATTTTCATTTGATAGTATGGAGTAAGATTCTTCTAATTGAGAATATTGATCTTGGAGTTTATTGGCCTTTAAACTTAGAGTTAGTTTACCCTTGATAAGTTTATCTTTCTCAGCGGCAGATGATTCAGTTACTTCCTTGAGTTCATATTTTAGTGAACGAAGAGATTGTTTTTGATTGTTACACACTTTCTGAAGAATATTTATTTGCTGCGAGGAGATCGCCATCTTATTTAAAAAACTACGTTACTCCTGAGACAAAGTGTTGTTTTCATCTGATAAAGATTCCATCGCCAAGTTAGCTTGGGTCAACAAATATGAGAGGCGAGTAATGATAGGTGTGATAAACACCTAATTTTATATCTAGTATTTATGCTTTCTTTGCGAGTTTTCTTGTAAATTATGTATCTTATGTTTGCTTTTGAGCTCATTAGGTACTTTGGAGTCATATGGACGAAAAGGAGAAGAAATAATCCAAAATTGAACAGGAGGGGAAAAGCCGTCATTTTTCAAGGAAAACACTAAGGGGAGAACATTACTTAGAGCCCAGCCACATGCTAAGGGGCAACTTGCTTTTGGAAGAATGATAAAAGGAATCCAGTCAAGGATAGGGGGCAACCAATTGAAGTCTATGTATAATTGCTAAAAACACCCAAGGGCGTTGATAGCCGTCCCATACTTTTAGACCTAATTAGGTCTAACTCGGATGTTTCAGACAGAATTTCATTTTTCATCCAGCTGAACCAACAGAGCAAGAGATCGAAAGAACAAATCTCTTGGATCATTGTTCACCTGAAATTCACAGTGAAGGAATTGAAGGTTGTATTTTAGGGTTTGAAGTAAGAATTTTGCAGAATGATTTTGAATTTGTGAAATTGAGGCTAGGGTTTCTGCAATTGAATGGGTTTGTTTTTGCAGCTGTGAATGTGTCGATCTCAAAGAGAAATCAGATGGGTTCAGAGAAGAATTAGAACATGGGTCTGTGTAAGAATTGAAGCTATAGCCATGAAGAGAAGATGGTGATGAACTTGCTGTTAAATTGAAGATGTTAGCCTCTGTTGAAGGTCTGTGAGAATGATGTTGGTTTTCTTATTTGAATTTGAGAAGAATCTGAGATGGGTATGAGGTTGTTTAAAAGGATGAGAAGCTGCATCTGAGTGCTATTACTTTGAGTTTGTGGTGGATTAGATTAAGATGAACCTGATACTGTATTGATCTGGTATCTGACATTAGAGATTAAAATGGGTTGGTGGAGTTTCATGGGTTGAGTTGTAGTGATGTTGCAAAGAATGGATCCTGTGAATGAATTCAGGTGCAGGTGAGGGTTGGTGCTGTTGAACTTAGAAGCTCAGATAACACTGAAATATGGTTGCAGTGTTGTTGATGTGTCATGGCAGGTGGTTTTGGTGATGGCATTGAAGTGGTTGAGCTGCAATCACTGTGAATGAAGGTGGAGTTTAGTTGGAGCTTGAGCTGTGGTTTAAGTTGTTGCAGTAAGAGCTCACAAGGGGACAAGTCAAGGAAGAAAGGGAGCAAGATGGAGTTGCTGAGCTGGGCATGTGACTGCAATGTGTGTTTTGCAGGTGCAGGTAGTAGCATTGCAGATATGGATTGATGCAGAGGTGCAGCTGGTATTGTAGCTGCTGCTTTTCCGATAGAAGTTAATGCAATGGTGGTGACTATGTTGGTGCGGGTTAGAGCAGGAAATGCATTACTGGGATGGAAAGCATGAAGCTGGTGCAAGTGCAGCTGCTACTGAACATGATGAAGCAGTGGTTGGTTGCAGCTGGTATTAATGGAAGAGCTCAAGCTGGGAATATTATGGCTGAGGTGAACTCGAGGAAACGGAGATGAGAGTGATGATGACAGAGAGCTGGTGGTCAGAGAATGGAACAGAAGAACAATTGTAGCTGGACTTGAAACGTTGAACCAATTGCAGGTGGCGGTGCTACGTGACTGGAGAATGGTGAAGTTGTAGAGTTTGTTGCATGGTCTTGGTCTGAAGCTGAGATGCAGTGAACACAGCCTTGGTGTTGTGATGTGGTTGTGTACGCTGAGTGATGCTGTTGTAGCTAATGTAATTCAGGAGTTAGGTTATGATGCAGTATTGCAAGAGTTGCAGGAACTGACAGTTCTTGAACCAAGACTGCATAAATTTTGCGAAAAGTGATCTAAAATGGTGAGCCGGTGGTACTAGCTCGGGATGCCGGATTTCAGAAGTTAAAGTGTGAAGTGCATTTCAGTGAATCACGAAAGGGGTATGAGTCGAATGGAAGAGTTAGCGTCCGGATATATGAGCTACATGGCACGCTTTTGGGTGCATTTTCGCAAGAAATGTGAAGTTGGGTTATATGGTTTTTGTGAATGTTGGAACATAGAGAAGGAGAGAAGAGTTGCAGGAAGTGAATATTTGCCTGGTGATAGTTTCTGATGGCAAAAGCGGCCTGAGTCAATTTTACGGTGGCCGGATTCCGACGATGACGTCAGCAATCCGGCGACCCGGTTTTGGACCCAAATTTTCCAGAGACTTATTTTCACTCATGGGCTTGGTGGACGAATTTGAGACGCGTTTTGAGAAGACTTGACCTACTTTTGAGTATCCTTTTGGGAGAGGCATATAAAGAGAACTTTTTCTCTAAACATAAATATATCTCCATTAGGGAGAGCTGCTGCTACTTTTGTGCTCTAGGGTTTAGAAACATGATAGGTTTGCCATTCCTTCTTGTTATGAACTCCTATGCCATGAGTAACTAAGTTTTTATTATTGGTTAAAGATGTAGTTGGATTTTGAAACCAAGTTATTGATCTTTATGAATTAGTTTTCTCTCAAAACCATCGTTCACTTTCTACGGTTTATAATAATTGCATGATTGATGTATTGCAATATGATTGAATGTTTGTTTAGTTGAGTCTAGAATTGATTGAACATACATCCATATATATAGCTATTTTAGGGTTTTCATCGAGCGATAATATTGAATACGAGTAGCATGATATGATTTCGGCTTGTAGTGATACACTCTAGTAATCATATGTAGAAATTGACCTCTGTCCGAATTGTCATGCGCAATGTATGATAGTTGCATTGATTAGCCTATTTCTGAAACTTAATGCTCCTAGGAATTGAACTGAATTAGCGCAAGGCGTTTGGTTATTCTTTAGGTAGAATTCACATACGCGGCTCTAATGTGTGTGTTGATGACTTTGGAAATTTACGGAGTATTCTTGCAATAAGGTATTCTAGGGCTTTTGACGATAGCGAGATTAAATAAGAATTCTATTCATATATTCAAAAACTTGTTTACAATTGAAGATGAAATCTGCAACCAATATTTTCACAACCTTGATTTGCGTGTTTACTTTTCTTTGTCTTGCTTTTATTTTATTTAGTATATAAAAATCAGAAAAACCCCGGTGTTTTATATAGGAAACCGAAACAACTTGACAACCTAGTCCTCTCTGTGGGATCGATCCTTTCTTGCCCTTGCTATATTTATATTTTGAGTAGTTAGAAAGTGTAAATTATATTTGTGTCGGCTGACAACCGGCCAAGTAACTTTACTACTTAATAGATTTTGCCTTTGCGCTAATTGATCATTCTCATTGGTAAGATTATCTATTTGATCAATCGAATATGTGTAAGGATTATCTAATCTATTATATTGATCCATCCAAGAATCTCTCTCAGCACGATCTTCTTCAGCAACAGACTCAAATTGAAATATCTTCATTAATCGTTTCTGATTTAAAGCTAAATAGGAAAACCAAATATTTAAAAGGAAATTGAGTACAAAAAAGATGAAAATTTACTAAAAACAGAAAAATTATAGGCAGAGGCAAAAAAAACTATACCTTTTAACTCCTTGTTTTTATTGCGAAGATTTTTGCAATCAAGAAAAGAGTTGCGAAGCTTGTGATCAAGAATATCACATTCTGAAGTTTTGGCTTGGAGATTTCTCTTTAGAGCTCCAACTTCATTTTCTAAAGACACTTGCGAAGCAGTTCGATCAGGACCAAAATATTTGATCAAAGTCTCACAAACATCATATTTGAAAGGGTCAGTAAAATATTTCCTGGCATCATCTAAAATGTCAGATAAAACTTTAAAAGCAGCATCGACCCCTACTGATGCTTCTTTAGATGAGGGAAGAGGTGCAGTGGGTGAAGTAGTAATGATGGCGAGTTGGAGGTTTGAGTCATTTGCGATGGTTGCATCACCATAGGGTGGAGTGTCTGTAAAAGTAACAGTTGGAAGTAAAATAGGAGAGGAAGAAGATTTGCTTATAACAGTTTGAGGAGTTTCATCCATTGGAGGATTAATGGCATCAGGAGTATTGATGATGACATTCTCACAAATAGAGGATGGATGTTTCATCTGCGAAGTAGTAGAAATAGGTTTTGAAGACGAAAACTTGGGAATAGAAATATTTTTTTTTTTGATACTAAAGGAATAGCAATATTAGTCTCAAAAGTTTTGGCTTTGCGATATTTCTTGCGAGGTTTAACAACATTTTCATCACCCTGCGAGTAATAATATAGATAAGAAACAGAGGCAACAATATTGTTATTAAGAAGAGAAATGTTTCTTACTACCTTATGACTCGCAGACTTCCTTTTTTTTCCAGTAAGTATTTGTTGTGAATCTTCGAGATGATTAGGGTTTTGATCGACAAACTTGGTGTTGGATGCAGTTCCACTGAAAAGAAAACATAGTATGAGAGTTATATAGAATCAAGCAAAAAAGATCAAATAAAGTTAATAAGTATGATTTAGACAATCAAAATCGGGTTTAATAACGTCAGAAGAACACATACCTTGAAGATTCCATTGAAGCAGCAGCAGGTGAATTTGCAGAAGAAGAAAGCTGCAGGTAGGGAAAATTTTGCAGAGAGTGAAGAGGTGAAGAAGACGAAGAAGTAAAAGAAGAAAAAATATTTCTTTGATAGATTGTTTCTTTTATAGACAGAAGGATGGTAACCGGATAATAAAATATTAACCGGTAAAAATAGGAATATTCGACACGTATAGGCGGTAACACTTAATTTACGGAGTTTTGTTGGTCATAGAAGATAAAACGATGAATAGCTGCGGCATTCAATTTCTTATGATCTTTTCCTCTTCGCAAAAAAGACATGAGAAGAGGCAAGATGTAGGATCAAAACATCGCCACACCAATACTCCTGTGATATTTACATCGACAGCTTTGCGAGTTAATCAAAAACACATTGCGAGCATTGCTGAAGACAGAAAGAATGACGCAATGGGTGACGATAGCCAAAACACGGAAAAAAACATGATGATACTGCAAGTTTTACAAATATCTGCGAGGATTGTTATTATAACTACTGTGATAATATCGCAAGGCATATATGAAATTAAAGGACAGCTTAGCTGTCATCCACTATATAATTACCCTATATAAAGAAACCCAGTAGATTCAGAGGGGGGATGATGTATTTTTGAGTGTTGAAGAAAGTCTTGAGGAGAGAGAAAATTCTAGAGAGTGGTTGTATTCTTAAATTCTTCCATTCCTTGTAAACATTTCGGATAATCAAATAAGAAAGTGTTGTTTTTAATCTTCAAATATGTGTTAATTACTGTAAATTCTTATCAAGGGTGTAGTGTAGGTTTTCCTGCAACTACAACAATAGCTGTTTTCACACACTATTAGCATCAAAGCAATTTTCAAGTTATTGAAATAATCATACCGAAATATTCCAAGTCTACACCAAATGATTGTATCACACAAACCATGTAGGATGTTACGTGGCGATTTTCACATGATCATCTTTTGACTTTCGTTAAGAATATAAGATGAACTTGGTTGAATCGAAAGCTTACCAACACATATTTCGAGAAATATGTAAGCGAGTTAAACTCAGCTTCAAATCTCAAATTTGTATAATCGAAACTATAGTAATACGACTTTTGTCTCAATATAGGAGATAAAGTAGAAATAGACTTTCCAAGTGATAGATAAGTTTCAATCTCCACATACCTTTTGTTGATGAAGTTCCACAAGATATCCTTAGTAGTTTTTCGTCTTTAAATGATGAACACTATGAAGTCTAAATCTCAACTACACAATCTATCCTAGTCCGAGACATTACTATAAGTAAACTAGAAATCAAGAATTATAGGTTTGATCACTAACATTGACAAACAAGCTTGAGATATCAACGCTTGCATGTTCGACCGAGAAGTGCTCTCTAAGAAACCTCATAATCGTATTCCTTTTAAAAATAGGGATACTGATGGTATTGATGATGAGGATATGCCACAGTTCTTCAAGCGTAAAGGCTTTGGTCATTTTTTGAATGAGTGTCGAAATCATAGAAAATTCACCGGAAACAAAGGTCTTGCTGCAAATCTTGATGAAATGTCTGATCATCATGATTCTAATGAAGACGAAAAATCAAGTGTTGCACTTCTCAGTGAAAATATTGATTTTGATAATTGTAGCAACATGTATATCAATCTCGATATTCTTCCGGGAGAAACTTCAACCACCTTGGAGGAAAAAATGGACTTTTATTTGTCTATTGGAAATTTTGTTTCTAATATTTCAGGGTCTACCATTTGTCTAACAGCCTGCACATCCATGATGTCTGAACCATCCTTTACATTGACATGTCCTTATTGTACTCTTAGGGGTCATGAACTATCTAAATGTTTCAAGTACAAACATAATAAAAGATATGTCAACAAACTTCAACGAAGAGAAAATCGATTAGCAAACAAGCTCAAACTTGTTCAGAAATCGTCCGAGGTATGTAATCTCATCTCTTCCCCAAAGAAGTTAATTAGACCACTAGAGAAAATAATTTGGTCTAAACAGTCTGTGAAACAGGGTTCTAAGAATTCCATTTAAGAAGGTTATAGTGGACATATTGTTGTTCACCCTAGCACAACTTAAATATGTTGGTTGTGTATCTTGTTTCATGTGCCTAGTTCAAAAAAAGACAAGAGTTTGCACTTTTCATGCTTCAGGAAAAGAGAAAAATATTTTCATGTTTCTTTCTTTTGGTCTTGTTTTCACCTTTTTGGAATTCTTTCATCTTTTCATATCCAATTGATATTGGAAGGACTTTACTCAATTTGAGCAATAAAATAGGGTTAAAATCGATAATTCTGCCTTCTTTAGGGTTGTGAATTGTGCATACGTGAATCTTTTAATGTATAAAGGTTACATAATCCTATATTCCTTTTTCCTTCTGTGAAAACTCTTTTTATCACAAGATTTCTTGTTGAGTCTGATTTGTGAATTCCTCTCACAATATTATATTGGTATGGAGAATCCAAGCATTATGTCTTCTGATGGAAAATATGTTAATATGATTGTTAATCCATCAACCATGAAGGAAAAAGATAAATCTCATATACATTCAACTTTGAAGAGAAAAAATGAGGAATGTGAGGAAACCAAGAAATGTTCCTTCTAATCTGTAGAAATTTTCTGGGGCTCTTGAAGAGTTGAAGGAAACAAGAAAGGAGATTCAACAAATAAAGGCTATTGTTTTGAGGACTCTTGAAATTCAGAAGGCCCTGGTTCAACATCAGTCTAGAAGGTTTATTGGAATTCACTCCTTTTTTCATGAACCTTATGTTCCAATGGTTGTTGACGACAAGGAGTTCAGAGACGATAAACAATTTTTTAGAGGCTTTAATGTCTAGGAAACTTCTTATGAGAATTTATTCTTGTGTTTGAAGAAGGATAACTAGGGTTTGGAATATCAATTATTGTGAGTACACATAACTATTTCTAACGATTTTCATCTTGCAATGTTTTTAAATCTATTTATTTAAATTCTAAGAAGGTGATTTTGCATTATTAATCTTTATGGTTTTATATATTGTAACTTTTTATGGGATATGTGTGTTTGCGTCCGTGAACTATGATTGTCCCATATTTGTCAAAAGTTAAGTCTGTTAGAGCATTGATCGGTAGAACTCGCATGCATTGGTATTTCAAGCATGTTTGTCAATATTAGTGATCAAAACTATAAAGTCTTTGATTTCTAGTCTACTATAGCTAAGGTCTCGGACTAGGATATAAAGTATATTTGAGCTCAAGAACTCCATGGCGATCATCATACAAGACGAAGGACTACTCAAGGAACCAGTGGATCTTCATTGACTAAAAGGTATGTGGAGACTTGAACTTATCTATCACTCAAAAGTATATCTATTTTATCTCCGATCTTGAGACAAAAGTCGTATTACTATATAGACTAAGAATATATACATATGATATTTCGAGTTGAGTATATCTCACTTATCTATTTCTCGAAAAATGTGTTGGTAAAGCTTTCGATTTATCCAAGTTCATCTTTACCTAGTGACGAAAGTCATGTTATGTTTCAATCATTTTGGAAATTGCTATGACGAAAATAGTTTATGAATAACAACTATATAACGCCATCTGAGAATGTTTCAATGATTGAAATGAGAGTTTAGATAATATAACCATTGGAGGATATAAGCATTGTTGTGGAAACACATATATGTATAAGTCCTTAGTGCTTGAACCAAAGTTTGCGAACTTTGTTGACCAATTGAAACCGGAGAAGTGCGTGAGCTTCAGTCTACGAACTTGCGGAAGTTCTCGACCAATAATTTATGCTGGAGTTTGTGAACTCCATACAGGAACTTAAGTCTGCAAACCCAGTCCGCGAACTTGAGTAGGTTATGTCTAAAAATGATGTTTGTGAACTTATCTTAATAAACTAAGGAATCCTATTGCAAATTGTGGCTTTATAGTTCATGAATCAATTCGAGTGAATCACATCGTTTTTGTTTCAATTGTGTCTTGTGTAGTATATAAAGATCCAAGCAATTGAACAACTCTCTAACTAGTTCATTTGAGTTATTTGGACTAGTTATGGTGAAGAAGAATATGGTGGATATGAAAGTTATCATTCGGCTAACCATTTGGTTAACTAGTGTTAAACCAACTAATGTACAAGTTTGGGTATGGTTTTCACAAGCCTATAAACGTGCAGTACATGTGTGTATAACAAGCTATATTTTAGATCTAATGGTTGATAAATATTAGCTTGTATCTAATCAGGTTTTCATCTAACAATGAATATTGAATGCTTTGTGACTAAGCTAACATTGATTGCAAACCATGATTTGAAAAACTATATAAGGGAGAACCCTAGCAACTGAGAAACCTAATCCCCACACATTCTGTGTGATACTAGTTTGCTAAGCTAGAGTCGATTCTCCTTTAACCTTTGGTTTTCTTCTTCTAAAACCAGGTTAACGACTTAAAGACTTCATTGGGATTGTGAAGCCAGACCGATACTACTTTTATTGTAGTTGTGTGATCTGATCTTATTATTTCTATCGTACGAGTAAAATTGTAATAATTGGCTTGAGATTTCTATCTCTGATAGGCAAGATATAAAAGTAGTCACAAACATTTCGTCTCATCATTTGTGATTCCTCAATAATCTTCTTCGCTGCGTCGATTAAGTTTATTGTGAGGTGATTGATAAAACTGAGCTGTTCTTAGGGAATATAAGTCTGGTTTTATCAATTGGTTCATATTCACCATGATTTATCAAAAGACGGGACAAAAATCATAGGTTTATTCATGGGAGATGAATTTATGTATCCTTGTATACTTTGTTATGTGAGACAGATTTGTTTATTAAAGTCTTCGACTTTGGGTCGTAGCAACTCTTGGTTGTGGGTGAGATAAACTAAGGGAATCAAGTGCGCAGTATCCTGCTTTGATCAGAGGCGTAGAAGCATAATTTTACCTTGGATCAGTGTGAGATTGGTTGGGGTTCAACTACAGTCCATACCGAAGTTAGCTTGGAGTAAGCTAGTGTCTGTATCGGCTTAATACAATGTATGTTTAATCTAGACTAGGTCCCGACATTTTTCTGCATTTGCGGTTTCCTCGTTAACAAAATTCTGGTGTCTGTGTTATTTCTTTTCCGCATTATATTTTGTTATATAATTAAAATAATACAGGTTGTGCGTTGTTCAATCAATTAGAATATCCGACCTTCTTCGTTGTTGATTTAAATTGATTGACACTTGGATATTGGTCTTTGGTACCATCCAAGTTATCTCTCTTTGATAAAGACTCGCATATTATATTTTCTTGAGTAAATATCAAATTGAGAGATAAAGATAATAAACTCCTTGAGATATTTTCTATTGATTGAGTCTGACTGTCTAGTTGATTCCCTAGAAAGTAACTCAGAGTTGTCCATACAGATTACTGATCGAAATATTTGGTGTGGTTGTTAGACCCCCGATTTTTAAAAGTCTTTCATATGTCATTATGCAAATAATGGTAAAAGATAGAATGAACTTTTGACAAAAAAGTTAAGCTTATTATGTCATAATACAAATATTGATAGAAGATAGGATGAACTTTTGTTTACAAAGATTAAGTCTATTACATGTTTCTATGCAAATATTGATGAAAAATAGAATAAATTTTTGAATATTCCGCAGTATTGGTCTTTCCCTGATCCATTATCTTTGAGCATGTTCTGTGTGGCTCCATAAGTTCTCTTATGTTGAGAATTTACGATTAAATTAATCACGGGGTCTCTTATGGTTAATTTAATTGAGTATTTTGGATACAAATTCATGTTTCATGATTATTTGTTAATGTCCAAAGAAATCCCTCTCTTCTTGTGAAAGTAAGGTCGCTCTTGTTGTTCTTTCGGGAATGACATTTTATAGGGGAGAGTTTTTTTTTAACTTGTGATTAATTGCCAAATCTTTGTGGGCAGTGTGGCTGTGGAATATTGTAGGAGTTTTCTTGTATCTTTATAAACTCCTTGATGAATACGTTAGTTTCGGCTATGTGAAATCATCAAAACAAGTTGATATGTTCTCTTTTGGTCATGAAGTATCTCTATGAAAATTTCATTAGGATCCCACTAGTTTTTGTACCTTTGTTAATTTATATTGACAAAAAGGGGGACAACTAATGTGTAGTTCACACTACAAATACATATGGTTTACGAATCATTATGTAAGGGGGAGTGGTTTTCATATGAGATGAAGTATTGACTAAGGGGGAGTGATACATATCACCATAGTATTGTTGTCAAAGTTGTGATACAATTGAACTTTGATGATGTGTAATAATACTATGACACTATATAACAATGATTGAGAGCAACTGTTTTCTCATTGTTATAGCTACGGATTTTTAACAACAATGATGCGAGTTGAATATGTAGTTGCAGGAATTCACACACTACACCCTTGTTAAGATTCTATAGAAATCTATTGGAAATCAATTAAACTTCAAAGATTTAAACGACACGTTACTATTCAAATCTCAGAAATGTTTACAGAATTGGAAGAAATCAAGATTACAAATATTCTCTTGAAGTTTCTCTCTCCTCAAGACTCTTTCAACTCTCAAAAATACATCATCCTTTTCTAGATCTATCGAGCCCTTTATATAGGTATTTACATAATGGATGACAGCTAAGTTTTCCTCCTATTTCGGATCTATTCTGCGATCTCATCGCGATCGCTACAATATTCTTTATCGCAAGAATGATGACCATTGCAGGATCAACACATTCTTCTTTTATTTCTTCCATCGTCAGTTTCTTTTGGATGTTCTGTGACGCTCGTGAAATGTTGTTAAATAATTGGCAGTGACGCTCGCAGAAACGTTGTTAATATCGCAGGAATAACGTTGTAGCGATATTATGGTCCTACATCTTGCCTCTTCTCATGTATTTTCTGCGAGGAAGAGAAGATCATGAGAACCAATATTCTTTATTACCCTCGCAACTTCTTTCTCTTTTATACTTTCTTCTCGAGATGATTCCGTTAATCTAGCCTTTCTTACACGTGTTGTGAATTCCTTCATTTATTGACACGTCTCTGCTCAATAGGCCCACCCTTTTTGCTTATAAAAGGTAGAATTAAGTTTCAAAACTAATTTTCTTCTTCCGTTTCTTCATCTTCTTTATTTGTCTACTTCGTCTTCCATCTGCAACTTTTCTTCTTCTTCATATTCTTCTTCTACTGTTCTAATGGAGTCATCAAGGTATGTTTCTTGACTTATGACATTTATTTAAGCCAATTTTTACTTTCATTCTCCAATCCTTCTTATTTGATTCTTCATAACTTCCATGTTATGTCTTCTCTCCAGCGGAACTAAACAATCCACGATTCAAAACCCTAATACTCACAAAAGACTAGTAGAGAAGAAGAAGAGGAGTTCTGCGAATGATAAGGTAGTAAGAAACATATTCTGTTTCCTAATAACAATATTGTTGCCTATGTTTCTTATCTGAGTTATTGTTCGCAGAATGACGAGAACCCTGTTAAGCCTCCCAAAAGATCTCGCCACTTTAATACACTTAGGGAAGATCTCGTTATGCCCACATTAACATCCGTGAAGATTACTCCCACACTTCTACTTCTTTGACAAATCGGGCTTCTAAGATTGATGTGACTGAGATTCCTTATAGTCTTTTACGGCCTTCAACTGTTGTTTTTCCACATACTCCTCCTGACAACTCAACCATCACAAATGATCGTCAACTTTATCTCATTACTACTTCATCTTCTACACCCTTTTCTTCATCAAGAGAAACTTTTGCAGGTGTTGATGTTGCTTTTAAAATCTTGTCTAACATTTTAGACAATGCTAGAAAATCTTCCACTGACCCTCTCCAGCATGAAGCTTGCGAGACTCTACTTAAGTATTTTGGCTCTGATGGTAATGCTTCGCGAGCATCTTTGGAAAATGAGATTGAAGCTCTGAGGAAAATACTTCAAGTTAAAACTGCTGAATGTGATACTTTGAATCATATGCTTCGCAACTCTTCTCTAGACTGCGAGAATCTTCGCAGAAAAAATGACGAGCTGAAAGGTACATTTTTCTTGCCTCCGCTCTTTGGTTTTTCTGTTTTACTTTTATATTTTCTGTACTCATGCTTCCTTCTTAAATTCTTGATTCATATATTAGTTTTAAATCGGACTCGTTTCATAGAAAGACTCAAATTTGAATCTATAGCTGAAGAAGCTCGCGTTGAAAGAGATTCTTGGATGGATCAACATACTAGACTAGACAATATTTACACTTATTCAATTGATCACATAAATAATCTTACTAATGAGAATAATCAATTATTGCAAAGGCAAAATTTATTAAGTGGCGAGGTTGATCGCCTCTCATACTTGTTTTTTAAGGCTAATTTGGCGATGGAATCTTTATCAGATGAGAATAAAAATTTGTCCCAAGAAAAACATAGATTTTCAAGCTTGATGGCGATTTCCTCGCAGCAATTAAGTAATCTTCAAAGCACATGTAATAATCAAGAGCAATCTCTTCGTTCTCTCAAGAATGAGCTCAAGGAATTAACTGAATCATCTGCTGCCGAGAAGGATAAACTTATCAAGGGTAGATTAACTCTTAGTTTAAGAGCCAGCGAACTTCAAGACCAATACTCAAAATTAAAGAAATATCATTCTTTACTAGCAAAGGAAAACTCATATCTTCGCAACAAAGAAGAAAGCATGAAATCTCGTCTGAAGGGTATGGTTGGCGATAAATTCGATGATGACATGAATCAATGGGAGAAATGTTTATTTTCATTAATATAAAACTTAACCTCGCAAAAAGAAGGTAGTCAATTGACTGCCTCTCTTGTTGATCTTCTTATAAAATTTTGTGTTATATTCCTTGTGAAATTTTTGTCTAATCGATCTTTTATTATTTTGTTGCTCGCAGAATCCGAAAGAAATCTTCATTCTACCATCGCTGATCTGACCACTAAATTGGATAAAGTTCGCAAATAAAATAAGTATCTTGTTTCCAATTATCTTGATTCCAGCGACAAAGCAGAAAGAAGACTTGATTATCTCGAATACATTTAAAAACATACAGATTAAGAATCGTGATAGAAGTCTCCTTCGCAAGATCCACCTCAGTGTTGAAGTTCTTGCGAACAAGATTCTGCTCTCCAATTATCTCCCTCCTGTATCTGTTCCTCCTCTAAAGGTTGATGATGATGAAATTCCTCTTCCCATGGATGAAGATTTAGAGTTTACCAATGATGAAGAAAATACCACTCAAGAAGATGGTGAAGAAGAAGAAAAAATAAGTCATCCCAAAGAAGCAGCTGCGGGTGGCGAAGTAAATGTTGATGAAGAGCTAAGAGAATGAGAGACTCATGATGAAAAGGATGCTGATGAAGCTGATAACTCTGGTGAAAATAATAAATCTGACGAACAAGAAGAATGAATTTGGCGAAGGCATCGCTGAAACTTGAACTTGAACTTTATCTTTGCTTTTCTTTTTCTTCTTCTTTTTTTCAAGCAATGTAACTTTTGAGACATTTAAAATTTAACTTTCAACTTATTTTACTTGGAATATTTTCAAGGAAGATAATGAAATGTACTTCTCAATTCCCCTATCTGCCCTTTATTATCTTTCTTGAAATATTGAATTTGCCTTTTATTTGTGACTGCGATGCGATGAATACTGTTCTGAAAAATTCTGAAGGAATCTACAATGTTAAGAATTTGCCTTCTTATACATTACTCTGCGATGAATGAATATTTCCTGCAATATTTAAAATAGAATAGTTAATTGGTAAGATTATTCTTTTGGTCTTATTTCGCCTTCCTACTTAAAGGTCTTATTTTGCCAAACTTTTTTATTTTTACGACAAAATCGCAGGATGTCTTTACATTTGCATGTATTGACCCATTGATATTGCCTTATCTTTCTTCTTTGATTGTATTGCGACAATATGACAAGTCTAAGCTCTCTCGCGAGATCAAAGCCTCATGACATTGTCGTCTTGCGATGAAATCGCAGGACATCTTTACACTTTCATGTAAAAACCCATTGATATCATCTTAACTTTTGGCTTGTTGCCTCTGTATAATTTACGTCACGCGAAAATATGATAGGCCTAAATGTTCTTGCGATCATAAAGCCCCATGACATTGCCGTCTTAAGACACTTATCAGCTCCCTAATGGAGGGTGCCGCCCTTATCTTCCCCCTAGTTGCCCCTTCAAGGAGGGCACATCGGCCATACAAGACTAGCTCCTCTCATCCAGATTTACCAACAACCAGCTATTTTCGCAGCCTCTTGTCCTTTATGCCTATATGGCTTATAGTTATAAGACTGCACCCTAAGTGGGGTTTTCTTCAGGCCAAGTGCATCATAGCCAAGACTTACCAAGAATGGCAAGGGAGTTTCGTACGCCCTTGGAACCCTTGGCTCAACCGTGTACCTCAGCACCTTGGTCATACTTTGAACTTCTTGGAAGAGATTCTCGGTCATCCAACCAGGGTATAACCATATATAGTTGGAAATCCAAGATCTCTCTCCCGGATATGTTTTCTTTAACCCCAACATCTGCATGACTCAGGATACAGCAGTGATATAACCTTACCCCTGAATCATGTCAAGAGATACCCCCTCTTATGATGTGCTATTAGGTCTTACATTTGCCTCTTGCGAAATTTTATTCGCGAACTAGGGTGCACGCCATAAAGGTTCGTCCCATTCTATTAATCTCTGCGAAATTTGTATTCGCTTTTCTTGCGATAATGCTAGCTGTTTTTGTTGTGCTTTGTTATCAGAATAAATTTTCAGTTGTAAATAGAGATTGAAGAATTTATTACCTATTTCATCATATAACATACCAGTATCTCTTATCTTGTAGAAGATGTCATTGATAATACCTTTTCAGAAATAATCTATTCCATGGTCTGTCGAGTGTTTGACCAACATCTCTTCCTTCAGGATCCATTAGTTTGTATGCCCCAGTTCCAATTATCTCTTTGATGATATATGGTTCATCCCATTTTCTCGCCAATTTTCCACCACTCTCTCGCTGATAACTTGGTGTTTCTCGCAGCAATAAATCGGCAGGTTGAAATTCACGTTTCTTAACACGTTTGTTGTACTCACGAGCTAATCTTCGATGGTAATTTTCCATATGTTGCAAAGTTTTTTCTCTTTTTTCTTCTAATTCATCCAATTTATATGAAATCATTCCAGCACTTAGATTTCTTTCCCAAGCCTCTCTTTTTGTTGTAGGAATAGCGACTTCTGTTGGTAACACAGCTTCAACTCCATATGTCAAACAAAAAGGTGACATTCCAGTAGCTTCTCGTCTAGTTGTATTGTAGGCCCATATTGCATTATGCACGGTTCACACCATGCTTTGTGGTATCCTTCTAACTTCTTTTTCAAGATATCTGCGATTGTTTTATTAGTTGCCTCAGCCTGACCATTTGCTTGTGGGTATAAAGGAGTAGACTTTCCACATTTTATCTTAAATGCATTGAGTAACAATTCTATATTATGTCCCTCAAATTGCTTTCCATTATCAGATACTAATTGTGCTGGAATCCCAAATCTGCAGATTATATTTTCAAAGATGAATGTAAAAATATCTGTATCGCGAATATGTTGTACTGCTTTTACTTCTCCCCATTTTGTGAAATAATCTGTTGCGACAATCAGATATCTTCTCTGTCCAGAACCAGGTACAAATGGTCCCACAATATCTAACCCCCATTTCCCAAAAGGCCATACACTTGTTGAATATGATAATGGTGCTCCTGGTGCATGTATCTTTTTTCCGTATCGCTGGAAATCTTCGCAACGCCTTGAGAGTTGCTTTGCATCCTCATGCATATACGTCCAGTAATAACCCTGCATTTTTGTTCTATATGATAAAGATATTCCTCCAATGTGATTACCAGCGTCACCACTATGTAACATCTTTAATATTTTTTGTCCTTCTTCTCTCGTCAGACATCTTAACGATGGTCCATTAAAAGATATGCGATATAACACTCCATCTCTTAGCTCATAATTGGTTGCCCTATTTTTCAACTTGTGTGCTTCTAATCTATTTCTTGGAATTTCTCATCTCGCCAAGTATGCGTGAAGATCTACTCGCCAATCCGTGATATTGCTCGTGGGTTCTCCCTCGCCAGCTTCTACCATCATTACATTTGTTTCTTCTTCTTATTTTTTTATCGATGGAAATGAAAGTGCTTGAATTTTTATGCATCTCGCCAATGGATTTGTCATCATACTAGATATGAAAGCGAAAGCATCTGCGAGCCTATTATCTTTCCTTGATATGTGTCTCCATTTTATTTTTGGAATTTTCGCAGATAATTCTTCAACGAGTCTTTTGTATTTTCTCAGGGATGGTTCATTTGTTGTGTACTCTCCTTTTATCTGGAGAATAACCAATTATGAATCGCTGGTGATTCTGGAATTTTCCAAATTCATTTCTATCGCAAATTTTAAAGCATGGATCACAGCCTCATATTTTGTCTCATTATTAGTGGATGCAAATTCTAATCTAAATGAAAAAGTTATTTTTTCTCCTTCTGGCGATATGAAAACAACTCCAATTCCATTTCCTTCCCCGTTGGATGATCCATCCACTAATATTTCCCATCTGTTGGGTTCTGTTAATAGCTCTTTTGGATCTCCGCATTCCTCTTCTATATCCATCATCTCCTCCACAACTTCATCATCTTCTAAAGGAAATTCAGCTAAGAACTCTGCGATGACGTGTGATTTTTGCGAGGATAAAATTTCATAATGTATATCAAAGTGTCCTACTTGTGCATTCCATCTCTCAACTCTGACTGATCTCTTTGAATTTTTCATTACTGACTCAATTGGCACTTTCGTTAACACTTTGAGCTTATGTGCTTGAAAATATATGCGAAGTTTGAAAGTTGCATGCACCAATGCTAGAATTAGTTTCTTAATATTTGAGTAATTTCTCTCTGCAGAATTGAATGTTTTAATAATGTAATAAATTAGTTTTTCCACCCCTGCATCTACTCGCAGCAACACATCACTTAGCGCATATGTGGTTGTTGCAAGATAAATCAATAATTCTTTTCCCGGTTCTGCTTTCTGTAAAATAGTTATGTTCGTTAAATGTTCTTTTATTCCTTGAAAAGTTTTTTCGCATTCATCTGTCCACTTGAACTTTGCTCCCTTCTTGAGTATATCAAAAAAATGTTTGCACTTGTCTGAAGATCGTGAAATGAACCTTCCCAGCGAGGCTAAGAGTCCATTTAATTTTTGCACATATTTTACCGTCGTAGGTGTTGGCATATCGCGAATTGCTTGTACATTTTCTGGATCAACTTGTATTCCTTCTTTTGATACAATATACCCCAAACATTTCCCTGAAGTTACTCCAAAAGTACACTTATAAGGATTCACTTTAATATTGAATTGCCGCATTTGATCGAAAATCTCTTTCAAATCTTGTACATGATTCTCAGCTTCTTTGCTTTTGATCAACATATCATCTACATACACTTCTAATTTTTTGTGGATCCATTTTGCAAACACCTTCTCCACCATTCTTTGATACGTTGCACCAGCATTTCCTAAGCCAAATGGCATCTTTGTATAACAATATAATCCTCTTGGAGAAAAAAATGCAGTATGTTCTTGATCTTCTTCAGTGAGAGGGATTTGATTATATCCTTTATACCCATCCAACGATGATATTCTAGCATTTCCTGCTGCTGATTCAACCATCTGTGGAATATCCGGTAATGGAAAACTATCTTTTGGACAAGCCTTGTTTAAATCAGTAAAATCTATACAAATTCTTATCCACTTATTCTTCTTTAGGACCACTACCATATTTGCAATCCACTCTGGATATTTTGCTTGCCTTATAATTCATGCGTCAAGCATCTTCTGTAATTCTTCTTTTATTTGAGAATGATATGTTGTTGCGATCTTCCTTATTCTTTGCTTAAATGGTCTTATGTTTTTGTTGATTTCTAATTTATGACATGCTATTGACGGGTCTATCCTTGGCATCTCATCCATGATCCACGCGAAGATATCTGCATACTCTCGCAAGAGATTTATAGTTCTTTCTTCCTCATCTTCCTCCATTCTAGTCCCAATTTTCAGCATTTTAGGCTCTTCCGTACTCCCAATATTTATTTCCTTTGTTGGTTCTGCTGCAATATAACTGGCTTCAGGTTCTCCCATTGGTGTTGGTGTTTTCATAATTCTCGGGAATTCATCTCCTTCTTGTGGGATTTCACTGGGTATTCCTTTTCCTTCTTTTGCTCTTATCATGTAAACTTTAAATTCTTCTTCCTTATTTGTTTCTCTCGCCAATATTCTGCGAGCTTTTCGAAGCTTTGGACGTTCTTCGCAATTTTTCATTTCAATTTGGTAACATAATTTTGCAAAATCCGTATCTCCTCTAATTTCTCCGATTCCACTGGGCATAGTAAATTTAATGCACTGGTGCAATGTTGATGCTACAACTTTGATTGCATGTATCCACGGTCTTCCCAGTATCATATTGTACGGCGATTCCACATCTACCACGCATAACGATACTTGTGTTTCAATTTATCCTAGTGGGATTCATAGCACTATCTCGCCTTTAGGTTTTGTTAAAGACTTTCCAAATCCATGGACATGATAAGTTGAATGAGACATTTCTTCATCCTTATATCCCATTTTCTTGAAAGTATGATAAAATATCATGTCTACAGAACTTCCTGTGTCCACCAAAGTTCTATTCATAACCCATTCTTCTACAGATTTTATTGATTTCTCCTTTCTCATTGGTATAGTGGTTAATGTAACTACCAATGGAGATGTATTACTTAGATCTTCTTCTGGTATTTCTGCTGCTGTAAACGTGATTTCTTGCCTTTCCCAATCTTTCAATGGTGATATTTTTTCCACCGTCATAATTTTCCTTCCTTCAAAATACCGTTTGTGTATCTTCCCCTTAATATTTTCATGAAATCTATCAATCATTGTTCTTGTTTCCACATCACTCTCCAATTTTCTACAATCCTCTTTGATTCTGATCATTCTCCCTTCAATTATCTCACCAATTTACTTAATGATTTCCTTAATTTTGACAAATTCTTATCTTCTTCTTCACTTTCTCTTCAATTTGTTAATTCAATCCCTGTTTCGGGCGCCAAAATATAGTTGTAGGAATTCCCACACTACACCCTTGTTAAGATTCTATAAAAATCTATTGGAAATCAATTAAACTTCAAAGATTTAAACGACACTTTACTATTCAAATCTCACAAATGTTTATTCTTGAGAATCTTCTCTTCTGATATAAGATTCACTCAAACTAGGTCAAGGTTTCGACAGGTATCTTTTGACTGTTGTTAGATCTAAAGACGATCTTGTGATAATCCATTGTTAACAGACTATGTTCTATGAGTGATTGATAACAAGAGATTCAAGAGTTGTGTGCAGGTGTTTATTGAATATCTAAGTAGATTTGAGGACAAAGAAGAGATAGAAGATTTCTGACTTGGTTTTATAATCTTTGGTGTACACAATACTTGTTTGGGTAATAGAGGATCCAATTAATAACCAGTTTATCTTTGTGGTAGATTGGATTGATTAGTAGAGAAGATCGTCATCAATACATTTCCTTGGGATTAGAGGTATTGATAGCAAAATCTTACCGATTTCCTTTTGTTGATTGAACATAATATAGATCTTGGAACCTGAGAAAGGAGTTTATGTTAAGATAAACAGAAGAGCCTTTCTGCAACTCATATCACTTGATTCAAGAGAGTTGATACCAAACAGATTTGTTGTTCCTTTACTGTTTGGAATACGAACCAAAGGAATTGGTCCAAGTACGTGACTTGTTTACAGGTTGGAGACGTGGGAATACATACGGAACTAGGTGAACCATAGGTTTAGTTGCTTGGTCTCAACTATATGAAGTTGGTTTATTTTGTATTACAGCTTAATCCTGAGAGTATTCAATTTGGGACAGGGTCCCGGGGTTTTTCTACATTTGCGGTTTCCTCGTTAACAAAATCTTGTTGTGTCATTTACTTTATATTTCCGCATTATAATTTTTTTATTATAATTAAAGTAAATTGCACAAATGGTTATTCCTATTTACTTGATACGTGAATCCTATTATGTATGGTTAAACCTTTGTATCAAGTAAACATACTTCGTCGTTGTATTATCTCGATCTTGTATCCATAGACAATCACACCTAGTGTGAACTGATTAGTTGCATTGTCTCGACTCAGTCCATAAATAATCACTTTCGGAGAAAGGACTTATTAGAAGGAAAAGTTTTATCTTGAAGTATATTTGGGTACCCTCGCCTTTTCAAGCTTGAATTTAATCAGGTTTTCATCTAACGATGAATATTGAATGCTTTGTTACCAAGGTAACTTAGATTGCAAACCCTGATTTGTAATCTATTTAAAGGAGAACTTTAGCAACTAGGAAACCTAATCCCCACACCTCATGTATGATACTAGTTGCATAAGCTAGAGTCGATTCTCCTTTAAACTTAGTTTTTTCACGAAACCCTATAGGTTAACGAATTAAAGACTTCATTGGGATTGTGAAGCCACACCCAACTATTTTCTCTGTAGTTGCATGATCTGATCCTGTTGTTTCTATCGTGATTGAGTATAATCGTAAGATTGGCTTGAGATTTATATCTCCGATAGGCAAGATAGAAAAGTAGTCACAAACACCTTCCTCTCATCGTTTGTGAATTCACAATATCTTGTTTCATTAATCGATTAATATTATTGTGAGGTGATTGATAATAATAAGATGTTCTTCGGGAATATAAGTACGGATTATCAATTGGTTCATGTTCACCTTGATTTATCAAAAGACAGAACAAAAACTCGTAGGTATATTTGTGGGAGACAAATTTATCTATTCAATACACTTTTCTGTGTGATACAATTTTTTTTATCAAGTCTTCGACTTTAGGTCGTAGAAACTCTTGGATGTGGGTGAGATCAGCTAAGGGAATCATGTATGTAGTATCCTTCTAGGATCAGAGACGTAAGGAGCATGATTGTACCTTGAATCAGTGGGATATTGATTAGGGTTCAACTACATTCCAGACCGAAGTTAGCTTTGTAGTAGGCTAGTGTCTGTAGTGGCTTAATACAATGTGGTGTTCAAATCTGGACTAGGTCCCGGGGTTTTTCTGCATTTGCAGTTTTCCTCATTAACAAAATTCGGGTGTCTGTGTTATTTCTTTTCCGCATTATATTTTGTTATATAATTGAAATATCACAGGTTGTGCGTTGAATCGATCAATTGGTAAATCCAACCCTTGGTTGTTGATTGAAATTGATTGATCCTTGAACATTGGTCTTTGGTACCGTGCAATTTATTTCTCTTGTATTCAACCAGGCTCACAAATTCTTATTTGTTTGATTGCGGATTGAACTGAAAAATTGAGATATAACTCTTTGATATACTTTTCTTAATATTGAGTCTAACTGTCTAGTTGATTCTCTTGAAATTATATTAAAGTTAGTCCATACATATTGCTAAGAGAAATATTGGGTGAGGTTGTTAGACCCCCCGCTTTTTTAATTGGTATCAGAGCAGGCAAACACATTAAAACCTCATAAGTCTGTGTTTGTAGCAGTTTGACTCTGTGGACATAAGTTTATCTCTTGCATTTTCGCACACCAAAATGTCTTCTAAAGCTTTTAATCATGTCAAATGTCTTGGGATTGCCTCAAAGGATAACTCCTTAGCTGATTCTTCCGAATCTCGAGGGAAAAGGTTGTTTTATCATATTCTAAAACATTCCCTCAAATGAGACATTTGACACTTTTTCGTAGAACAAATGGATTTAAGCATAGTATGTGTACTTGCATATATGTAATCCATGTCCGGGAATCATGGTATGCATACCCGTATGTGTACTAGTTGGTTTGTGAAGTCCGGGAACCTAGTATGCAAACCGGTACGCGTACTGGCGTAAGGTTCAGGTCAGGGAATTTCTACTGATTTTGGATGGTATGCGTACCAGTTCGCGTACTGGCAAAACCCAAACTTGGTTCGCTACTATGGTACACATACGCGTACGCATACTTAAGTAGATGATGTTCTAAAATCGGTTTGTTCATGAACTAATACATTTATATAATAAGGAATGCAATCTTTTGCAAACCGTGGCCATAATGTTCATGACTTGATTCGAGTGAATCAAAATCGATTTTTCTTCAATTGTGTCTTGTATACTTCTATGAAAATATAAACAATTGAACAACTCTAGAAGTAGTTTCATTTGAGTCATTTGAACTATTTATGGTTAAGATGAATAAGGTTGATATGAAATTGTTCATATGGCTAACTTCGGTTAACTATTGTTGAGCCAACAAGGTGTACATGTTTTGGTACAGTTACTCGTATCTAAATGAAGGCACATTTTATTTGTGTGTAACAAGCTAAGTTCGATCTAACTGTTGAAATATATTAACTTGAGTCTAATCAGGTTTTCATCTAACAGTGAATATTGAATGCTTTGTTACGAAGGTAACATTGATTTCAAACCTTAATTTGAAGACTATATAAAGGAGAACTCTAGCAAATGGGAAACCTAATCCCCACACCTCATGTGTGATACTAATTGTGACTAGAGTCGATTCTCCTTTAACCTTAGGTTTTTCACGAAACCCTGTAGGTTAACGACTTAAAGACTTCATTGGGATTGTGAAGCCAAACCCAACTATTTTCTCTGTAGTTGTGTGAGATGATCTTGCTGTTTCTATCATGATTGAGTACTATCTTCTCTACTATTGGCTCGAGATGTAATCTCCGATGGGCAAGATAAAAAGTAGTCACAAACATCTTCGTCTCATCATTTGTGATTTCATAATTATATCTTGTTTCGCTATCATATAATTAAGATTATTGTGAGGTGATTGATATTTCTAGGATATTCTTCGGGAATATAAGTCCGGTATATCAATTGGTTCCTGTTCACCTTGATTTGTCAAAAAACAGAACAAAACTCATTGGTTTATCTGTGGGAGATAGATTTATCTATTTAATATACTTTTCTGTGTGAGACAGATTTGTTTACCTAGTCTTCGAATTTGGGTCATACTAACTCTTAGTTTTGGGTGAGACCAGCTAAGGGAATCAAGTGTGTAGAGTCATGCTGTAATTTAGATATATAAGGAGCGCAATTGTACCTTGATCAGTGTGAGATTGATTAGGTCTCAACCACATTCCAGTTCAAAGTTAACTTGGATTAGGTTAGTGTCTGTAGCAGCTTAATACAGTATGGTATTCAAATATGGACTAGGTCCCGGGGTTTTTCTGCATTTG
This sequence comes from Papaver bracteatum, assembly GCA_023529315.1. Lineage (NCBI taxonomy): Eukaryota > Viridiplantae > Streptophyta > Magnoliopsida > Ranunculales > Papaveraceae > Papaver > Papaver bracteatum. Next base: position 2,351,243 of record JAJJWX010002629.1, read on the forward strand.
CGGTTTCCTCGTTAAGAAAATTTCTGGTGTTTGTCTTATTTCGTTTCCGCACTATATTTTGTTTTATAATAGAAATATCACAGGTTGTGCGTAGTTCAATCAATTAGAGAATTCAACCTTTGGTTGTTGATTATATTGATTGAAACTTGGACATTGGTCTTTGGTACCGTTCAAGTTGTTTCATATAATAATCAGGCTAGCGGATTTCTACCTGTTTGATTTGCTGATTACATTTTGAAACACAGATACAACTCTTGGATATATTTCCATTGATTGAGTCTGACAGTCTAGTTGATTCTCTTAGAATTATATTGGAGTTTGTCCATACATATTTCTAAGATAAATATTGGGTGTGGTTGTTAGACCCCCGCTTTCTCAATTGGTATCAGAGCAGGCAAACAGTTTAAACCTAATAAGTTTGTGTTTGACTGATCCTTAAAGTCTGTCCCTATAGGAAATTTCTTTGGGAAACTTACTCTTGGCATCTGTAATGCACGCCAGAAATCCTTAAAGATTGTTCAGAGATTATTATCCATTAGATCTTTGGTCTCTCATGATATTCTCTTTCCATCTCAGATTTTGGGAAACTTAGATGATGAGAAACAATCAAAAGGAAATTTTTTAAGTTCTTCTAAGAAATGAAGTTTGAGAAAATGTGATCAACGCTCAAAGATATGGAATCTCGCTAGATTAACTCTTAATATTTTTGAGGAATTCTATCGTGATGGATCAATTGGCAAAGATATATTTAAAGCTTTTGAAAGCGTTTTTAAATTCTTAGAAAAGCTTAATTATGATAAAAAAAAATTGTGCCCGTCAAATCATGCACTTATGATGTACGAACTAGGCTTACTACTAACTCATGTGAAATTGATAAAAAGTTATCTAGTGAGTTCCGTGTAAGTTCTATTTGTCGAAAAAAATATTTTCTTGGTCATAAGAAAAGGAATTCAAAAAATACTATTAACCCTGAGTATCATCATTACTATGATTATACTTCTGGTACATTTCACAAATATCAACCGGAAATAGTGCATGAGGATCTCTCTGCACATCTTGCCTATTGTTAACAAGCTTGGCTCTACCCCATTTGTCTATATCTTGAGATGGGGCAAGTAACGGTTGGGTTATTTTTGTGTTTGGGTTAATTTATTTATTTTGTTCTTTCTTTCTCTCCTTCCAAGGATAATTGTGGTGATGAAGTTTTTCTCCTTCTATCCCTTTCTGCACGGTTTTAATCCTTTCAGTGTGCGAACCTTGGTTGTTGAATGCTTTAAGAAATCCTTCCTTCCTTTTGCGGGTCGCGGTTCATGAATGGGTCCAAGCCCATTATTGGGTATATAAGAAGTATGGTACGCGTACCCTTCTTCTTCCCCCTCTAGTACGCTTACGTGAACTATTCTAGGGTTCATGTACTATCTCCATTAAAAAATTCTTTGGAGATTCAAAATAGACTAAGGATTTTCCTCATCTTCAAGGAGCATATCACGTAATTTTTTTCCTTCTTCTTGTACTCTCAATTTCTAGGTCTCATGGGAAATTTCAAAGTTTCAAAGAAGGGTTCAAAAAACTTGGATTCATCATCTTCTAGCATGACTATACCACAATTACAAGATTCTATTAGAATTAGATTTATCAATGATTCTAGTAGTGAAATCTTTGAAAGAATTTCTTCTAGTGGATTTATTATAGAAAAGAAATTGGAAATGGTTAGCGGTCATAAAGAAGATTTGGTTTTCTTTGAAAAATTTAAGCTTGGAAACATCTTTAATGGTCTTGTTGAAGGTTATGACACTCTAACAAGAATTTTCTATGCTAACATCCATGATGTTGATCTTGTTGACATGAAATTCAAGACCATGATAAATAAAGAAAGGATTCTTGTTAATAGAGAGTTAATGTCAAGAATTACCAAAATCCCTTTGGATAATTTTCTCCTTCCAACACTTAGGAAAAAAAGACCATCCGATGAAACCATTTCTAATGGTCTTTGTGGGAAAAGTGTTGATTGGATCAATGGAAACTTTCCTACTAATTATCTTAGTTTTGCCTTTATGTTCTTTGGAAAACTTGGTATATCTAATCTTTGTCCCTCCACATTTGAGAATTCTCAGTGGAGTCGTGAGTTTGTGGAGTTGGTCTATTTCCTTGAATTGGGTACTCAAAGTATCGACATTTGTGGATTCATCATTCTTCAAATGGTTTCGATGACGTCTTCCAACAAGAAGTTAGGCGTTTCTTGTTTGATTGAGAAAATTTGTCGCTCCTAATCCATTGCTCCTATTGGAAACTCTATTGGGACTCCCAAGCATGTTCGTCCTTGTACCTTCAAACGTATGAAGGAGAATGCTTGCAAAAGACAAAGATATGATACCATTGTCGGTTTCTGTTATTCTATCACCTTGAGTCTTCTTAATAAAATTCACAAGGGTGAGTGTAAGATTAATTCCAAGGTAAAGTGTGTGCAAGAAACATTGTGTGTTATTGCCACCCAGTTTCCCGAAATCAAGGAAGACAAATATAAGATTCAAGCTACTTTGATGGTTTCCGATGATGAAGATGATGCCTAAAGTTCTCTTTATTTTATCTTATCCTATTTTGTCTAGGAAACTTCTTATGAGAATTTATTCTTATGTTTTAAAAAGGATAACTAGGGTTTGGAATAGCCATTATTGTGAGTACACACAGCTATTTCCAACGATTTTCATCTTGCAATATTTTTAGATTTATTTATTTAAATTCTAAAGTTTATTTGGAAGATGATTTTGCAGTATTAATCTTTATGGTTTCACATATTGCAACTTGTTATGTGATATGTGTGTTTGCGTCCGTGAACTATGATTGTCCCATATTTGTCAAAAGTTAAGTCTTTCATATGTCATTATACAAATATTGATAAAAGATTGAATGAACTTTTGACAAACAAAAGTTATGCCTATTATGTCATTATGCAAATATTGATAGAAGATAGGATGAACTTTTGTTTACAAAGACTAAGTCTATTATATGTCTCTATGCAAATAATGATGAAATATAGAATGAATCTTTGTATATTCCACAGTATTGGTCTTCCCTGATCCACATTTTGTGTAAATATTATGTGGCTCCGTAAGTTCTCTTATGTGAGCATTTCCGATATAAACTAATCATGGGTTCTCTTGTGGTTAATTTAATTGATTATTTTGGATACAAATTCATATTTCATGTGATTTGTTAATGTCCAAAGAAATCCTTCTTTTCTTGTGAAAGTAAGGTCGCTCTTATTGTTCTTTTGGGAATGACATTATATGGGGGAGACTTCTTAATTGAACTTGTGGTTAATTGCCAAATCTTTGTGGGGAATGCGGTTGTGGAATATTGTCGGAGTTATCATATATCTTTATAAACTCCTTGATTAATGCATTTAGCTTCGGCTATATGATGGCATCTAAACAAGTTGATATGTTGTTCTCGTTTGGTCATGAAGTATCTCTATGGAAATTTCATTAGGATCCCACTAATTTTCGTACCTTTGACAATTTTTATTGACAAAAAGGGAGAGAATTAATGTGTATTTCACACTAGAAATACATATGGTTTACGGATCATTATGTAAGGGGGAGTGGTTTTCATGTGAGATAAATTATTGACTAAGGGGGAGTAATACATATCACCATAGTATTGTTGTCAAAGTTGATATACAATTAAACTTTGATGCTGTGTAATAATAATACTATGACACTGTATAACAATGATTGAGAGAAACTGTTTTCTCATTGTTATAGCTATGGATCTTCAACAACATTGATGCATAGTTGAACACGTTCAGAATCACTGCAGTACTTGGAAGTGACGAAGATTTTGAGTAATGTTGAACAACCAAGGAAATCAAGCATTTGGATTGAGAGCTACAAATTTTATTTCTTTTGTATTCCATATGTATTGATAGTTTTATCACTAAAATTGACAAAGGGGGAGATTGTTAGAGCACTGCTCGGTCGAACTCGCAAGCATTGGTATGTCAATCTTGTTGTCAAGTTTAGTTTCCAAAACTATAAGTCATGATTTCTAGTTTACTTATAGCTACGTCTCGGATTAGGATAAAAAGTGTAGTTGAGCATTAAACTTCACGGCGTTCATCAATTGAAGATGAAAAAATACTAAGGGGATCTTGTGGAACTTCATCAACAAAAGGTATGTGGAGACTTGAACTCATCTATCACTCAAAAGTCTATCTACTCTATCTCATATTTGAGACAAAAGTCATATAGCTATATAAACTTCTATTATACACATTTGATATTTCGAGCTGAGTTTAACTCGCTCACATATTTCTCGAAATATGAGTTGGTAAGCTTTCGCTTTAACCAAGTTCATCTTATATTCTTGACGAAAGTCAAAAGATGATCATGTGAAAATCGTCTGGTAACATCTTACATGATTTCTGTGAGATAGTCATTTTATGTAGACTCGAAATGTTTCGAATTGATCAATCAATTACTTGAAAATTGCTTGGAAGCTAATAGTTTGTGCGAGATATCTATTCCCGTCTTCTAAGAATGTTTCAATGGTTGAAATGAGAGTTTAGAACAAATGGATTTAAGCATAGTATGTGTACTTGCATATATGTAATCCATGTCCGGAAACTATGGTATGCATACCCCCATATGCGTACTGGTTGGTTTGTGAAGTCCGGGAACCCCGTATGCAAACCGGTACGCATACCGGCGTAAGGTTCAGGTCCAGGAATTTCTGCTGAGTTTGGATGGTATGCGTACTAGTTCGCGTACTGGCGAAACCCAAACTTGGTCCGGCTACTTAGGTACGCATACATGTATTCATACCTAAGTAGATGATGTTTTAAAATCGGTTTGTTTATGAACTAATACATTTATATAATAAGGAATGTAATCTTTGGTAAATCGTGGCCATAATGTTCATGACTTGATTTGAGTGAATCAAAATTGATTTTGCTTCAATTGTGTCTTGTATACTTCTATGAGAATATAAACAATTTAACAACTCTAGAACTAGTTTCATTTGTGTCATTTGAACTAGTTATTGTTAAGATGAATAAGGTTGATATCAAAGTCTTCATGTTAGAGTACTGCTCGGTAGAACTCGCAAGCGTTTCTATCTCAAGCATGTTTATGAAGTTTAGTTTCCAAAACTATAAGTCTTGATTTTTAGTTTACTTATAGCTAAATCTCGGATTAGGATAATAAGTGTAGTTGAGCCTTAGACTCTATGGCGTTCATCGATTAAATATGAAGAACTACTCAAGGGAACTTGTGAAACTTCATCAACAAAAAGATATGTGGAGTCTTGAACTTATCTATCACTCAAAAGTCTATACATTCTATCTCCTATTTGAGACAAAAGTCATATTGATATATATACTTCAATTATACATATTTGCTATTTCGAGCTGAGTTTATCTCGCTTATCTATTTCTCGAAATATGTGTTGGTAAGATTTCTCCTTAGCCAAGTTCATCTTTACTCATGACGTAAGTCATGTTGATTATTTTAATAACTTGAAAATCACTTTGATGAAAATAGTTTGTGAATAACAACTATTTTAACATCCTCTAAGAAAGTTTCAATGATTGAAATGAAAGTTTAGAACAAGTAACCATGTTTGGATATAAACATAGTGTGTTCTCACATTTGTGTAAAACTCCAAAATCGGGAACCCAAAGTATGTGTACCCGTATGCGTACTGGCGGTTGTTGGAAATCCGGGTAAGTATGCGTACCTGGCAGAAGTTTCACGTCCGTGAATTTCTGCTGGAGTTTGGAAGTGAAAAACAAACTCAATCCAGTTACTCAAGTATGCGTACCCATTTGTTCATGAACTAAAACATATAGATAATAAGGAATGCAATCTTTGCAAACTTTGGTTATGATGTTCATGAATTGATTCAAGTGAATCAAAACCAATTTTTCATCGATTGTGTCTTGTATACTTCTATGAGATCTAAGCAATTGAAAACCTCTCTAAGTAGTTCATTTGAACTAGTTATGGTAAAGATGAATAAGGTTGATATGAAAGTGCTCATATGGCTAACCACTGGTTAACTATTGTTAAACTGACTAAGTGTACTCATTTAGTTACAGTTACTCAAACCTAAATGAAGTTACATTTCATTTGTGTATAACAATCTAAGTTCGATCTAACGGTTGAAAGATATTATCTTGAATCTAATCAGGTTTTCATCTAATGGTGAATATTGAATGCTTTGCTACCAAGGTAACTTAGATTGCAAACCCTAATTTGAAATCTATATAAAGGAGAACTCTAGAAACTAGGACACCTAATCCCCACACCTCCTTTACTAGTTGTATAACCTAGAGTCGATTCTCCTTCAACCTTAGGTTTTTCATGAAACCATGTAGGTTAAGGACTTAAAGACTTCATTGGGATTGTGAAGCCAGACCCAACTATTTTCTCTGTAGTTGTGTGATCTGATCTTGCTGTTTCTATCATGATTGAGTACAATCATAAGATTGTCTTGAGATTTATATCTCCGATAGGGAGGATAGAAAAGTAGTCACAAATACCTTCGTCTCATTGTTTGTGATTCCACAATATCTTTTTTCGTTAATCGATTAAGATTATTGTGAGGTGATTGATAATACTAGGCCGTTCTTAGGGAATATAAGTCCGGGTTATCAATTGGTTCCTTTTCACCTTGATTTATCAAAAGACGGAACAAAAACTCGTAGGTATATCTATGGGAGACAAATTTATCTATTCAATAGACTTTTCTATGTGATACAAATTTCATTATCAATTCTTTGACTTTGGGTCGTTGCAATTTTGGTTGTGGGTAGGATCATCCTGCTGGGATCAGAGACGTAAGGAGCACGACTATACCTTGAATTAGTGGGAGATTGATTAGGGTTCAACTACATTCCAGACCGAAGTTAGCTTTGTAATAGGCTAGTTTCTGTAGCGGATTAATACATTGTGGTGTTCAAATCTGTACTAGATCCCGGGGTTTTTCTGCATTTACGGTTTTCCTCGTTAACAAAATTCTGGTGTCTGTGTTATTTCTTTTCCGTATTATATTTTGTTATATAATTGAAATATCATAGGTTGTGCATTGAATCGATCAATTGCTGAATCCAACCCTTGGTTGTTGATTGAAATTGATTGATCCTTGAACATTGGTCTTTGGTACCGTTCAAGTTATTTCTCTTGTATTCAATCAGGCTCGCAAATTCTTATTTGTTTGATTGCGAATTGAACTGAGAAATTGAGATATAACTCTTTGATATACTTTTCTTAAGATTGAGTCTAACTGTTTAGTTGATTCTCTTGAAAGTATATTAGAGTTAGTCTATACAGATAGCTAAGAGAAATATTGGGTGAGGTTGTTAGACCCCCGCTTTTTCAATTGGTATCAGAGAAGGCAAACATATTTAAGACCTCATAAGTCTGTGTTTGTAGCAGTCTGACTCTATGAACATAAGTTTATCTCTTGCATTTTCGCACACCAAAATGTCTTCCAAAGCTTTTAATTATGCCAAATATCTTGGGATTGCCTCAAAGGATAACTCTTTAGATGATTCTTCCGAATCCCGATATAAAAAGGTTGTTTTATTATATTCTGATAACATTCCCTCAAATGAGACATTTGACACTTTGTCAAAAGCTGAAATGGATCTCACTAGAATCTCAAAAAAATCTACTGAGTCTATTGATTTTCAAAATCATGCTCAACACATTGATGAATTTGAAAAGTCTCTTGGTCGAGAACGGGAAATCCATTGTATCATTGAGTCTTTTTCAAACAATATCGAAAAACTAATTCAAGAAACTACCCGACATCGTGAAAAGATTAGTGTTCTTGAGGATATTATTAAAGAAGACTCAATTAGAGAACAACGTTTGATCGAGACGCATTCATCTGATCTAAACAGACTTCGTGTTGAAAAAGAGAAACTGGGTTCATCCCTTATTCTATCCCAGGAACAGTGCAAATCCTTGAAAAGGAAAACTCTGTTTTAATGAGAAATTCTTCTGTACCGAGCACCAATTCTCAAATAGAATTACAGTACATGAAGAAATGTTCTCAAAAGAAAGTTTCTGCTAAGATGTGTTTACATAACTTGCAATCTTCTAATAGGGATATGAATTTAAAATAGGTTACTTCCAATGTTTCTCTTCCAAGAACCTGTTCCTTATGTGGGAAAAATAATCACTATGTTCATCATTGTTTAGCTAGAAATAAACAAATTTCTGATCTTCAAAATCTACTTCTTTTCACTGTCGACAGAGTAAAATCTCTAATGACTACTATAATGGATTTCATCCCTACATAAAAACATGACACTCATAAAATGGATTTCAATGGTCACTCATCTCGAAATCCCCACAGGAATCGTGTCCCTCCGAATGGTGCAAATTCTTACACCACAAAAATACACATTCCTAGTATTTATGAGAATAAGTCTGGTAAATCTAAGTCTAGATGGTGGAGACATGTCTCTTCTAATCCTATGAAACCAATTTCTAGAGGTCCTAGACTTAATCCACAGAAAAATTTCTCTGTTGGATCACCTAACAAGGTTATGTTGAATTCTTATGGAATAAGAAATAACCGAAAGAAGGTAAGGAATACCAGGTTCAAACTTTCAGATGGAATTTACAGCTCATCTTTCAATACTCATAGTGGGATTACATCTCACTTAACTACCTAATCGTAGGCAATTTCATTCTTGTATCTAACTTGAGAGATGCAAGAATGACATTTGGGAGATACTCAAGTCCACTGTAGTTTTCCATTTGTATTATGATTGACTATTACTGTTTTCTTTTGTTGTAAAAGTAGAGTCACTTGACTCCTTGTTGCTACGTATCCCCTTCTTATGCTCTGATTAAAATTTATTTATTGAGTCATGATGATGAGGGATATATGAAAAAAAAAAAAAGTATTTTATTCTTCTTGGACCTCTTCTGATATGTTATTTTCAACTAGTCCACGAACGTCTGTGTCTCTCTTGGGAGTTTTAGGGTTTCCACAACAAGGGTGTCCCTCTCTTGTTTGAAAATATATATACATATATTATATTGTTTTTGCATTCCCTAATATAAAAATAAGGTATGGAAAACTCCTCAAGATCTCAAGAAGTTGTGAATCTTGAGATGAAAGAAAACTCTAAAGGATGCGATTCTGTTTAAGAACTTGTCATGAAAATGATGATTGAAAGGAAAGAGTACAACTCCTGGGTTGGAGATTCTGTCAAGGATTTAATTCTTTTTCAGAATGACTCTAGGATCGAGTTTGCAAATCTTCAACTGCAAATAAATCAACTTATTGATGGTCAGGCCAAAATCCTTGAAAATAAAAACACCTTGATCAGGAATCAGAAGAAACTCATCATGGATTGTGTCAAATCTAGGCATCTCGCCCGCATTGTTGATCAGAAAGTTAATGTTCTCACTCATGAGCATGGGGTCTCTACGGTCAAAAGAATCAAGGATATCAGTGATACCTTTTATGATGGACCCTTTGAAAGGTATGATGTTGTCAAAGAAACTTGATTCTTAGTTTGTCTAGGAAACTTCTTATGATAATTTATTCTTATGTTTTTAAGAAGGATAACTAGGGTCTGGAATAGCCATTATTGTGAGTACACATAGCTATTTCAATCGTTTTTCATCTTGCAATGTTTTTAGATTTATTTATTTTAAACTCTAAAGCTTATTTGGAAGATGATTTTGCAGTATTAATCTTTATGGTTTTATATATTGCAACTTGTTATGGGATATGTGTGTTTGCATCCGTGAACTTTGATTGTCCCATACATGGTCAAAAGTGAAGTATTTCATATGTCAGTATGCAAGTATGATAAAAGATTGAATGAACTTTTGACAAACAAAAGTTAAGACTATTATGTCATTATACAAATATTGATGGAAGATAGGATGAACTTTTGTTTACAAAGATTAAGTCTATTATATGTCATTGTGAAAATAGTCATGAAAAATAGAATGAATCTTTGTTTATTCCGCATTATTGTTCTTCCCAGATCCATATCTTTATATAAATAATGTGCGGCTCTGTAAGTTCTCTTAAGTGAGCATTTCCGATTAAATTAATTATGGGTTTTCTTGTGGTTAATTTAATTGAGATTTTTGGATACAAGTTCATATTCTTATGTGATTTGTTAGTGTCCAAAGAAATCCTTCTTTTCTTATGAAAGTAAGGTCGCTCTTGTTGTTCTTTCGGAAATGACATTTTATGGGGGAGAGTTCTTAATTGAACTCGTGCTTAATTGCCAAATCTTTGTAAGGAGTGCGACTGTGGAATATTCTAGGGGTTTTCTTGTATCTTTATAAACTCCTTGATGAATGCATTTAGTTTCGGCTATATGATTGCATCTAAAAAAGTTGATATGTGCTTCTTTTTTGGCCATGAAGCGTCTCTATGGAAATTTCATTAAGATCCCACTAATTTTCGTACCTTTGCCAATTTTATTGACAAAAAGGGGGAGAAGTAATGTGTAGTTCACACTCCAAATACATATGGTTTTCGGATCATTATGTAAGGGGGAGTGGTTTTCATGTGAGATAAAGTATTGACTAAGGGGGAGTGATACATATCACCATAGTATTGTTGTCGAAGTTGTGATACAATTGAACTTTGACGATGTGTAATAATATTATGATTTACTGTATAACAATGAATGAGAGCTATTGTTTTCTCATTGTTATAGCTACATATTTTCAACAACGATGATGCTTAGTTAAGCACATTTAGAATCATTGGAGTACTTGGAAGTGACGAATATGTCGAGTAATGTTGAAGAACCAAGGAGATCAAGCATTTGGATTCAGAGCTGCAAAGTTTATATATTTTTTATTCCATATGTATTAATAGTTTTGTCACTAAAATTGACAAAGGGGGATATTGTTAGAGCACTGCTCGGTCGAACTCGCAAGCGTTGATGTGTCAAACTTGTTGTCAAGTTTAGTTTCTAAAACTATAATTCTTGATTTCTAGTCTACTTATAGCTAATTCTTGGATTAGGATAGAAAGTGCAGTTGAGCATTAGACTTCACGGCGTTCATAAATTGAAGATGAAGAACTACTAAGGGGATCTTGTGGAACTTCATCAACAAAAAGATATGTGGATACTTGAACTCATCTATTTCTCAAAAGTTTATCTACTCTATCTCCTAATTGAGACAAAAGTCGTATTGCTATATAGACTTCAATTATATACATTTTCTATTTCGAGCTGAGTTTATCTCGCTTATCTATTTCTCGAAATATGTGTTGGTAAGCTTTCGCTTTAGCCAAGTTCATCTTTACTCAGGACGAAAGTCATGTTGATTATTTCAATAATTTGAAAATCGCTTTGATGAAAATAGTTTGTGAATAACAACTATTTTAACATCCTCTAAGAAAGTTTCAATGATTGAAATGATATTTTAGAACAAGTAACCATGTTTCGATATAAACATAGTGTGTTCTCACATTTGTGTAAAAGTCCAAAACCGAGAACCCAAAGTATGCGTACCTGTACGCGTACTGGTGGTTGTTGGAAATCCGGATGAGTATGTGTACCCATAGGCATACTGGAGGAAGTTTCACGTCTGTGAATTTTTTCTGGAGTTCAGAAGTGAAAAACAAACTCAATCCATTTACTTAAATATGCGTACCCGTTTGCATTCTTAAGAAGGTTACTTTCTAAAATCGGTTTGTTCATGAACTAAAACATTTATATAATAAGGAAGGCAATCTTTGCAAACCGTGGCTATGAAGTTCATGAATTGATTAGAGTGAATCAAAACCAATTTTGCTTCGATTGTGTCTTGTAAACTTCTATGAGATCTAAGCAATTGAACAACTCTCTAACTAGTTCATTTGAGTCATTTGAACTAGTTATGGTAAAGATGAATAAGGTTGATATGAAAGTGTTCATATGGTAACCACTGGTTAACTATTGTTGAACCGACTAAGTGTACACGTTTAGGTATGGTTACTCAAACCAAAATTAATTTACATTTCATTTGTGTATAACAAGCTAAATTCGATCTAACAGTTGAAAGATATTAGCTTGAATCTAATCAGGTTTTCATCTAACGCTGAATATTGAATGCTTTGTTACCAAGGTAACTTAGATTGCAAGCCATGATTTGAAATATATATAAAGGAGAACTCTGGAAATTGGGAGACCTAATCCCCACACCTCCTGTGTGATACTAGTTGTATAAGATAGAGTTGATTCTCCTTTAACCTTAAGTTTTTTACGAAACCCTGTAGGTTAACGACTTAAAGACTTTATTAGGATTGTGAAGCCAGACCCAAATATTTTCTCTGTAGTTGTGTGATATGATCTTGCTATTTCTATCGTGATTGAGTACAATCATAAGATTGGCTTGAGATTTATATATCCGATAGGAAAGATAGAAAAGTAGTCACAAACACCTTCGTCTCATCGTTTGTGATTCCACAATATCTTGTTTCGTTAATTAATCGATTAAGATTATTGTGAGGTGATTGATAATACTAGGTTTTTCTTCGGTATATAATTCCGGGTTATCAATTAGTTCCTGTTCACCTTGATTTATCAAAAGATGAAACAAAAACTCGTAGGTATATCCGTGGGAGAGAAATTTATCTATTCAATAGACTTTTCTATGTAATGCATATTTATTTATCAAGTCTTCGACTTTGGGTCACATCAACTCTTGGTTATGGTTGAGATCAACTAAGGGAATCAAGTTTGTAGTATCATGCTTGGATCAGATATGTAAGGAGCACGACTGTACCTTGAATCAGTGGGAGATTTATTAGGGTTTAACTACATTCCAGACCGAAGTTAGCTTTGTAGTAGGCTAATGTATGTAACGGATTAATACAGTGTGATGTTCAAATATGGACTAGGTCCCGGGGTTTTTCTGCATTTGTGGTTTTCCTCGTTAACAAAATTCTGGTGTCTGTGTTATTTCTTTTCCACATTATATTTTTTTATATAATTGAAATATCACAGGTTGTGCGTTGAATCGATCAATTGGTAAATCCAACCCTTGGTTGTTGATTAAAATTGATTGATCCTTGCACATTGGTCTTTGGTACCGTTCAAGTTATTTCTCTTGTATTCAATCAGGCTCGCAAATTCTTAATTGTTTGATTGCGGATTGAACCGAGAAATTGAGATATAACTCTTTGATATACTTTTCTTAAGATTGAGTCTAACCGTCTAGTTGATTCTCTTGAAAGTATATTGTATTTAGTCTATACAGATTGTTAGGCGAAATATTGGGTGAGGTTGTTAAACCCCTCGCTTTTTCAGTTCATATGGCTAACTTCGGTTAACTATTGTTGAGCCAACAAGGTGTACACATTTAGGTACGGTTACTCATATCTAAATGAAGGTACCTTTCATTTGTGTGTAACAAGCTAAGTTCGATTTAACGGTTGAAAGATATTAGCTTGAGTCTAATCAGGTTTTCATATAACGGTGAATATTGAATGCTTTGTTACCTGTAGGACCAGAATATCGCCACAACGATATTCTCGCGATAGAAACGACACTTCTGCGAGAAACCCAAACATTTCTACAAATATTAATAACACTTTGACGAGAACGTCACAAGATTCTTCAACAACATCTGGCGAGTGTCACAAAAGAGTGATATAACGGTTAACGATTAAAGATATACGAAGAATAAATCTGCTTTACGATGTTTATAAAGTTGGCGATGGTGAAGACTAAAATTATGGCGATGAGATCGCAGAGTAGATCCGAATTAAGGGGAAATCTTAGCTGTCTTCCACTATGTATTTTCCTATATAAAGGGTTTAACTAAATCCAGAAGGGGATGATGTACTTTTCAGAGCTGAGAGAACTTTGAGAAGAGAGAAACTTCAGAAAGAAAGTTGTACTTCTGAGTTTTGATATTTCTTGTAAATCTTCCTGAAAGTGAATTAATAAAAGCGTTGTTGTTCATCCACAATTATGACTTAGTTTTCATAGATTCTTAACAAGGGTGTAGTGTGGGAAATCCTGCAACTACATTTTGGCGCCCGAAACAGGGATTGAATTAACGAAAATAGAAGAAAAAGCGAAGAAGAAGATAAAAATTGTTCAAGATCAGGGAAATCATTAAGTAAATCGGTGAGAAAATTGAAGGAAGAATGATCAGAATCAAAAAGGATTGTAGAAAATTGAAAGGTGATGTAACAACAAAAGAAATGATTGATAGATTTCATGAAAATATCAAGGGAAGGATACATAAACGGGATTTTGAAGGAAGGAAGATTATGACAGTGGAGAAGATATCATCATTGAAAGATTGGGAAAAACAAGAAATCACGTTTACAGCAGCAAAAATACTAGAAGAAGATTTAAATCATACATCTCCATTTGTGGTCACAGTAACCACTATACCAATAATAAAGGAGAAATCGATAAAATCTGAAGAAGAATGGGCTATGAATGGAACTTTAGTAGACACATGAAGTTCTGTAGACATGATATTTTATCATACCTTCAAGAAGATGGGATATAAGGATGAATAAATGCCTCATTCAACATATTATGTTCATGGCTTTGGAAAGTCTATAACAAAACCTAAAGGCGAGATAATGGTACGAATTCCACTAGGAGAAATTGAAACACAAATATCATTATGTGTGGTAGATATGGAATCGCCGTACAATATGATACTGGGAGGACCGTGGATACATGCAATCAAGGCTGTGGCGTCAACATTACATCAATGTATTAAATTTCCTATGCCTAGTGGAATTGGAGAAATTAGAGGAGATATGAATTTTGCGAGATTGTGCTACCAAATTGAAGTAAGAAATTATGAAGAACGTCCAAAGCTGCGAAAAGCTCACAGAAAATTGAACAGAGAAGCAAAGAAAGAAGAGGAATTTAAAATTTATATGATAAGGGCAAAAGAAGGAAAAGGGATACCAAGTGAAGTTTCACGAGAAGGAGATGAGTTCGCGAGAGAAATGAAAACTCCAACACCAATGGGAGAACCTGAATCTAGTTACACCGCAGCAGAGCCAACAAAGAAAATGAATATCGGGAGTGAGGAAGAGCCTAAAATACTGAAAATTGGGACTAAAATGGAGGAAGACGAAGAAGAGAGAACAGTAAATATCTTGCGAGAATACAAGGACATCTTCGCATGGAGTATGGATGAGATGCCAGGGATAGACTCTTCAGTAGCATGTCATAAATTAGAGATCAACAAAGATGTGAGACCATTTAAACAAAGAATCAGAAAAATTGCAACAACATACCATTCTCAAATAGAAGAAGAACTACAGAAAATGATTGATGCAGGAATTATAAGGCAAACAAAATATCCAGATTGGATTGCAAATATGGTGGTGGTCCCAAAGAAAAATAAATGGATAAGAATTTGCATAGACTTTACTGATTTAAACAAAGCTTGTCCTAAAGATAGTTTTCCATTACCAGATATTCCACAAATGGTTGAATTAGCAGCAGGAAATGATAGAATATCTTCATTAGACGGATATAAAGGATATAATCAAATTCCCCTCGCAGAAGAAGATCAAGAGCATACATCATTTTTTGCTCCAAGAGGATTATATTGTTATACAAAGATGCCTTTTGGCTTACGAAATTCTGGTGAAACATACCAAAGAATGGTGGAGAAGGTGTTCGCAAAATGGATACATAAAACATTAGAAGTCTACGTGGATGATATGTTGATTAAAAGCAAAGAAGCTAAAAATCATGTACGAGATTTGAAAGAGATTTTCGATCAAATGCGACAATTTAACATCAAAGTGAATCCAGAAAAGTTTACTTTTGGAGTAGCATCAGGGAAATTTTTGGGTTATATTGTATCAAAAGAAGGAATACAAGTTGATCCAGAAAAGGTACAAGAAGTTCGCGATATGCCAATACCAGCGACAGTTAAAGATGTGCAAAAACTGAATGGGATCTTAGCCTCGCTGGGAAGATTTATTTCGCGATCTTCAGATAAGTGCAAGCATTTTTTCGATATACTCAAGAAGGGAACAAAATTTAAATGGACAGATGAATGTGAAAGAGATTTTCAAGGAATTAAAGAACAATTGATGAATATATCTATTTTACAAAAGTATGAACCAGGAGAAGAACTATTGATCTATCTTGCGACAACCACATACGCGCTAAGTTCCGTATTGCTGCGAGTAGATGCAGGGGTGGAGAAGCCAATTTATTATATCATCAAAACGTTTAATTCATCAGAGATAAATTATTCAAAAATTGAGAAACTAATTCTAGCATTGGTACACGCAACTTTTAAGCTTCGAATTTACTTCCAAGCACATAAGATCAAAGTGTTAACGAGAGTGCCAATTGAATCGGTGATGAAAAATTCAAAAAGATCAGCCAGAGTTGAGAGATGGAATGCGCAAGTAGGGCACTTTGATATTCAATATGAAATTCTATCTTCGCCAAAATCACAAGTTATCGCAGATTTCTTAGCTGAATTTCCTTTAGAAGATGACGAAGCTGTAGAAGAGATGATGGATATAGAAGAATAACATGGAGACCCAAAAGAGCTATTAACAGAACCTGACAGATAGGAAATATTAGTGGATGGATCGTCAAATGGAGAAGGAAATGGGATTGGAGTTGTTTTCATTTCACCAGAAGGAGAAAAAGCAGCTTTTTCATTTAGATTGGAATTTACATCCACTAACAATGAGACAGAATATGAAGCTGTAATCCATGCATTGAAGTTTGCGATAGAAATGAAGTTGGAAAATGCTAGAATCACCAGCGATTCACAATTGGTTATTCGCCAGATAAAGGGAGAGTACACCACAAATGAACCATCCTTGAGGAAGTACAAAAAACTTGTTGAAGAATTGTCTGCGAGAATTCCAAAAATAAAATGGAGACACATATCAAGGAAAGATAATAGGCTTGAAGATGCTTTTGCTTTCATATCAAGTATGATGACGAACCCACTTGCAAGATGCATAAAAATTCAAACACTTTTACAACCAGCGATAAACAAAGAAGAAGAAGAGGTAGATGTAATGATGGTAGAGTCTGGCAAGGAAGAAATAGGGAATAATGCTATAGATTGGCGAGAAGATCTTCATGCTTATTTGGCGAGAGGAGAAATCCCAAGAAATCGATTAGAAGCACATAAATTGAAAAGTAGAGCAACCAATTATGAACTAAGAGATGGGGTATTATATCGCAGATCATTTAGTGGACCATCGCTAAGATGTTTGACGAGAGAAGAAGGACAAAAGGTGTTAAAAATGTTGCATAGTGGTGATGCTGGCAATCATAGCGGGGGTAGATCTTTAGCATATAAAACAAAAATGCAGGGTTATTATTGGCCATATATGCATGAGGATGCAAAACAACTTTCAAGACGATGTGAAGATTGTCAGCGATTTGGGAAGAAGATACATGCACCAGGAGCACCATTATCATCTTCGTCAAGCGTATGGCCATTTGGAAAATGGGGATTAGATATTATGGGACCATTTGTGCATGGTTCTGGGCAAAGAAGATATTTAATCATTGCTACAGATTATTTCACAAAATGGGGAGAAGTAAAAGCAGTACAGCACATCCGCGATAAGGACATTTTTACGTTCATATTTGAAAATATAATTTGCAGATTTGGGATCCCAGCATAGTTGATGTCTGATAATGGAAAGCAATTTGAAGGGAAGAATATCGAATTGCTTCTTAATGCATTTAAGATAAAATGTAGAAAATCAACTCCTTTATATCCACAAGCAAATGATCAGGCTGAGGCAACTAATAAGACAATCGCAGACATCTTGAAAAAGAAGTTAGAAGGTTATCACAAATCATGGTGTGAGCAAGTGCATAATGCAATATGGGCATATAATACAACTAGACGAGAGGCAACTGGGATGTCACCTTTCTGTTTAACATATGGAGTTGAAGCTATCCTACCAACAGAGGTTGCTATCCCAACAAAAAAAAAAGAGGCATGGGAGAAAAATATAAGTGATGGCATGATTTTACATGAGTTAGATGAACTAGAAGAAAAGAGAGAAAAAACTCTACAACATATGGAAAATTACCAGCGAAGATTAGCTCGCGGGTACAACAAATGAGTCAAGAAACGTCAATTCCAGCCTGGCGATTTAGTTTTGCGAGAAACACCAAAATACCAGCAAGAAAGTGGTGGAAAATTAGCGAGAAAATGGGATGGACCATACATCATTAAAGAGATAATTGTAAATGGAGCATACAAATTAATGGATCCAGAGGGAAGAGATGTTGGGCAAAAAATTGATAGACCATGGAATAAATTGTTCCTGAAAAGGTATTATCAGTAGCAATTTTGCGAGGTAAGAAATACAAATGTAAGATGAAACAATTAAAAAATTCTTCTTTCTCTATCACAATTTATGCGAGCATCATCGCAAGAATAGCGAATAAAATTTCGCAGAGGTTAAAAGAATGGTATGAACCTTTATGGCGTGCACCCTAGTTCGCGAATAAAATTTCGTAAGAGGCAAATGTAAGACCTAATAGTGCGTCATAGGAGGGGGTATCTCTTGACATGACTCAGCGATAAGGTTATACCGCTGCTGGAACCTGAGTCATGCAGATGTTGGGGTTAAAGAAAACCTATCAGGGAGAGAGATCTTGGATTTCCAGCTGTATAAGGTTATACCCTACACTACACCAAATCCCGGATTTTGTCACAGGGTATATCCGTTACTAAAAAATTTTGTAACACATATACGCCGAATTCTGAAAACATTTGTGATATTTTTTGTTATTTTTTTTGCAACAGTTTTAAGCTGTGACAAACTTAGTTCTGATCCACGAGTTATAAACTATTACAATAGTTAATAGTGTGATTAACCTAATTTTAAAATAGCGACACGTTGCACATTTGTCACATGATAATTATAACAGGTTTAATTGTTATTCTCACTTTGCAACAATTCGGTAATGACATGTGTCATACGCTAATGCGTACGCAACAATTTCTTTTTGCCACGTGTCACATTTTCTTACGATTACAATAACACATATAAGTGTTGCATAATTTTTGCAACAAATTCACTTTGGACACTGTCATCTTTTTGTTACTATTCTTGTAACGTTTAAATTTATTACTCTCGTTTGTAACAGAATTTAGAAGATGACACTTGTTGATTTTCTTCATAGTTTTGGTCACAGTTATATCTGTGACAATTCTTTCAATTACAATTAAAAAAAAAGGATAGTCCAGGTCTTTCTCATGGACCTGGGCTTCCAGTTTACAGACATGCACAATTAAACCTGAAACACAGGCCTGCAATACAACAACCAAACCTGAAACACATGCCTGCAATATGGGATTTTTCAATCTGGCAACATTCTCGCAATTTACAATTCATACATACATATTTACAAAAATCATTTGATTCATTATGAACAAAGAAACAAATATGATTGCAAAACAAACTTCCTAGGCACCAAAAAATAAGTATCTTGAACAAAATAATAGACACCACGTTTTTTGCCTGCGCGGATAGATTCAAGATCACCATTATCTTTATTCTAGCAGACCTAGTAGTTCAGTGAAATAGAAAATCCCCCTTTTTGTCGATAAACTGCAGTAAAGCACAAAACAAACTCACCGTCCTTCGAGTCTACATACTCCCCGAAGCCCAACACTTTCATATTTTCATGTACATCTTGCGGGCGGCCAGCCATTAATAAACCTTGTATAAAAATCACCTGTTATGCACGATGAAAAGATCTCAACATGAATACAGAGAACTCTTACTCGAGCTAATCATTGAAGCACTAAAAACGATGACATTCTTAGCAAAAAATGCATGAAAAGCAAGGGGCGTGGAAAGAAAAAAAATTCAACTCAACACCCAAGTGAGTAAAAAATCACCTGGTTTCACAAAATCGGACAAGCCAACGCCATTGCCCTTCAATTGCGAGTTTTCATCAACAAAAAATTCTGATTCAATCAAACCATTACACTTGGTTAGCAATATAAAAATGTAAAAGAACAAGAATGTTAAGAGAAAAAACTTGTTTGTTTGGTAGGATAACTTGGAATAAGCACCACCTGGATCTCATACAATGGACTTGAACCTCAAGAACAACCCTAATGTCCCTCTTACTATACTAGGATTATCATTATATAGGCATAAATCTATAAGACTGGAAATAACAACCAAAAACAAAAGACAGGGATACACATAGTTGAGTAGCTAAACACGAGATTGACGGGGAAAAAGAAAATTGTGGCGAAAGTACCATAACACAATCCAAATCTTCCTTATTATACTTGCAAGCACCACCTAGATCTCAAACAATGGACTTGAACCTCAAGAACAACCCAATATCCCTTGTATTATACTAATATCAATACGGGATTATCATTCTGTAAGCATAAGTCAATATAAGATGGGAAATTACAACCAAAAACAAAAGACAGGGATATATGCCAACTATTTACAAGCAAGGCTTCTCCCTAAAGAGAACCCTGGAGTTAGGAGAGAAAATAAACTATATCATGTGATTTCTGCACAATAAATAGAATCCACGGCATAATAGCTAGTTGAAGAGTAGGAACAGAAGACATAAAAGGGACACCTAGACTAAAACAACCTAGAAAACACATTACTAGGGCAGAACCAATCAATTCATGCAGAATTAGACATACTGAACTTATCAACAACAAATATTTCAGTTCAATCACAACTAATAACAAATGAAAGATAAACAAACCACTGTAAATTCATACCAAAGAAGCCATTGATAATTTCAAAAATCGGTGCAGTGTAACGTCACTACATACCACCAAAATACTTGAATTTGTCTAACATAAACAAAAGTAAAATAAGCCCTACATAATCTTGTTCAAAGCAATAATAACCATTTTTGTTTGTGAGGTTTAGAGTGATTGACCTTCAACAAACTACTCATCATAAAAGTTGTAATACATAGATTTACTCTTCGACTTCAGATGCTTCTAGCATGTTGTCCATGTAGTAACAACATTATAATCCGGGACCGCTAAAATTCCAGGTAGCCTTAATATATGATATAGTGGTGGAATCCTTGATAACAAGTTAATAAAAAAGTAAAATCAGCCAATGAACTTACATCAAGAAACTTCTTCAAATCATGTCTTGAAGCAATCTCGCGCAAGAAAGTTGTTAATCTCAATTCTCAGACCCGCGGAGAAATGCAAGAATGGCTCCTCGGGAAGATGGATTTCAGGAATTTTTGTGGGAGACCTGAAAAGAACAATAACAGATTCATAAGAAACAAAAGGAAAAAATAACCCATTGGAAAACTTGCAAATGTTCAATCAATAGACTCACTTTTGGATGAAGGTAGATGCATTCGACCACAAAAACAGAACATCCAAAGTCAATATAGCAAAGTGGCAAACCATACAAACCACCATCAACTAAAAATGTTCTTGATTTAGCTTAATCTTGTGAACCAAAAATCCACTAATGTTCACCCTTGACACGATCCTCATATCAAACAATGAGGCAGGTCCAAACTGCAAAAAAAAAAAAAAACCACAAAGAAAAAATTACAGTCAATAAGAAGGGTAGAATGAGCCCATAAAAGGGTTTGTAAAAACCATAATTAAGTGACATACCAGAATTTCAGCAACATTTTCAGTCACACGTTCTCCAACTTCACACAAAAAATCTATATGATCAGGTTAATGTGCCCTTCGTCTACAAAGAAGCCAAATAAGAGGAAATCAACGACTAGTTATGAGCGTAAGCAGATAGACAATCACTAATATAAAACATAATAACCCACCCTCGAGTTTAACAGGCATGCCTACTATATCTAAATTGGGATACAAACTCCTCATATTTGAAAGGGGAGGTACAATCAGACACTAATCTTTCTGAAACACCATCTGAAACAAAGATAATTCCAAGGAAATGAGAACATCAAAGTATAACTTTCTCTGTGGGAATAATATGAACTTGCAACAAGTGCTCAAAGAGAAGAAAATAATGCATTCGATCTTTGCAACCTATATTTCACAATTACATTCTTTTAATACAACACAAACTTGAAACGAGTTCTAAATAGAAGCAAAACACAAAGAGTGCGTACAAGTACAAACCTTGGGAGATTCAAACTCGATAAACCCATAATGCTTAGATTTTCTTATCTGCAAACCACCCAAAACTTGATAATCAAATCCAAAACCTAAATCCGAAAAAACCTTCTTATTCTTCATGATTCTTAACCGGTTAATAGATCCAAAAAAATAAAATGAGAATCACAAATTTCATTAGAAAAAACAAAGAATTCACAAGGTGTTTAATAAAATTCTTCAATGAAATCGTACCTTCCATCTCTTTTTCATAGAATCTATGAGCAATTCTGCTGATGACCAATCTCTTTAGTCTATTTGCAGAGGCCTAAAGTGGAAGTCTAGGAAAACAGTTCCAACACCAGGAATATCAAGACCTCTTGATGCAATATTATTAGCAATAAGTATATCGTCGAAAACATTCCATAGCCTGCAAAGCCAATAGATCAAATGACTATATAAACACACAAGGAATCAGAAAGAAAAAAATATTTCAAAACATAAGTTGATTTCCCAGATAGACCAAACCATACCTAGTGTAGAAATCAAATTGATGGTATCATCATCTACTTCAATTACAACTGATTCTTCACAATCAATTTCCTTAACCTAAAAATAATAAAACACATAATTATACTTCAGCAACAACATACAACAATAATTAAACACATGAGATAGGGTTTCCACAATTAAACTAACGAGAAAAACAAAACCTAATGATATAAGAAACAAACCCAAATTTTTGAATAACCGAATATGAACAAACTAATTCTCAAACCCCTAATTGAAATAGCATAACAAACCTAATTAAAAACTTTGAACGAAAATTAAGAAACCCTAATTTTTAGACAACAGATCGAACAGAACAAGGAAATAATCACAAATATTAAAGCATCAACTAATAAAAACACTAAACTTGAACCAAGGTGTATAGATATGTAAGAAATAACTTACATTTTTTCTCAAATCAGCCAGGGTTCAGAGAAATTAGGTCCGTGAATAACAGAGAAATTAGGTTAGAGACGAAGATAAGGTTTTCTTCAGAAAGGATTTGAGAAAGATTAGGGTTCTTAGTTTGAGGATTTGACAGAGAGACGAGAGATTTTTTTTTTCTTCGTTGGATTTGAGAGAGGATTTAACAGAGACGAGGTTTTTTTTTTTCTTCGTTGGATTTGAGAGAGACGAGAGGAGTTAAGCGATAAGATAAGAGTAAAAGAGAAAGATAAGAGATAAGGATAACAAAGTGAAAAGTAAAGGGTTTAACGGTTGAGATTTGTCCATAAAAAAACATGGACGATTGACTTTTTGTTTGATTTCTCATACGGATTGATGGGAGTGTGTGAGAAGCATGTGTGTTCTTTCGAGAATTACGTGTTTTTTGAGAAAATCACAAACGGTCGAACATAAAAAGCGACTTTCGTTGTATAAGTTGACATATCCGGGGTTACTGACAACAAAGTATTGATTTTGTTGGGTTAAAGAGCGACGAAATATATCAGAATTGAATATCACAGGTTCAAAGATTACTAGAGTTAGACCCGAGTTTCTCTTCTGGATGCACTGGTGATGAAATATATCATAATTGAACATCACAAGTTCAAAGATTCTTAGAGTTAGACCTGAGTTTCTCTTCCAGATGAACTGGAGACGAAATATATCAGAATTGAACATCACAGGTTCAAAGATTAATAGAGTTAGACCCGATTCTCTCTTCCGGATGAACTGGTGACGAAATATATCAGAATTGAACATCATACGTTCAAAGATCACTAGAGTTAGACCTGAGTTTCTCTTTCGGATGAACTGAAGAAGAAATATATCAGAATTTAATATCACAGGTTCAAAGATTACTAGAGTTAGACCTCAGTTTCTCTTTCAGATGAACTTGTGACGAAATTTATATTAGAATTAAACATCACAGGTTCAAATATTACTAGAGTTAGACCTGAGTTTCTCTTCCGGATGAACTAGTGACGAAATATAACAGAATTGAACATCACAGGTTCAAAGATTACTAGAGTTAGACTCGAGTTTCTCTTCCGGATGAACTGGTGACGAAATATATCAGAATTGAACATCACGAGGTTCAAAGATCACTAGAGTTAGACCTGAGTTTCTCTTAGGATGAACTGGTGACGAAATATATCAGAATTGAACATCACAGGTTCAAAGATTACTAGAGTTAGACCTGAGTTTCTCTTCCGGATGAACTGGTGAAGAAATATATCAGAATTGAACATCACGGGTTCAAATATTACTAGAGTTAGACCTGAGTTTCTCTTCTGGATGAACTGGTGACGAAATATATCAGAATTGAACATCACGGGTTCAATTGTGTACTAGAGTTAGACTTGAGTTTCTCTTCCGGATGAACTGGTGATGAAATATATCATAATTGAACATCACAGGTTCAAAGATTACTAGAGTTATACCTGAATTTCTCTTTCGGATGAACTTGAGACAAAATATATCAGAATTGAACATCACAGGTTCAAAGATTACTAGAGTTAGACCTGAGTTTCTCTTCCGGATGAACTGGTGATGAAATATATCAGAATTGAACATCACAGGTTCAAAGATTACTAGAGTTATACCTGAGTTTCTCTTCCGGGTGAACTTGAGACGAAATATATCAGAATTGAACATCACAGGTTCAAAGACTACTAGAGTTAGACCCGAGTTTCTCTTTCGGATGAACTGGAGACGAAATATATCAGAATTTAATATCACAGGTTCACATATTACCAAAGTTAGACCTGAGTTTCTCGTTCGGATAAACTTGAGACGAAATATATCAGAATTGAAAATCACAGGTTCAAAGATTACTAGAGTTAGACATGAGTTTCCCGTCCGGATGATCGAAAACGAAATATATCGAATTGAAAATCACGGAGTTCAAAGATTACGAGTTAGACCTAAGTTTCTCTTTCGGATGAACTGAAGACGAAATATATCAGAATTTAACATCATGGGTTCAAATATTACCAGAGTTAGACCTAAGTTTCTCGTTCGGATGAACTTGAGATGAAATATATCAGAATTGAACATCACAGGTTCAAAGACTACTAGAGTTAGACCCGAGTTTCTCGTTCGGATTATCTGAAGGTGAAATATATCAGAATTGAGCATCACAAGTTCACATATTACCAAAGTTAGACCTGAGTTTCTCGTTCGGATAAACTTGAGACGAAATATATCAGAATTGAACATCACATGTTCAAAGATTACTAGAGTTAGACATGAGTTTCCCGTCTGGATGATCTGAAGACGAAATATATCAGAATTGAACATCACAGGTTCAAAGACTACTAGAGTTAGACCCGAGTTTCTCGTTCGGATTATCTGAAGATGAAATATGTCAGAATTGAGCATCACAGGTTCACATATTACCAAAGTTAGACATGAGTTTCTCGTTCGGAAAAACTTGTGACGAAATATATCAGAATTGAACATCACAGGTTCATAGATTACTAGAGTTAGACATGAGTTTCCCGTCTGGATGATCTGAAGACGAAATATATCATAATTGAGCATCACAGGTTCACAGATTACCAAAGTTAGACATGAGTTTCTCGTTCGGATAAACTTGAGACGAAATATATCAGAATTGAACATCACAGGTTCAAAGATTACTAGAGTTAGACATGAGTTTCCCGTCCGGATGATCTGAAGACGAAATATATCAGAATTGAGCATCACAGGTTCACAGATTACCAAAGTTAGACCTGAGTTTCTCGTTCGGATGAACTTGATACGAAATATATCAGAATTGGTCATCACAGGTTCAAAGATTACTAGAGTTAGTCCAGAGTTTCTCGTCCGGATGATCTGAAGACGAAATATATCAGAATTGAACATCACAGGTTTAAAGACTACTAGAGTTAGACCCGAGTTTCTCGTTCGGATTATCTGAAGATGAAATATATCAGAATTGAACATAACAGGTTCAAAGATTAACAGAGTTAGACCTTAGTTTCTTTTCCGGATGAACTAAAGACGAAATATATCAGAATTGAACATCACAGGTTCAAAGATTACTATAGTTAGACATGAGTTTCTAGTCCGGATGATCTGAAGACGAAATATATCAGAATTAAAAATGACCATATTACCCCTTTTAGAAAAAACTGCTATAAATATTATGGAGACTGTGAAAATGACCATACTACCCTTATCGGAAATAATTAAGTAAATGTTACAGACTGTGAAAATGACCATATTGCCCTTATTGGAAAAAGTGCAATAAATATTATGGAGACTACGCAAATGACCATACTACCCTTATCGGAAATAAATAAAGTAATTCTTACAGACTCTAAAAATGACCATATTACCCTTATTAGAAAAAAGTGAAATAAATACTATGGAGACTGTGAAATGACCATATTACCCTTATCGAAATTAGGTAAAGTAATTCGTACAAACAGTGAAAATGACCAGACTACCCTTATTGAAAATAAATATTACAGACTGTGAAAATGACCATACTACCCTTATCGGAAATAATTAAGTAAATGTTGCAGACTGTGAAAATGACCATATTGCCCTTATTGGAAAAAGTGCAATAAATATTATGGAGACTATGAAAATGACCATACTACCCTTATTGAAAATAAATAAAGTAAATATTACATACTATGAAAATGACCATATTACCCTTATAGGAAATAAATGCCATAAATATTATGGAGATGTGAAAATGACCAGACTACCCTTATCGAAAATAGGTAAAGTAATTCGTACAAACAGTGAAAATGACCAAACTACCCTTATTGAAAATAAATATTACAGACTGTGAAAATGACCATACTACCCTTATCGGAAATAATTAAGTAAATATTGCAGACTGTGAAAATGACCATATTGCCCTTATTGGAAAAAGTGCAATAAATATTATGGAGACTATGAAAATGACCATACTACCCTTATTGAAAATAAATAAAGTAAATATTACATACTATGAAAATGACCATATTACCCTTATAGGAAATAAATGCCATAAATATTATGGAGATGTGAAAATGACCAGACTACCCTTATCGAAAATAGGTAAAGTAATTCGTACAAACAGTGAAAATGACCAAACTACCCTTATTGAAAATAAATATTACAGACTGTGAAAATGACCATACTACCCTTATCGGAAATAATTAAGTAAATGTTACAGACTGTGAAAATGACCATATTACCCTTATTGGAAAAAGTGGAATAAATATTATGGAGACTATGAAAATGACCATACTACCCTTATCGGAAATAAATAAAGTAATTCTTGCAGACTCTAAAAATTACCATATTACCCTTATTAGAAAAAAGTGCAATAAATATTATGAAGACTGTGAAAATGACCATATTATCCTTATTGAAAAAAAGTGCAATAAATATTATGGAGACTGTGAAAATGACCATATTACCCTTATCAGAAATAAGTAAAGTAATTCTTACAGACTCTAAAAATGACCATATTACCCTTATTGAAAAAAAGTGCAATAAATATTATGGAGACTGTGAAAATGACCATATTATCCTTATCAGAAATAAGTAAAGTAATTCTTACAGACTGTGAAAATGACCATACTACCCTTATTGTAAAAAAGTGCAATAAATATTATGGAGACTATAAAAATGACCATACTACCATTATCATAAATAAGTAAAGTAAATCTTACAGGCTGTAAAAATGACCATATTACCCTTATCGGAAATAATTAAGTAAATGTTATTGATTGTGAAAATGACCATATTACCCTTATTGAAAAAAGTGCAATAAATATTATGGAGACTGTGAAAATGACCATATTACCCTTATTGGAAGAAAAAAATGCAATAAATATTATGGAGATTGTGAAAATGACCATACTACCCTTATTGTAAAAATGTGCAATAAATATTATGAAGACTGTGAAAATGACCATACTACCCTTATCATAAAAAAGTAAAGTAATTCTTACAGATCGTGAAAATGACCATATTACCCTTATTGTAAAAAGTGCAATAAATTCTTACAGGTCATTTTCACAGTCTCCCTAATATTTATTCCATTTATTTCCAATAAGGGTAATATGGTCATTTTCACAATATGTAGTATTTAGTTTATTTATTTTCAATAAGGGTAGTTTGGTCATTTCCCAGACTCCATAATATTTATTGCACGTATTTCCAATAAGGGTAATATGGTCATTTTCCTAGTCTGTAATATTTATTTTACTTATTTTCAATAAAGGGTAGTTTGGTCATTTCAATAAGGATGACTCCATAATATTTATTGCACTTTTTTCCAATAAGGGTAATATGGTCATTTTCACAATCAATAACATTTACTTTACTTATTTCCGATAAGGGTAATATGGTCATTTTCACAGTCTACATAATATTTATTGCACTTTTTTCCAATAAGGGTAATATGGTCATTTTCACAATCTGTAAGAATTACTTTACTTATTTATGATAAGGGTAGTATGGTCATTTTCACAGTCTCCATAATATCTATTGCACTTTTGTCCAATAAGGGTAATATGGTCATTTTCACAGTCTCCATAATATTTATTGCATTTTTTTTTCAATAAGGATAATATGGTCATTTTCACAGTCTTCATAATATTTATTGCACTTTTTTCTAATAAGGGTAATATGGTAATTTTTAGAGTCTGTAAGAATTACTTTATTTATTTCCGATAAGGGTAGTATGGTCATTTTCATAGTCTCCATAATATTTATTGCACTTTTTCCAATAAGGGCAATATGGTCATTTTCACAGTCTCCATAACATTTACTTAATTATTTCCGATAAGGGTAGTATGGTCATTTTCACAGTCTGTAAGAAGTACTTTACTTATTTATGATAAGGGTAGTATGGTCATTTTCATATTCTCCATAATATTATTGCACTTTTTTACAATAAGGGTAGTATGGTTATTTTCACAGTCTATAAGAATTACTGCACTTTTTTTCAATAAGGGTAATATGGTCATTTTCATAGTCTCCATAATATTTATTGAACTTTTGTCCAATAAGGGTAATATGGTCATTTTCACAGTCTCCATAGTATTTATTTCACTTTTTTCTAATAAGGGTAATATGGTCATTTTTAGAGTATGTAAGAATTACTTTATTTATTTCCGATAAGGGTAGTATGGTCATTTTCATAGTCTCCATAATATTTATTGCACTTTTTCCAATAAGGGTAATATGGTCATTTTCACATCTGTAACATTTACTTAATTATTTCCGATAAGGGTAGTATGGTCATTTTCACAGTTTGTAATATTTATTTTCAATAAGGGTAGTTTGGTCATTTTCACTGTTTGTACGAATTACTTTAATTATTTTCGATAAGGGTAGTCTGGTCATTTTCAGATCTCCATAATATTTATGGCATTTATTTCCAATAAGGGTAATATGGTCATTTTGACAGTATGTAATATTTACTTTATTTATTTTCAATAAGGGTAGTTTGGTCATTTTCACAGTCTTCCTAATATTTATTCTATTTATTACCAATAAGGGTAATATGGTCATTTTCACAGTCTTCCTAATATTTATTCTATTTATTACCAATAAGGGTAATATGGTCATTTTCACAATCTTTATAATATTTGTGGCACTTATTTCCAATAAGGGTAATATGGTCATTTTCACAGTATGTAATATTTACTTTATTTATTTTCAATAAGGGTAGTTTGGACATTTTCACAGTCTCCCTAATATTTATTCCATTTATTTCCAATAAGGGTAATATGGTCATTTTCACAATATGTAGTATTTAGTTTATTTATTTTCAATAAGGGTAGTTTGGTCATTTTCTCAATATCTATAATATTTATTGGACTTATTTCCAATAAGGGTAATATGGTCATTTTCAAAGTGTGTAATATTACTTTACTTATTTTCAATAAGGGCAGTCTGGTCATTTTCATAGTCTCCATAATATTTATTCCACTAAATTCCTACAAGGGTAATATGGTCATTTTCACAGTTTGTAATATTTAATCTACTTATTTTCGATAAGGGTAGTTTGGTCATTTTCACAGTCTCCATAATATTTATTGCACTATTTCTAATAAGGGTAATATGGTCATTTTTCCAGTCTGTAATATTTATTTTACTTATTACACTTAATTGGGTAGTCTGGTTATTTTCATAGTCTCCATAATATTTATTGCATTTATTTCCAGTAAGGGTAATATGGACTTTTTCAACGTGTGTAATATTTACTTTACTTATTTTCGATAACGGTAGTCTAGTCATTTTCACAGTCTCCATAAAAATTATTGCAATTATTTCCAATAAGGGTAATATGGTCATTTTCACAATCCGTAATTTTTACTTTATTTTTTTCAATAAGGGTGTTCTGGTCATTTTCACAGTCTCTATAATATTTATTGCATTTATTTCGAGTAAGAGTAATATGGTCATTTTCACGTTCTTCTGAATTTTTATTGCACTTATTCAGAGTAAGGGTAATATGGTCATTTTCACGTTCTTCGGAAGAAGCAGAAATTTTTGTTGTGGTTTTGTCGAGAAAATCGAAAGAAAAGGTTGGTATTTGTCCTAGTCAAATGTCATACAAAGTCATGACTTGTTGACTTGGTCTTGATCCTATTTTCTAATATTAAAAAAATTAAAAATTAAAAATTAAATAAATTTTGATATTTAGAAATTAAATAAAATTGTTATTTTGTATAATTGTTGCGAAAGTAGTGACAACCAAAATTTTAAGAGTGATTAATTCGGGGTTGTTTTTGATGTGGTGGAATTTTTGGGTGGAAATATCATTTTAGATTATAATTGTTGTTGTTCAAATAATTATCAACAAATATTTGTGTGACTAATAAAAGTCCTAATTATTATCACGAATACAAAATTTAATTACGATTATAATCATTGGGACTTATCACGGGTATATCTCATTCTTGAAAAATAAAACCGTGACGGAGTTACACTGTGAGAAAATCCTGGTTTTGGTGTAGTGCTAGTTGGACGACCGAGAATCTCTTCCAAGAAGTGCAGAGTATGACCAAGGAGACGAGGTACATGGTTGATCCAAGGGTGCCCGGAGCGTACGAAACTCTCTTGCCATCCTTGGTAAGTCTTGGCTACAATGCACTTGTCCTGAAGAAAACCCCACTTAGGGTGCAGTCTTGTAACTATAAGCCATATAGGCATAAAGGACAAGAGGCTGCGAAAACAACTGGTTGTTGGCAAATCCGGATGGGGGGAGATAGTCTTGTATGGCCGATGTGACCTCCTTGAAGGGGCAACCAGGGGGAAGATAAGGGCGGCACCCTCCATTAGGGAGCTGATAAGTGTCTTAAGACGGAAATGTCATGTGGCTTTATGATCGCAAGATCATTTAGGCCTATCATATTGTCGCGTGACGAAAATTATACAAAGGCAAAAATCCTAAAGAGAAAATGTTAAGATGAGATCAATGGGTTTTTGCATGAAAGTGTAAAGACGTCCTGCGATTTCATCGCAAGACAGCAATGTCACGAGGCTTTTTTCTCGCGAGAGAATCTAGACTTGTCATATTGTCGCAGATATATTGAAAAGATACTGATAAGACAAGATCAATGGGTCAATACATGTAAATGTAAAGACGTCATGCGATTTTGTCGTAGAAAAATATTAAAGGTTGGCAAAATAAGACCTTTAACTAGGAAGGCATAATAAGACCAACAGATTAATATTGAACATTAATTATTTTATTTGAGAATGCAGGAAATATTTATTCATCGCAGGAGGCAGATTACTTCAGATTTTTTTTTTATATATCGCCAAAATATCACCAACAAATTCAACAATAAAAGAAGATAAGGAACACAATTCACCATCTCAAGAAAAATATTAAAGGGCAAGAAGAGGAATGGATAAATGAAATATTAATATCTTCCTTGAGAAGGTTCAACACAGAGATAACAAGAAAAGTTAAATTCTAAAAGTTATCCAAGTTACATTCCTCGCAAAAAATAAGAAGGAAGAGAAAGCAAAAATGAAACTCAAACTTCAGCGACAGGCTCATCAGTATTCTTCTCGCCAGATTTATTATTCTCATTTAAGATTTATCATTCTCACCAGCAGATTTATCAGTATCGCCATCATTATTTGAAGTATCGCCAACATCCTTTTATTTGAGAATTTCTTCTTCTCTAGGAGAGCTTTCATCTTCTTCTGGGTTATCTTCTTCTCCTTCAGTGGGTGTATCTTCTAAATATTTATCCATAAGAATGGGAATTTCATCATCCTCAACTTTTAGAGGGAGAACAGATTCAGGAGGGAGAGAATGGGAGATCGGAATCTTATTCAATAGAACTTCAGCAGAGAGATGAACTTTGCGAAGAAAACCTTTATCACGGTTTCTAATCTCCATATTCTTGAAGTACTCAAGATAATCAAGCCTTCTTTCTGCTTTATCGCGAACGTCCAAGCAATCAGAAAGGAGAGTCTTGTTTTCTTTGCGAACCTTATCTAATTTCTCAGTAAGGGCAGTAATAGTAGCAAGATGGCTTCTTTCAGATTCTGCGAATAGCAAAAATAACAAGGAAATATTTAAATGAAGAGCTCACGAGAAGTAAAACATAGAAATTTATCAGAAAAATTAACAATTGAGGCAGTCAATTGACTACCTTCTTTTTGAGAGGTTAAGTTTTGGATTAATGAAAAGAAACAATTCTCCCACTGATTCATAGCATCGTCAAATTTATCGCCAACCATACCCTTCAGGCGAGATTTCATGTTTTCTTCTTTGGTGCGAAGATAAAGATTTTCTTTTACTAGTAAAGAGTGAGATTTCTCTAACTGAGAATATTGTTCTTTAAGTTCGCTAGCCTTTAAACTAAGAGTTAATCTACCCTTGATAAGTTTATCCTTCTCAGCAGCAGATGATTCAGTTAATTCCTTGAGTTCATCTTTAACGGAACGAAGAGATCGCTCTTGATTATCACAAATTCTTTGAAGATTATCTAATTGTCGCGAGGAAGCCGCCATCAAACTTGAAAAATTATGTTTCTCTTGGGATAAAGTTTTATTCTCATCTGATAAAGATTCCATCGCCAAATCAGTCTTAAATAACAAATATGTAAGACGAGCAACTTCGCTGCACAACAAATTTTGGTTTTGAGACAGTTGATTATTCTCATGAGTAAGATTATTTATGTGATCAATTGAGTAAGTATAAATATTATCTCATCTACTATGTTGGTCCATCCAAGACTCTTTTTCAGCGCGAGCTTCTTCAGTGATTGATTCTAAATCAAATATCTTCACTAATCGATTCCGATTTGAAGCTAAATAGATAAACCAAACATTTAAAAGGAATGGAGTGTAAAAAATAAGGGAGATGGGAAATTATTAGAATGGAGAGACAAAAAGATAGAGGAAGGAAAACTATACCTTTCAAATCATCATTATGTCTGCGAATATTCTCGCACTCAAGTGAAGAATTGCGATGCATATGATTCAGAGTGTTACACTCAGAAGTTTTAACTTGAAGGCCTTTTCTTAGAGCTTCAACTTCATATTCCAAAGATACTCGCGAGGCAGAATTATCAGAACCAAAATACTTGAGCAAAGTCTCGCAAGCTTCATATTGAAGAGAATCAGTGGAAGATTTTCTAGCGTTATCTAAAATATTAGATAAAATTTTAAAAGCAATATCAACTCCAGCGAAGGTTTCATTTGATGGAGGAAGAGATGTAGAGGATGAAGTGGTAATGATAGCAAGTTGATGATTTGAATCATCTGCGATTGATGCATTATGAAAAAGAGGAGTTTTTGGGAAAGTGACGGTTGAGGGTAATATTGGACTAGAAGGAGCTTCATTCACAACATTTGTAGGGATTTGATTTGTCAAATTCTATGAAGGAGTGGGGGTATTGATAGCGAGGTTCTCGCAGACAGAAGAAGGGGGATTAGATTGTAAAGGAGTAATGATAGCTCTCTTAGATGATAACTCAGGAATAATGATATCATCTTCAATAGTTTTATTGTGACGAGATTTTTTATGAGGTCTAGCGATGTTCTCGTCATTCTGCAAATAATAATTTAGATAAGAAACAGAGGCAATAATATTGTTATTAAGATAAAATGTGTTTCTTACTACCTTATCATTCGCAGAATCCTTCTTCCTCCTTTTCTCAACAAGCTTCTTGAGGGAATTAGGGTTTGGAGTTTCAGAATGGGTGGTAGGGATTGCTCCACTAAAGGAAAATATGATGAAGATTATAATCAAGAAAATCAAAGAGCAAAAGTAGTAAAAAATAATTCAAATAAGATAGTATAATCAAAATACATACCTTGGCGTTTCCATTAAAACAGTAGCAGGTGAATATGAAGATAAAGAAAAGTTGCAGAAGGAAATAGAAGTAAACAGATGAAGAAGTAAAAAGAGAAAATTATTTTCGTAACTCAGCTCCACCTTTTATAGACAAGAGAAGTAGGACCCATTAAGAGGACACGTGTTAAAGAAGAGCTACAACATGTGTAGGCGATTAAACTAAATAAACGGAGGTTTGTCGAGAAGAAAACTTGTAAAGAAAGAAGCTGCGAGCATCATTAAGAGTTGAAAGTTCTCATATCTTATCTTCTTCTCAGAAAAGACATGAGAAGAGGCAAGATGTAGGACCAGAATATCGCCACAACGATATTCTCGCGATAAAAACGACACTTCTGCGAGAAACCCAAACATTTCTACAAATATTAATAACACTTTGACGAGAACGTCACAAGATTATTCAACAACATCTGGCGAGTGTCACAAAAGAGTGATATAACGGTTAACGATTAAAGATATACGAAGAATAAGTCTGCTTTACGATATTTATAAAGTTGGCGATGGTGAAGACTAAAATTATGGCGATGAGATCGCAGAGTAGATCCGAATTAAGGGGAAATCTTAGCTGTCTTCCACTATGTATTTTCCTATATAAAGGTTTTAACTAAATCCAGAAGGGGATGATGTACTTTTGAGAGTTGAGAGAACTTTGAGGAGAGAGAAACTTCAGAAAGAAAGTTGTACTTCTGAGTTTTGATATTTCTTGTAAATCTTCCTGAAAGTGAATTAATAAAAGCGTTGTTGTTCATCCACAATTATGACTTAGTTTTCATAGATTCTTGACAAGGGTGTAGTGTGGGAAATCCTGCAACTACATTGACCAAGGTAACATTGATTACAAACCATGATTTGGAATCTATATAAAGGATAACTCTAGCAACTGGGAAACCTAATCCCCATACCTCCTGTGTGATACTGGTTGTATAAGCTAGAGTCAATTCTCCTTTAACCTTAGGTTTTTCACAAAACCCTGTAGGATAACGACTTAAAGACTTCGTTGGGATTGTGAAGGCAGGCCCAACTATTTTCTCTGTAGTTGCGTGATATGATCTTGCTGTGTCTATCGTGATTTACTTCTCTAAGATTGGCTCGAGATTTAATCTCCGATATGCAAGATAAAAAGTAGTCACAATCACAAACATCTTCTTCTCATCGTTTGTGATTCCACAATATCTTGTTTCGCTGCCATACGATTAAGATTATTATGAGGTGATTGATATTTCTAGGATGTTCTTCGGGAATATAAGTCCGGTATATCAATTGGTTCCTATTCACCTTGATTTATCAAAATACGGAACAATACTCATAGGTTTATCTGTGGGAGACAGATTTAGCTATTTAATAGACTTTTCTGTGTGAGAAAGATTTGTTTATCAAGTATTCGACTTTGGGTCATATCAACTCTTAGTTGTGGGTGAGATCAACTAAGGGAATCAAGTGCGTAGAGTCCTGCTGGGATTCAGAGACGTAAGGAGCGCAACTGTACCTTGATCAGTATGAGATTGATTAGGGATCAACTACATTCCAGTCCGAAATTAACTTGGAGTAGGCTAGTGTCTGTAACGGCTTAATACAATGTGGTGTTCAAATCTGGACTAGGTCCCGGGTTTTTCTGCATTTGCGGTTTCCTCGTTAACAAAATTTCTTGTGTCTGTGTTATTTTTTTTCCGCATTATATTTTGTTATATAATAGAAATATCACATGATGTGCGTAGTTCAATCAATTAGAAAATCCAACCTTTGGTTGTTGATTATATTGATTGACACTTGAACATTGGTCTTTGGTACCATTCAAGTTGTTTCACATAATAATCAGGCTCGCGGATTTCTATCTTTTTGATTTGCTGATTACATTGTGAAATAGAGATATAACTCTTGGATATATTTCCATTGATTGAGTCTGACTGTTTAGTTAGTTCTCTTGGAATTATATTGGAGTTTGTCCATACAGTTTCCTAAGAGAAGTATTGGGTGTGGTTGTTAGACCCACGCTTTTTCAAGTTCAAGCATGGAAGAACACATCAAATATTTAAAAATCAACTT
Organism: Papaver bracteatum; assembly: GCA_023529315.1. Taxonomy (NCBI): domain Eukaryota; kingdom Viridiplantae; phylum Streptophyta; class Magnoliopsida; order Ranunculales; family Papaveraceae; genus Papaver; species Papaver bracteatum. Next base: position 2,387,690 of record JAJJWX010002629.1, read on the forward strand.
GAGTATCCTAAGGAAACACAATTTATTTGAAAACTCTATATGTGTGCTTCGGTCAGCAAGAGATAAAATATTCGGGTAACATTATCACTTTTAAAGGTGTCATGGATGATCCATCTAAAGTCTTGAGTATGACTAATTTTCATAATCCTACAACTATTAAAGAGTTAAGAGCTAAAGTATTTGGCATTACATGACGTTTAATAAGAACTACATCATTATCAAGAGGGAAGATCAATTGTTTTCTTTAGTCAGCCTTTGGGCATTACATGACGTTTAATGGTATTAGTGTTGTCTTAATACAAGAGGGATGACCAATTGTTTTCTTAGTTAGCCTTTGGGACCAAAGTCTAGTGCATTTTCCACCTATGATAAATAAATGATTGTAATTTCTCAAGCAGTTGCCAGATGGATGAATTACTTACATGGACATCACTTTATAATTTCAACAGACCATGAAAGTATTAAATACAATCTAGAACTGAAGATTTGTACAGTTCTTCAACAAAAATGGTTTATCAAGTTACGTATTTTATTATGAAATCGAATATAAAAAGGGAGCAGAAAACAAGGTTGATGATGCCTTGTCTAGAAGACCCCATCCACAAGGTGAATGCAACCTCTTAGCTACATGCACAACACTCTGGGTTACACACATTATTTCCAACTATGAGTCTTATTAAAAGGTACAAGTATTTCTTCCTAAACTAATGATCAATCCAACTGCTATTCCAAACTTCACTTACTTTAATGGCATCCCGAGGTACAAGAATAGATTATACGCCGGCAGTGGTACTGATACAAGACAAACTATTATGGCTTTGTCCACTCTTCAATAGTAGGAGGCCACTCTGACATTCAAGGTACTTATGTTAGAGAGAAAACTTATTTCTTTTGGCCCAACATGAAAAAGGATATCTTACTTTTTGTTTCTTCATATTATATTTTCCAAAGGAACAAAGGATAACATACATATCATGATGGGTTACAACAACCTCTTCCAATTCCTGAGCAAGCATGTCAATACATATCCAAGGGTTTGATTGAGGGTATGCCTGCAAGTGAAATAAAAACTGTGACTCTGGTGGTTGTTGACAGTGACCAAATATGCATATTCTATTTCTCATGTTCATTCATATATTGCCATCATTGTAGCCAAAGAATTCATTAATCAGATATTCAAACTACATGTCCTTTCTGCTTCCATTGTATATGTAGAAACAAAGTCTTCACCATTTTGTTTTGGAAATATCTCTTCAAATCTTTTAGCACCATCTTGAACCTCAGCACAACATATCATTCTTAATTAGTTGGACAAACAAAGAGAGTCAATGCTTGCTTAGAAAAGTATCTCAGATGTATGGATGGTCAAATAGATAAGAATTGGTTAAAATGGTTACCACTGGAAAAATGGTGGTATAACACGAACTCTCATACTAGCCTTAATATGAGTCCATTCAAGGAATTATATGTGTTAGATCATTGCTCGGTTGAAGCCACCAAGCATTGGTATATCAAGTTTGGTTATCATATTTTAGTATTAGAACTCAATTATAGTCACTTGATTAAATATTCTAGAGTCAACTTCGTTTCGGTTAGACTATAAAGTCTAGGAATATTGAGACAAACAAGTATTACCCTAAAGACCTAAAGAACATGAAGACGTATCGATTACAATGAATATATCATCCTTCACTTGAGGTTAGTGATACTCTTGACTTGTTTCCATTCTTATTGTTACTTTCAAGTCGTTTAAGATTGAAAACTCAACCTGCGAGCTTATATTTAATAATATAGTATTAGACTTGGTCGTATTATTATGATCAAAGTGTCTAAGCAAAATATTTAATCATATACTATAACATTTATCTTTTGAACTTCGTAAATGCGACATCGATATAATCTATGTAACTTGTTACTTGATTGTGTATTGGATATATGTGATTTTAACCTAGGAAACTATATTTTATTACATATTTTTAAAGGAAGTACATATACGAAACTTGTTTCGTAATGTTTGATTACATATGTTTAAAGGAAGTACATATACAAAACTTGTTTCGTAATTGAAAATAAATCAATAGGTGTTTTGGTCCGGTTTTCTATGAAGATATATTGGATGACCAATTCAAACCTGGGTAAGGACTTTGGTAGAGCCGATCTTAACTTATGTGAGAGTTATGGTATAACCAATCATTACCTAGTTTGGGATATATGGTAGAGCCGATCTTAACTTATGTTGAGAGTCTTGGTAGAACATATCCTTACCTATTTCAAGATACATGGTAGAACCGATCCTAGCTTATGTTGAAATACTTGGTAGAAATGATCCTTACCTATATTGGAGTACATGGTAGAACTGATCTTAGATATTGTTGGGAGCCATGGTAGAACCTATCCCTACCTATATTTGAAGACTTGGTATAACCGGTATTAACCTATGTTTAGGAGTCATGGTAGAACCAGTCCCAAAAGCAAAACTGATATGCTATATCATTCGCATGTGAAATTTCCCTTTTGTCCTTTTCGCTCCAAATGAGTGCTTCCTTTTACTTTTTCTCCAAATTGAAAAAGAGAAAATAATTTTTATTTTTATTATTGTTTTACTGATAAATCGACCGCTGGTTCCCTTGTATATGCCATCTGAGTTGATAAAAAATTAGGATTATCGACCGCTGATTCTATTGTATATGCCAGATCAGTTGATATTAAAGTTCAGACCAGTATCTCAATCCATCAGGATTTATAGGTTTTATCTTGGCAGTGACCTTCATACAGATATGGAAAACACCGTTCACCTTAGTCAAAATTCGCAAACCATCTATCTCTCTATCCGTATTAATTATTAATCTATTCATGTGATTTGTTTGATTCTGGATATTGTGAGACTATCTGAGTAGAGCTCTCTCACTTATATATGAATTTGGTTTCACATCAGGGTGATTCCTCTTGTAGTCATTGAGAGTATGCCAACTAAGGAGATTGCTTAGTGTCGTTCGTAGATTTTTCACATGTAGCTGGAGTTTGGAGAGAAGGTTTTGTGGTATACCTCTTGTAAACCCTCACGAGACTATAACTCCTCTACTAGGGATACCTAGGGGTTCAAAGGCTTGTTATACATGTTAAGTGTAACCGTAACCTCAACGACTGGGAGTTGTATACTTTAAAATTAGTTTAGTTTGATTTGTTCGAGGACTAGCAAAGTCTAAGTGTGGGGGAATTTGATAGTTTAAAACACCTTGATTTTATTTCTATTGTTTATGCTTTCTTTGCGAGTTTTCTTGTAAATTACATATCTTATGACTATTTTTGAGTTTATTAGGTACTTTCGAGTCATATGGAGCAAAAAGAGAAGGAATTACTCATTTGAAGCGAAAAGGATAAAAATTACATTTCACAGGAAAATGATATGTGGAGTCTATCCATGGATTAGGGGGCAGCCAACCGAATTTTATTTAGTGGATGTGATTGTGGTGGCCTGTAACATATGTTGGGCGCCTATAGTAATGTCAGTCATTACCCTAGCCCTAAAATTCAGAGAAATATTTTTCTCTTTGCATTATTAGTTCGTCTGAAATTGAGAGGAGGAAAAAAAACGGCGATGAGTAGTTGTTACGCTGAAACTGAGAAAAACTAAGATAAGTTGAAGTCTTTGAAAGTTTGAGATGGGAAATCAGTAAAGGTGTTGATGATTTTCTTTGTTTTTGCATGTTTCAAACATTACATACCCTTTATTTTTTCTAGGAAAGAAAATTTCATTAATTAATGCAAGTTTACAGCATTCTGAAGAAAGTATGGAACATTGGATTCATCCCATTCACCCGTAACTTTCCCAATTCGACTGTGCTTAACAGTTAAATATGCTACACTATTAAGATTTCTCTTCATGCATTTGAACCTAATAGAATGAATATCCTTTAAAAGAAATAAACAATCATCTAAAATAGAGCAAGAGGTCCAGCTAGTTTGGTTTTGCAATTATTAAGATATGCCATAACATTCTTAGCATCAATAATTAAGTAAATGTTTTGAATTTTTTTTGCTTGGATCCATCTAGCAGCCTCAAGAATTTCCATACTCTCAGCACCTTCAAAACAAGCATCATTACCTGAAACTAGTTTGCAGCCTTTGAAATCACCTGCATAGTTCATTGCCACAATACCCACACCAGAATTGTTAGTATCTTTGTCGAAAGATGCATCACAGAATATAAGTAAACTATCATGAGGGATAGAGTTAAGGAAGTTATCCTCAGTAACAGATACTGTGTGAGAATTTGGAATAGGTGTAGAAGCAAGAGAACCGACAATTTCCTCAGCCAGTCTAAGAGCAGTTCTGGCAGTGAGTTGAGGATTCAAAGACTCATTATCCAAGACTTTGGAGCATATGTCTTTCCAGATGGACCAGGCAGCAGTAAAAACAATCGAAGATTTATCTAGAAGATTTGTAGTAGAAAACCATTTAGATATCTAATCCTTAATGCTAATATCTCCATTCAAATCCTGAAAAATAACATGACTAACATCAGGTATGTTGGACCAAACATTCCTAGCAAAATCACAATGAATAATCATAGGTTCAGGAGTTTTACTAGATCAAGAGTTGAATGATTTACACCTTCTATCATGGTTTTTGTTGTATGTATCTAACTTACTTCATGTGGGGAGAATGTTTTCAACACACTTCTATAAAAATAACTGAGTTTTAGGTAAGAGTGGGACTTCCAGAGGGCCTTATGTGTCTCTAGGTCTGGATTAAGGATAATATTGTGAAGCAACTCATTAGAAAGGAAATTATAAACTGATTTAACAGTTAGAATACCATTCCTATTATAAGTCCAAATTAGATTATCATACCCAGATTCTGGGATTCTCATCCTACATATCTTCTGACTGTTTTCACTAGTGAAGAATTCCTCAATTAAAGCAATATTCCAAGACTTGGTCTCATGATTTATGAATTCAGAAACCTTATAGTTAGGATTGGGTAAGCTAAGACACAGAGGCATAGTTGAATTTAATATCCAATTATCAGAAGAAAAAAACATTAATAACAGAATCATCTATTAAATCCCAGAAAGCATATTGTTTTAGAATATCCGTTTTTTATTGAATAAAAGTATTTTTAGAATATCCAAACCATGGCAAATACTAGACCAAACCCATGACTGGATCCAAGGTTTTTTGTAATGAAGAGGATGACATTTTTTTGAAATACTTACATTTTAAAATCCTAACCCACAGATCATTAGGAGAATGAATTAAGATCCAAGAAGTTTTGGTCAAAAGAGCTAGGTTCCTTTTTTTCTCTTCAGATTCCTAAATCCTAAGCCTCCCTGTAATTTATGAGTACAGACCTTATCCCACTTCTTAAAATAGTAACCTTTATGACCATTTTTCCCCCTCACCAAAAGTCTCTTTGAGAGTTTTCCATTTTATCAATTATGGAGTCTGGTAGAAGGAAAGAATTCGTATGGTAGTTGGAAGAATATTTTAAAGTACGTTGAGAAAGTACAGATATACCAGATTGAGCTAATTGTTTTCCTTTCCAATTAGAAACTCTAGAGTCATGGTGATTGTTTAAGTGTGACATACTTTCAGTTTGATTTCTAGTGATAAAAATAGGGATGTCAAGATATTTTTCATTAAGTTCAATCTTCCTAACATTCATGGATTTGATAAGATACACACAGTGATCATGGAGAACATTTTTGCTAAAAAAGCATGCAGATTTTTCAAAGTTTATCATTTGACCAGTGATACTGCTAAAATCCTTGATCAAAGACATAGGTTACTAGTTTCAGTATGTGTTATTTTGGTGAAAAGCAGACAATCATCTGCAAAAACAAGATGAGATATACTAGGAGCCTCATTAGTATCTTTGAGACCATGGATGAGATTGTTGTGCTTAACATGGATGATATACCTTGAGAAAGACTCCATACACATGATAAACAAATATGGAGACAAGGGATCACCTTGTCTCATACCTCTAGTAGGATTAAAAGAGGGACAAGGTGAACCATTCAAGAGTATAGAGATATTAGTGGTACTAATACACTGAAGAATCAATTGACACCAATGATCAGAAAACCCAAATTTTTTAAGCACAACAATTAAGAATGGCCATTCAACTCTATCAAAGTCCTTAGACATATCTAGTTTAAGGCCCACAATACCACACATGTCTTTCTTTTTCTTCATATAATGAACCAACTCATGGGAAATCACCACATTATTTTGGATATTTCTACTAGGTACATATGCAACTAGGGGTGAGAATGGGCCGGTTTTTGCCTCATCTGCATCCAATCCAATTCACTACGGATCTCAAATTTGGCATCCGCATCCAATCCAACATCCAATGAATGCACAAATGAATGGATTGGGTGCGGATAATCCAATGGATTTGTGTTGGTTAAAATTTATAATGAAAAAATAAAATCAATATAAATGACTTCTTATAGAATCTACACATTTTATATATGTATATAAATATAAATATGGAAATGACATGTGAAACACTCCAACCAAACACCTTAAGAATTCCAAAAGTGTCTACATATTTTCTAGAAGCCATATAAATGCTCTTAATCTAGCGGGTATGGATGTTCAATGGATTTTCAAGGTTGCATCTGGACCCAATCCATAATTCATTGGATTTCAAAAATCCCATCCGCATCCAATCCATTACTCATTAGCAAACGGTCCGGGCATCCATCCGCAAAAATACGGTTGGTCCCGGTTAAAATCGCGGATTACAGATAAAATGCACACCCCTATTGCAGCATGATATGGTGAAATAAGTTTTCCTAGTAATGGTTTCTGTTGTGATATAGAAGACAAAGAACAAGACATAAAGTAGAGGGGAAGAAGAAAGAGAGATTCTCATTAATGTGTGTAGAAATACAATGGGCTAAGCTTCTATTTATATAGATAGAAGACTTGCTTCCCAAGATATGTAAACCCTAATATTAGACACGAAGGGCATCTTAGTAAATAGATATTTAGTTTATAACACTCCCCCTGATGACCACTGTGGCTAAGTCATTACAAAAATACCAGGAAAACTCAAAAGAGAAAAACCTGAAATTGCATGAGCATGTAAAGACTCTGACAGTGTTGGACACACATATGTTGCCTCGTTAAAACCTTGACAAGGAAAACCCAGTGGGACAAAACCTTGACGAAGAAAAAGAGTACAACGTGATAGTCCAGTAAAATACCTTTCACTATGATGCTCCCCCTGATAAGTACTTCATTTAAGTCTTGTCTTGCAAATCTTCGAGTCGACACTTTCCGATTTCGGTGAACGAATTTCTTGAATGCTGGAGACGGCAATGCTTTCGTGAGAAATCTGCCAGTTGATGAAGTCTTCTTTTGCGTTAGTCTTCTAATAGTAGTGTTCTCGAGTCTTCATGTTTCTTTCAATACATTAAGTACTTGTGTCTTGGATTTCTAATTTCTTGGAGATGATTTGCAGAAATAGTTGATGTAGTTTCTTCAACAAAGTGACAAGATATGAAAACCTTATCATACGTGAACAAAAATCATATTTGTGAGAAGGAAATCCAAAATTTTAGGAGATGATTAAGTTGATTTGGTTTAATCTAATGTGGGCATCCACTAATCAAACTAAACAACCAAATTGATACAACTCCCCCTTGGATGACCATCATGTTGAATTAAATTTCCTCACTAAAACCTTGCCAATAAAAACCCAATGGGGAAAAATTTGGACGAAGGAAAAAAGAGCACAATATCAACATTTTAAATGAAAATCAAATGTCAACAAGATGTTGCCTCGTTAAAACCTTGTCAAGAAAACCACATGGGACAAAACTTGAACGAAGGAAAAAGAGTACAACTTTTGATGTAAATATTGATGCTAACCCAACTATATGAGTTTTACAGAAGAAAAACATCAAAATAATAACTCTAGTCTATCTTAAAGAAGAGTTTAAGCTAGCATAATTCCAACTGCAGATTTAAGAAAGAGAAAAAAAAAAATAGAATTTATGCTGCCAAAGCGTGGATTTTTGTGTTTTTATGGACTCCCCAAGAGACCTATATATAAAGCTGATATCATCAACTAATTAATCCGGATTTTCGGTTTGGTAACAAACTTATAAAAAAACATACAGGATTGTTAAACCTGACATAATCGAGTCAAGTGGATGCCTAAATATAATTTGAATCCTCTAAAGAATACAAATTTGAATATGTTCTCCAAGAAAATCACTTGTGTGAATGCAATACGAGTCCTTCAAGACTACCACGCAAAATGCATCATATAGGGAGAACGACATAGTATTAAACCAATCCTCGGGTTTGAACTTATAACCCTCAGTCGCTCTTAAAACGACTTATTTCTCTTAATACGCAATATGACTACACCAATCTTTAATTAATAAGTTTGGCAATTTAAAGTGTTAAGTCTTGGATCCAAAATTGCGTTAACTGAGAAATTAATCCAACCTAATTGGATTGTATGCCAACCAATCACATGTGTCGATATTCCTTTGCAGAGGGGTTGGAAACCACCATCATTTATTTCAGTAGCTACTATATATGAATATTCGACAATGTTAACTAACTATGATCCCACACAATGTTCAAATGTATGCATATCTTGAAAAAGTCATAGAATTACTGGTACCAGCGCCCGCGGGCATTATAATCTCCTCATATTCAAGTGAGAAGAATATTATAATTGAGAATGTGAATCATAATTTGGCAGACTCAATTGGAGCACTACCTGTAGCATCTTACACAAAATGCTACGAATTTCATAGATGTGACTGGATTTTCCTTTCCAAGAGGCAAAAGCTTATATAAAATCAAAACGAGACATTTCACACCAATTAATAGTGACAGCCTTTTTTCGATTTGATCATGTTGGAAGATAAATTGATATAACATTTAAGTTAATTAACACAAGCTTCTGATAGTGTAGCTCTCCCCCTGATCATGGTGGAATTTTTCATCTCATAAACGAAAACTTTAAATTTCGCTAAGTATTATCCGATCAATTCGAGACATATACTTATCATGAAATATGTCTTTCGACATAAAGAATGTACCATCAATCATGGATTACTTTTGGAAAAAAAAAAAAAAAAAACTAACAAATTATTAACAAAAGGCATTAGAAATATGCAAACAAATCTCCAAAGTAAAAGTAAAATCGTGACCTATAGGGCCGACGAGATAATCATTCACTTTAGAATGAAATTATAGACATATTCTTTATCAAAAGAAAATCAAATTAAGATCAATATAGTCACTACAAGGACTAATAATATTGGCTAACAAGTAAAAAGCGCGCACCCCTTGATCTTTAGTGTCCAAGTCCAACTACAAGTGGAACAATTTCAAATTTTGGAGAATAATTACCACAAGGAAAATAAAAATGCTCAATATCCCTCGGGAATGCAGCAATTCCTCGTTTTATTTGTACGTGTAATTTGCTTAAACCATAATAATGATATCTCACTCTAGGATCGATAGTGAAAATGTTTCTTCTTGAGAAAGATAAAGAAATCATTTTCCTTATTGAATTTAGAAAAATCCATGGTTTCCGGTAAGAAATAGAAACCAATGGTGTTGGTAAAAAGAACCAAACTATATTGGCATTTAATATAAGCAATAGAAAAAAACCAACACCAGTTCGTTTGTACGATTCATGAAAATCGTATAGACGAAAAAAAAGAAAAAAAAAAGAAAAATTGTTGTCTTGCTGGTCCTCACTCATCCCATGGGGAAAATCCACTTTGTGGTTAAACAGATGATTTCTTGTAAAAGAATAGAAACCAGCTAAAAAAAATCACATGATCTTTGTCTAAAGGACAAAGATACCAAAATTAATTGGCCGGAGGTTTTTCAACCATGCACGTGATTGGTTACCGTAAAAACAATTAAGCTATGGTAACACCAAATTTATTTTGGTGATTACAGTTTCATTAGAGGAATAGAAACTGTAAACCATCTCTGGATGGATTTTCTTTTCTTTTCTTTTTCCTTTTCCTCTATAAAAAATAAACAATTAGAGAGGAAAGGAACATCATACCCAAATTACCAAAAGAGGCAATCGAATCTGAAATAATACCAATTATTGGTGATTACGATTTTATTAGAAGGATAAAAACCGTCAACCATTTTTCAATGGATTTTAATTTTTCTCCCGTAAAAAAGAAAGGATCCAACAATGGATATAAATTGTTCCAAAAAGAAATGGTTACAATATAAGCTTGGAGTAGAAGGTAATATAAAAATAATAAAAGTATAATAACCTGGTAAAATCATACCTGACTGTTTTCAGCAGATCACATGGAATCAAAACCACTTTTATATGTTTGGTCATTAATTAACGTAACACCAATCGTCAGACTACAAAGTCAAATCCTTCCCAATACGGTGATAAGTGTCCATTATATTATCCGCCAAAGGAGAGTTCATGTACAAACAAAATAAAGCATCAGGATATTAAATCAATAAAATTAATATAATCTATGATTTACAACAAAAACAAATCGCGGAATCAATGTTGAAAACCATGTACGAAAATTTCCGATCAAATAAAATAATTGCTAGACGGTGTTGCAACTATCTTTCCTGTTTACGAAACTTGGTTGTACTAATCAATGTGGCTCAGTTAGTTAGAACTACGTTGCTGATGACGTGTTGTGATATAGAAGACAAAGAACAAGACATAAAGTAGAGGGGAAGAAGAAAGAGAGATTCTCATTAATATGTGTAGAAATACAATGGGTTAAGCTTCTATTTATATAGATAGAAGACTTGCTTCCCAAGATATGTAAACCATAATCTTAGACACGAAGGGCATCTTAGTAAATAGATATTTAGTTTATAACAGTTTCATTCTATTCACTAAAATCTTAGATACCTTAGATATGATTTTACGGACCCTGGCCTAAGCACATATGTATTCCGTCCGGATGGACCCTGCCCAAACTAATTTGGGCCTTGGACCGTACAATAAATCCCCATTAGAAAAAATACGTCACCGTTAATCCAACGTGCCTCTTTAAATTCATATGCCTTCAAATTGGCGGGTCTCTGTTCTATGAATTCGAGAAAAATTACAGTACCAAGAACAAGAACATGGAAAACAAAGGAAAGAAAGAATATGAACAGGAACAAAGTAAAAGAGAGGCTTCATTAAACCTGGAGGGCGTGATTGAAGACAGAGTATGTCTACCGGTTTGGGTTTACGATTTCATGGTGAAATCAAAGTATACTGATGCATGCGTAAGTGATTGAATTCTTTTGTTACTCTGTCTTCATCTCTGTCTCTCTCTCTCTCTCTCTCTCTATATTTCTTGATAAACATGATCGATTGAGACAAATCTTTGATTGTAATTTCTTGGACTTGAATGTATACACACAGCTTATATTGTTTGAACAAGATTCCTCAAGAATGGGAGTGGATCTGATCCTGTTTCATTCACTTAAATCACCAGTAGACAAAAAATCATGGAATTTTATGAGATCGGAACTTTCAGAGGATCATAAATGCATGCTGATTACAAACAAGGAACAATACCTTATGCCCTTGTTGAAGTGGAGAGAAGACATTGTTGCAAATCTCCCAGAAAATCTTTACACTTCATTACTAAAAAATAAGAATTTGAAGGCCAAGGTATATCACACTGAAACTATTTAGTTGTATGTATATTTCATGGATTGTTGTCTTGATCTTTAACGATAATAATGTCATCGTAGGTTCTTTTTGAACACCTAGATATCGATGGGAAAGTGAAAACCAGAACCATCAAGAGCTTTGCGTACTTGGACCCAAGAAAGGGGTTGGAGACACCAATTCAGAAAACACAGGGGTTAGAGAACTACGGCAACTGCACCATGGTTCACTGCTACATTGATTTGATCCAGGATAGAATGACCAAAATCCAGAAGGAAACTAGTGCGTCAAAGAGAAAAACCAAGGTACTGGAGATAAAGGATATTCCCAAGTGTAGCGTGTCGTCTCCGTCCATAGTTGATAAATCTAGGAAGCGATCTTACAACACTGCAATCAAGAATACCAGCACCTCTGCGTCGAAGTGTGCCAGAAAGGCAGGGAAACTTTTGGTTTTTGAAGACCGCCGAGCAGCAAGGAATCAGGCTTCGTCATTTAGCAAGAGAACTTGTCCGAAAACACCAACAAAACCACAGATAGCAAGTGCATTCAGTGAATCGAAGGCAAATGCTGGTGAAATGGTCAGTAAGGCCAGTGCTGAGAAGAATTTTACTGCAAAGACACTGTCAATCATCTCGCAAGGTAACTTGTGCCAGCCCAATGCAACTTTCTTTCGCAGAGATGGAGCATTTTCCTCCAGATGTAACTTGAACCCTAATAACGGACATGACCTTGAAGAGGGAGATATAACCTCTAACATGAGAGCTGACATTGAAGTGGGAGAGATCACCCCTGATAAGGGAGCTGACAGTAAAGAGGGAGGCATCACCCCTGGTATGAGAGCTGACATTGAAGAGGGAGAAATCTCCCCTGATAAGGGAGCTGACAGTAAAGAGGGAGGAGGCATCACTCTTGATATGAGAGCTGGCATGGAAGAGGGAGAAATCACCCCTGATACGCGAGCTGACACTGAAGACGCAGAAGTCACCCCTGATAATGGATCTGACATTGAAGACGGAGAAATCACCCCTGAGAGGCAACACTGAAGAGGGTAAACAAAAGTAATATATGTGATATGTAAATGCGCAAAGAATGGGATTTGTGAATATTGAGATCCATAGTATAAAATGCTTAAAATCATATAAAGTGTTCAGTATTACTCTATCACAGTAATTGTTAGATAGTACAAAAAAAGTGCTGCTTTTCTTCCTCAAATAATTGCTCCTTCCATGTTATGGAAAACCGACAGTTGAAAATATAGGTAGTAATCCACAATTTCATTTAAAGTTCAGACACCTTATACAAGATACACAGGAACACTTCTAAAGTCATTCAGCATCTAGCTGATCAACAAACAGTTGGATTTTCTTGAAGTTTCTTTTTAATAAAACTGTCCAGATAGATACTCTTTCCTGCAGACGAAAATAGAAAATACTTTATTAGGGACAAAAAAGAAAGGCTTCATAGTAATTAAGATTGTGACCCAAGATGAAGGCCGTTGAGCAAACTGGTAAAGGAGGTTAACCTAGCAGGAAGTTCATAGAGAGGACGATTGTATCAAGTCCACATTGGAATAATCGCAGTGCTCACAAGAATAGAATCGCTTGATTAAGTTTAGAATTCACATTCATAAGAACTTCAGGCACATAGACATCATGAACTGAGAAGTTCAAGTTTTAATGTATGAATCAATGAGTTCTAGAATATAGAAGATCACATATCTAAGATGGCACTATTCAACAACTAATTTACACCTATCTGCAACTAATTTGGCATCAAACATGCCAAAGAAGTTAAGCGCACAAAAGGAATACATCAACATAGTAGTTAGTACTATATCAAGAGTAAAACGGCGATATCGTTCACACAGGCAGTACAAACACTACCCTTTCTTTAGCCAGACATGTATCCGCATTTCACCAAGACATTTCAACAAGTTTCTGTATTAGATGGAACTGCTACAAAACTAACAAGGGTGACAACCAACAAATTGCATAACCTACCACTTGCAATTGCATCCACACGGTATCAATTACAGTAACTAGCATTACTGTTTTCTCGTTTAAGCTAGTAATCAAATACAATGCGTGCTTATTAGATAATCAAGGTCAGGATTTTTTTTATCTATCCACACATTAAAAGAAAAAATAAAAATAAAACACAAATCCATTTCATAACACTGTGCCAAAATAAAAACCATTTTGAAAAGCCCTCAAATTTTATTTTTTTTGAAACCATAGCTTCCAAATTCTTCAGCTTCAAACCAAAATAATCGAAATCGAAGAATAATATAAACAGAATCTGTAAAAAAAAACCTAAAAATGCTTCGAAACACTTTAATTTTCATCAAATTTGATCACAAGTCTTTCTCACTAAATCTACTGCCTCGTGGTGGTGGTGGTGGTAGTTGTTAAGAAGATGAAGAAGGTGGTGATAGTGATAGTGTTGAAGGGAAGTGGTGGTGATCGTTGAGAAGAGGCAGAAGAAGCAGGCGGTGGTGGTGCAATGGTAGTGTTGCAGGGTGGTGGTTCTAGGCGGTGGCGGAAGAAGTAGGACTGAGAAGAGAAATGGAAGTTTTTCCTAGTTAGTTGATTTATATAGTCCGTTACTCCGTTAAACCATCGGGTCCAATCCTACAGTAACTGGGCCGAGATTTGTCGGTTCTCAACTCTCTAGAGCCGTTGTCGGCCGTTTGATATTCGGCTCCGTTTGGTTTTCAGGTGGTGGTTTCATTTGGTGCCGTTTGTCAGTCTGGTTCGGTTTTCCGCGGCTTTGAATTATTTCAGACTAGTCTTGACGCACACGCGATGCTTTTGTCGTCCTTTCTGTTAAAAATCGAAAATTACACTTTTCAGTATGTCCGTTTCTGAAAAATTGTTATTTTCATTTTTTTTCAATTTAGCCTAAAAAGAAATAAGTTTACAATTTTTTTCTCAAACATAGTTTTTTTTTAAGCATGTAATTTATTAAAAATACATTAGTTTACAATTTGTCGTGGGTATGTGGTACCCACGGAATCATGGAAAAAAATTTGACTGATAAAAAATGGTATTGACTGGTCCCATATTTTGGTTGATGAACTTCTTGTTTGACTTCCATCTGTCGCATGATTGGCTAACCCGTCGGATGCTTGATTTCCTTCTCTGTAGTTGTGTTGAATAGCTGCATGCGGGATCTGTTGAAATCTAATTTTTATTTCCTCGATCATTTCTGCTATGTGCCAAGGTAGAGGGGTAAAGGAAGTGATGAAGCGAAGTAGGTTTGCTGAGTCGGTTTCAAAGACAATTCTTGCCCATTGTCTTTATGTTGATGTTCTTGAAGCCAAAAGCATAGTCCAAGTTTCCGCAGTTAATGCAGTTGTAATTCCCAGTGGTTGAGTTAGAGACAATAAAGTTCGTGCGTCTGAATCTCTGCAAATGAACCCTTCCCCCGCAATCCTGGATGACCTCTGGCTGCTCCATCTGTGTTATCTTGATCCAGTTGATGTTCGGAACGAACCATCCTATCAATATTTTTGATATCCTTTTATCTCTTATTTGGTGGTTAAATATAGGTGTATCTCCTGGATTGATTGGTGGTGAGGAGTGTAAAGCCTCGCAGTATTCTTGTTGCAGTTTTTGCCCCCATGCTAGGATTTCTTCCGAAGTTGTTTGCTTTTGTTGGTATATTAGATCATTCCCAGCCACCCATAAGGTCCAAAATAGAAAACAGAAAGAGGAGATTACAGATGTTGACGCAGGTTTGGTGAATTTGTCGTTTGATTGAATAAGGTGTTCCATGAATTAGTTGTCGTTGTAAAATGAATTAGAAGGTAATCCTTCATTGATGGCTTTCCACAAGAAAAACCTATTTTTTGGTGGACATGGTAAAGTCCATATAAATTTGGTAAGTGAGAGGGGGTGTGAGTTGGTTGACCCTGGGTTAGACATTTGTATCCTGATGAGGTAGTGTAGTTTCCAGATTTTGAGTATGGCCAAATAATTTTATCCCGGGGGTTATTTTGGGGAAGGTGGATGTTTATGATTTTTTGGATTATAAGATTGGGAAGGGTGCTTAATTTTTAATGATTCCAGGAATGGGATATTGGGTCGATGATATACGCTACCATTCGGATTGGGTAGCATTGTGTCGGGTCTAGATTTGTTGAGTGTGGAATCCAATTGCTTTTATTTGGGTTGATAGTCCATTTCCAATACGATGAAATATTAGAATTGACACGGTAGGGACAACTGATGCTAGTTGTATCCATTGAGGACTGGAGGTATAGAATCAATGCCTTGTAGAATTGGTTGTTGATCAAGATATTTTGCACTGAAGAGACTTTCGCAGATAAAGTTAAGTTGTTCATGTAAATTCTAGATTCTCTTCATGGGAAGTGCCTTATTATGATCACCGCTCTTCCTTATTCCTAATCCTCCTTCGGATAATGGTTTTGTTAATTTATCCCATCCTATAGGGTGGGGTTTTTTAGTTGTTAAGTCGTGCCCCCAGCAAAAATCTCTGGTGATACAGTCTATTTGTTTGTGGTTATTGTTAGGTAGGTTTTGTGTTTGCATGATGTGATTTGAGGTGGAAATTAGGGATGTTTTGATTATAGTTAGTCTTCCGGCTGGAGTTAGGCATTTTATCATCCATCCTTTAGCTTTTCGGGCTAATCTCTGAAGGAGGGGAGCGAAGGTTTGATTGGATGTCCTTCCTTGTTTGAACTGGACTCCTAGATAGGTTGGAGGTTTTGATGTATCCGGCATATTGAAGAATTGCTGAATATTGTTTATCTTGATTGGGTCTAGGTTTGGATGATGTATGATTATTTATTTGGTAGTATTGATTACTTGTCCTAAAGAAGTGCTATAGGAGTGGAGCAGGATTTTAAGGTGTTGGTTACTCTGATCCGAAGCTTTGTATGTGATCAATAATTCATCTGCATACATTAAATGAATAATTGGTGGTGCTTTTCTTGATATGTTTATTCCTTGAACTAATTTTTGTTTTTGAAGGTTTTCTAGGTTTGTAGATAGGATTTCAGCACATATGATAAAAATATAGGAAAATAGTGGGTTTCCTTGTATGATACCTCTACTTGGACTGATGTAACCATGGGGCGTACCGTTTATATTGATCGAGTATGTAACTTTTGTGACGCATAACATAATGTAGTCTATAAATGCTGGTGGAAATCCAAGTTTTGTAAATGAGGTTTTGATGAATCCACAATCTAAGCTATCATAGGCTTTCTGGATGTCTAGCTTGAGAGCTTAGGTTTTGAGGTTCTGATATGATGGAAGAGTTCTTCAGCAATTACTATATTGTTGTGTATTGATCTTTGTGAAACAAAAACCCTTTGGTAAGGGCTTATTAAAAAAGGGAGAAGGGGCCGATCTAATTCGGTTGACTAATTTTTTTGAAATGATTTTGTATGTGACTTTACAGAGCCCTATGGGCCTGAATTGTGAGGGTTTTGAAGGATGGTTGACTTTAGGTATTAGTGTTATGTTCATGTGGTTCATGAGAGGATGCATATTTAAGTTATTAAAAAATCTTTGAACCATTGCTATCAATTGGGGGTGAGTTGTTTCCCAGAAAACTTTGAAAAACTTACTTGTATAGCCATCTGTACCCGGAGCACTTTCAGAATTTATTGAGAAGAGGGCTTGTTTGATTTCAGTTGTAGTTACTTCCTTCGTAAGTAGGTCCGACTGTCTGAGAGTTAATCTTGATCTGATATTTGTAAAGAGATCTTCATATATCACTATAGGCGGCGCCATATATTGTTGAGAGTAGTGATCCAAACGTCTTTTTTTTTTGTTAATCCAATTTTTTTGTGGGTCTTGTAATTGTTGTATATTGTTACAGGCTCTGTAAATGGTAGCTTTCGTGTGAAAAAAGGTTGCATTCAGATCGCCTGATTGTAGCCATTGAATTCTGTATCTTTATTGCTAGTATGTCGCATGACATTGTAATAGTTCTACATGGTCTATCATGAAACATAGATGGTATATTAATTTTTTATTATTGGATAAATAGTATTATTACAAGAAACTAGTTGGAAACCTAACAAGTTAAGCTCCAAATAGTGTACTACTATATTAGTTGAACAGGTTGTCGTGCTAGCTTATCAGCGAGCCTTATGAGAAACCAGCCAAGGGAACCTAAGCGGATAGCTATTAAGTTTAGATTATTAATTTAGAATTAGGTATAGGTTTCTTTAAGTAAAGGGTAGCTAGGTATTTACCATATGGGATGAGCAAATCATGATCCCTCAAAAACCAGTGGTGCCCAAAAAAGCGTTCTTCTCTAAAGTATGCCGTTTTCTTTAGCATTTTAACGGTCCAAGATGATACGTATCTAACTGGGCTAACCACCCTCTATGCATTAGGCCCGAATTACAATCTACCTATATTGCTTGCATCCTATTAAACCTAAGTTTACAATGATCCGTATTCCGAAACCTTATCAAATTCTAAAGTTCCGAAACTTCTTTTAACTGACAAGGCTAAATACACTTCGTTTGCTATTATTTCTCCATCAGTTTCTGTTCTACCCCCTCATTGTTCTTTGCTAAGCAAGTCTTTTCTTTGTAAGGTAATGCTTCATCTACTACACTAGGCGTTTGTTTCTTCAAGAAGGTTGGCAATTTGTTTAGTTTCTTGTATTAACAAAGTAGAAAATTCTCTGTAACTGTTTTCAAACAGATCAACCCGGCCGTCAACAATGGGATGCAAAATACCCAAAAGGAAATATGTAACTACTTCGGGTAATTAGCTGTAGAGGAAGCAAAGTGAAATCACGGAGGCACGACACAATGTATGAGACTATCAGACGTGAGGAATTACTGGAACTGGCGTGTAGTGTCGGAGCACCTGCTTGGGTGCAAGAAAGTATCAGCTCTGACAATCCTCCAGTACCTGCGGTGCGTAAATATTTCTCTAAACTGGTATCTGAGTGGCTAGCAAATATTTTGCTGCTTTCTAAGATTTAGAGTTAATCCGTTTTTTCTGAAATATAAGGTAGATACTAATTTGTCTGCACTGTTTGGTGAATTCAGCTTCTGTTGAAATATAAATCCAAAAATCCAATGAGAACGCCCGACGTTACTGTTGCTTATGTGATTGCTGAAAGCGCTAGCCTGGGTGCTGAAATCATGAGGAGAGGTAATTAATCAATTAAATACTTACTCTATTGATTTTTACCAACAGTAGCATGCTGAAGTTCACTGCTAAATTAATGTTTTGTGTGAATAGCGAGCAGGCCCGGTCCTGGCTTTTTGGTGGCCTCAATTGCAAAAATAATTTGTAGCCTCATTTACATGTATAACAGGAAAAAAAAGGGCCAATTACAGAATGGTCATACTTTTTGTAATTCGTTCACAAAATGATCATACTTTTGTATTTCGTTTACAAAATGGTCACACTTCCATCCGATTTAACATTTTTGAATAAAACGGTGTTAACTTTTCCCAAAATACCCTCCCTCAAAATACCCTCCACATTGAACTAATTGGTTGATGTGGTGGTGTTCAAACGGTGGTGGTGGTGGTGGTGGAAGCTTAAGAATCTTTGCTAAACCCCATAGAGGAAGCGATGAACCCTTTGGGTGAATGCGATGTAATGATCATGAATGCGTTCTAACGATCCTGAATGCGTTCTAACAATATGTAAGCGGCGGCACCACCACCTACAAATAGCACCACCATAAAAAAAAAACTATAATGAAGGAAAAATTTAAAATTATGTATGGAAGGATACATAAGTAATTTCATTAAAATACTTAACTATGAGTCATCACTTAACTCCCTATTTAACGGAAGTATGACCATTTTGTTAATAGTTTGTAACACTATGACTGTTTTGTAAATCGGGTCTTAATAGTATGATTGTTTTGTAATTTTTCCAAAAAAAAAACATTAGCACTGGTAACCAGAGAAAAAGGTCACCTTTAGCATGCTAAGATCGGGTCTGTCATTTGATTTTTTTTTCTTTCTAATAGTCAAATAGTATTATCAACACCCTAAGAAGTTAAGAACAGGTCCTTCCTTTGATTTTTATAATTTTTATAATAGCCAAATAGTAGGGAAATGTGAAATTTTTGTAGACAAAATTCATAAAACTCATAAATTTCTATTCTTTTATATATGCTGCGTTAAAATATATTTATCCAAAAATTTATTAATATTGCTTTTAAGGAACAATATATATGGGTAATATGTATGAAAGTAACACCTCGTTTGGTTGGAAGAATTGGATTCCTAGGAATTCAATTATGGGGTAATCCAATTCTTGGAATTGAATTCCATGGAATTGGATTCAATTCCAAAAAATTAGCGTTTGGTTGAGGTAATCCAATTTCTTTTGTTTTTAACTTGGAATCCAATAACATTGCACTACTAGACCAATGCAATGGAAATCAATTATTTTAAGGGGAATTGGATTCCTAGGAATCAAAATTCTCAATTACATGGAGTTGGTTTAGACCGTTTGATTCAAGGAATTGGTCACATTCCCCCGGAATTGGATTACCAGGAATCCAATTCCTTGAACCAAACGCGCTGTAAGTATGAAAGGTAGTATCAAGTGGAAGTGGGAAATGCGAATACGCAAATACCATGTATACGCATATGGACACAGGAAAAATGATAAGGGAAGTATATATTTCATAGTGTTATCTTAGAAGTTGCTTACTACAACAGATTATGTATGTAGACAGATCATATGATGCTCAAAATGAGCATGACACATATTGGACGTGTGTCACACCGATATGTATCTTTCATACATGATAGGAATCAACTAGGGGAAAAGTCATTTCAAAAATTTATGGCCTCCTTTCTGTTGTGGCCTCAAGCGCCGCTTTACTTGCTTTAAGGGCAGGGCCGGCCCTGATAGCGAGGAGTTAGTTTCTGCATATCTAGAATGATTTGGTTGCTGATAAAAAATGTGCAATTTTTCTGTTTAATGCTGCAGGGGTTGGTCTTTCCTGGGACGGAAAGTCTGGCTGGAACATTGAACTTGATCAATGAACATGCTTAAATTACTTGTCCTGCTTACCGTAAAACTTATGCACGTCAATTATTAAGCGCGGGCGCTGCACACGTTCTGTGTCATGAGCCATATTAATACATTTGTAAAAGATTGATATAGGGAAAGGCCGATAGCTGTTTTTCGGTTAAGGCATGTTGATATTAAGTGTAAATGGGTAGAATAAGCAAAATATGTTAGAAAGAGCGATATCAGCTTCTGTATTATCTTCTGTGTTTGGAGTGTGAACTTGATTTCAATTGTAACTACAGTGCAACTAAAATCTTGCTGATCTCAAAATAACAAACCAAATGTATAGTAGCTTAGCTAATTACTCACAAATATCCTACTTCTCCACTTGGCACACTTAATGAAAGCAACATGATGATCTGAATTCAGAGAATTAGAAGAATCTATATAACCTTGCTTAGGGTATTATTAAGGTAAGCAGTAATTAAGCAAGCACATTGAAGAATCCTTTCTATAGAAGAAAGCCATACACTTACTAGATTGTTTAAATGATGTTCATCTGCCACAACTGCTGGATCAAAGATTTAAAATTGCTCAACAAAAAACTATGTTAACAAAAAATTAATATGAAATCTTTAAGAGCAGACATGCAAAAATCTGTTACATATACCGACAGTCACATAAACACCGTCTTTAGAATACTAGCCAGTCCGGTAAGTTAGAACCAAATGGATAAATGAAGAGTATGAACTTAAGGATGGAAGTAGTCAAATGGGGAATATTGGTTAAGCTCCACCAGGTCAAGTAAAACTGCATCATCAAAATCAGACTGACGATGATCCGAAGTATGAATAGTGTTTATATCTTCTCCATTCAATTGTACATGGTATGACGATGAAAAATAGTTACGGTCGAACGGTGAGAAGTTGCAGTTTTCCATCTTAACACAATCAAGTGGCATCGAAGAAGAAGGAAAACAGAAGGACGAGGATGATGAAGAAGAGAGCTTTTGTGAGTCTAATAATAATTCGTCTTCAGTTTTGATTCTTAGACCTTTTCCGAAATCTTCAAACAGCCCTTCTTGTGACGGTTTTTGCTTTTGATCTTCTTCTTGATGATCTCCATTCTGATTTTCGGGTCGGTTCTTATGTATAGTTTGCAAGTGGGATGCTTGGAGACAACTATGCTTTCCTCGATAAGTAACATCGTAAACAGAAGGGTCTTCACTAGATCTTTGAACTTGCCTTGTAGCCAAGCATCCTTGACTATTTCGATAAGTACACCGATAATAACTTCTGAAAACATAGTAGTAATCATTTTAATTTGTTTAACCTCAAACAATGTATTTGTGTTTGAAGTGGAAAAAAATAGCAAATGTACTTGCTAGTTGGTTCTTATGATTACCTTGGATGCTTTGCTCCATGTATATCCTTTTGACCGTACTTCCTCCAACTATAGCAATCATTAGATGATCCTTCAGCTCCCGAACCAACACTAACTTTTTCAGTCCATGTAGGTTGTATTTTCCTACACAAATAAATCGCAAATTCAGAATAATGGAAAAATAGGAAATTTAAAAAAAATAAAAATACAATAATATTTCCAGTATCTTATACGTACCTTCTCTTCAATATATCTGTACTGGGCGGATCAGAATCATCACTTCTTGGGCTACAATTCTTCAATGGCGGCGACTCGGCTGAACCGGTAGTATTGGTTCTCGTTGTAAGGTGAGTGGGAGCGACATCCCACCCGGATCGAGTTGTTGTTGAAAGCGCTCTATCAAGTGCCGATATGGCATTCTCTAATATTACCTCTCCTGCCGGAGAAGATTTATCAAGATGAATCCTCAGCTTCTTTACCAAGTCTCTTGCTTGTACTAATTCATTGAACAAATACTTTTGTTGCCATTCTCCGTTGATGTTGTTGATCTCCATTTAGACAACAACAAATGGAAAAAATCTTGAGAAGAAATATTGTATTAATTAATTTAAGTCAATCTTCTAGCTTTGAAGAGGAGAATGGGTAAGTGATTGATGAATGAGGAGAAGTAGACGAGGCTATCAACCCATTTATATCATGGGGAAAAACTTTTCTAGATGATGAAAAGAAGTAGAGAATCTAGAAACAGAGGAAACCTTAAAAATGTTTGACCAAGAAACACTTTGACTTGCTAATAAGCGAGTAAAACTTTTAAGAAAGTCATGGTCTTACTTGGCAGAGTCCAAATGTATGACTTATTCAACGCTCTCGAAGTTTTCTATCAAAGAAGATAAGAAAGTCAGACTGCTTTTTCATGGCTGCAGGGTAGAATCAAATTAGAAGGAAGAAATTCACGGAGATAGAGAATAATGACGTAGGCCCATGAACGTCATTAAACTCGGTTATGACGACATGTTATGCATGTGAATCATCCACCAAGTTGAACAATTATATGACCACTTAATTATTTTTTTGAAAAATACAACAACCAATTTCCTCTTGGGAAAAAAAATGGTTTAACTTAGAAAATTGGATTTATTAAATATAATTCGGCAAAAGTTGGGGAATATAAAATGGCAACTAGTGCTGAAATGCATCGTACATGTTCACCTTAAGCTCCTGGCTGTCATTCTGATTGGCAAGAGCATCCTGTATACATATCATTTTCTTTCTTATCTCCGATGTGTTGGGCAGTGGGCACTGAGCACTTCTTTGCTTTCATAGTTTCAAAATGTATTTATTGTTTCCCGTATGATTTTTTTGTCGTTTTATGCATCCCTCGATTCAATCACACAAAGCTGTTAGATGCATAAAAATAATAATTAGTCCCCCTTCTCCGGGGTCGAGTGAAGGGGAAGCCATAGCCTGTGTGTATATTTTTGCCAACTTTTTTTTAACAAAACTTGCAAAATAGAAGTCTTACAATATTCGTCCTCAGGTGAATTTTTTTTTTTTTTTTAGGAAAGCAGGTGAATCTTTTTATCTCTTAACTTTGATTCTGGTTCCCATTGCATTTCTTATCGCTTGTTCTAAAACGCGCTTGTTTTAAAATGCAATTTGCATTTTTCAAAATCTTAACAATGCATGGTAGAACCGAATCAGAATCTTAACATTGATGTTGAGCTAGAGTAAATCTACAACAAAAGAATATGGTGATAATTTATATAAAAAAAAAACTCAACTATGAGTTCTCTCTTCTAAAAATCCATAATTAAACGCAAATCTAATGGGGTAAGAGGACATGGCAAAGGGTCAAACTGGATGACAAAGGCTCAAATCTGAGCATTTGCCCATCTCTTTAATTATGGTTCAATGATTCTACTTGGTACGTAGTTCTCACATTTGCGACACTTTTACAAATACAAATGAGAAAAAAAAAAAACAAAAAAACATCTATCTTACCCACCGTGTTACTGTGGCTGATATTTTGGATCTCAACTGATATTTGATACTACAAATAGTTCCTTTGAAGCCAAACAACCCAAGGTACCTTATCTGTATCAAGGCTATGATCATAAGTACCCATCAACTTTTATTGTTACTTTATTTATTTATTTAAAAAGAGTTTCACTGTGGATACAACGTAAAGGAACAAATAATTATCAATTTTCATCATCATTTTATTTAGAGCAAAAAAAAATATAAAAAATAAACACGGACAACTATTAATTTTATTATCATTTTATCTTGAAGAAAAAGAGTGTAATAAAAGGGTATGAATAACTATTAATTTTGATTTATCATTTTATTAAAAAAAAATTAGTTTCGCTGGAGGGGATAACAAAAAGACACGAGCAATTATCAATTTTCATCATCACTTTATTTGAAAGAAAAACTAGCCCTTAACCCGTGCTGTAACGGCACGGGCCATGATGTTGGTTTATTTTTAATATATCGTATAATTTGTGTTCTGAATACTTATCAACTCCTTATGATTTAATATGTATTTGTCATAAAAATAGTTGGGATTTTCCTCTCTTTTTTCCTTTAATATTTTACCGCCGGAGATTTGCTCAAACGAAAGAAATATAATCTTAACTTCCAGACACTTTTTTATTTAGGTTTATTGCTTATAATGAGATAATGCTCTACATGAACATGGAAGTTTAAATATTTTTTAGAAATATGTCGTCAGCAGCGCTCATCTCAGTGAAATCAACTAATCAATATCGTCCATAAAAGTCTCCACATGCTCCTATTTCGCTCCAGCTGACTCATCTATCATGGTCATGTTGTCGATCCTCCAAATAGGCAGAGAATAGTATATTTTTTTTGCATCGAACGAATGATACAAACGATCCAATGTGACATGATTTTCCTGTAATTTTTCAACACCCATTAGATGACAATGTTTAAAATGTGTATCCATTACCTTTTCGAAGGGATTGTATATATGCGAACCTCTGCCATTAAATCTTCAACAAAGTATTGTGCCCAGCAATTCGTCTTAACGAAGGCTTTGGTAACTTCAAAAGTCTTGGACATTTTGTAACTTCCGTATGTTCCTACCTTCACTTGGAATACAATTTGGCGACACATTACCTCATAAATAACCTTGAACACATATTGTACTCCCTGATCCTATTTCAAATTAATAGATTGTCAATAGATCCTTTATCAAATTTTTTTATTGTTTTGTGGATCGTTGATTTCTAAGATTGTAGTTTTCAAAATTGGCATCTTCAAGTCCCATGGCTTTCTAAGTTTATATATCTTGTTTGTTTTTAACATTTTAGTTAGCCATATTATGTTTGTTACTAACTCTAAACTTGATGTCATCTTCTATTGTGAACTTTATGTGATTTCATAATTGAAAGAGTTATACATTTTCATTCGTATCAAGTAATCCGTTATATATCCCAACAATTCTTCTACAACAATTCCTTTCTTTTGCCGTTTCCGGACCATCAATAACCATTATTGTCAAACGCAGTCTGTCTAATTTTTGTTGATGATATGTATTTGCAATTTTCATTTATCTTAAATAAAAAGATTTTGGAAAAACCCTAAAAAAAAAAAGAACATAAGTATGACATCGGGTCTAAGTTACTATATCCAAAATACTCCGAACACTGCTTCTGGTGCCTTGTTTCCTCAAATTCCTTGTTGCATTCTAGACAGTACATGCAACACCAATCATTTGCGAAGTGAGCTATTTGCGCAAGTGTGGTCAATGTAAATGTATCCCTTGCCTGTAACAATAATAACAACACGTCAATTTTTTTCAAGGCATCCAGTTGTAAATGGTATAAATCTAAAATATTTGAATTATACCTCAATCTTAGATATCACCTTATTCTCACATAACATAGCAATTGAGGAAAGACAAATCTTGACCACTCTTTACATAGGCAGAGTTAGCCAAACTATGTTTTGCAATTGTCTTATGTGAAAATTATTATTAATCCATATTTTAGTCAGCTCCTATCGAAGCCGATCTAATTAGTCCTATAGAAAGTTAATCTTAAAATTTTGACCTTATCTCTTGACCAAATTATTGAAGTATTCTCAGTCATGTTCTGCTTTGTGTGATCTACCCATCTGTGTCTACTCTACCTTCTAACCCAGTGGATGAAACCTATACATATTGATTCGTAATTTGATATTGTTGATTTATCATCAAGAGGTCACATGATTTGAGAATGTAAAATATAAAAAATATTCTATAAACATCGGAGGCGAAATTTAGATTTATGATTTAGAGTTTTTTATGATGATTTTGATGAACAAACATAATTTTCAAACAAATATTTTAGATTGCAAATACATTTTCCCGGTCAATAAGGTTTTATATCGGGAATTGAGTGAAAGTTATTGTCTTTGTAGGTAGTTGTCGCGAAACAACTCGACATTGATGGTCTTTCAGGAAAAAGAATGTAATAGTACTTGAGAGAGCGATAATGTTCTCTTACGCGGGTACACCAATTACCTTTATATAATATACGGGTGATCGAAAAGTCATGATCATATTGTCTTATACGTTCCGGTATAATCCTCGAAATATTTGGTTTTTGTCCTTATCAATCATGCTAAAAACAGCCAATTACATCTTTCACAATACAATGTTGCATGTTTTGTGAAGATTATTTTTTTACTTGGTCAATAAAACTCACTAAAAAGCAAAAACTATTATTATACACTACTATTACCAACACTCACCACCATAAAAACCATCCACCGCCACTATTTCTTCCACCAATAGTAATGTTACCGCCTCCCCCATTCACAAACACCCGCCACAGCTTATACTAACCCAACTTCAACTGCCACCATTAGAATTAATATAGTTTTTATCAAAATTATTTATTAATAAAATTATGTATTTATGTTAGATTATTAAAGGGACATTTATAATAGAAATTTAATTAATCATTATGAATAATCAATGAGACATTAATTAATAAAACATTTAAAAACGGTTAAGTTGAACAAACCCCAACGGTAAATTTATCTTTGCCAAGGACAAATCCTCATCACTCTTTACATAAACAAATCGATAATAAATAATTTCATACGTTCTGATCTTGATTCGTGTCGCTCGTTTAGATATTACATAACATGGCAATTGATTGCACAATTTTTTAAAATGGACATGTGTTTTATCGATTTTATTTTAACATTAGAACGATCAACCACGTTTTATACTTTATAATAAATATAACGTTACACATTTTGTGGCATTACGAAATTAGCATAGTATGTTTTTGTTCAACAATACCCGCCACCACCATAAAACCATATGAATCCACTTTTTTTATCCACCACCACCTAGTGGCGGAGCCAAGGGTTGACTAACCTGGCTCTAACCCCTTAAAGTTTTAACTACATAAACCCATTAGTTTATTTTATAAATAGTACTTTGTCCATATATATTTATGGTTTAGTCCACCAAAGTTTACATGTTTTTTTTAAAGGCCTCCTCAATGTCAATTTTTGACTCCACCATTTCCTCCCATCCCATGTAGGTTGTTGGATGCAATTCTAATTTTCAATCATAAATGCCATGTATGAGGTTTAGATTGAACAAAATTTCATCAATTGATTAGTTTCATTATTTTTTTTCCGTGTATATATTCTTTTTTGTATTGCAATAAATTTTATTTTAACATTAAAAAATCATGATTTATACGATATAGTACCAAAGATAACAGGGGTACCATTTGGGTGATCTAACTGGTACCATTTGGGTGATCCAACTACGATCATGAAAATATTGTCTTGTATGATATCATCCCTGAAATATATGGTACCTTCATTTATCAAAAGTGTTAAAAACAATCAACCACATCTTCCACACTACGATGTTATCGATGTTGTAACAACAACATAAAATTAATATTTTCCATCACTACTCACCAACATTCACCGTCACTACTTCTTCCACCACAAACCAGGGGCGGAGCCAGGATTTTGAGGAGAGAGGGAGAAAAAATTCTTGGAAAGTTGGATACATGTGAAAAATGGACTTTGTATTCCATTTTACGATAAAAGAACAAAAATAAATATAATTGTGCTTGGCTACGCCCTTAACCACCACTAATCTTTCGGCCTCCATCTCTTCTACTACTCATTGTCGCAGAAAATGTCTATTGATATTATTTATCAAAATTACTTATTAATAGAAATAAATATTATAATTAATTAAGAAAACATTTATAATTAAAAAATGATTAGTCATTTATTATGAGCAATTAGCGAAACGCTAATAATTAATAAAGCAATTATGGTATTTAAGTTAAACAAACCACCACTGTTGATTTATCTTTTCTATCAATTCCAACCAAGGTGGAACATTGGTTAGAGGCCACACTTATGACACAATAGGTCATGAGTTCGAACCTCCCCGTTATAATTTTTGAAATTCCATATCTTGATTTGAGTATTTATTTTTAATTCATAATATTGGAATTAACGCCACACGTGTGAGTTGTAGGGGGTGGTATGAGGAACCACAACCCTTGATTTATCTTTACCAGGACAAATCCTGACCACCACTAACAAAGGCAAACTTAACCTAGATTTGTTTTATACTAATGATAATAAGAAAAAGGAATAGGCAAACGCCAATCGACACAGTCAACTATCAATTCTGATCACAAGGAAGTATATATGTACAAATTTGTTTGAAAAAGTTAAGCACGCCCATTGTGTAGCTTAATGAACAAATTTAGCGCTAAAAATAGGTAAAAATTGTTTCCAGTGCAATAGAAAGATTCAGATTCTATGTTATGGGCACGTACCTCTACTTTGAGTAGGGTCTGGGTTCATGACCTACACATGTTTTACTTTTTTACTCAAGAAGGGAAAAGTATATTGAAAGAACACCAGATATATATCCACAAAGAGGTGGTTAATCTGGTATATTACACAAACATTACCAAATAGCCAGCACATTTACGACCTATATAAAAAGTAAACAAAAACTCTGGATCCCTTAACGAGAAAGAAATTTCAGAAAAACTACGTAATACCCAAGATTCCTTCCCAGTTGTGTAAAACCATGGATAAAGAGTAGTTTCCAAAGTTATATGTTCCCACGGACCAGTTATGAAGTAGCATTTTAACTGCATCGACTAAGGCTTAGTCCAATGGTGTGCAATCTAGCAGCTAGATTAGCAGTCCACATCAACCCAGTGTTGTTTGGTTCAACGCTTTAAATCTCAGCCGTCAGATCAAAAAATAAATCGCCCAGCACTGAACCATTCATCGAAAAGGTAGTTTTTCTAGCGTTGAACCATTCAACACTACTATCTCACGGTTAGTTCAATTACGAGCACATGATAGGAGAGAGAACTAGTTTTAACAAATTGACAACATTTTTCTGCTAATCTAGCAGCTCAATCTAGCCCATAAGACTAAGTCTACGAGACTCCGATACTTGTATCTACCTTCAATATACTTTGAGTGGAAGCCCCTGCATAGGTCATTTTGTACAAGTTTTTCTATTTAGTAAGTTTGTCACATTGATTTTACAATTTTCCTAGGACCTCAAGACAATTTTCTACTACCCTGTAGCCTGGGAATGTTTTAATGTGCCTAGCACTATGCTCCTGTGTGGTATCCGAGTAAGATAACCTAACCCCCTACCCCTATGCTCCATAGGATTAAGCATCATTACTAACTCCAACTCTCATTACAATTATCTCATTACGATCATTATTATTACTAGTATGTAACCCGTGTGTAGCGCCCCCTAAGCTAGCAGCTGACTAATCCAAGAGATTTAACTAAATAAGAGGCACTAAGAATAATAAATTAAATACTTAAACTTTCAATTAAGAAATCTGCAACAAAAACTTAGCCCAAAGATAATCCCGCTCAGAAATATATATACAAGATCTTCTCTCAAATGATACATATATACTAGTCATTTAGTTTTTAAATAAAATATACAACATAATAAATATAACAGAAGTTAATCAACTAACGAAGTCAACTTCTCGGAGATTTAGCTGCGCAACCCTGATCTGTCACAGAAACTGAAGTGGGAATAATTAACATTTAACCTTCTAAGTAATCATAGGCAAGATTTGGAAAACAATACATGTTTTTCCGAAAACATTAAACAATGACTAAGTCACTGAAATAATCATACATGTATATGGACAAACTACTTCTTCAAACAATGTATAATATGGTTGTAAATCCCTACCCGGAAATTCACACCTAATAGATATGGATGCCACCAAGACCATGATGACCAATACTCTAAACAATAAAAGCTGAATTAAAGTAGGTATAAATGTGAAGGAGCGTATCTTATATACCACAAGTGGAAATTCTCATTTCCCATAATAATGCATATTGACAACACATTACAAGTCCTTTCCAAATCGTGGAAAGATTTACAGAATTAATAGGATTATCATAATGCATTTTAAACAAAGCATGAAATGCACGGACAGACAATGCATGATTTTAATAAACAAATACTTTTGTAAAAGAAATAATAATGATTACGAAAGAGTCAAATGCATTCCCACACCTTTTTGAAGACAATCCACGCCTACCTCGAGATCCACTGGTTCATCCTGTAGTTGCAGGATTTCCCACACTACACCCTTGTCAAGAATCTATGAAAACTAAGTCATAATTTTGATGAACAACAACACTTTTTATTAATTCACTTTCAGGAAGATTTACAGGAAATATTAAAACTCAGAAGTACAACTTTCTTTCTGGAGTTTCTCTTTCCTCAAAATTCTCTCAGCTCTCAAAAAATATATCCTCCTTTTCTGGATCTATCGTGCCCTTTATATAGGGATTTACATAATGGATGACATCTAAGTTTTCCTCCTATTTCGGATCTATTCTGCGATCTTATCGTGATCGTTACAATATTTCTCTATCGCAAGTATGATGACCGTCGCAGGATCAGTCTTATTCTTCTTTTACTTCTTCCATCGTCAGTTTCTTTTAGTTGTTCTGTAACGCTCGTGAAATGTCGTTGAAGAATTGTCAGTGACGTTCGTAGAAATGTTGTTAATATCGCAGGAATAGTGTTGTAGCGATATTCTGGTACTACATCTTGCCTCTTCTCATGTTTTTTCTGCGAAGAAGAGAAGATATGAGAATCTAAAATGCCATAATTGCTTATCTTTTCAGATTTCTTCGTCCTTCGCCAGCTGTTTTCACGAATCTTTTCTTCTAATAATTTCATCGTTCTCATACATTCCCATACTTGCCTCTATTATTCATCTGCAATATAAAAAATGATTAGAAGATTAAATAAAAATTTAAAATTTGCCTTAATATTGGCGATCTTTTCGTCAATAATAGCTGCGTGAAATCGCAATTCTCGTAACATCTGCGAGTATTATCGCAGTAATCTTATGGTCTTATTGTGCCTTCCTAATTAAAGGTCTTACTTTGCCACGCTTTTTCTTTATGCGACAAAATCGCAGGACGTCTTTACATTTGCATGTATTGACCCATTGATCTTGTCTTATATTTATATCTTGATTATATTGCAACAATATGACAAGTCTAAGTTCTCTCGCGAGATCAAATTCTCGTGACATTGTTGTCTTGCGATGAAATCGCAGGACTTCTTTACATTTTCATGTAAAAACCCATTGATCTCATCTTAACATTGCTCTCTTGGCTTGTTGCCTCTGCATTATTTACGTTACGTGACAATATGACAGGCCTAAATGTTCTTGCGATCATAGAGCCCCATGACATTGCCATCTTAAGACACTTATCAGCTCCCTAATAGAGGGTGCCGCCCTTATCTTCCCCCTGGTTGCCCCTTCAAGGAGGGCACATCGGCCATACAAGACTAGATCCCCCCATCCGGATTTGCCAACAACCAGTTGTTTTTCGCAGCCTCTTGTCCTTTATGCATATATGGATTATAGTTACAAGACTACACCCTAAGTGGGGTTTTCTTCAGGCCAAGTGTATTGTAGCCAAGACTTACCAAGGATGGCAAGAGAGTTTCGTACGCTCCGGGCACCCTTGGCTCAACTGTGTACCTCGGCGCCTTGGTCATACTCTACACTTCTTGGAAGAGATTCTCAGTCGTCCAACCAGGGTATAACCTTATATAGTTGGAAATCCAAGATCCCTCTCCCGGATAGGTTTTCTTTAACCCCATCGTCTGCATGACTCAGGTTCCAAAGAGCGGTATAACCTTATTTGAGTCATGTCAAGAGATACCCCCTCATATGACGCGCTATTAGGTCTTACATTTTCCTCTTACGAAATTTTATTCGCGAACTTGGGTGCACGCCATAAAGGTTCGTCCCATTCTTTTAATCTCTGCGAAATTTTATTCGCTATTCTTGCGAGTTTTGTGACTCTGATAGAATTTCATAACTTTGAAAATATTGCGATTCTTTTAAGTAGAATATTCTTGTTCAATTACATATTTTTTCAAACAAATCATTCATAGAATTTTCTGGAATTCATCATCGTACCTCCTTTCTTACTATTTTATGATTCAGCTTTTCTGCTACGTTTTACTGTTGTTTCCTTTTCTGCGAGACGCTCGTCATCAGCTTTTATATCCTCTTTTCGTTCTATTGCATCAATCATTAACCTTTCACATTTCTGTCGTTGCTTGATTTTGCACTTCCAATTGCTATTCTTTTCATCTCTTTCTTCGCAAGACTTCATATCGATTTCATAACATTTCTTGCTTTCTCCCCAATCTTCTTTAATGACTCCAACACCTTTTGGATGAGGAAATTTGATACACTGGTGATAAGTGGAGGCAACACCTAATATCCCATGTAACCAAGGTCGTCATATCAAGGAATTGTAAGGTGATTCGATGTCCACGACGCATAATAAGATTTTTGAAGATATTCCTTTTAACGGTATCTGCATTTCAATTTCCCCTTTTGGTTTATTAGTTGTGCCATTAAAACCATATATTTTGTATGTTGATGGAATTAGATCTTCATCTTTTCCACCCATGGTTTTAAAGGTATGATAAAATAATATATCGACTGAACTCCCTGTATCTATTAAGACTTTGTTGATGGCCCAAGAATCTTCAACATTACTATCATTCTCTTCATCTCCTTCTTGCATTTGTTTTAGATTAATATCTAATCGTACGACCAGTGGATTATCGTGTTTCTCGCCAACTTCAGGTATATCTTGCACAATGAAAGATAGAGTTTGCTTCTGCCACTCCTCTAATGGAGAGGATCTCGCGATATTCAATATCTCTCTTCCATCTGTGTCTCTCGCGAAGACCTTGCTTAAAATATTGTCATGGAAATCCTCTATAGTTCTGCGTGAATGTACAATAGAATTACAAAACAAATTCTTTTCTTTGGCTCCAACTTCTATTACGAATGTTTCTGCTCCTTTTACAGCATTCACTTTGCGAGTTTCTGGTGCAGGCGGTAATTTCTGAGATTGTGGATGTCTTACTAGAAAATGATTTAACTTTCCCTGATCAATCATCCTCAAGATTATTTTCTTCACATTCCTATAATCGTTTACTGAGTGACCATGAAAATGATGATAATGACAGAATTCTTGACTTCGATTGTTTGGATGGGGTTCTTTTCACATGTTCCACGGAGAGGGTATATTTTCCATTAAAATGATAGCTTCCCAAATCTTTTCTATGCTAGTATTGAGAGCAGGCATCTTAATTTCTTCCCAGATTATCCTCTGATTACCTTATCCTTTAAAATTATTCTGCCTTTGTCCACCATAGGTTTCTTGAGGTTGATCGAGTCTTTGAATCTTATTATTACCACCGCGATTATAATAGTTCTTCTCTCTTTCATATTCTTCTTGATCTCGACTGCCCATCGCTACTAATTTTTGTTGGTTATCAATGACCACTTTCTCCTGTTGTGGTTGCGAGGTGCTCGCTACATTATTTATCATTTTAGGGAGAAAACTTCCATTTGTCGTCAGCAAGCTGGTGTTCACGATTGGGTATGATTCCATCTCATTTTGTTTCTCCTCCAAAGCAATGTACTCTTCCTGCAGTTCTCGCAATTCTGTCATGGTGATTGTATTTTTGATTCTGAAAATCTGAATGTACAGTAAATTAGTCGCGAACATTGCATTAATGAAGGATAAGATCAGATATCTTTCATCCACTCTTTCAGCCATTTCGCTGCACATTGATTTCCATCTTATAGTTAAGTGCTTCAGACTCTCGCCAACTCTCTGTTTTAGCCCAAACACATCTTCAATCCCCGGCCGCGATGAATTGTTGCTGATGTACGCTCCTAAGAATGTAGCTTGTAAATGATTAAAAGAAGTTATAGTATTTTTTGGTAACCCTTCAAATCATTTCAACACCTCGCCAGTTAAGCTAGATGCAAAATACTTGCATAACACAGCATCATGATTCTCCCACTGTATCATACATCTAACATAAGCTTTGACGTGTTGAACAGCACAAGTAGTCCCATCAAAAATGCTGATAAATTTCATTTTGGAGGTATTCCTCTTAACTGTACTTCTTGAGTAAATGGAGTCCTCGCAGCTTCTTCAATAGCTTCATCAAGTTGCCTTCTACCTCCTTCTCTTCTATTTCTTATCATTCCTCGCATTTCTGCTAATTCTCTCAAAATTTGCTCATTTTCAGATGAGTTTTGTTCCATTGGCCTTTTTAATGCAGCTTCCCTTCTTTTGAGTTCTTGTCTTTCTTGTTTTGCGAGATTTTGCGTATCCCCTTCTTCATCATCATCTTGTCTTTCTCTGCGATTTTCTCTTTCACCATACTCTTGAAATCGCAGTTGCCTATCTTCTTCTCTGCGAATTTCTTCATTTCTCCTCATTTTTCTTCGTTGTCTCTCTATTCTCCTTTGTATCCTATCATACTCTTCTTGAATATTATCATTATAGCGATTTTGTGTACGTCTTATTTCTCGATTTTCATGGTTATTTTGTCGTACTTCCTCTTGAAATTCTTGTTCTTCTACTTCTGCTCTTAATCTTTCTCTCTCGCAAGCCAGGCGCGCTTGTTCAGTATAGTATCTTTCAATTTTTTCTTCAATTATTCTTTGATTCCTTTGATTCTCTCGCTCATGCAATATCCTCCTACCTTCCTATGGATTCTCTTCTTCAATTTGGTTGTTTCTTCCCTCTTGATTTCTATTGTCACGCAAATTATAACGATCGCCAATTATCTCTCCTTCTCTATGACGTTGTTCTCCATTTAAATTTTGTACTTCTTCTCTAACATTTCTCATTGGGGAATTTCTCCTTGGCTCTTCTCTGAATGATCTTGAATTTGATCTTACAGTACTTATTGACCTCCTTCTTTGTAACCTCAAATTCTCCATTCTTATCTCATGATTTTGTCTTGTTAGATTCGCACGTTCCTCCGCCTCTAATCTCCTTTCTTCCTGTTTTCTTTGCCTCAGATCATCTACTGTCCCATTTTCACGTCCCATATGAACTAATTCTCCAGCCATTCTTTGATTTCTTTCTCCTTATTCTCCATTTCTTAATTGTCGATTTTATGCTTCTTCTATTGAATCCGACCTCCAAGTGTGTACGCTCACTCTATCATAATCCACATCCCTATCTTGCGTTTGTGCTTGTTGATTCGGCTATTGAATTGAATTTTCTGCTTCATTTCTTGTTCTGTTTCTTCCTGATCTAATCCTTAAAGATTCTTCCAATCCACCTGTTCCCTCACCTGCAAGTCTTTTACTTCTTCTTACTGTCGTTAGTGGTTCTGATGTATTTTTTCTCCTTCTAGCCATTTCTCCAATTCTAACAATTTTTTCAAATCTTCAAATTGCAACTTGAGATTTCTTAAATTGATTTTCCCTGTTTCTGGACGCCAAAATGTAGTTGCAGGATTTCCCACACTACACCCTTGTCAAGAATCTATGAAAACTAAGTCATAATTTTGATGAACAACAACACTTTTTATTAATTCACTTTCAGGAAGATTTACAGGAAATATTAAAACTCAGAAGTACAACTTTCTTTCTGGAGTTTCTCTTTCCTCAAAATTCTCTCAGCTCTCAAAAAACACATCCTCCTTTTCTGGATCTATCGTGCCCTTTATATAGGGATTTACATAATGGATGACAGCTAAGTTTTCCTCCTATTTTGGATCTATTCTGCGATCTTATCGCGATCGTTACAATATTTCTCTATCGCAAGTATGATGACCATCGCAGGATCAGTCTTATTCTTCTTTTACTTCTTCCATCTTCAGTTTCTTTTAGTTGTTCTGTAACGCTCGTGAAATGTCGTTGAAGAATTGTCAGTGACGCTCGTAGAAATGTTGTTAATATCGCAGGAATAGTGTTGTAGCGATATTATGGTACTACACATCCTTTGAATCGATCGTTGTTAATAAATTAATTGTTATTCACACAAGCACTCTAAGAATCTAACCAAAATGGTTCACACAAGAATCATACAATTATATCTAACATTTCTAGGCCCAATTAAGGTTCTCCATCTTTATTTATCTATCTTTAGCATATCTAAGATTTACTAATTCAATTAGATTAGTTTTATAGTCCGTTAGCTAAGTCTTAAGAATATCTACAACTTTGTAGATAGAAGTCAAAGGTCAATTCGGACCATAAGTGGTCCAAAACATCAATATAAGATAACTAGTCTAAAGCCCAAGCCCACTTAAACAAACCCATTAATAAGGGCCTGGCCCAACTGGGTCAATCTAACGGTCACTAACGGTTGAACTAACAGTCAAGAGTCAATTAACAGTCAACGTCCAAGTCAAGTCAAGGTCCTGGTCAAAGGGTCAATGGTCAACGAGTCAAGACTAGTGACTCAGTGGGTCAAATTCGGTTCAACCCGATTCCACTCAGTCAGATGGACTGAGTCATCTAAGATTAAATCAGTCAGACTTCTGACTAGGATGACTAACTGGCAAACACCCTATTATAACTACAATTTCACTACCAACCTGAATCTTCAAAATGTAACATTATATAATTCATTTATACTTAACAGACTTCAAACATCATTTAAAATAACCAAGTTTACCTTTAGGCAGCAACTGCAAGCCTTTCACTACACCGATTCTACTCCAATGTTCATCTGACTTCCATTCTGTTTTATAACTAGATTGACACTAACACACTACTGACTGAAACTCATAAACCAAAGTAAAATTCATTAAATTAAAACAACTTCAAAACACATTCTCAATTACAAATTCAGCATTACCTTCAGGTGGCAGATGCAAGCCTCCACCAGACCATCCATAACCCTACATCCACCACTACAAAACAACCTAGCCTAAACACTAACATGAACTTCAGCTCATGTACTTATTGAAACTTCACTTCAGTTACATAACATCTCATTCCAGCACAACATGCAGACCAACTTCAACTTCATAAATCCATTTCAATCCACCACATCACCTCAATATGAACCCATTCCTTGTAATATAATCAAAAACCCAGCTTTACAACTACAACTTCATTCACTATTCCATTGGCACTATTCTCTCAGCTATACATTACCACTTCAGTTCCAATTACAGTTCATACATCTCTTCCACACTCTTCATCTGCATATTCAATTCCCTGTAGATTCAACCAATCCATCTGCTTAAACTCAGTTCCATTACTAACTCCAATTCCCTTGTCCAGATCATGCATTTATAATCACTACCACAAATTACAATTGCGTTTCACTAATACTTCCACCTCCAACACTAGTTCTGCAGCAACAACCATATCACCATTCCCATTCAAACAACATCTTTTTTACAATCACACGTCTACATCTCAATCTAGTTCAACCACTAAAACAATCTGTATTCTCACCCATAACCTACACAGTTTACCAACACAATTCTCTTGTTTAGTTAACCACCAATCAATACCACTCCATGTATCTCAACAATTCCAAATTCACATTACATAGTCCATGAACTCAAATTTAAAACATACAAGCATTACTAACTGAACTAAGAAGAACAATTACCTTGAAATGATTTCTCCCCCAATTAGCTCAGGATCAAATTCTTCTCTACCTTAATCTGAATCAGGGATCTTCCTCTTTTAATTCCTCTTCACAAATTCCAACTCCTTAAGCTGATATTTAATCCATGAACCCTAATTCTTCATTTGAAACGGAACATAAAACCTTGTCTTCCAAATTCAATTTATACTTCAACCTTAACTCTTAGTTCGAGTTAAATCCACCTCCAATCAATCTTCTAAACCTTCAATTTCATCTTCCCTGACTCTCCCCATAAACCCTAATTCCTCAAATTCCAATTATTGATCCTCTGGTCATCAAATTAAAACCATCACCTCCTTATTCACATCATGTTCTTCAAAACCCATCTTTCAATTTCTTCATAACCATCACCAAAACGATCTCCAATTCGATTCTCTGAAAAACCATAACTTTCCCGATCTTCATCAATGCAACTCTTCCTTGTTGATTAAACAACAACCCTCTTAATCTTTCTCTATTAGTAACCCAATAACCCGTCGATTCCATAACAACATCAGAATCATACGAAACCCTAAATTACTGATTTCTTCAATTCATCACTAAGTCAACTTCAATACTTCATTTACACATCTACCCATTGTTCCCAATCTAATCAAAACTCCATATTTCTCTTCTAAATCCTCAGAAAATCAATCGAATATATAATCTCTAATTCAGTTCATCATTTCTCACAGAACCCTAACTCATTAATTTCTCGGTTCAACTTCCTCCTAAGATCAACCAGAAACAGCAACACCGCCATCACTTGATTCATAATCAGTCATACCTTATTTCGATATCAAAAACCTAATATCAACTCTCAATTTTTTCCGCCGTCGAGAAAACAGAGAAGAAGGAAAGAAAAGAAGAAGAACGAAGAAGAAAGAGAAGAATGATAAAAATAACAAGCTTGGTAAAGGGGCGTCATGAATTGGTAGAGGGGCGTCAAGTGTGATAGAAATGTCCCTTTTATTGGTTAGGGAGTGTCCTATAGGTGTGTAGAATGACTAGATTACCCCTTTCACCTTAAATTAACCAAAATCAAATCAATTTTTTTAATTAACCAAAATCAAATTAATTAACCAAAATCAAATCAGTTTTTTTTTTCATCTTCTCTTCTCATCCATCAACCCTAACCTCCATTAAAACCGAAAATGTCATCGTCTTCGATTAATCTGCGATTTGAAAAATGTTTGGAAAAACCCAGTTAGGGTTTAGTTTATTGTGTTGGATTTAAGTTAATTTTGTATCAAAAATTAGGGTTTTGAATGAAAATTGAAATTGAAATTGAAATTTCTGGGTTTATGCTAGTTACGGTTGGTAATAACTCAAATACGAACCGTAACTGTAGATTGGGTTGATGTTACGGTTGGTTTAAACTCAAATACCAACCGTAAGTTCTTAGTTTTGGGAATATGTTTAGTTACGGTTTTTTATTTGCATCATATTTATCAACCGTAATTGAGTTACGGTTTGAAACTCAATTAAACTTACCAACTTAAGTAAATCATCACGAATGTTAACAACTTATCAAATAGTTATGTACGGTTCAAAAGTTAAGATGACTTACTAATCAGTAGGTTAGTTACGGTTGGTTTATATTCATTAGTTACCAACCGTAATTTAGTTACGGTTGATAACTAAATTAAATTACCAACCGTAACTGGGTTTACGATTGGATCTTCCCCAAATTTAACCAGTTACGGTTGGTATTCGATAACTTACGAACCGTAACTAAGAGTTACGGTTGGTCACGAGCAAAATTGCAACCGTAAGTTCTTCTGAAAATTCAAATTTTTTATTTTGTTATGTAATTTAGATAATTTTGAGCGAGAAAAAGATAATTGGAACTAATTTAGAAGTATATCGGGTCACTGGACTCACTCATTTTGGTAGAGTGAATCAAAATCTAGGGTTTCACAAATATCACATAAGTTTTCTTCTCCTCAATTTTTTTTTTTTTATAACTCTAAAAATCTGATTTTAGAGTTATAATACACTAATCTTGATTATCAACACTAATCTTGATAATCAACACTAATCTTAATTATCATTACTAATCTTGATTATTAACAATAAGGGCTAATTAGTCATTTACAGATTTTTTATTGATAAGGGGCACTTGAACTTACTTCTAATGACCTTTTTTGTCTTATTAATTTGACGCCCCTCTACCAATTCATGACGCCCCTTTACCAAGCTTGAAAAATAAAGAAAATAAGAAAGAAGATTACTTATCTTCTCGATGGGTGAAGATAAGACCAAGGATAACATTATTTCACCCGCTTGCTTCGCTAAGGGGAGCCCAGGTCGGTCTAATTGTGAAAAGACTATTTTGCACTTCAAATCAATCTGATGATTACTTCTTCGTCTG
The DNA here is from genome assembly GCA_023529315.1 of Papaver bracteatum. Classification (NCBI taxonomy): domain Eukaryota; kingdom Viridiplantae; phylum Streptophyta; class Magnoliopsida; order Ranunculales; family Papaveraceae; genus Papaver; species Papaver bracteatum. The sequence goes on from JAJJWX010002629.1 coordinate 2,428,112, forward strand.
GTATCCGAATGACACATTCGAGTAGTCCATTCTTCATAAATTTTCGAGACCTACTCAATGGTACTAGTTTCGTAGCTAGATCGTTGTTAGATTAATTCTTATAAATTAATGTTCGTGTTAAACTAATTAAGTTATTATCGACTAATTCGTCTCTTGACTAGTCTAATAGCGTTGACGAGCTTGATGGTCCTTACACCGTGCTACGTACCGGGGATGATGGAATCAACAAATTTAGTGTGGAGGGGATTCGCCCCGCACCCGTGGTAAAATGCATTAGATTTTTTCTGAATGATCTTTGATTAGTTTGAATTTTTTTAAGGGATAGGAAACTCTGGTACCTTTTAGCGATGAAATTTGGTATGATGAACCCATATTCATGTATTAACTTTACTGGCAGGTATTAAGATAAACCAAGGAAATAATTCATTATTGGAAAAGCGAAAGAGTCAACTGGCCAAGTTTTACTACACTTACTTGAAATGTGTTTGAATAACATATTTTTTCTGTTGGGTATGGCTTCGACCATTCCTAGATCTCGGCAATTAGTTAACTACAGATATATATTTTTTAGTTAATGGCCATATATATATATATAGTAGATATACCAAGTTATTGTTGTAAACCCCGTGATATGCACCATGTAACTCAATTGATGAGCAATGCAAAACATCCAAATTACAGGCCCAATCTTGCCAATGATTTATTCGAGCGCTATGAATTGCCAATAATTTATCCGATCGTTATGAATTACTTTACTTAGCATTACACACCTTGTTTAGTATTTGATTTTGTTAATTTTTTTTTTGCGTAGTGCTATTTTCTGACATTACGGTCTAAAAACCTTATAGACTGCGTTGATGAAGCGATTTAGAGAATGTTACTCAGAAGTGGGTTGGATCTAAACATATTGCCTCATTGTTGTGAATACACTGCTCTTGTCACCGTCGTTTACTTTTTGGGAGAATACAATTGTCGCAAATTATGTGTTAGTTTTGTAACATTTTTTTAATAATAACATGTAATAAGAAATAGATGAATTTTTCTTTCATGGACTAAGTACTAAACTTGAACAATCTATAGTCTCTACTCAAACCTAGCATCTTCAGGGAACCTTATCAACCATTACAATGCTCTTCTTACTGGTGAAATGATAAGGACAATCTGTAAACCTTTAAAAGCAATGTTGCTCACATTAGAGCAATTCTAGATGAACCGCCGAAAAAACAATGAAAAAAATCACCCCTCACAGGTTTTCGAAATTTGTGATCCCCAATAAGCCCCGCTCCTCGAGAGTTTAGCATGGGGCCACATGTATTGTGTGTGGCCGTTTTTTTCATTGTTTTTCCTCGGTCTGTGGTGTCTTTTTTCTCTCATTAACGATCTTCGATGCTTTCCATTGTACTGACACTCTAACATCATTAGCACTGTCCAAAATCCATTTATTGATAGATATCAAAAAGCGCTTCTGTGGTTCCCCCAACTAATTGCACAGATAACGACATCCCCCAATTTCAAGTACTTTAGCTTCATATACCCTTTTTATTCTTTGATTGCAAAAATTGTACGTGTTTGCATGTGTATTACATTGTATTGAGAACTTGACTACAAAAAAAAACTATATCATTTTAATTGCAGACAGTAATTCTAATATGACCTGCCAAGCACGAAAATTGGATATACTCAAACTTCACTGCGATTTGAGAACTAAAAAGATGTCGAAACTGGAAATTGGACTTAAATAACGTTGGCATACCTTACACACGACAGCTATCAAGTTTTCTATCAGTAAAGGTCTTTGATTATCAAGCTAGGTAATAAGTTGCCTCGGTGATAGTCTAAAACCATTTTTCTTTATCCACAGCGATAGTCTATGATTCTCTCCGAAAGAAACTATATGAACCAAAGTAAATGCAAAGAAATGGAGAGAGCATGGAATACAAACCAAATACTAATTTGTAAAGGTTTGGCATGAAATCCTTCTTTGCTTTCACCATAATTTCTAGAAGCCTCTTAACATAATTTCTATAGATTTTAATTTTTATGTTATTCATGAGTTTGTTTTGCTTTGCTCTGTCTTGCTGCTATATTGTTGTAGATCTTTAAGATAATGGAATTATAATTCAAAATTTAATTATAAGTCTAAAGCTGACACATTAACTGTCTTGCTTTGTTTTTTCGCTTTGAATTAATATTAATAATTTCCATCGATATATTTTTCTTTTTTTTTTAATTCAGAATTGTAATATAAATCTAAAGATGACCCATTAATCTTTTACCATTTTCATATTCCAGAAATGTACATTTAACAAAATCTAAAAATTTGCTCGGGAGAGTGATGAAGTAAGGAAGACACTATTTTAATACAAAGAAAGAAACCATATGGACCGAAGAAAATATAAAAAAAAACAGAGATAGAGCATGGGATACAAACCAAATATCAATTGATTTGTCAAGGCTCGAGTTTAGCATGAAAAAAATTCTTTGCCTGACTTGACTTTCTTGACAGCCTCTTAACATCTATCTATTGTGCATGAAAGTATACCCGATCAAGAAGGATATATATATTGAAGTAAACAAAATGAAGTATTCCTAGTGTACTTACAAATTAAAAACAAACTCAGTATAAATTTTATCCATGTTTAAGTGTTTCAAATTCCTTGTATATAGAGTTGAAAAACCGCCTTCACCAAAGCTTATTGACATTGGATAAATTGTTAGTGGAAGCTCCTATTGAACTGAAGATGAATTGGATGGAATCCTGACTGTAAATCCTCCCTACAAATGATTACAACAACCTAAAGGAAAATTATTAAGAGGTACATTACCACCCAAGAGGCCATCCTCAATTTATCAATTCCAATTACAAAAAAGGTTTCCAAGTGAAAAAGAGAGCTAGCTAAACAAAATCATTGGTTTAGATCATCGGTTATGCTTAGGTTTAATTGACTCTACCCTACATACAAACCTCTTTGAGAACCATATAAAAAAGATACACAGCCCCTTGCTGCAAGAACAGAAAAAATTAGACCGAAAATAATATAAAATTTGTAGCAAACTGTATGTTGAAGATGGTATAAACCCATCATGTTCCTAATTAGCAAAGGGTCCTGCAAAACCTTTTGAGAATCTGATGCTTCTTGGTAGAAGATATTAGTGATCTAGAAGCTCTAAGTCAGACATAAGATAGATTTAATATAAGTTTAACAGTAACAAAAAATTTATGAACTAACAATCCAAAACCCATTTTTCAATCAACATAAATCATATGAATACAAATCCATGCACGCTTATTAAGCAAAGTGCTAAAATAGATCTCACACAATCGGACAAAATAACTTGACTTCCTTGAATCCTTTCGGTTTAGTAGCGACCCTGATAGATACATTTTTGTGTCTGAATTGTCCTCAGTGTCTCTATTGTTAGTCTCGATTTTTGTACTAATTTTGGTGTTTTTATGTTTGTTTAGGTGTTATTGGAGAATTACACTTATGCGGAAAAAGTTTCTCAAAAAGTGTTTTTTGGACCCCCGGAGAAATTACTAAAGGCACCTTTAATTTGGATAAGGGGCACCTCAGGGCACCCCAGCTATTAAAGGCGCCCGTGTTTTGGATCAGGCCACACCGTCTTCATCATTTCAAAAATCCAGTTTTGGCGGGAAAACATTCAAACTACTGGCAGATTTTTAGTTCGTCATATGGAGGGGTTATAGTGTGATTCAATGGCTCAAATTTCTTGGGATGACTTGATTGATCGTAATAGGAGTGGTATGGTTAGTTGTTTCGGTTAGAATTGGCTAGATAACTCGCGTGAAGAAATCAGGTCAACATGTGCATGGGAGGAGATGTTCACGGGATTGTACGTGCCGAAGGGATTTTGAGTGAGGCAGAGCGTGTTTAACATAATCTGGGACGTCTATTCAACATATTAGACTCATTTGGACAACTACCCACGTGTGCAAGAGAAGAATAAGGAAATATTTCCTTAAAACGGGAATGAAGAATATTCCAAGTTATGATGAGATTATATGGAGTTATGAGGGCTTATTCTCGGTGGAATTGAGTATATAAAGGCTTATGGGAGTAAGGAAGGTGGTTACAGAGAGTTTGGGATAGTTTAGAGCATCACAGAGGCGTAAAATCAACAACCAGGAAAATTGTTTCTGCTGGTGTACGAAGAACATAAGACCACTTCAAACAGTCGTTTATGCTACAGTGAATGCGACAGTTAGACGGCAATCTTACATGTTATAACAACAACGACAGTTTACAAATATCGTTCTCTGTAACAGTGTTTTGCAACAATTATAAGCGTTGCAAACACCCGGTTTTAATTATTTTCTCTATATTTCATCTTTGTAAACACCTATTTGATCAATGAAATCACCTTTAGAGCGTGTTTCCATGATGAGAAGCTAATCCCAACCTCTTGGGCGATGGAGGAAGCCAAGTTTCACAAATGTGGTAATTTTATCAATTCTTGTTATGACTATTTGCATTGTTATTTAATTGATTTATGAGTTTCATTGAATGGTTGTGATTACAATTGATGGGTCATGCTTAGCTTAGAAGTTTTGATGTCCCATGCTTTAGTTTTACACCCATTACTTTCGAAATCTACCTTAGGCAATGAACTAGAGTCAATAAAACTTTATCATTTGAGATTTTAATGTTTAGAATTGATATATGAACCATATGAGTGTGGAAATTGGTGGAATCCTAGCCCCGGTCTCTCCATATTTTTATAACACTTTTTAATTGAGTTTGTTATTTTTATTTATAAAAAGTTAAAGTCTAAAAAGATCTTCCTTCACAAGTCTCAACGAACCTTTTCACTACAACATCATTGATAAATACCATCAATTTTTGGCGCTGTCGACACAGATCTTGTCTTTAGGCTAGGGTTTTTATATTTTTATTCTTTTTTTTAAGGTTTTTATTTGTTTTTACTTTATTTGTTCTTCTTTATGTTTTTGTTTTTGTCTTTTTACTACAGATTTTGGAATTTGGAGCGAAAGAAAATTTTTCCAAAGCTTTTGGTGAATACTTAAAGTTTGGAGTTGAAGACAAAGCGAAAGGAGCAAAAGAAGAAGATTTTTTTATTATAAAAAGAGAAAAAAAAAGAGAGTTTATTTCTTTAGATTGTATTAGGATTTCTTTATTCTTGTAATTTTCTTTTTCTTTTACACTTTACTTTTTACTCTTTGGACTTTGGACTTGGACATTTGGACATTCTTTTATTTTTTTTAAACCTTACGGAAGGGTAGTATTAAATGTGAAATTGTTTGCAAAGAAGGACGGTGATTACGATATCACCTCGGCCCTTCGGGTTCGTACATGACATAGGAGTCGTGGCCCGAGTCGACTACAACGGTTAGTCCCCCGTATGGAACGGGAGGTAAGTTTGTCGAAACACTCACGAATCCCCTGTCAGCGAGTTACTGTATTCCTTCATTTGCATATATGTCGAGGAGCTGAAAACGGCTGTTTTAAATTCCTAGTAAAGGGCAAGAACTGTCCATACAAGATAAGGGGGATTTCATCACCGTTCTCTTCTTCCCGCCTTAGGAAAACAATACCAAACGCGAACCTAAGCTTAAAATTTGGAATAGAACGAGACCGATAGGGTAACGAGCTTAATAGGAAAGTCGTTTGAGAAATATTGGTTACTCTTTTGAGCATGCTTTAAAGTTCATGATGGTTTCTGAAAGTTGAATGCGTGACTGCACCGCCTTGTAATGCGGTGAGGCCTTGGGTATCAAAGCTCCACGTAGCTTCCCTCGCCTCTATTCAACTAACTTAAAATCTGATTGATTCCATAGGGGTTTGATCAGATTGTAATGAATTCCCTTTCGAAGGATTAGAAGCTGGTCTATAAAACAATCTAAGTGGATCCATCATGCTTTTTGTTTGCTAGAAATCCCTAGGTTTGCTTTGGTGGATTCAGCCTGCTTTGTGTTTGCTTAGAACCTCCCTTATTTAGGATTTTTTTTTCTTTCTCTTTTGTTTTTCTAGTGTATGCCCGAGGTCATTTTAGAACGGGCTTGGAAAAGAAACACTCTAGGTCGGTTGATTAGTGACAAACTTAGTAGTTTTTCTTGTGAAAGCGGGGAGCTCGAAGAATCTTCTTTTGAGATCCCCATTTTTGGAAACTTCAATTTTGAGAATTTGTCTCTTCGTGAGAAAAGTACCCCTAGTACTTCAGCTGTGCCAGCAATGGCTACTTTGAAAGATTACATGTACCCAACTAGGACCAACCGAGCATCGTGCATTAAATTTCCAGCCTTTACGGTTAATTATGTGTTGAAACCTGGTATCCTTCAAATGGTCCCCATATTCTTAGAAAAAGACGATGAAAACCCTTACTTTCATTTTAGGGACTTTGAAGAAGTTTGTGGAACAATTAAGATTAAGGACCTTAGTGATGAAGTTGTGAAACTTAGGATGTTCCCCTTTTCCTTAAGGGATAAAGCCAAGTCCTGGATGAATAACCTACCATCTGGGTATATAGAAACATGGGACCAACTTACTGCTGCTTTCTACTTAAAGTGGTTCCCTAAGCATAGAACCGCATCTTTTAGGCAGAAAATTAGTGCCAATATGCAACAAGAAGGAGAATCCCTTTATAGGTTTTTAGTGAGATTTAATGATCTTTTGTCACAATGTCCTCACCATGGGTTCGAAAAAATGAAATTAGTTGAAATTTTGTATGAAGGTTTAGACTATTCGACCAAAGCCATGGTCGAGTCTATGTGCGCAGGTTTATTCACGAGTAAAAGCGCTGATGATGCACTTTCCTTCTCAGAAGATGTAGCTGAAAAATCCCAACAGTGGGAGTCTTGTGTTGAACCCCCTAAAAGACTCTTGGTCAATAGAAGTAGCACCAATGTGGTAGATACAAGCTTTGGGTCAGATGTTAAGTTTGTTACTTTGTCTAGGAGGTTAGAAACTTTGGAAATGGGTCAGTCTAAAAATAGGTCCTTTGTTGAACCTAATGATAGAATTAGAGCCTCTCAAGTCTCTAGCTGTGGAGTAGAACCTAATAACTTGTTTTGGGAAAGTCATGATAGTGAAGAGCAAGCCCATGATGTCTATAACAATGTTAGGTTTGAGAACCGTCAGAAGTTTGACCCATACTCAGAGACCTACAATCCTGGTTGGAGAAACCATCCTAATTTTTCTTGGTCTAAGAGCCAGAATCAAGGTCAGTCTAGTACTTCTCAGCCTCTCCCAGGTTTTGATTATGCCAAGAACTCTTCAGGTCAAGCCCAGTTCCAGAACCCATCTGAGAATAGAATGACTAGCTTAGAGGAATCTCTTAGTATATTAAAAAAGAGCCAAGATATGCTATCACAAAGCCAGGAAATGTTAATAAAGAGCCAGGTTAATTTTCAAGAAGAAACCAAGCAGAATTTTAAGAATAATTCCCAGTTTCTTACTAAATTAGAACTTTAAGTCGGCCATATAGCTAAGTATATAAGTGAGAAATAAGATGGAAGGTTCCCTAGTCATACTGATCCTAAACCCAAATGATAGAAATCGTACAATCATGTGAATTCTATTACAACCCTTAGGAGTGGAAAGAAAGTTGACAATAAGGTTGTCATGCCTGAAAGTGAACATGTTGTAGTTCCACCTTCTACTTCCCAAAAGGAGGAGTCCATAGCTGAGGAAACTGAAACAATTCCTAAGGAGTCCCAAGAAATTCCTGATAGGACTACCTTTGTGCCTAGAGCCCCATATCCAAAGTTGTTAGCCCCAACAAAAAAGGAGTCGACTTTCAATAAGATAATGGAGACATTTAAGCAAGTGAACATTAACATTCCATTGTTAGAAGCAATTAGACAGATGCCTGCTTATGCCAAGTTCCTTAAAGATCTTTGTACACGAAAGCGTAAGCTTAATGTCCAAAAGAAAGCCTTTTTAGCTGGTCAAGTAAGTTCCATTCCTCTGAACCAAACACCCCCTAAGTATAAGGACCCTGGATGCCCCCACCATATCTTGTGAAATTGGTAAGCACATGGTCGATAAGGCATTACTTGACTTAGGAGCTAGTGTGAACTTACTTCCATATCATGTTTACACCCAGCTAGGTCTTGGTAGGTTGAAACCGACTAAAATGACACTTCAATTAGCTGATAGGTCTGTTAAAGTACCTCATGGTGTCATAGAGGATGTTCTGATTGAGGTTGATAAGTTTATTTATCCAGTGGATTTTGTTGTTCTAGACACACAGCCTGTTCAGGACCCAAGTGCTCAAATCCCGGTGATTTTAGGTCGCCCATTCTTAGCCACAGCTAACGCTGTCATCAATTGTAGGACCGGGCTTATGAACATATCCTTTGGTAATATGACCACCGAACTAAATGTATTTAATGTTACTAGGCAACCTTCTGAGAATGATGATTTAGAAGAAGTAAATATGATTAGCACTTTAGTTCAGGATTTAGTTCAGGATGATTGGCATGACACTTTACTAGGAGACTCTTTAGATGAATTTGAGGAAACCATTCTCTTAGACCAGACGTGTGATCAATCTGTAAAAGAAGCCCTTGAGTATTTTAAAGACCCTACGGACCCAGAAATCCAAGCAATAGTGTTAGGTCTTTCTGAGAATAATGATGACCTTAAGTTTGGGGGTAGAGAACTAGAAAAAGCTCTTGAGTACTTTAGAGACTCCGAAGATCCAGAAATTCAAGCAATCGTTAGAGGTTTGTCTGTGAGTAGTGAAAACCCTAAGTGTGTGGGTAGTGATGGTTCTTGTGATCGTCATGTGTCCCTAATTGAAGTCCCTAACTTGGGACTCGAGCCTTGTGCGTCTGAGATATTACTTGAGTCTATTCAGACTCCGCAACCCGATCCTCCTGATACTGTCCATGAAGTGACCCAGGTTTTAGAGGCCAGTATCTCGGATGAATCTCTTTATGAAGACACACATATGAAGCCTCGTTATTTTCCCTAGATAAACCCAGTTGTCTTGACAGAAATCTTAGATGAGGATGTGCTCCTTCTATTCATTTTTCTGAACCAGTGCAGTTGTCTCATATTGGTGTTAACTCTATTTGGTCTTATGGACCCACAACTATTTTGGCTATTGGTGTATGACTTTGGAAGGTGAAGATCCTTTTTGAGGTATTTGATGTCTGGATGAAGACTTAAAACTTAGCACTCCTTGGGAGGTATACCTTGCTCTTGCAACACGGTAATATTTTTCCTCATCTCCTTCTAGTGGTAACGGTTTCTCCTTGTTCATGTTTTTCATTTTTAGAACATTGAGGACAATGTTAGACTTAAGTTTGGGGGTATGGGAGAAACTTTTTAGTTACACTCTTGAAACTTCTATAATCACTTGGTATTCGGTTAGCTAAGCTTACATACTGTTTCTCACCGAAAAGATAGAAATTGGAATGCTAGGGATAACAACCTATTGAGATATTAGAGAAAAAGACATTGAGATCCTTGAAATTCAGGAGAGAACTTGTTCCTTTTAGAGGGTAACCGTGATAGATCTAACCATCCATGATGGAAAGGCAAGTAGGTCAGGAAATGCCAGAAAGACAAAGCAACCTCACAATGTAGTCTTAGTTACTGGATTACAACTCTCTCTCGGTAGAAACTTATCATCATCAACAAACGGAGCAACATCAAAATCTATGATGAAAGTGGAAGACGTTTAAGGTTTAGAAGTAACAATAGAAAATCAGAATTCAAAATCAAGGGTTACAAGAAGTTATAAGAGAAAGAAAAATCAAACGATATAAGTTGTTGAAGTTCATGATACTAAGACATAACAAGTTGCGAAGACATAACAAGTTCATAAGTGTTAAATTCCTTCTGTGATGGCCATGTAAATTTTTGTCTTGTTATTACTCTACATAACCCATCTTGTTGCCAGGCTACCCACCAAGGCTTATGTTCTCTCTTAATGTAATTTTCTAAAGACGAATAAAAAAAAAATGTTTAAATTTAAAATTTAAAATAAGGCTATAGGGAAATAGAAATCTATAAGGAAGTTTCAAGTGAGGAATCGAAGAGAAGAGTTAATTGTCAAGGTTCTACGAGGTTCAAGGGTTTATCATCAACAGTTGAAGCCGAAGAAGACGTTGTTTCTACTGACCACTATGAGAGAGTTGAAGAAAGATACATTTGGTTGCTTTGTTAGTCCGCTTTCAATATGGCACAAGATCTTTCTAGCATTGGTTTAACTCATCACGCGTAATTAGTCCAGCTGTGTAGCAGATGTCCCTCTCATTTTTATCTCTCTCCTAATCTTATCCAGCTGTAAATCAGCGGACGCATATTACAATGTTTATCTAGCTGTATAGCAGATATCTCTTTATCTAGTAGTGTTGCGGATATGTCTCCCCTTTCCCCAGTCAGCTTTAGAGCTGGCACCTTTAATTTCTCTGGCATTCTAGTCACTTGGAGATAGGTTGAGAATTTGTATGTCCTCATAGCTCTTTGGATACTTGTGACCAATTTGAAGTACATGTTTTGTGGGTACACCTCTGGTAAACCCTCCGGAGACAACACTCCGCCACTAGGGCCACCTAGAGGTTTAACGGCTTGCTGCACGTGCTACGTGTAGTCATTTTATTTTCTAGATTAGATTTGCTCGGGACTAGCAAATAATAAGTTTGGGGGTATTTGATAGACACATTTTTGTGTCTGAATTGTCCTTAGTGTCTCTATTGTTAGTCTCGATTTTTGTACAAATTTTGGTGTTTTTATGTTTGTATACGTGTTATTGGAGAATTACACTTATGCGGAAAAAGTTGCTCGAAAAGTGTTTTTTGGACCCCCGAAGAAATTACTAAAGGCACCTTGAATTTGGATAAGGGGCACCTCAGGTCACCCCAGATGTTAAAGGCGCCCGTGTTTTGGATTAGGGCACACCGTCATCATCATTTCAAAAATCCATTTTTTGGGGGAAAACATTCACACTACTGGCAGATTTTTAGTTCATCATTTGGAGGGGTTATAGTGTGATTCAATGGCTCAAATTTCTTGGGATGACTTGATTGATCGTAACAGGAGTGGTATGGTTAATTGTTTCGGTTAGAATTGGCTAGATAACTCACGTGAAGAAATCAGGGCAACATGTGCATGGGAGGAGATGTTCACGGGATTGTACGTGCCGATGGGATTTTGAGTGAGGAAGAGCGTGTTTAACATAATCTGGGACGTCTATTCAATATATTAGACTCATTTGGACAACTACAGACGCGTGCAAGAGAAGAATAAGGAAATATTTCCTTAAAACGGGAATGAAGAATATTCCGAGTTATGATGAGATTATATGGAGTTATGAGGGCTTATTCTCGGTGGAATTGAGTATATAAAGGCTTATGGGAGTAAGGAAGGTGGTTACGGAGAGTTTGGGATAGTTTAGAGCATCACAAAGGCGTAAAATCAACAACCAGGAAAATTGTTTCTGCTGGTGTACGAAGAACATAAGACCACTTCAAACAGTCGTTTATGATACAATGAATGCGACAGTTAGATGGCAGTCTTACATGTTATAACAACATCGACGGTTTACAAATATTGTTCTCTGTAACAGTGTTTTGCAACAATTATAAGCGTAACAAACACCCAGTTTTAATTATTTTCTCTCTATTTCATCTTTGTAAACACCTATTTGAGCAATGAAATCACCTTTAGAGCGTGTTTCGATGATGAGAAGCTAATCCCAACCTCTTGGGCGATGGAGGAAGCCAAGTTTCACAAATGTGGTAATTTTATCAATTCTTGTTATGACTATTTGCATTGTTATTTAATTGATTTATGAGTTTCATTGAATGGTTGTGATTAAAATTGATGGGTCATGCTTAGCTTAGAAGTTTTGATGTCCCATGCTTTAGTTTTACACCCATTACTTTCGAAATCTACCTTAGGCAATGAACTAGAGTCAATAAAACTTTATCATTTGAGCTTTTATTGTTTAAAATTGATATATGAACCATATGAGTGTGGAAATTGGTGGAATCCTAGCCCCGGTCTCTCCATATTTTTACAACACTTTTTAATTGAGTTTGTTATTTTTATTTATAAAAAATTAAAGCCTAAAAAAATCTATTTTCACAAGTCTCAACGAACCTTTTCACTACAACATCATTGATAAATACCATCAGACCCTGCTACATACCCCCACCATTTTACCCCATATTTTTCCATGTGATATGTCCTGAATCTAAACCCCACATATGGAATCCTAAACCCCTTTAGCACCCGCGATGGGTCTTGAGCTAAATGCCATGAGCGCGGAACGTCATTAGGGAATTGATGCGGGGAGCATTTTTGGTTTAGTAGGTATCATTAAAAGAAAAGTATGAAAAATGTCTTTCGGCATTGGTTGAGGTGAACTATCTGATGGTGTGCGCAGCAAGTTTAAAATAATATTTCTAACAATATTGTTTGTTTTCGTAGATGGAAATTTTTATAACAGGCTGAGTGACCCAGCGCGGTAAAAACAGTTCCCGTCAGAAAATTCCTATTTTCTTAAAGATGATATTAAGTGAATATATTCGAACTATTCTCATTGGGGATTAATTTACTTTTCGACAGTTTTTGATCCATTAATATATTTTGATGTTCAAATGTCTTGTCTTATTGCTTATGCATGTGTTCCTGGACATGTCTGCAGTTGAATATGAGAAGAAATAACATGCACAAAAATTCGAGAATGGGCAGGGAACGAAAAAGAAATCATAAGAACTATGGAAAAAAATAATCATGACAGCTCTTCCCCTAATTCAAATCTTCTTGTATTCAGTTTTGTAGTTAAACTAATCAGAAGGGTTTAATTAACACTTGCTTAATAACTATATTCAATACCATGAGGCATATTCAGCCTGATATTTCCCTTGTATGTATATCTGCATATGCCAGTTAATATGGTTCTTCCGTTTTATAGGGAAACTATCATTATACCATTTAAAAGGACCCCTCATGTCAATAATTTCTTATGATCAGTATCCGGGGTTTTCTTCTCAGTGTCGACACCAAAGTTAGAGCTGCCATGAATAATAGACTTGCTATTTATTAAATTTTTCTCTAGGTGAAGGGAGATGTTAGACGCATAATTTATAAGTATGTATTGTTCCTTCGTGACTCTGGTGTTTAAAAGAGTTGAGTATGTTTTGATACAAACTTACCGCACTCAAAGATACATGAGAGAGCCGATTATGTCAAGGATGGTAACATCAATAAGGTTTAGTGCTGAATGTAAGTAAGACTTCAAAAACTTGTTGTCCATATTCTCAAAAACTTTTCTTTCTCTCTACGCTCCCACTCTCTTCTCCCCTCCTCCATGCAATCTTCACAAACTTTTCGAGCCTCTCCCTGAGCTCGGATTTGGTCCGTTCGCCGACCAAATCCGATCTTCGATCTCGTTAGTTGTTCAGTCTTGTTTTTATTTTATGTTTTGACGGGTTTTCAGGGTTCTGTCCTAAGCATTTGTGGCTTTTAACTCTAGATCTAGGTTGAGATATTGGGTTTTATTTTCAAGTTCTCTTTCATGTTCTTAATAATCAGGCCTGAGCAGCACATCATCAGTTAGGAGGATGGGTTTTCTAAAGATGTTGGTTGATTGATCTTCTCACCTTGGATCTAAGTCTCCTAAGATTTCCGTGGTATTTTCCTTTGGGTTTCCTATTTTACAGAGACGGCTTCCAATCGTTGTTTGGCTAGAAGTACTTTGATCGAGAGTTGGGTTCTTCATAGAGGGTGAGTTTTCAGTGATGTGGGGCTGATTTGCTAGTTTTTCTTGAACTTCCATTTATTTTTCATCTTTTTCAATCAACATCATCTGAAATCACTGATTTCAGATGATGTATTTGTTTATTGATGAAAGAAGTGGCTACGATTTCGTTATGGTGGCTTGTGTATGAAGGTGGATTTCGTTCAAGGGTCCGGAGATTTTGACGGCAGAGTGGTTCAAATCCTAACTTAATGGTTTTTCTGTCTAATGTATCATGATTCTTCAACATCATGTTCAATCAAAACCTTTGAGTAAAACTTTCGCAACTTTACTAAAGCGGTTTCAACGGTGGTTTGATGGATCTGGAGTTGAAGACAGTGGTACAAATGATGGCAGAATTCATATAGTTTAGGCTTTGCTCCACCAGAAGGATTCATGTTTTAGCAGTGGGATGGTGGCGCAATTTGATTTTGACAGATTCCAGCGTCAATTTCAGAGCTTGGGTCGCGGGGCGGCGGCATTTTCAGCTGTTCCCTACTATAATTTTCCTTTGGTTGATTTAGGGTTTTGGTAGGGTTGAGTTTTTTCTGGGCTTTCACTTATATGGGTTTTCCATTTGGGTCCTATTATGGGCATTTTTTGTGGGTACATTGTGGGTAAATCATATACGTGGGTTTGTATCTTGTAAGTTGGTTTGGTACAACAAAACTATGTACACGGACATTTATATATATAAATTTATTTACCGATCAAAAAAAATAAAAAAATAAGTAAAAAAATAAGTAAAAAAATAAATATTAATGCAGGTGAAAGTGATAGGTATTCATGTACATAGATGCGTTTTATGTTCTTATCAACTGTGAATATATCAATTGTGAAGATAGAATTTCGATTGGAGAAAACAACCAAAAGTAAAAGGTCAAAAATCGTGCACATATCAAAAAAATTCTGGTATATACAAAGAATTTGTGTACACAACAAAGAGCAACTTCCCTAGGCACCAAAACAGGGAAGAGAAATTCCAGTAAGGTCCTAAATAAAATCATTGGGTATCATAAGGAAGGATAATGTTAGAAAGTGACAAAAAATTTGACCCAAAACTTTAAACATGTTGCTATTACTTCTCGACAACTCGACTATATTCTTGACTACTCATTTGAAGAAGTTGGCGTACGACAAATACTCTTGTGCATAAAACATTTAACTTATACCATTTGAGTAAGACAGATCATTTGCTCGACCAACCAACTGACGTTAGTATTGTGCTGGCATGGTTGTTTTTTGGTATGTTTTAATTAATAGTAATAATCATCCAATGAAAAAAAAATTAACTAATTACAACACTCATTTGAACTACTTATCTTTGTTCATATTATTTTATTTTATTCATGTACATAACTTCATTCATCTTCTTAACGGAGTTCTTTAAATTCTTTAACTACAGAGTCAATAAAATGGTGGATACTAGGGTTTCATTTGTCATGGAGAATTTTGGTAATACACTTATCAAGGAAACAATTTTCTTACTTATCGTGTGCACAACCAAGTCTAAGAGTTGCATGATGAACTAAGAATAATGCGGTGAAAAATGCAATCCAGGATTTTCTGGTACCATAGATATCTCATTCTACATGTTTTTTTTTCCTTCATACTATTGAGTTTAGGAAAACAACGTTTTTATGTTTTCTGTAAATATCCATTATCAAGTAAAGCTAATAATAGGTAAAAGCAGTTTTTCAATGATCAACGGTCACGATTTTTAATCTACCAAAGTTCATTCAGATCTAGTGTGGGAGTATAACTGTAGCGACAAATCGTGTGGTCCAAGACTCCTGACATGACATTAGTGAAACTAATAGGAAGTTGTTTGATAGGAAAAAAAGAGACTTATGCGTTGTCAGTTAAAGAGATTGGGCCCTGAGTAAGTCTTGGACCTTTGAAGTTTTCTGAATTTTCCATGACCCATCAATGAAATCAAGAAATGCAAGTCGACCAACAAAGAACAACTTTTGGAATTTGTTACATAGACAAAAATTTCCTAGTAAGAAAGAGTTTTCGGGCTCTAAAGTTTTGCTTGATCCCCTATTAAGATTCCATATGAATCCCAGTAGAAGGGATCCAGAGATGCAAGTCAGAAGAAGTGGTGAAAGGGAGATCTTATTCAGAAGTGGAAGTGCAATGGTGAAAGTCATATCATGTTCATGTGTGCACTTCTTTGGATCCTTGTTTCCGTCTATTTATTTCTTCCCTTGTGCAAAATATTTTACATATATACAATTGTTTCCTTTGTGCCTAGTCCTAATCCTGAGTCCTGAACCTTAAACCCTTAACCCTGAAGGGTTATTATTGTCTTTTACTCACATGAGTGAAGTCACATGTGTGTCAAATTCACCATTTAATTATCTTAGGTGGAAAAGTTAACGGATTGGAGCATTTTAACATTTTTTGAAAATTCGGGACATTTTTAAAACCATGCCTCCCAAATTGGGGCATTTTGGCTATTTTTTCAACTAATATTACTTGGACCTCCTACATCATCTGGACGTCCATCGCCACCTAATGTAGATTCTATCACCGGCTATACGACATGAATTCTACCACCAGAAAATTTTCTCAACAATAAGATTTTTTTTTCTTCAACTGTTGACAACATCTATTTTGTCACCATTGCTGGTTTGCATCTAATTAAAGTTTCTCTAATTTACCTAGGTAAAACACCCAATAGAGCAGATCCCTATTTTTTCAACATCTAATTAAGTTCTCTAGTTTTTTCTTCAACTGTTTCTAGGGAAACGATCATCCCAAGGGCTTGAAATCCCAAAAGTAGGTGGAGAAGCTGGTTTATTAAGAATTTTCAATGTAGTTCTATAATTTTGAGTTTTCTCCCTTAATTTTTTTTACTCTTTGAGTCAGTCTTCCATCCATTAGCAGTTGAATCTGACCTCGATTATTTGCATACATATCACTATTTAAAACAAAAAGACGCTTTATCATCTGATGTTCCTTAAAGTTCCCTTCCTGTACTGAAAGTTTCGGTATTAAGTCGAACACCTTGTGAAGTCAGTTGATTCTCCCCAGGATATCTGTTTAATGGATATCTTCTTTGATTTCAAATCAACACCTTCAATCTTGTGCAATTGAGGTATTTCACTAAGAGTGATAACATTTCCTTTCCATGGTTCTTGGGTAATTTATGATACTAGCAAACCAAGAGAAACATGTACATCTATTGGCATTCCATTCATAACTTCATACTACCAGATACATCATAGATTCCAATACGGTCATTTAACTTTCAAATTTTTTACACATCAGCATATTTACGCCTAAGATACTCGGCATATAACCAAAATTCTTCGTCAACCAAATAACCTATGATCTCATGAGGTAACAATGCACCAGCATCAATATTTGTTTCCCCTTATTTAGCACTCTCTAAATACTCATTAAACCTTTCTTGATCATGTTCTTCGAAGAATCTCTTGTATTTCAAAAGAAGAAACACGATTATTCGGCAAATATTCCCACATCCGATAGAGCACGCAAACTTCTGGCAATTCCAACACTTTACGTCGAGGAACCAAGTAATCTTTCCTCAAACTATCACGAATTCGATCAGCATAAGCATAACATAGATATATAACAATAGTTAACAATATACATGGTTAATGGTTTTGGTTATAAATAATACATGGTTTGGTCATAAGAAAATGGAAAATAGGAAGGGATAAATTCATTGGAAGTAAACTACTCAGTAAAAGTTAGAGAAAATATATCTCTAGAGAAGTCTTTTTTTCAAGACCATTAATAATTAGAAATTCTTGGAATATAATATAGGTTTAGTTTGACAAAGAAAAAAAATTGGATAATATTTTACATGTAGTAGTACACAGCTATACTCCCTTCGTTCTTTTTTAATAGGCTGGTTTTGTATTTAAAGAAAATTAAGGAAATTAAGATAACTAATCATTGAAAGTGGTCATCATGATACTTGTCAATAAAAGAAGTGAAGTGAAATGGTCCACATGACACTTGTCAGCAAAAGAATTAAAATTAAATGGTCCACATAACACTTGTCATCAAAAGAAGTTAAGAGAAAAGTGGTCCCAAAAAACTGAAGTAACATTTGAGTTTCCCAATTATGAAACCAGCCTATTTTTTTGAAACATTTATTTATAGAAATCAGAGGAAAGGAGGGAGTATTTTCCAGCACAGTTCCTTTATTTTGACCATATCTAGTATAATATCAACGTTATGTACAGGACCAAGCTTGACCAAGCTTCTGGTAAGTCTTCCAATGGCCAAACAAAGTTGAAAACTGGAGCATCTAGAATCATTCTTCATATGTACGTATAACCCACGAAGCCTTGTGGTCTGATATTTTCTAACTCGCAAAAGTTTAAATATCAAGCAGTTTAGGCTTGAACTGCATTTTAACATCCATGTTTATTTCTGGATATTTCATTTAACTTCCTTTGGTGCGGTTGTGCCCACCAGTGTCAAGTGCAAAGGATTTAAAACCAAGCATAGATAAAGCGGCTGGTTATAAAACAAATTTTTTTTATTATTTCCTCTGCAACATGGTACATCTCCGAGGTACTCAATCACCACTTTTGCTGTAAGATTTTTTTTCATATGCTCACCTCGCAACAACACGTCTTATCCTAGATTTAGGAAATATGAGCGTATCAGTCTTAATATTGCGTATGCAATATGGATACGTACAAAAGCCGTTCAATGGCATCAAGTTAAAACTGAACTATTTTGTAACTTTGTAATTCCTGTTACAGGCATTGCCTGATTTTCTTTTCCCTTTAATATAAAATTTTCGATTTCAAAAAAATAAAATCGGATGGAATCAAGGTATTTTTTCTTCTAGTCAAGTATTTTATTATCTAATTTTATCCAGCTCCACTCACCACCATGTACGTGCTCCTCAGAACCCTTTAACTGGGTGCAGTGATTATCGTTGTGATATATCAATAATATGTTTTTTTTTAATATAACAAAATTAAATTAAGAATACCACTTCCCAAATACTTATTATTAAGAGAACTTCAAAACATAATAAAATCTAGAGAGACTCATATACACGTAAAAATTAAAATATACAGTTCATATCCAAGAAAAACACAATGACCCTATGCCACACACCCATGTTGGAAATTCCAGGACAATGACCAGTTACAAATCCATGACATGCACATGCACATAGCAGCCCTAAATCCATCGTTGTCCAATCCATGAATAATCCAAAACATCCCAAGCAACATGGCTTGTTTATATTCTCATGAATAAGCTTAACAAATATGCTATGTATGCATGAGATAAACAAAACACCTTATCACACCTAAAATACTCTACAATAACACATCCAATTTAGGTAAGAATTTAGACTCAAAATAATTAAGAACATTTGTAAAACAAAGTGCAAAAAAAAAAAAAAACTTACATTCTAAATGCATGAACTAATCTGAAGACATCCCTTGTTAGTCAGAATATCCAATCGGCTATATACTTGAGTATTGTTTTCAACATTGTTCCTTATTACAGTATCTAATTAAGCATATTTTTTTCAGCATTGTGTCCTATGATGGTGAATGTTGCATTTTTTGTCTTATCCGTTACTTTTACATGAAGTAAATGCCTAAAAACCGATCCATAAAATATACCTATAAAAAGGTTGTTATTCCAGTTTTAATTTTCCACTCGTATATATAGAAAAAGGGAATCACATTCGAATCCCAGCAGATAATCGACATAAGTGTTAGGAGGTAGTCATCACCACATTTGTCATCTACATAACCTCTACCATCCTAGAACCGTCGTTTTGCAGTAGCTAGCACGCCATATCCTACGTGATTTCTAAATCCTGGTACCAGTATTAGCGAGGTTGTTACCATTTCAGTGATCCAACGGTTGGGATCGCTTATAAGATTTTTGTATTTTTTTCTTATATCAAATGGTACCAGCCTTTAGCAATCATGGTATCCCAGATTGCGGAAACTTGAGCATATCAATTGGTCTAATTAATTGGTTGCAATGAATATCAACGGTGCCTACGGCCCCCGGATTAACCTTTTTCTATTGTTTTGTGTTGCATGGTTTGAATTACCATTCGTAGAATGTAAATCTTCGGCTAGCATTACTACATATTGCATTGCCCATTAGGTAATAATACTATGTGTTGGATTGTTACTCTATGTTACACAACCTTTTCTATTTCAATACATTAGTCATTGTTGCTCACCTAATTAAGATCAAACACGAAAGTTACTTAATTGTGTCCATAAACTGATATGCCTCTAAGTAGTGAACCAATAATTATCCGTGTATTCTTAATTAAGCATAATTATTCTCTATGTATTCTTAGTGTGGGGGTTAGTCGGGGCCGCTGCCAAATTCAACAAATTTCAGTTGAGAGATTAAGCATCTCCGACTTGCATTAGTTCATCTAAGCCTTTGCTATGTTTATTTGCTTAGGGCTACCTATAATGGGGTAAGATTGTCCATGGGTGCATCCGATGTTGACTTATAATCCAATCGTACACTGGGTATATAAATACAAGCTATGATGTATTTAAGCTTTGGGCATGTAAAATGACTAAAAATAACATTTAAAATGATCCCAAAAAAAAGACAGTTACTCACGAAGTACGAAACTTAGCTTGTTTATTATTCTCTAGTTTTAAATACGAAGTACAAAGCGCATGACTTTATTGTAGGATCCTGATTCATATAAGATGATCCGTTTTTAGTGATTGATTTGTTTAATGTCTGAAGTATCGATGTCAGATGTAGAAATGAAAGAACATAGATTGGATTCGATATGGCGCATTCCATCGTTGATCAGATTGGTTTTCACTCCACCCACTGTTAATTCTCCAACTGTATCATACGTTACTTAGGGATGATAATAAAATTTTAGCTTAATGCAAAGTGCAAGGTTTGAGGTTGTTGAAAGTAGCCATGCACTTTCCTATAATCCCCATATTTTTAAAATCCAGGCTTCTTGGACCAATTGTTACATAGTATAAAGACCAAGTGAAAGGGTGAACAATTGCCAAAATTGTCGAAAAGGGAACTCTTACCTTATCTGCAGAGCAACAAATAAATTGCTGATCAAAGCAATTACTTTATTTTATATTATGTGTTATGTCCATGATAAGTTCCTCACTTCTGTACATGAATATATGAGGAACCTCCTCATTGTTGTACGTAGTGAAAGGAGCCTCATTCCCTTTGAAAATAGTTGAGCATCACTTGGATATTTCAGAAGCTTCGACAGATATGCATTAAGGAAAAGTACAACCTCAGTTGTATTTTCTGACTTATATCACAATGTGCAAAATATGGAACTGGGTTCTAGAGAATATAAATTGGGAACTGTGTTTTGTAATTTATAGAATTCATTATGGTGTTTCATGTGCAGATATTTTATAATTTTTCTCTAATTGCCTTCTCCAAAACTTTTTCAAAGATCCAATTCCAAATAGTATAGAAATTAATCTCCCATCATTTAATTCGTTTAGAAAGTAATTCAAAATTGGATATGTACTGTTTGGAATTCGAACTTGAGTGCTAAAAGTACACAGGGTAAGGAATTAAATTCAAAATCATGTCATGAGAAACTTAGGTGTATGGATTCTTAGAATGCTCCATTAGTCCAAAATTTCGTTAGTATAGTCATCTTTGGTTTTAATATTGTGTAATCTCGTCAGGATTGGAGCGATTTTTTGGACTGCCATTTTTTATAATATTGTGTAATCTTGAAAGAGACCATTATGCACATTTACTCATAATGAAAAAATTATTTTCATTTGCTCAACCTGTTCTTTGTATTCTTAATATAAATTAGGACATGTTCTAATTCGTTGTTCCTTGTGTATCTCAATCATTTGTGTCATTTGATTTAACTCCTGCAGCAAATAACAAAATACCAATGAAATAGAACCTGTTGGAGGAACATGCTGAAGATACAAATAAATATGTATAGATAGACAATAGATTACCATCAAGGCATCAAAATCCTAAGTTTTTGAACTCGAACCTAAGGTTTCTTAGTTTGACATGGATCAAAAACTCTTTTTCACTCAGTAAGCAAAAAGTCTCAAAATCATATTCATATGGAAAAGAAAAACAATTCTTTGCATAGCCGAAACAAAAGACATAATTGAGATAAGTAATAATTTTTTTTTTTATCAGAAGAAAGTTATATAAAAAGAGGTAGAATATACAAAAGTGATAATCTATAATATTTGATACATTATGCGAAAACTCAAATCCTGTTGAGAAAAATATTTTAAATGTAATTAAAACTTGAAACCGAAGAAAAATATACCATCTGCCAGTGCTTAGCGCTTTAAAGTGGCCATTAACATCTACTGGCATGAACGCACCGATGAAATCTCTACACAACACCGAAATATAAACAAAAAATCAAAATATATTCTTGGATATATGTAAATAACACTTGATCCATATGTAGAAAGCCGCAGTATCTAAGCTTCACATGTATTGTTAACCACAAATGAAGCTAAATATGTTCTGATATTAATGGCTTGCATTCGGAGTTAGATATTTCCATCACGTAAAATGACAACCTAAATGACTAACTATGAAAGGTAAGCTGAATATTTAAATTAAAATGCAGCAATCCAAAGACAGCCGGAAATTTAGTAGGGTTTCAAGTACATAGATCCATCAAAGAGAGATTAAAGATACTGACTAAATAATCTTTACAAAATCGAAACATACAGTACCTTACCTGGTTCATTTCTCAGCTTTAACTTGACGAATCATAGAAGATTATTATCATTCTCGCAAGCTTGAATGAAATATGTGTATCAACCTTTCCATTGTACAAATCACATTGTGGTACACTCTTTTGAGCCAAAGATTCTCAATCGGCAAGGATATAATCAACATGTGAAGACGGAAATTCTACAAAACATGTAAATTAAAACTAAATTCTTTGATGATAATTAATTGTACAACTTCATTTTAGAGACCGTCTCCTCCCCCATTCTCAGTAAAGTTAATCTTTCCATGACAACTGCAACAAAACTTTTGATTATCTTAGTTAAGGTAACTAATACCTTAAACTTTTTGTTCCAAATTTTAAGAAGCTTCAATTAGTTTAAATTATCTTTGAGTACCTGGATCGGCAATCTGTTGTCTGGCTTTGTGCACACTGAAATAAGAAACTCTTGCTATAATCTCATGGACAGTAAACTCTTATATTGATATAGTGACTTGACTCTACAATCCAAAGCCAAGCAGTAAGAGTGATATTGAACAAAGTACAAAGTTAAAATTAGGTCATTCGGACACTAATGCCTCCAAGAGACGCTTTACAACCTCGACCCAAGTAAAACAACTGAATTAGGCGGGTACAAAAATAAACAACATCAAGAGAACATACAGTGGTTTGTTTGACTTTGGCAAGTCCTGCATTATATAAAGCTTGAATAGAAATTTCCATGGCCTTTGTTACTGCAGGTCATGTAATACCAATCCTCTCCTTAAACAAAATCAATTGTTGTTCTATTGTTGCCATTTAGGTGAATGTCTTTCCCTGGAAAAAAATTCTTGATTAACGAAACATGAAAACTATGAATATTAAACTGATCAACATAACATGAAAAAAATGCAGAAGAAGAGGCCAAACTTGCATCGATATCCTAGCAAGCTAGGAGCAGGCGATGAAAAATCTTCTGGGAGGAGGCGATGAGAATATGAAATAGGATTCATAGGAATGCTCTTATATATATTTCTTTAACCCAAACTCCATGAAACTTCCTTTCTTGTTTCCATTGACGTGCAATTTCATCAAAGTCTGGATGTAAACTTAGTATTAACTTCCAACGATAGAACTTGTTTCCATCCAACAGACGTGCAACGATATTATAGCCTGGATTTGGACATAAACATAGCATTAACTGCCAATAATAGAATTATACAAATCTTATAACAGCCCGATACAAAAGTGACAAACTGCTTAAAGAACTGCATAGAACGATTTATGTATATTAAAAAAAAAAAAACTACAGGAATAATTTGTCTAGACTACAAACCATGCTCAGGATTTTGCATTGTTTTCTGATTTCCCCATCCAGCCATTTAAAGCGTGATCTTGATTGATTGGCGGCAGTCAGGTATCTCATGTCAACTGAATATGCAAACCAAGTATCTCCGAATCGTTTATATATATAGACCCATAGCTTGGTTCATAAGAAATTCCATTTTATTTCAACAGTTATATATAGAATTTAACAAAATCAATTCCGGCAGTTTATAGATTTATTTACAAAGTTCCCAAAAATTAATACAAACACATATTTATTTACAAATATAATTTAGTATTAAATACGAAAATATGATTTTCATATCATTTTTTGTTAACAAATTCATGATTTCCATAATTAAGTTTCTTAGGTATAAATGAACTAAATAACAATAAAAATATGAGATATTTAAGGGAGTTTCGTCTATAGCAAATAATAATCCATGATTTCGAAAATGTATGTTACTGATTTACATCATCTTTTTATGGTTATCAATGAGATATTTAAGGGATTTTTTTATTTTTGGTTAAAAATATGATTTTCAAGATCTTTTCTATAGTAAATATAATAATATTTCCGTTTTTATTTTATTTTCTTTTTCAACATCTCACGGCCCTAAATCTTGGCCATGATTTCAAAAATATATGTTACTGATTTACGCCATCTTTTTTATGAACATGCAATTGGGGGATATGAAATAGTAAAATTACTGTTCATAGCGGCATGGTTTTTCAACGACGAATTTTTTTTCTTCCGACCATGCCGGTATGAACAGTACCCGTACTATTCATATCCCCCAATTAATTGTTCTCTTTTTATGGTTATCAATGAGATATTTAGAGGATTTTTTTTTTGTTTTGGGTTAAAAAATATGATTTTCAAGATTTTTTCTATAGCAAATTACAATATTTACGTTTTTTTTTTCTTTTCTTTTTTTACATCTCACGGCACTAAATCTTGGCCCTCCATTATTGATTCGATTTTACGACACGGATTTTATTAATATTATGTAAAAGTGGTGTAAGAATTTTTTAATAAATCTCAGCCAATCAGAACCAAAGGTTTTGTCTACACACCAACATAAAAGAGGGTGGTCGCAACCGCTATATTTGGAGCATCCGATCGAATCCACGTAATTAAAAATTGACGGCCACGAAATGTAAGGGGGCTAACTTTGATTTCGGCCAATCAGAAGCGAGGGCCGGCCAATGGGAGAGGAGGTTACCGCAACTCTCGACGTGGTGTGAGAGATGTGGTTGGGTGTTTAGGTTATTGATTAATTATTGTTTTTTTTTAAATAAATAAGAAATTCTTTTATATATTCTTTTTTAAATTGGATAATGATTATTACATGTAACTAGTTGGAAGCCTAACAAGCTAAGCTTCAACGACATACTACTACATTAATTGAACATGTTGTCGTGCCGTGCTAGCCTACCAGCGAGCCTCACGAGGAACCATCCAAGGGAGACAAAGCGGATAGGGAGATGATTATGTCTCAAGGGGGGAAAGCCAACTCTACCTTCCATGTCAAACTCTACAATACTGCTTTATTGGGGACTCGAACCTGTGACCTCCTGAAGCGAATCAACCTTTAAGGAACAGGGATGGCCAGCTGGGCTAGCTACCCATTATTTTTATTTTTTTATTTTTTTAATGCATCCAGGGGCTATTATTAATAAAAAAATCAAATAGCGTTTTGTACATGAATGGATGGGAGTCGAGCAACAATCTGTGCTCCAACTCCTTTCTGGATGGCCAAACCTACCATGTGAAATAAAGAGTCGCCTATTTTATTGTTGACATCATAATTAACTAAGCAGTTCTTTAGCCTCTTCAAGAAAGCAATCATATCATCTCCGAGTTCACCTAAAGTTGTGAAAACCAGGACTCCAAAAGCATATATGTGGGTACTGCATGTCTCCAAATATTTGTTGCATTTGCGAGTTACGGCTTCTGAGATTGCATGTCCCGGTGTAAAGCTGCGTAGCCCAGGTCTGGAAAAGGGATAGACTCTGTGACATTAAAGCATGTATCCACTCCGTTCTCCCAATTGTGCACGAGTATGTCCGCTGGTTTTAGAGCCATACCACCAGCCGAAAGGCCTAAAGATGCTTCTTTCCTGGCCGCCACTCCAGCCCTATAGAAAATATCCTGAAAAGACGAGGGTACCCAAATATACCTCAATCTAAAACTATTCCACCTATAATACCTTTCTCCAAAAGTGATTGTCTATGGACTGAGTCGAGACAATACAACTAATCGGTTCACACTTCGTGTGATCGTCTATGGATACGAGATCGAGTTAATACAACAACGAAGTATGATTACTTGATAATAGGTTTGGACTTAACCAAACACTATAGGATTTCTATCAAGTAATTAGGAATTAATGTTTGTGTATTTTACTTCTAATTATAATTACGGAAATAGAAAAGTAAAAGACACAACAAGATTTTGTTAACGAGGAAACCGCAAACGCAGGAAACCCTTGGACTTTGTCCATAATTAAATACTCTCAGAATTAAGCCGTTATATAAAAACTAAACCAACTTCATATAGTTGAGACCAAGAAACTAAACCTATACTTCACCTAGTTCCCTCAGTATCCTTGTGCCTCCAACTTGTAATAAGTCACACACTTGGAACAATTCCTTTGGTTCGTATTCCAAACAGTAAAGGAATAATAAATATGTTCGGTAACAACTATTTTCAAACAACGTAATATGAGTTCGACAAAAGGCTCTTCCGTTTATCCCAATAAACTCTTTTGTCGGGTTCTTAGATCAATCTCTTCAACAACTACCAAAGTAATTGTTTAGACTATGAAATCAATACTCTTAATCACAAAGAAATGTATTGATCCTGATCTACTCAACTAATAAATCAAGGTTATCAAAAAGATAAACCGATTATAGTTGGATCCCTTCAGCCGATCAAGTTTTGTGCACACCAAAGATTATGAACTCAAATAAGAAATCATCTTTATCTTCAAATCTTCTTAGATCTTCAATAAACACCTGCACACAAACAACTTGAATCACTAGTGATCAATCATATACAAAACGGAGTCTGTTAACAATGGATTATCACAAGACGTCTTTAGATCTACAAACAGTTCTAAAGATCCCCGTCGACACTTCGATCTAGTTTGAATGAATCTTATATCAGAAGAGAAGATTCTCAAGCATAAAAAAACTAGGTGCAATAAAAGTTCAACAACCGTTAGTCAATCAAACTAATCGAAAACTAATAATAAACAACAAATATCTAGTTTCCCACCAACGGTACTCGTAGAGCTTCTCAATCCCAAATAAGTCTTTAAAACGAGCGGTCATAAGAGATTTCGACTAATTAGGGTACTTTCCTCCCCGAATAGATGGCTCCGCCAGTAACAACATAACTAGGTAGTTTTGCTGGCTCTGAGGATTAGTTTGCTCAAAATGAAAACTTCAATATTTATAGACCAAGGAAGTTTGGACATCAAGGAATTTCCAAAACCGAATATTCTCAAAGATATGCAATAAAGTCCAAATACGGTTTTCATAATTCCTTGAAATGCACTGTCCAAATATTGTCCGAAATCTCAGTAGAAAATCTCCAATTAGTAAATGCACATTACCAATTTTTATTTTCTAAAGATATGCATTTAATTGATGGAAATTAAAAGCATATAAAACTAAATACCTTAATTAAAAGATTCTCAATTTATTTCGATCTGGGATTCTCCTTTAGTTATTAAGGAATATCTTTGAACAATAAATGATAAGAGTTACTGCACATGTTCAAAGTATGTCTACATCTTTACTCTGTAAATCCTTTTTCATATTTTCAATCTTGGAACCGATTTTCCACACTTCCAAACAAGTTTAGAATTATTTCATCTGACTTCCAAGAACTATGTGATTGATTATCCTATCAAATCATCATTAATAGGTTTCATTGTTCTACCAAAATAGAAAGCTTTGGTTCTACCTCCATATGGGTACTAGGATCAGTCACACTAGCTTTCCAAAAATTGGTTGGCTAGTACTAGGATCGGTTACCACATACATTTATGGTATTTTACTAGTGATCGGTTGCACAAGTCATAGGATCGGTTACCAATTTCTAAGACTTGTTGTACCTATTACAAGGATCGATTCCACATACTTGTTATCGGTTGCACCTCTTACTAGGATCGGTTCCCCAATATCTAGAGTTGGTCATACCAATTACAAAATATCAATTATACCATCTTAGGTGATTACTTAAGATCAGTTTCACTAATAAAAGTTATACCAATACAAAAGTCAGGCATTGTGAATAGTTTTACCAATATACATAAACAAGTTATGAGAGGTTATACTAAACACACATATTGGTAATCCAAATTTTGCAATGAATAACAATACCAATAAGCCTAGCGATTTCCCTTTTGATTCACAAAACAAGTTTATGAATTTTACTTCCTTTAAACAAATGTAACACATTGTTTACTAGGACGAAATCTTCACCCATACCCATATATAATCACAATAGCATTCACATGATTATGTCGATGTCTTATATACGAAATTCAAAAGATAGATGTTGTACTTCGTATTGTAATTCCTTAATATTATGTCTAACTAGAGTATAATCATTCACAGCTTCGCAGTTATGTTTTCAATATGCACGACTTGAAAGATACGTTAGGAATGAAATAGTTCAAGTCAAATATTACTAACCTCAAGAGGAAGGATGATGTCATCGATGTAGCTCTTCACTTGTTCACATCTTCAAGTCTTCACGTAATACTTGTAAGTCTCATATCCTGGCAATGGTCGGTTGTCAGCCGAGAAAAAATAATTTACACTTTCTTACTACTCAAAATATATAATGAAACAAGGGAAAGAAAGGATCGTTCCCGCAGAGAGGACTAGGTTTTCAATATGTTTCGGTTTCCTATGTAAAACAAAGGGGGATTTCTGATTTTCGTAAAGTAAAACAATATAAAAGCAAATAAAGAAAAGTAAACAAATAGATTCAAAGATGTGAAATCATTGGCTAAGGATTTCATTTTCATTCACTAATATGCTCTTGTAATAATAACTAGAATTTATATTTAATCTCTCTTTTATCAATGGCCCTAGAATACCTTGATCGCAAGAATATCCCGTTAATTTCCTCTTGTCATAAACAAACACATTAAAAGATGTGAATATAAATTCTATCTAAAAGAACAACCTAACGTGTAAAAGCACTAATCAAGTTTAATTACCTAGATGCATTAAGTTCTATGAAATCAGGCCAATCAATGCAATCGAACGTGGAAAACGCACTAATCTGATTTAACAAAGGTTATGGTTCACATATGATTATAAGGATGCATCACTACAAGCTATAACCATATTCATGCTACTTGTAATAGAGAATCTATCACTTTTACTATAACAAACCCTAATCTAGCAATAAAGATGAAAACAAACTCAATCAATTCGCGACTCGATCAAACAAGCATTCAAATCATGTAACAATATAAATAGTGAATCATAATCGATAATATGGAGACAAAACTAATATATTAAACACGGAATAATATTATGTGAAATCCAACGAATCCATAACCAAAAGAAAACTAGTTCATATTCATGGAGTTCATAACAAAACGCATAGAAGAAAGCATCATGTTCTAAACCCTAGAAAACAAAAGTAGCAGCAGCTCTCCCTAATGGAGATATATCTAGGTTTAGAGAAAGATTTTCCTATTTATATGCTTTACTATCCAAAAGGATACTTTCCCAAAATTAGGTTAAGTCTTCATAATATTCATGTCCACGTCCATCTACTAGTCCACCAAGGCCATGTGTGAGAAATAAGTCTCTAGAATTTTTGGGTCCAAAACTGGTCGCCGGATTGCTGACGTCATCACCGGAATCCGGTCACCGATCGCCGGAATTTGTTACCGGAAAACTATCTTCAGTCATGAGCCATTAGAAACTGTCACCAGGAAAATATGTACTTCCAGCAACTCATCTCTCCTTCTCTGCAGTTCAAACATTCACAAAAACCATCTAACCCAACTTCTCATTTTTTGCGAAAACATACCCAAAAACGTGCCATGTTGCTCATATATCCGGTCGCCAACTCTTGTATCCAAAACATACACCCTTCGCGATTCAATGAAATATTGCAATTCACACTTTAACTTCTGAAATCCTGCAACCGGAACTAGTACCTCCAGCTGACCATTCTCCCTCACTTTTCGCGCAATTTCTGCAGCATTCGTTTCAGGCCAATGTCACTGCCATACTTCCCAGTTGTTACAGCTCTAGTCCTTACAGTTTCAAAGACACTAAAGTACCTTCACTACCTTATATCTAATGAGATAATCACCATCTGTTATCCACAATTCAATCCATACAACTCGTTCCTTGTAACCTAACTGCAACTCTCTCTTGCTGCTTCATCTGCAAATCCAAAACAAAACTGCAGCCTCACCACTTCCTCATACCAAATCATCATCTCAACCTGACAGCATCATCACCAAAACCCTCTCTTCCTTCCATAAAATTCAACCACCACCAGCAGTGAAACCACGGCTTCCGATTCTTGTCTGAATAGCAACAACAACAACTTAACCTATAGCTGCATCATTTCTTTCATTTTCCCATCTCGTCGAGCATCGACCATTACAACCATCAGTAACCCATCAAACTTGTATACCACCATCACAGTTCAAATCCAAATTTGAACCTGCAACATCCCTGCAATTCCACTCTCCACCGTATTGCAGCTGCAACTCAGAAATCCACTCCAACAGCTCATGAAAACCATCACCTGCACCTACACACATTTTATAACCACACAAGTCCCTGCAGCACAACAGTAGCATCACTGCACATCCAACTTATCTGCAAGCCTGCCACTGCAACCATTTTGCTCTGCTGCAACTTAGTTGCAATCTCAACTGCCACCTGACGGCTCAACACAATACCCTGCAAAATTCCTAAACGTGCATCTATCAGCTGCAACTGCAGCAATTCACGGCAGTAATTTTCCACTTCAAGCTCGATCATCTGCAGCTTCATAACTCAGTCATGCGATTCAGATACCAAGTACATGTTCACTAACCTTTGATAGCAGCAACAAACAACCAAATGCAATATCATCTCACACCAATTTCTTATTCATTGTAGCTTCATTACCAGTACCAGATGCCACCACCAGCTTCTTCACTGAATTGCACTAATAACTTATCCATTGAAGTTCGAAATCTCCAGTATCTTCCCTGCCTCTTGATCTCAACCCATCTCTTGAATCTTCACAAACATACCATAAAAACATCGCAGACCCAAGAGTGAGCTGCTGTTGTAACCTGGTTGCAAAACAAGCCACTCAAGACTTTTCCCAAACATATGGTGTGTGTTATACTGTTCAGACAGAATTGAGCTCGTTGTTGATTCCCAAGCTCTTTCAATCTCCTTCCCTGTAAACATTTTCACATTCAACACAAAACCCATTCATTCAATATTGTAAAACAATGGGAAATCTAATTCATTCATCTCCACAATCGGCCACAGTGGCTTGTTTCCTCTTCACTGACTTATTTCTTCTTCTTAAACTATGATTCAATTTTCTTGTTCTTCTTGACTTCAATGTCTAGCCCTTTACTGACCTTTGAACACTCTCCATCTCCTCTGTGTCTTTCCGGTGAAACTCTGTCCAAATTTGACTCCCTCTTTCACTGATTTTTTACTCTTCATTTGAACCTCAGAATCACCCCAGCAATCTTCTTCTTCCCATCAATTTCATCTCTAAGCAGTCTTCAATCCCAATAATATCTCGATCTGCAGCTTCAGAAAACCTAATCTCCCCTGATTCTCTCAATTTTAGGTTCAGGTAATGATGAGAACAAAAATATGTTTCTCTGAATTTTAGGTCTTGTGTTAAAAGAAGAATGGATATATCCACCCCAGCTGATAGGATAAGGGTCACCTATTCATAAATGACTTGTCGGTTTCAGATAACCGACACCTTAAATCTTCGCGCAACCTAGCCGGATCCAAGTATCACTCGCCTATGAATTGACCTTTTTGATTTTACGCTCCAAATGGACGCTCTTTTCTTCTTTTGCTCATAATGACTCCATGAGACCTGGTAAACTCAAAATCAATCATCCGATACATAATTCACACGAAAAATAGCAAAGAAAGCATAAATATTAAATATTAAATATAAAATAAGGTGTTTTAGACACCTATCAAATTCCCCCACACTTATACTTTGCTAGTTCTCGAGCAAATCAAACAAAACAATTATAAAACATACATACAACTCCGTCTCGTCGAGGCTACGGTCACTTTTAGCATAAATAACAAGCCTTTTAACCCCTAGGTGTCCTTAGTAGACGAGTTATAGTCTCGTGAAGGTTTACAAGAGGTCTACCTACAAAACCTATATTTCCAACTCCAGCTACCTGTGACAAATCTATAAACGAATCCAAAATGGCTATTGGAGGAGGTACCTTGATTCAAATTCAATTCATATATAAGTAAACACAATACTCGGAATTTTACTATACACAATCACAATGAAAAGATTAAGAATATGGGTATAGAGGTAGATGTTGCGAATGTTAACAAGTGATCGATGTTTCCCATATCTGTCTGAAGGTCACCGCCAAGATGAACCTATGCATCCTATTGGATTGAGCTACTGGTCTGAATTCTAGTGTCAACACAACTGGCATATACAATGGAACCAGAAGGAAACAATCTTAATTCTACATCAACTCAACTGGCATATACAAGGGAACCAAGAGTCGACTTTATTAAACAATGATATTTTTTTTTTCTTTTTCACTTTTTTTTTTTTTTTGAGACAACATGATTAGATCTTTTGGATCCAAGCGCATGCTTCTTGTCAGCAAGTATGTGATAGTTGGCTTGGATCCTGCATTCTACGATTGTTTAGGTGACGGAGATAGGGACAACGTTTCACACATACTGCTATCCAAGTGTCTTTTTTTATTCCGGTTGGTCTAATTGGTCGATCTCTTTTTTTTTTTTTTTTTTTAGCAACTCAATCACTCTATTTCATCCTAGCAGTAATAACAATTCGATGTTTAGTGACCCACCAAATCACTTAGATAACAATAGATAAATATGGAAAAATAAAAATAGAACGTGATATGGTGATATTCCAAGATATGGTAACAACTATCATATTATTTCTAATATTCGACTAATTCTGTCCTTTTAGTTAATGGGTTCCTCAACTCCTCCATCCAAGATGGTTCCATCCATTTAGATTGATAGTGTCATCCTAAAGGCACATATTTTTAGGTTTCGGAGTTTATAAAGCAATTTTTTTATCTTTCTATTTTTCTATTTTTTTTATATGAAACAAGGGAAAACTAAAAAGGCTCAAAACTCTATATGAGAACACTCCCCCACACTTAAACTTTACATTGTCCTCAATGTAAAATTTAGTCATTCAAAGTAAATTTCAAGATGGGAAATTCATAACATGATATATATACACAATAAGAAAATAAAATGCATGATAAAAAACGGATACTCAAACTCATAGTTATTTCTGAACAATAGAGAATAAACACTAAACAAGCTATTTAGTTGGTATCTAATCCCAACTCAGCCAATATATATACCTCATTGTTAATAAAAAATTCCATCTACTTAGAAAGGCTAGTGTCTATTCTAAATTGTTCAAAAGTCTCTAAAAGTTGGAGTTTTGATATGAAAATATCCAAAATAAGAAAATAAAGATAAAACACTTAAAAAAAATAAAAATATAGAGATAGATACACAAAACCAGTGGGTTGCCTCCCATATAGCGCTTGGTTTTAAGTCATCATCCCGACTTGCAAGACGAATTCTCCATACACCAATAATCGGAAAAGTTGGGGATCCACCCATAGCACCTGTTTTGAAAACACTAGCTTCACACAAATATTAGTAATATAAAACAGCAATGAAGTTATTAATCGATAAAAGTTTCCCCTACACTTATTCTTGTCCACACTTGGAAGTGGGTAAAGAATATAGAAATCAGGGACTACCATGGTTTCTTGTTCCAAAGCCTGCATAATATGAGAATCAAGTATCTCTAATGGCGGATATCGAGAAACAAAGTCATCTAACAATGTTTTCGAAGCACAAACATTCAAACCAACAAGAGGTAAAGGAGAGGAAACAATATGCAAAGGGTTAGACAAACCTTGCACAATCTCTTTTATTACGGAATCCTCTTCATCCTTGAAAAATTGAAGTGAATTATTCACCTCTTGTATATCATGGTCCTCTATCAAACCTTGCAACCATTCTTCGTCCGTTTCTGCCTTAACCAAAGTCTCGACATTAACATCTTCACTAAAATCTTTTGCAAGCTCAATTGGGTCTTCCACAATATTGGTCATAACGGTCTCATTCTCAACATACTCCTCTTCATTAGAAGGCACATAATCCACTGCGGATTCAAATCTCACCATAAGGAACATTTTTAGAACACTCATTACATCATCCTCAAGCTCTGACTTTTGAATAGGTTCTTGATCGTTATAAAGATCAATGCTTGAGTAAGATACACTAGTGTCATCATCGCAAAAAGAATCCATTGTACACTCTTCAGGGATGTCACCATAAATTGGTTCAAGCGATGTCCTTTCATAGTCATCATCACTATAATAGTTAACATAAGATTGGCTACCACTTCCCAAAGATTGGTCTTTCACAGAATTTTGCATGTCCTCTTTGTATTCTTCAATGCCTTGTCTTAAATTGGAAACATCTTTTTGAAGCTCTTGGAGTGATCCATCCAAATTTTGAAAATAACGTTCCATTTGTTGGTAAAGCTCATTCGACAAGGAAAAAGTAGAATTGCTTACTTCAGTATTGCTAAGCCAATTATCTTCCCTTTGAATGGATGAATGATCATAACTACGATCAGAAATTGGGCCAAACATACTATGAGCATATTCGGTCGATGAAACTGGTTCCATGCTTGGTTGTCTACAAACTGACTCCATGCTGACCATAAATTATTGCATCTCATCTACCAAACTCGAAGAAATATGAATATAAGCACAACTATTATCCCCTCCTTGTGGTTGCTCACTTACATATCTACCGTAAGAAGGTTGGTATGTATGAGAATAACTCAAAGGTTACGTGGAATATTGACCATAACCCAAGGATTGGTTTTGATTGTATTCCCCGCAAGGGTGATAGTTGTCTTAATATTGTTGAGTTTGATAACCGTACCCATTGTTCCAATATGATCTGTCCATATAATGGTACCTGAAACAAGAGTTTTCAAAACAAGGTTAAGAACCAAAGAATAAGAAAACAAAAATAAGAAACAAAACTAAAAACAAAAATAAGAAACCAAAAACAAGTGACAACCGTTGCCTCCCCGGCAGCGGCGCTAAAATTTGATCATTGTCGTAGGCGTCAAAAATAAATTACACTTTCTTACTACTCAAAATATATAATGAAGCAAGGGTAAGAAAGGATCGTTCCCACAGAGAGGACTAGGTTGTCAATATGTTTCGGTTTCCTATGTAAAACAAGGGGGTTTCTGATTTTTGTAAAGTAAAACAATATGAAAGCAAAGAAAGAAAAGTAAACAAATAGATTCAAATATGTGAAATCATTGGCTAAGGATTTCGTTTTCATTCACTAACATGATCTTGTCATAATAAATAGAATTGATATTTAATCTCTTTTATCAATGGCCCTAAAATACCTTGATCGCAAGAATATCCTGTTAATTTCCTCTTGTCATCAACAAACACATTAAAAGATGTGAATATAAATTCTATCTAAAAGAACAACCTAACGTGTAAAAGCACTAATCAATTTTAATTCCCTAGATGCATTAAGTTCTATGAAATCAGGCCAATCAAAGCAATCGAACGTGGAAAACGCACTAATCCGATTTAACAAAGGTTATGGTTCACATATGATCATAAGGATGCATCACTACAAGCTATAACCATATTCATGCTACTTGTAATTAGGAATCTATCACTTTTACGTATAACAAACCCTAATCTAGCAATAGAGATGAAAACAAACTCAATCGATTCGCGACTCGATCAAACAAGCATTCAAATCATGTAACAATATAAATAGTGAATCATAATCGATAATATGGAGACAAAACTAATATATTAAAAAAAGAATCATATTATGTGAAATCCAACTAATCCATAACCAAAAGAAAACTAGTTCATATTCATGGAGTTCATAACAAAACGCATAGAAGAAAGCATCATGTTCTAAACCCTAGAAAACAAAAGTAGCCGCAACTCTCCCTAATGGAAATATATCTAGGTTTAGAGAAAGATTTTCCTATTTATATGCTTTTCTCCCCAAAAGGATACTTTCCCAAAATTAGGTTAAGTCTTCATAATCTTCAAGTCCACTGTAGTTGCAGGAATTCCCACACTACACCCTAGTTAAGATTCTATAGAAATCTGTTGGAAATCAATTAAACTTCAAAGATTTAAACGACACTTTACTATTCGAATTTCAGAAATGTTTACAGAATGGGAAGAAATCAAGATTACAAATATTCTCTTAAGTTTCTCTCTCCTCAAGACTCCTTCAGCTCTCAAAAATACATCATCCTTTTCTGGATCTATCGAGTCCTTTATATAGGGATTTACATAATGGATGACAGCTAAGTTTTCCTCCTATTTCGGATCTATTCTGCGATCTCATCGCGATCGCTACAATGTTTTCTATCGCAAGAATGATGATCATCGCAGGATCAACATATTCTTCTTTTATTTCTTCCATCGTCAGCTTCTTTTAGATATTATGTGACGCTCGTGAAACGTTATTAAAGAATTGGCAGTGACGCTCGCAGAAACGTTGTTAATATCGCAGGAATAGTGTTGTAACGATATTCTGGTCCTATATCTTGCCTCTTCTCATGTCTTTTCTGCGAAGAAGAGAAGATCATGAGAACTTAAAATGCCATAACTTCTTATCTTTTCTGACTTCCCCGTTCTGACACGTTTCTATGTCCTTCGCCAGCTGTTTTCACGAATTCTTTCTTCCAATAAATTTTTGACACGTCTCTTCTAACCGCTGCAATATGACCACCCACGTCTTTTCTTTGAATTAATTGCCTTCATCTTCTTCGAGAAATTTCTTCTTCTATAAATACTCTTCTCATTCCTTTCCTTTTTCTCTTTTACTTTCTTCTTCTTTCTCTCCCTACCCTCTCTGCAAATTTTACTGTTCTTCCGCGAATTGCGCTTCTGTTACTGCTGTGATTTGATTTCTTTCTTCTTTTTTATTTTCAACCTTTTATTTCATTCCCATACTCAAAAATGGTTGCTGCTGGTACCAAAAACTTGAAGGCCTTTAATGAGATGCGCGAGAAACTCAAAATTAAAGGTTTTAACTTATCTTTAATTCTAGATCCGAACTTTCTCTTAAATTATTTACGGATGATCAATGTTCTCGTGAAAAAATCATAGTATCGCTAGGACAACTTGAAGCTAGTCTTCCCATTCCTCTCTATGACCCAGAATTTCCACTATTTTATCAAATAATTTCTGACGAAAGATTCTCGCGAGCGATATATCAACTAGGTGGAGATTGCATCATATTGGTGATTGAATATGCTTCTCGCGACGCAAATAAAGGAACTTGCTACCCTGAATCTCCAAAGAATCCTCTATTTAAAGATGTCCCCATTGTTCCTGCGGATTATATTGTGGACAACTTCTTTGTAAATTATAGTATAGTCCCTATGAAGAGGGATAGTACCTGCTGGGGTGTTCGTTTGAAAAAAGAGAAGGTCGCTGGTGACAAAGCTCTTATGCTGGATATTGATTTTCATACGCCTACCAACCAAGGTCCTCTCCATTCTAGCGATGACAAGTGGTTTATTTTTCCGTTGTGTCTCAAAGGTCCTTATATTTCTGGTTCTCGCGAACTTCCCGCGAACCTTGCAGAATATCAACCTTGGGTCTTTAATTGGCCTGAAAGAACTAAAGAGGTACCAATCTTCTCTGAATTTTCATATTATTATTCATTATCTTCTTTGCGTTTTTATATTCTCGCTAATTATTTTGATCTTTCTCAGATTGAAAGAATGAAGCTCAGTTACCAAACTTTGAGGAAGCCTAACACTTTCTTAGCTCTGAAATCTTTCACTGATGAAGTAAGAAATATCTCTTCATAAATTTTAACAATATATTGTTGCCCCTATTTCTTATCTTCATCTGTGCTCACAGGAAATCGAAGAGTTAGAACCATTAATACCCGCAAAAACCAAGGAGAAATCTTTGAATGAGAAATCTGGGAAATCTTCAAAGGATAAATTTGCTGCTCCTTCTAGGGGAAAGCCTTCTGCCCCTCGCAATGAAGAATCTAGCGATCCTCCATTAAAGAAAAGGAAAACTCAACCTTCTTCTTCTTCAATTTCTCAACTAATTTCAGAAAATCCAAGTGTTGATCTTGACGAGGGTTTTGATGTTAGCAGTTTTCCTTCAATAAAAAATTCTTCTTCTTCTAATTCTTCAATGACTCATCTATCCAGAATTTTTAGCGATATTTCCCACAGCATAACTTGCAATGACGAGGATAAAGTTATTGACAAGATATCCCAAGCTCTCGCTAAAGTTTGCGATGCCCCTATTCTGGTGGATAATGATTCTCTTTAAGGAATCTCAAGATAGCTGACTCCCAGTCTCTTGAATTCTCTTGGTGCCTTGGTATGTTTTCATTTCTTCAGTTTGTTTATATATTTTCTCCATCAGTAGATCTTAATTTATATTTTTCTTTCGCAGGTTGGAAGAGATTCTTTTGCTGTTGCTTCTGATTTAGATAGAAGATGTGTCAACTCTGAAGAGAAAGCTGTTAAACTTCGCCAAGATAAAGAGAAATTAGAATCTGAAGTTATTGAACTTCGCAAGAAGAATAAACAGATGGAGACTGAAGCTTCAGTTGATAAGCAAAAGATCTCTGATCTTGATAGAGCTAATCAACAACTATATGGTATGACTGATTTCCTTTATCTCTTAATTCTTTTTACTCTATCGCAGCTTATTCAAGCGACCACTTTAATCTTGCAGATATTTATGGTCTTACTGACGAGGCTATACTCTTTCAATCTTTCCCTGAACCTGTAGATGATCATACTCTTCTTGCTTGTCTTAATAATTCTTTAAGTAATTTCTCAGATGATAAGATTAAATCCCTTTCCATAGATGAACTTAGATCCAAGATTAATCTCTTAAAAATTGAACACAGGTTCAATTAAGGTTTGACTGATAAATATAAGCGCTTTTATCTTGATTCAAAGAAATAAATAGATAGATTAATACAGAAAATTAGCGATCTCATTGACAAGAAATATCTTGCTATCAAGAAGGGATCCAAGACCCTAGCATACTTTCATAAAACTCTCCTTGACGTTCAAATGGACAGAGATAAACTTATCCGCGAGAATGAAGATCTTCTTGCGAGGGAGACTCAAGTTCGATCTCATCTCCTTATTAATAGCGATGATGAGTTTGCTTGGGCTGCGAAGATTCTTGACAATGACAGGAATGACTTAGGTGTAAATGTTAGCCTTCAAGTTGAACAAGCGGCCTTAATTAGAGATATGATTTCTGAAAAAGAAGGTTGTTTGTTGTTCTTCTTCTCTCTATTTTTTGTTTTTATTATTCTTCTTTACAAAATATCTAACTTTTGTCATATATTCTCGCAGGAGCTGAAAGAAGATATCTTGAAAGAATTGAAGAACTTGAAAATGAGAAGAATCATCTTGCGAATACTCTTGCTGCTCGCAATAATAAATATTCACGATTGAAAGAGCAGTTTGACGTTACCACCGCAAATTTCAATAAATCTCTTATTGTTGTTCGTAATGATTTCGTCAAGTTGGTCTGCAATGATCATGGAATTTCTCCTTCTATATATCCTGATCTTGCAAAGGAAATTCCCGCAGTAATCCCAAATCTTAACATCTCTGATAGTGAAGCTGAGGATTCTGACGAGGATGAAGATGATAATGACGAAGGAGAAAAATCTAGCGAATGAGAAGAATCTGATAAGAATGAGGATAATGATGATAATGATGAAAGGGAGAATTCTGGCGATGAAGAGAAGTCTGATAAAGAGGATGGCGATGAATCTAGCTAGTTCTTCTTTTTCCTTCTATCTTCCTTGTATATTTACTTTCTTCTTTCTGTAACATTGTTGTGAGTTTCTCCAATTTTGTGAATTTCTTTTGCTTCTATCTGTATAAATTAGAAAACAGTTCTTTTTCTGCAAGTCAATCAATCAATATAATTATTATTCTTTAACTATCTGCGTGTATTTATCTATGCAATTTTTATATGATAGATGAATAATAATTTCATCGTTCTCATGCATTCCCATACTTTCCTATATTATCCATATGCAATATAAAAAATTGATTAAAGATAGATATTAGTGGTAAATAAAATTTGCCTTAATATTGGCAATCTTATTTTCAGCGATAACTGCGTGAAATCGCAATTCTCGTAACATCTGCGAGTATTATCGCAGTAATCTTGTGGTCTTATTACGCCTTCCTAATTAAAGGCCTTATTTTGCCACGCTTTTCCCTTCTGCGACAAAATCGCAGGACGTCTTTACATTTGCATGTATTGACCCATTGATCTTGCCTTATCTTTCTTCTTTGATTGTATTGCGACAATATGAAAAGTATAAGTTCTCTCGCAAGATCAAAGTCTCGTGACATTGTCGTCTTGCGATGAAATCACAGGACGTCTTTACACTTTCATGCAAAAACCCATTGATCTCATCTTAACATTTCTCTTGTGGCTTGTTGCCTCTGTATCATTTACGTTACGTGACAATATGACATGCCTAAATGTTCTTGCGATCATAAAGCCCCATGATATTGACGTCTTAAGACACTTATCAACTCCCTAATGGAGGGTGCCGCCCTTATCTTCCCCCTAGTTTCCCCTTCAAGGAGGGAACTTCGGCCATACAAGACTAGCTCCTCCCATCCAGATTTAATAACAACCAGCTGTTTTCGCAGCCTCTTGTCCTTTATGCCTATATGGCTTATAGTTACAAGATTGCACCCTAAGTGGGGTTTTCTTCAGGCCAAGTGCATCGTAGCCAAGACTTACCAAGAATGGCAAGGAAGTTTCGTACGCCCTTGGCACCCTTGGATCAACCGTGTACCTCGGCGCCTTGGTCATACTTTTCACTTCTTGGAAAGAATCTCAGTCGTCCAACCAGGGTATAACCATATATAGTTGGAAATCCAAGATCTCTCTCCCGGATAGGTTTTATTTAACCCAAACATCTTCATGACTCAAGATCCAGCAGCGGTATAACCTTACCCCTGAATCATGTCAAGAGATACCCCCTCCTATGACGCGCTATTAGGTCTTACATTTGCCTCTTGCGAAATTTTATTTGCGAACTAGGGTGCACGCCATAAAGGTTCGTCCCATTCTTTAATCTCTGCGAAATTTTATTCGCGCTTCTCGCGAGTATTGTAACTCTCATAGAATTTCATAACTTTGATCTTCTTTCTTTTTGTAAAATCTTGCGATTCTTTCAAGTAGAAAATTCTGCTCAATTACATATTCTTCAAACAAATCATTCATAGAATTCTCTAAAGTTCATCATTTTACCTTTCTACTTACTATTTTCTGATTCTGCTTTTCTGCTACATTTTACTGTTGTTTCTTTTTCTGCGAGACGCTCTTCATCAACTTTCACTTCTTATTTCCGCTCCATTGTATCAATCATTAACCTTTCACATCTCTGTTGTTGTTTAATTTTGTACTTCCAATTGCTATTCTTTTCAGCTCTCTCTTCACAAGACTTCATATCAATTTCATAGCATTTCTTGCTTTCTCCCAAATCTCCTTTAATAACTCCAACAC
This sequence comes from Papaver bracteatum, assembly GCA_023529315.1. NCBI lineage: Eukaryota > Viridiplantae > Streptophyta > Magnoliopsida > Ranunculales > Papaveraceae > Papaver > Papaver bracteatum. The sequence continues at coordinate 2,469,782 of JAJJWX010002629.1, forward strand.
CTTTAGGATGAGGAAATTTGATACACTGGTGATAAGTGGATGCTACACCCAATATGCTGTGTAACCAAGGTCGTCCTATCAGAGCATTGTAAGGTGATTCGATGTCCACAACACAGAATAAGATTTTTGAAGATATTCCTTTTAACGGTATTTGCATTTTAATTTCCCCCTTTGGTTTGTTAGCTGTACCGTTAAATCCATAGATTTTATACGTTGATGGTATCAAATCTTCATCTCTTCCACCCATGGTTCTATAAGTATGATAAAATAAGATATCAACTGAACTCCCGGTATCTATTAAGACTCTGTTGATGGCGGCCCAGGAGTCTTCAATTTTATCATCATCTTCTTTATCTTCTTCTTTCATTTGCTTTGGTTTTATCTCTAATCACACCACCAATGGGTTGTCATGTTACTCGCCAAGCTCTAGTATATCTCGCGCGGTGAAAGATAGAGTCTGTTTCTGCCATTCTTCTAATGGAGAAGCTCTCGCTATATTCATTATATCTCTTCCATCTGCATTTCTTGCAAAGACTCTACTTAAAACATTATCATTGAAATCTTCCACAGTTCTGTATGAATGTACAATGGAGTTACAAAAAAAAATTCTTTGTTTTAGATCCCACTTCTATCACGAATGTTTCTGCTCCTTTTGCAACATTCACTCTGCGAGTTTCTGGTGCTGGCGGTAATCGCTGAGATTGTGGATGTCCTACTAAAAAGTGATTTAGCTTTCCTTGTTCGATCATCCTTAAAATTATTCTCTTTACATTCCTGCAGTCATTTATTGTGTGGCCATGAAAATGATGGTAAGGACAAAATTCTTGACTGCGATTGTTAGGATGTGGTTCTTTTCCCATGTTCCATGGAGATGGTATATTTTCCATTAAAATGATAGCTTCCCAAATTTTTTCTATACTATCATTGAGAGGAGGCATCTTAATTTCTTCCCATGTGATCTTCTGATTCCCTTGACTTCTGAAATTGTTTTGCTTCTTTCCACCATAAGTTTCTTGCGGTTGATCAAGCCTTTGAATCTTATTATTCCCACCGCGATTGTAATAATTCTTCTCCCTTTCATATTCTTCTTGATCTCGATTGCCCATAGCTATCAATTTCTGTTGGTTATCAGACTCTACTTTTTCTTACTGCACTTGCGAGCTGCTTGCTACATTGTTTATCATTTTAGGAAGTAAACTCCCATTTGCTGTTCCGGAATTGGTGTTCGCGATGGGATATGATTCCATCTCATTTTGTTTCTCCTCCAAAGCAATGTATTCTTCCTGTAATTCTCGCAGTTCAGTCATAGTGATTGTATTCTTAACTCTGAAAATTTGTATATACAGTAGATTGGTTGCGAACATTGCATTGATAAAGGACAAGATAAGATATCTCTCGTCAACTCTTCCTTCCATTTCACTGCACATTGATTTCCATATTATGGTTAAGTGCTTCAGACTCTCGCCAATTCTATATTATATTTAAAATTAATATTACATTATATTATACTACATTAATATTATATTATAGTAATATTACATTAATATTACATTAATATATTTTAATATATTAATATTATACTATATTATAATATATTTAATTAATATTATACTATACTATATTAATATTATAATATATTTAATTAATATTATATCATATTTATGCTATATTTAATTAATATTATATTTAAAATTAATTTAAATAATATTATATTTTTTCATTACTATTATCTCATTTATTAATTTACTAGTATTTTATGTAGTTATTTATTAAAATATACATTATTACATATAATTAAATTAAAAATTAATTAAAAATATTTTTTTAAAGAAATTAAGTGATTCATAAATAAATTTATCAGTAAATAATATATTAATAAATAAATATTTTGAAAAAATAAATATTTGAAAAAGAAGAATGACGCAATTATCAATTTCATCAATAATCATGCCAAACACATAAATTTTGAAGGATGGAATTCAATTTCAAGGTAGTTGGAACTCCCTAGAATTCAAACTCCATCCATGCCAAACGTAGAGATGATGATGAATCAGAGTCGAAAAGAAAGAATTACTTCTCAAGAAAATGCAGTAATTAGTGACAGTACAATATTCCTTCAGTTAAATAAGTTGGCAAGACATAGTGTGTGTACTTATAATTAAGGTTGGAAATATGCAGTAATTATGCTAAACACATTTCATGTAGATGGATATTTATTGATTGTAAATTATCATACGAAGGGTTTGAGATAAAAAAAAATGGCAGGCGCATCGCGCATGCGTCTAGACTAGTTAATAATAATAATATGGTTTCAGATAAATTTTTTTTAATAACAATACAAAACGGGTAGCTAGCTAGCTCAGGTGGTCATCTTCGTTCGTCAAATTAAGGTTTCATGTGCTCCAGGAGGTCCCAGGTCCGAGTCCACGATGGCGCAATATTGCAGAATTTGGCATGAAAGGTAGAGTTAGCTTGCCCCCCTTGCGACATAATCAACCCCATTGTCCACTTCGACTCCCTTGGCTGGTTCCTCATGAGGCTCCATGGTAGGCTAGCACGGAAACCTATTCAACTAATGTAGTAGTATGCTCTTGGAGCTTAGCTTATTAGGCTTCCAACTAGTTTCTTGTAATAATACTATTTATCCAATAATAATAAAAAGTTTTATAATAATAATAAAACTAGTTTCTTGTAACTAGTTTCTTGTTAGGCTTCCAACTAGTTTCATGTAATAATATTTATCTAATAAATTATTTTTTATAAAAAAATAAAAAAATAAAAAATAATAAAAATAATAAAAATAATATCAATATTATATTATGATGATAGGATTGCTTCCGTGAAGAGATTGAAGAACTGCTTAGCTAGTTATGATGCAAATAGCAAAGTAGGTAGTTCTCTTTTTCATAGGATAAGGTTGGCTATCCAGAAAGGTGTTGGGGCACAAATTTTTACCCAAATTCCAACCATTTCTGTGTAAATATTTTAGTTGTTTTACCAAAATTATCAAAATAGGCAATTCTCTTTTTTTATAGATTAGGTATTTCCATTCAAAAAGGTGTAAGGGCCCAATTTGTTGCTAGGTTTCCCTCCATCGACATTGTACCTATTTTATGATTTTTTAATAATATGCCCCTGGTAGCTCCCTTTTTTTTATAAAAATAAATAAAAAATAATAATAATAACTTCTATGCTCCAACCCTATCAAACAATTATGTATGATATAATAACAATAATAATAATAAGTTAGTTGGTCCTCTACTATTTTCATTAGTTCTCCGCCCTCTGGTAAGTAAAATAGCATCGCAATGCAACCTAGACCTTAATGCCTGGTATTTGGATGATGGGACGGTGGTTGGAGAAACAACAGAAGTAGAAAAAGCTCTCCAGATTCTTCGTGATGATGGTGTGAAGCATAAGCTTCAAAGAAAAAAATATATGGAAAGACTCGGGTCCATCTAATGCGAAGCAATTGCAACAATTAATTCATAATGAACTGTGAACACATAATCTTCAAAGACATTATTATGGAAAGATTCGGGTCCATCTAATATTTCAGAAGGGAACATTTTCGGTTTGCATGCTTATGCTATAACTACTGCGGTATCCATCAAACAATTGTTGATTACTAAAAAGATCTCCAAGTAAAATATTATGAAAGAACTCTTAAGTAAAAGATTATCCCTAAATCCCTTAACAACATGCTTGCTTTGTGTAGAAATCAGATATGTACCCAAAACCTCTCATAAAGAAACAAACCCTAGATACGAAATTCAATCTAGCACACTACCCCAATACAAACATATCCTCCCTTTAATCAAATCTAAACTTTAAAATTAATTTACCAGTAGTATAGATAATCAAAATCAATTTTATGAAATAACTCTTAAGTAATAATAAAAAATAATAATAATAACTTCTATGCTCCAACCCTATCAAACAATTATGTATGATATAATAACAATAATAATAATAAGTTAGTTGGTCCTCTACTATTTTCATTATTTCTCCGCCCTCTGGTAAGTAAAATAGCATCGCAATGCAACCTAGACCTTAATGCCTGGTATTTGGATGATGGGACGGTGGTTGGAGAAACAACAAAAGTAGAAAAAGCTCTCCAGATTCTTCGTGATGATGGTGTGAAGCATAAGCTTCAAAGAAAAAAATATATGGAAAGACTCGGGTCCATCTAATGCGAAGCAATTGCAACAATTAATTCATAATGAACTGTGAACACATAAGCTTCAAAGAAATTATTATGGAAAGACTCGGGTCCATCTAATATTTCAGAAGGGAACATTTGCGGTTTGCATGCTTATGCTATAACTACTGCGGTATCCATCAAACAATTGTTGATTACTAAAAAGATCTCCAAGTAAAATATTATGAAAGAACTCTTAAGTAAAAGATTATCCCTAAATCCCTTAACAACATGCTTGCTTTGTGTAGAAATCAGATATGTACCCAAAACCTCTCATAAAGAAACAAACCCTAGATATGAAATTCAATCCAGCACACTACCCCAATACAAACATATCCTCCCTTTAATCAAATATAAACTTTAAAATTAATTTAGCAGTAGTATAGATAATCAAAATCAATTTTATTTACATAAAATCAGAAAATTAAGATTAAACAGAAAATCCAACTGTTTTTAATGTTAAAATAAACGTATGATCAGACTCGTATATATGATCACCAATAAAATCAAAACCAATATGAGGCGAGATGAATCTCCAGTGAAATCATACTCTAAAAGAAGGAGAGAGAAAAGAGAAACAAAGAGTTAGTGTTTGTCAACAATTAGGGTTTACCAGTAAAATCGTAACTGCAAAATAAAACGAAAGGATTAGGGTTCATTGATTCAGAGAAACAAAGAGACCGAAAAGAAAAGAAAAGAGTTAGGGTTTACCAATAGAAAAGGATTGGTTCAAGCTGTTACGTATATGTGCCTTACTTCTTCGATCTTGTTAATCAATAACACAATGAGAAATTAAGATAAAATAAATCGAAGGAGAACAAGGAAGGAAAGACGCGAGGCAGAGAAGAATGGTTTTTAGGTTTCTTCATAGTTGTTTTTTTTCTGTTGTTGTTCTATGGTTTTTTTCTTGGATTTTGTTTTTATTTTTCTCGGATAAATTTGTTAATTTTGTGAGAGAAATCCTTGTTTTTCTCTCCTTTGAGGAAAAGGGGAACAAAGCAATTCCAAGAGTGGGCGAGTGTCACCGTCTAAGGAGGAGGGGAGTAGTATCACCGTTCCACGTAGGGCCTTATATGACTTAGGATTTTAAAGGAGTTAGATGTCAATTCATCTTTTTACCACCACGTATACCTTTTTTTTTGTTTTTAGTGGAACAACCTCTTCATTTTTTATTTTTTTAGTATTATATTAAAAAAAAAAATCACCACGTATACCTTAGATTAGTGGTACAACCTCTTCATTTTTTATTTTGTTTCAAAGCAATGACCTCTTCATTTTTCCCTCAGCAACAACACTTACCAAAACAGTGACATATTTCAAGTCTAGATTGCCCTGGTTAAAAGCATATGCCATTAGAGCATGCATAACTATTTTGTATGGATTAAATTTATGCAAGGCAGGAAGGAGAGCCAAAGACATTAAGAAAAAATATCACCCACCAATCAGATTACAGGTAAAACTAGGTTGGGATCGGAGTCTGACGAGTTAAAACAGTAAACCAGACGAGTTTTACAATTTCGTTTTACAAATTTATAAATCTGATTCTGTGCAACTATGGCAGAACTAAATTGTGAGTATACAATTTAGTTTAGCGTCAATTTTTTCGGTCGGCCGTTCCACCGTGGCAGCGGTCATCTAGTTTATAACCAAAGACTAAACTATACTCCAAGGTACCTAAATCAGTCTCCATATATAGCCTGGCGTTTTTAGGGGCCATGAAAAAGAATTTAGGGGACAACATGTTATACACAGCCCAATGCATTGGTAAAGGGGGAATTTTTTTTCATTGAAGTTACCTAAATTCCCTTGTAGTAAAAAAATAAAATAAAAACCCAAATCATAACAGTTCCTCCCATTTCAACTCTTCTTCTTCCTCTCTTCATGTTTTCTCCCAATTGTGGAGGGAATTTTTTTCCCCTCGTTCTTCCATTCATCGTCGCGAATCGTAAAATAAAAACATCGTCGATTCTTTTATAAAACAATGGATACGGGTAATGTACCACACAGACCTAGAACCAAAAACGTTCCTCACGGAAACGATCCAAAAATTGAGATTTTAACAAGAAACAAAGAGATTGTTGCTAAAAATGGCGAAGAACGCAACGAAGACGAAGCCGCAGATGTAGTTGGTAGTGGCGATTATGATAGTCTAACACTCCGGCAACTTCAAATGGCTCCAATTAGGTAAGACTCTATCAATTTTAGGGTTTATTTTGCTTTAATTCGACGAATCGAGATTTTTTTCCTTCTAGGGTTTTCTAAAATTTACCCAGATTCGGGAGTTAATCAACTAATTTTACTTCCGAATGTGGTGGTGTTCTTCATTTCTCAAGAACATCGACAATATTCGGAAGTTAAAATTTTTGTTTTCTTCCGAATATGTTTGGTCATATGTTCCTGTGTACCAAAATGGAAAGAATCGACAGTTTAATGAATTGTGTTTCTTCCGAATATGTTTAAGTTGAGACACAATAATCGGTAGTACACTTACTACCGAATATATAAATATGATGACAAATTAAAAAATTAGTGATTTATGAAAAATCCCATTTTGGGGCCAGGAAATATTCGGAAGAAAATATAAAGTTTTATATCTCCGATTGCATAGGATGAAAATTTTAGAGTCTCTGAACTCTAATTGATGCATATTCGGTTTGCAATTTATTTAATTTTCTTCCGATTGTTTTATATTCGGGAACAATAAGTGTATTATGACTTCCGAATGTGTGCATTCGGGTCCTATTTGTGTATTCTTTCTTCCGATTGTTTAATTTTGTAAACATTGATCCTTTTATTGTTGTTTAGACAAAGTCGAGCTAAGCAAGGATCAAAAACAGGCGACTTAGGGCCTCGTAGAGCAGGGAGTAAGAAAGTGACAGCTAGTGCTAGGAGAGAAAGGAGTGTCAATGCTAATTCAAGTGCTCAACAAAGTGTAGAACCACAAGGCAGTCAACAAGGTGTGCAAGCAAGTGCTCAACAACCCACTCAAGAAGGTGTAGAACCAACAGGTCCACAGGGAAGTGAACAAGGCACTAAACAAGGTGTAGAACCAAGTGCTCCATAACTTAAATCCCACCTTGAAATTGAACCAATTGATCCAGTGCCAAGAGTTCAAGATGAAGGACAACCAAGTGGTACCCAAAAAGCCAAAAAAGCTAACAAAGGAGCAGAAGGTGGAAAGAAGGATATTGCTAAGAAATCACTTGAAGGTGAAGAATATTCAACCTGGATAAACCCTTGGGCTACCGGCGGATGGAGGAAAATTTCTTTATGGATACAAAGACTCTTGGGCCAAATAAATATACGAAACCGAGGTAATAATAATCGTATATTTTTTATTAATGTACTGCCTATGTGTTTTATCGTAATAGTTATATTAAGGGTTTTTGTATGTACTTTAAACAATTTTTGTGTGTTTAATAGTATCATCAAAATGTGGTTCGTCTACTCAAACCCACCGATGCACCAACAAAAATGCTTGACTGGCCTTTATCCAGTGAATGTGAAAGGTTCAAGAGAATTGTAACCAACTCGGGGTTAGATAATGCTGCAGAGAATTCATTTTAGGAACATGATCGTGTTTCTATATTGGCGTTCGTGGAGAGAATGTATCCTGAGACCGATACCTTCCATATGCCGTTTGGGGAGATGACGATTACCCCGGATGATGTTGTGCAGATTCTTAACCTTCTTGACCAAGGCACAACGGTGAAGTTTAACTACACAAAGCAGTTAAGTTGGGCATAACTTTATGCTCTAACTAAAAATTGCTTAGGTTGGGATGAAGAGACAACAACAGAAGAGTTTAGGAGGCATGCAAGTTCCATAACAAGATAGTTCAACATTACCGTTTTGATGAATATGTTCCGAGGCACCTTAGATAAAGAACAAACGGGAACGTTAACTAATGAGCAAGTGAATCACGCGGCCACAACGTATCTCCTTTGTGTATTGGGATGTGTCATTTTCCCCAATACTTCTGGCAACTGGATCGATGCCAACCTTCTACAACTTTTGGATCCCCTCTATGAAGTCAGTGACTGCTCTTGGGGAATGACATGCCTAGCATTCTTGATGGAAGAGTTGAGAAAGGCGTCGAAGCGAGGAATTAACCAAGTTGCTGGGAATTTCGCTCTATTGCAGGTTCTTTTTGAACTCTTTAAGTCAATCTATAGTTATTAGCTAGACAATACATATGATGCCTATTCTGAACTCCAAATGATGCATATTCGGTAGGATACATATTTTTTTAACCTCCGAATGTTGTGTATTCGAAAACAAATTACATAGTTTACTTATGATTGTTTAGAATCAGAATTTACTCTTGGAAAATTAGTACCGAATATATAGGCCAAAATACTATAGTTTATTGAACTCGAAAGGATGGATATTCGTTAGGACATGATCCAATTTTTACGTCCGAATGTTTTTTATTCGGACATAGGCCAAATAGTTTTACTCCCGATCATATATAATCGGAACTTTATGTTGGAAAATTAGTAACGAATATAAAGGCAAAAAACCAATGGTTAGTGAACTCCAAATGATGGATATTTGGTAGTAGATTCACATATGTTTCCTCCGAATGTTGTGTATTCGGAAACATGTAACTTAGTTTTGATTCCGATTTTATGGAATCGGGTATTATTTTTTGTAAAATACCACCGAATATGTAGGACAAAAAAATATGGTCTACTGAACTCCAAATGATGCATATTCGGTAGTACATATACATTTTTTACTACCGAATGTTGATTATTCGGAAGTCACAGTCTTCCGATTTTGTACATTCGGATGCAATTAATTAAATTTTGGTTCCGATTGTTATGAAAGTATTTACTAATACTTGGTTTGTTATCCATATAGTTCTGGATCTATGACCACTTCCCTATCCTGAAGTTGGCCGGAGAAGACCCAGAGTGGCGCAAAGGTACTTCTAGAGGAAAAAAGTATATCTTCGAAGACAACCGTTCTAGGACAAAAGAGGAGCAGTTGATCCGCATAAGGGAGGTTTTGGACCAATTGAAGGCCTTAGACCTATGCTTTGATCCATACAAGGAAGATCGTGCTAGTGGGCATATAAATGTTAGGTCGGACTTGTCCCTTTATTTTGGACCGTTGAGGCACCCCACAGGATATGTGATGTACAACCCCTCTAGGGTGATGCGACAACACGGGTATATACACCATCAACCAATGGAGGAAATGAGGGATTACTACAAATTGGAGACATAGTTGTGCTCTTCTAGTGGTGATAAAATGACGATTGTTCACAAAGGCCCACCTACTATTCTTGATAACTGAGATAAGAGGATTGAGTTCATTATCAACACTAGTAGACCAGCCACCCGAGGTGATGAAAATTCTCCAGACTATATGATTTTGTATAGGAACGTATCACATCCTTTGGTTATCCGTGAAGTTAAATCCAAGTCTATGTGTATTCTTCTAACTTTCTTGATGTTATTGGTAAAATTCTTATGTAATAACCATTTGATGTTATGTCATTATGTTTAAAAATAGGTGAAAAGTTTCAAGCGTGTTTCCAAAATGTTAACTGCATGCATTAAGAGCGGAGATCCCGTGCCAATTGAGAAGATACAAAAGGCTAGAGACCTAATTGACAATATGGATAATGAAGATTATGCAGCTGAATTTGGGGAAAAATCCACGAATAAGCCTCGAGACAAGATGGAAATATCAAAGACGGGTAAAAGAACTCGATCTTCTACGACCTCTCCAACGGAAGGTGCTGAAGCTGGAGGTCCTCAAACTCGTGGTCGTGCAAGACTTGGAGGTAATCACGGTCGTAAAGCAAAATCAAAGACTAAATGAATGACAAACTTCCGTTTTATAGTATTTATAGTTTGTGTTGGATTATGTCGTTTTTAAGGTTAGGATCGCATTTTAAGTCTTAAATCACGTTATGGTTTGTTTGATGGATTATGAATGGTTAGTTTTATGGATTATGAATGGTGCATTTCGAAATGCAAATGATTATGGTCATTCCACAATGCCGAAATTTGAATGATTATTGTGGGGTGATACATTCGGAGGTTTTGTGATTTTTTTACGTCCGAATATTACTAGTTCAAAACGAGAGAAATCTTCATTTTTCCAAAATTCTGAATTTTGGGCCATCGTAAATTCGGATTTAAAATAAATAACTTATTCTCCGAATATGACATGTTCATAACCACTCACCACATGGATCTAGGTGGTTCCAAAGGCCATGTAAGTATGGCGATCCAAAACATTCAGAGGTTTTATAATTTTGTTTACGTCCGAATATTACTAGTTCAAAACGAGAGAAATCTTCATTTTTCTAAAATTCTGAATTTTGGGCCATCGTAAATTCGGTAGTTAAAATAAATAACTTATCCTCTGAATATGACATGTTCATAACCACTCACCTCATGGCTCTAGGTGGTTCCAAAGTCCATGAAAGGATGGCGAGCCAAAACATTCGGAGGTTTTATAAATTTGTTTACGTCCGAATATTACTAGTTCAAAACGAGAGAAATCTTCATTTTTCCAAAATTCTGAATTTTGGGCCATCGTAAATTCGGTAGTTAAAATAAATAACTTATCCTTCGAATATGACATGTTCATAACCACTAACCCCATGTCTCTAGGTGGTTCCAAAGGCCATGTAAGGATGGCGAGCCAATACATTCGGAGGTTTTATAATTTTGTTTACGTCCGAATATTACTAGTTCAAAACGAGAGAAATCTTCATTTTTCCAAAATTCTGAATTTTGGGCCATCGTAAATTCGGTAGTTAAAATAAATAACTTATCCTTCGAATATGACATGTTCATAACCACTAACCCCATGGATCTAGGTGGTTCCAAAGGCCATGTAAGGATGGCGAGCCAATACATTCGGAGGTTTTATAATTTTGTTTACGTCCGAATATTACTAGTTCAAAACGAGAGAAATCTTCATTTTTCCAAAATTCTGAATTTTGGGCCATCGTATATTCGGTAGTTAAAATAAATAACTTATCCTCCGAATATGACATGTTCATAACCACTCACCCCATGGATCTAGGTGGTTCCAAAGGCCATGTAAGGATGGCGAGCCAATACATTCGGAGGTTTTATAATTTTGTTTACGTCCGAATATTACTAGTTCAAAACGAGAGAAAGCTTAATTTTTCCAAAATTCTGAATTTTGGGCCATCGTATATTCGGTAGTTAAAATAAATAACTTATCCTCCGAATATGACATGTTCATAACCACTCACCCCATGGATCTAGGTGGTTCCAAAGGCTATGTAAGGATGGCGAGCCAAAATATTCGGAGGTTTTATAATTTTGTTTACGTCCGAATATTACTAGTTCAAAACGAGATAAATCTTCATTTGTCCAAAATTCTGAATTTTGGGCCATCGTAAATTCGGTAGTTAAAATAAATAACTTATCCTCCGAATATGACATGTTCATAACCACTCACCCCATGGATCTAGGTGGTTCCAAAGGCCATGTAAGGATGGCGAGCCAAAACATTCCGAGGTTTTATAATTTTGTTTACGTCCGAATATTACTAGTTCAAACGAGAGAAATCTTCATTTTTCCAAAATTTTGAATTTTGAGCCATCGTACATTCGGTAGTTAAAATAAATAACTTATCCTCCGAATATGACATGTTCGGAGGTTTCGGTGGCATTTTTTACTTCCGATTATGGAATTTCTAATGTGCTGATGATTCACATGCTGCGTACACTCGTGTTACACCTATCATAAACGGCCATATTTTCAAAAAACAATAGCCGTTGGAACACATAACCTATATAAGGAAGGTATCTCTTCCCCTATATGCAACAAAAATACATTTTAACTCTCTCCAACATCAAATAAATCATCTTCAACATAATGACCCAACCATTCATTAATCCTACGGAGTTCACGATTGAAGAAGATTTATATTTATGTAGGCTCTATGTTCAATTATATCCGAGACGGGGCGAAGAACGCAGGAAAGGAGGTGTAATGAGTATGAGTTATTTTTTTAGAATTCACGAAATTTTTTGCGTCGACACCGGAAACCCAAATAACCGTCAGTCGGCTGATCTTTTCTGCCGAATTGGTTCAATAAACGAACACGTCCAACAATTCGTCTATTTAACTTATCTTGTGAATCAATATCGATTGAGGGGTGAAACTAATGATGAGGTGATAGAACGATCTCTCGAGGAATGGCGGAGATGGAAAATATCAAACTTCCGTTTCGAAGCTCATTTCAGAATCCTTAAGGCGATGGACAGATTTAATGCATTTAGGGCACGTGAAAGACGTCCACGAAGCTAAGCACAAGTCATTGTAATGGAATTGTCGAAGTATAATCGTTACATCATATTATGATATTCAAAAAATTTCAGAAATCGGTAGTTAGTCTGTTATTTAACCTACCGAATATGTTGGAATCGGAAATTATTATGTTTAGCAATGTACTGATTATACTACAACGGATACTTTTTTTAAAGCCGTGCCTCGAAATGCACACACAATCGGTAATAAAAAAATAAATTTTCCCACCAAATATTCAGTAAAATAAAACAACAGGTTCCTGAGTTCAAAATGCATAGAATCGGTGGTATGAAAAAAATATTTACGTCCGAATATGATATTCGGTGGTTAAATGTGTAACATTTACCACCGATTATCATAAATTAATGTTGGAACGTTGTACGTTCTACCTGTTCACTATTTTCCTGCCTCACCTAACGGCCATATTTTCAAAAAAAATATTGTTTGAACTTTAATCTATATAAGGAGGGTAACCTCTTCTTATTGAGGCACCAAACTACACACATCTATATTCCATTGTCTAGTATTTTGTCGTACCACTCTATTTCATATTACAATGATGTCAAAATTTGATGCAACTGAAGATCTGGCCATTGTGAAAACATTGTAGGATCAGAATATTGTCACAACAATATTCCGGCAAAATAAACAGCAGTTTTGCGATACATCAATGATATTCTGCGATATATCTCAAAGTGACGTAAGGAATGACATATCAGATGAAAACGACAGAAACATGAGAAAAGTGTGACATTTGTGCGATGAATCAATAAAATCTGCGAATGATTAAGGCGGTGCTAACTGTGATTTATCGCAAGAACCCAGGTCCGAAATTAAAGGGGATCTTAGCTGTAAAAGATATGTCATGAGCTGTAATCCACTATGTAAATGCCTATATAAAGGAAATGAATAGTTCCAGAGAGAGATGAATTTTTGAGTGCTAAGAAAGTTTTTAGGAGAGAGAAAATCTTATTAAGTGAATTGTATTCTTGATTACTGTAATTCTTTTAAGATCATATTAATAAAAGAGGTCCTTAATCTTCAAATTGTGTCATAAATATTGATAAATTCTTGAGTAGGGTGTAGTGTGGGAATTCCTGCAACTACATTTTGGCGCCCAGAAACATGGAGAATCAATTTGAGAAATTCCAAATTGCAACTTGAAGATTTGAAGAAATTGTTAAAATTGAAGAAATGGATAGAAGGAGAAGAAATACATCAGAACCACCAACAACAGTGAGAAGAAGTAAAAGAATTGCAGGTGAAGGAATAGGTGAATTGGAAGGATCTTTAAGGATCAGATCAGGAAGAAGTAGAATGAGAAATGGAGCAGAAAATTCAATTCAACCACCGAATCAACAAACACAAGCACAAGATAGAAATGTGGATTATGATAGAGTAAGTGTGCATACTTGGAGGTCGGATTCGATAGAAGAGGCAGAAAATCAAGAAGAGGAAAGAAATCAAGAAGTGGATGGAGGAGTAATTCATGAAGGACATGAGGTAGTAGATGATTTGAGACAAAGGATACAGGAAGAAAGAAGATTAGAGGCAGAAGAACGTGCAAATCTTACAAGGCAAAATCATGAACTAAGAATGGAAAATTTGAGGTTGCAAAAAAGAAGATCAAGAAGCAGCATGAGATCAAGTTCAAGATCATATAGAGAAGAAACAAGACAAAATCATCCTATACAAAATATTGGCGAGAATTTGATAAATGATCGTTATATTCCACGCGGTGAAACTTTGGACGTTAGACATAATCAAGATGAGGGAGAAAATCAAGAAGAGATAAGGAGAATGTTACGTGATGAAGAGATTCGAAGAAATCGCAGGATAATTGAAGATGATATTGAGAGGCATTATATTCAGCAACTACATTTAGCGGGAGAAACAGATATATTGCGAGCCGAAGTAGAAGAACAAGAAATTCAAGCAGCATTGCGTCAGAATAATCATGATAATCGAGAAAGACGACGTGAACAAAATCGTAATAATGATAATCTAAATGAGGAATATGAGAGAATTCGCAGAGACATAGAAAGGCAACGAAGAGAAACGATAAGGGATGAGGAAATTCGCAGAGAATAAAATGAAAGACAAATTAATTTGCAAATTCAAGAAGAAGAAAATCGCAGAAGAAGGCAAAATCAAGATGTTGAAGAAGAAGCACGAAATATCGCAAGACAAGAAATACATAAGCGCAGACGAAGAGAAGCAGCGTTGAAAAGGCCAATGGAGCAAAATTCTGATAGGAATGAGCAAATCTTGCAAGAATTAGCAGAAATGAGAGGAATGATAAATAACAGAAGAGAGGGAGGAAGAAGACAACTTGATGAGGCAATCAAAGAAGCTGCGAAAACTCCATTTACTCAAGAGGTACAGTTAGGAGGGATACCTCCAAAATGAAATTTTCCTGTGTTGACCAGTATTTTTGATGTGACTTCATGTGCCATCCAACATATCAAAGCCTATATTCGATGCATGCTACAATGGGAGAACCATGATGTCGTCTTGTGCAAATATTTTGCGTCAAGTTTAACTGGCGAAGCACTGAAGTGGTTTGAAAGTCTCCCCAAGAATACAATAACTTCGTTCATGCACTTGCAAACTACTTTCTTAGGAGCATACATAAGCAATAACTCTACACGACCTGGAATTGAAGATGTGTTTGGATTGAAGCAGAGAATTGGCGAGAGTTTAAAGCACTTAACGATAAGATGGAGGACAATGTGCAGTGAAATGGCAGGAAGAGTATATGAAAGATATCTCATTTTTTCCTTCATAAATGCTATGTTTGCGACAAATCTATTATACATCCAGGTATTCAGAGTTAAAAACACAATCACTATGACAGAACTGCGAGAATTGCAAGAAGAATATATCTCTTTGGAGGAAAAACAAAATGAGATGGAGTCATATCCAATGCTCGCAGGCACAAGTTCAGTCGCAGCAAATGGAAGTTTATTACCAAAGATGATTAATACAGTGGCAAGTACCTCCCAAAATCAGCGAGAGAAAATGGAGATTGATAATCAACGTAAGGTAGTAGCAATGGGGAGTAGAGATTAGGAGGAATTGGAAAAGGAGAGAAATTTTTATAATCGCAATAACAATAATAAGGTCCCAAGGTTTGATCAACCGCAAGAGACTTATGGTGGACAGAGGCAGAATTATTCAAGAGAGCAAAGAGGTCAGAGGATTATATGGGAAGACATCAAATTGCCACCTCTAAATACCAGTATAGACAAGATTTGGGAAGCGATTATTTTGATGGAGAATATACCTTCACCATGGAACATGGGGAGAGAACCACATCCTAACAACCAAAATCAAGAATTCTGCCCTTATCATCATTTTCATGGCCATTCTGTGAATAATTGTAGAAATGTAAATAGAATTATTCTGCGAATGATTGAACAGGGGAAGTTAAATCATTTTATAGCGAGATATCCACAACCTCAGCAATTGCCGCAAGCACCAGAAATTCGCAGAGTCAATGTTGCGAAATAAGCAGAAACATTTGTCATTGAAGTAGGAGCTACAACAAAAAATCTATTTTGCAATTCAATTGTACATTCGCAGAAAATAATAGAAGATTTCCATGATAATGTGCTAAGTAGATTATTTGCAAGGGATATAGAGGGAAGAGAGGTGATGAATATTGCGAAGATTTCTCCATTACAAGAATGGCAAAAACAAATTATTTCTTTTACTGCACAAGAGATACCAGAGCCAGGAAAGATGCATGACAACCCATTGGTGGTGAAGTTAGAGATAAATCCAAAGTGAAGAGAAGAAGAAGAAGATGATGGTGACGCAACAAGTGATTCTTGGGAAATAGATAGGGTTTTAATTGATACTGGCAGCTCGGTAGACATATTATTCTATCATACTTATCGAACAATGGGTGGAAGAGATGATGAGTTAATCCCCTCAACTTACAAGATCTATGGTTTTAATGGCACTGCAAATAAGCCAAAAGGAGAAATTACTATGGAAATTCCATTGAACAAGATATCTTCAAAAATTAAGTTCTGTGTAGTGGATATAGAATCTCCTTATAATGCCTTAATTGGAAGACCATGGCTCCATGGGATCTTGGGCATAGCATCCACATATCATCAATGCATAATGTTTCCACATCCTCATGGTATTGGGATAATTAAACGTGATTTGTTTGAAGGAAAAAAGTGTTATGAAGTTGACATTAATACTTGCGAAGAAAGAAACGCCAGAAGTCGTAATTGGAAACATAACAGGAAGCAAACTCAGATAGCATAGAAATTGATGGTGGAAAGTATAGAGTTGCGGGGAAAGGATATATTACAAGAATAGTTTGTGCCAAAAGAATCAATGGTGATTAATCGCGCAAAGATGGGAAAAAGTTGAAATCTTCATTCTTCGCAGGAAAATAAATAAGTGCAAGGTGCTGGGAAAAAGTTGAAATCTTCATTTCTCGCAAGAAAATAAAAAGCCACAAGATATTGCGAATAATCATTCGTTACAGAAGAAAAGAAGTGCAACAATATCATGTTGCGAACAATCGAAAAACAAGAAATGCATGAAGTGTGCAGACAGAATATTAAAAGAAAAACTTTGCTCAAAAATAAGAATTTTTTTTATTAAAAGAAAAAGATGATGATTTCGAATCATATAAGAATTTTTAATGCAAATACATAAGAC
Organism: Papaver bracteatum; assembly: GCA_023529315.1. NCBI lineage: Eukaryota > Viridiplantae > Streptophyta > Magnoliopsida > Ranunculales > Papaveraceae > Papaver > Papaver bracteatum. The sequence continues at coordinate 2,486,981 of JAJJWX010002629.1, forward strand.
GGGCGCAAATCGCCTAAAAACATATAAGAATGGGACGAACTTTTATGGCGTACACCTTAGTTCGCGGATTCTATTCCGTAAGAGGTAATATCCTTAAAGTGCGTCATAAGGGGGGTATCTCTTTGCATGGCTATGGGAAAGGATATACTGCTGCTGGAACCTAGTCATGGAGATTTGGGATTATAGAAAATCTATCCGGGAGAGATAACTTGGATTCCCAACTATATAAGGTTATACCCTGGTTGGGCGCCCGAGAGTTTTTCCTAAGGAATGCAAAGTATGATCAAGGCGCCGAGGTACACGGTTAAGCTGTGGGTACCCGGGAAGGATGAACCTACCCTGGCCATCCATGCCAAGTCTTGGCTTACGATGTGTTCAGCCCGAAGAAAACCCCACTAGGGAGTAGTCTTGTAACTATAAGCCATATAGGCATAAAGGATAAGAGGCTACGAAAACAACTGGTTGTTTCTAGAACCGGATGGGAGGAGCTAGTCTTGTATGGCAGAAGTACGTCTCCTTGAAGGGGCAGCCAGGGGAAGAGATAAGGGCGATACCCTCCATTAGGGAGCTGTGTATCAAAAAAGACGGCAATGTCATGGGACTTTATATTCGCAAGAATATTTAGGCCTGTCATATTTTCGCGTGACACATACAACAATGTCATGGGACTTTATATTCGCAAGAATATTTAGGCCCGTCATATTGCCGCATGACAGGCCAAAAAGCCTAAAGAGAAATGTTAAGATGAGATCAATGGGTTTTTGCGATAAGAACAAAAGATAAGATAAATGAAATCAATGATAAGAGGATATAAATTGCAAAGACGCCAATGTCATAAGTCTTAAAAAGCAAAGAGAGATTAATCTCACAAGATGGCTTAGACTTATCATATTGTCGCAAAGATCAAAATAAATGATAAGACAAGATAAATGGATTATTACATGTAAAAATAAGAATGTCCTGCGATCTTGTCGGATAAAAGTGGCATAATAAGACCTTTAACTAGGATGGCGAAATAAGACCACAAGAGAGGTTATATCTGCGAAGCATATAACAGATTTTTTTGCAGCATTATTTGCGATAATTCATTTATCATATTGCAGATTAATAACAAGAGGCAAGTATGGGAATGATGCATAGAATGGTAAATATTGTTATTCATCATTATATGATAAATTCATACAGATAATTAAATTCATACAGATAATTGGAGATTAATGATTATATTAACCATCTTGCAAAAAGAATTGTTTCTTGAATTTTTAATGACAAACAGATAGAAGCAAAAAAGAATTTATATATTGAAAGACATCAGGAGTTGCCGATAATTCGCAGAATATTACAATTTGTCGCAGATAATTATCGCAAGAAAGAAAGAGAGAAATATAGGAGAAGATCAAAAAGAAAAAACAAAACTATTGAGATTTATCTCCATCATTATTTTCATCTTTGTCTTCACCATCTTCATCATTAGTTCCTTCCTCATCTTCGCTTTCACTTTCATCTGCATCAGCCTCACTGTCAGAAATAACTGGTACTTGAGAACTGGCTGGGATATTATCCATAAGACAAGGATATAGACTAAGAGGAAGATCGTTATCTTTGCAAACTTTCTCAATAGCATTATTGCGAACGGTGAGAAGATTACTATGCAAGTTTGAGTTGGATATCTTTATTTTCTCTTGCAGTCTAGAGATTTTTTCATTACGGGAAACAAGATTTTTCTCAAGACCACTCTTTTCTTCTTCAAGTTCTGCTAATATTTTTCTTCAGATTCTGCGATGATACAACAACAAATTAGAAATTTGTTAGAAATCTACAAGAAATACAAAGATATTAGAGGAGCAACAAATAACCTTCTCTTTCATGGATCATTTCTTGTATCATGGTTGCTTGCTCGGTATGAAGACTGACATCTATCACTAAATTTTTATAGCATTATCGAGAATTGTCGCAGCCCATGCGAATTCATCATCACTTTGAATGACAAGATGGGAACGGATTTGTTCTTCTCTTTTAAGAAGTTTAATGTTTTCATTCTTAAGTCTATCTCTCTCAAGTTCAGTATCAATAAGGGTATTGCGGAATTTTGATAGAGCTTCAGTGCCTTGAAGAGTAATGTGTTTTATATCCTTCTCAAGTTCATTTTTCTTGGCTTTTAAGACTTTGATTTTTCTCTAAACTCATCTCTGCAAGTCTTTAGACTATTGGATGTACTCAAGACAGATCTATAATCCATTCTCATAAGGGAGATATGATATTTAAGCTCATCAATGGACATAGTATTATTTTTTTCGTCTGAATAGTTATTTAAAGCGTCATTAAGACACTGAAGAAGAGTGGTTTCATCTATGGGTTCATCAAAAGAATTAAGAATGAGGGCTTCATCAGTAAGATTATAGGCATCTGCAAAATGGTTGCCCAAATAAGGAAAAAAAAAGAAAGGGGGGGAAAGACTTATACCAATAACTTGTTTGCAGAATTTCTCCTTGTCAACTAATTTCTATTGAAGAACTTGAATTTCTACTTCAAGCGATTTGTTTTTATTAAGAAGCTCAGTATTTCCAGCTACTTCCAACTGTTTACATTTTTCGCGAAGAATGGAGATCTCAGCTTCATATTGCTTATTCTTCTCACAAAGTTTCGCAGATTTAGATTGTGAATCAGTAAGCCTTTTCTGTGATGATGATAATCTACTTTCTAATTCTGAAGAAACAGAAAAAGAAGCTCTAGCAGTCTGTGACAGAAAAGAGAAAACGAGTAAGGTAAGTAAAAGATCTTTGATACTCATGACAAATGTAAAGTTTACTACAAGAAAAATGAAGGAAAGGGGCATACCAACGAAGCTAGCGCATGAAGAAAACCTAGGTTAATAAATCTTGAGACTCCTTTAAGATCTTTATTATTAGTCAAGATTGAAGCATCGCAGATCTTTGAGAGATAGTCGCAAGTACGATTAATATCATCCTATACAACACCTTGTATGGGGTTTCTAAAAATGTTTGACAATTGATCCATTGGAGTCTCAGGTTGAGAAAGACCCATCGCAGACCTAATTCTTGCGGAAGAAATATGTATTGAAGTTCCCACGGAAGCATCATTATTAACTCCACCATTCTTTTCAATCTCATTATCTTTATCAGCGATAAGAGAAGTCTCTATGAGTGGAGAATTTAAAGAAGGAAGTGGTTGAGTTTTTTGGATTTTCTTTGGAGGACCATCAGCAGTTTGATTTTTATTGCGGCAAGTAGAAGCACCGGAACCTTCATTTGGAGTTATTAATCTTTTGCCTTTATATTTGGCTATAACCGCCGCGACAAATGGTATTTCCTTGAAAACAATCACACATAAAGATAAGAAACAGGGGCAACAATATATTGTTAAAGGTTATAGAAGATTGTTTCTTACTTCATCTGTGAAGGTTTTCAAAATTTGTAGGAGATTGGGATTCCCAGTATTGGCATAGCTAAGCTTCATTCTTTCAATCTGATAAATATATTTCAATAATCAGTAAGAATAATACATTTATCCAAATCCGCGAATAATGATAAAATTTGCGAGATATACCTCAGAATTCCTTTCTGGCCATTTAAAAACCCAAGGACGATACGCCGCAAGATTCGTAGGAAGATCAAGAGTGCCAGAAATATATGGACCTTCAAGGAGGAGAGGAAATCCGCACCACTTATCATCTTTTGAGAAGCGTGGACCTTGGTTTTTACTTGAATGATAGTCTATATCTTGCATAAGATGTTTATCCTTCGCAACCTTTTTATTCTTATTCAAACGAATAGCCCAACACGCGCTCTCTTTCTTCATAGGAATCACTTGATAATTCGCAAAGAAATTCTCCACGGTATATTTCGCCGGAATAATTGGGATATCTTTAAAACCAGGATGTTTCACAGATTCAGGATAGCAAGATCCTTTACCAGCTCCACGAGAGGCATATTCGAGAATGAGACGAATACAATCTCCACTTAATTGGTTGATTGCTCGTGAAAATTTAGCATGAGAAATAATTTCATAAAAAAGAGGGAGATCTGGGTTATAAAGAGGGATAGGAAGGCCAGCTTCTAGTTGACCTAGCGAAATAAGGATTTTCCCATTGGAAGAAGGAAATCCTGAAACTAGATCAATGGAGAGATAGGAGTCTAAAGATTGACCAGGGATCTCAGAAGGTGTGAAACCTAAAGTTTGGAGCTTCTGTTGGTGTTTTTGGAAAGTAGTTTGACCTAATTTTTTAGCAGGAGCCATTTTTTAGTATGGGAATGATGATTAAGATGCAGAAGAATAAAGGAACAAAATTGAAACAGTAATAGATCCGGAATTTTCGGAAGAAGATGAAGAACAGTAGAGTTGAAGAGAAAAAGTAAAAAGAGAAAGTAAAAAAAAGATGAGAGATTAGCGAAGAAGATATTTATAAGAGAAGAATATTCTCAAGAACATCAATGCATTCAATGAAGAAAATACGTGAATGGTCAGAATTCAACGGTTGAAAAAAGATGTGTCAAGGAATAAATGAGAGAAGAAACACGCGTAGAATATCTAGCGATGGATGCAGAGACGTGTCAGAGTGAAGGAAGTGTGAAAAGACAAGGAGTTGCGGCAAATAAAGAGATTTAAATTCTCATGATCTTTATCTTCTTCGCATAAAAGATATGAGAAGAGGCAAGATGTAGGATCAGAATATTGTCACAACAATATTCCGGCGAAATAAACAGCAGTTCTGCGATACATCAATGATATTCTGCGATATATCTCAAAGTGACGTAAGGAATGACATATCAGATGAAAACGACAGAAACATGAGAAAAGTGTGACATTTCTGCGATGAATCAATAAAATCTGTGAATGATTAAGGCGGTGCTAATTGCGATTTATCGCAAGAACCCAGGTCCGAAATTAAAGGGGATCTTAGCTGTAAAAGAGCTGTCATGAGCTGTAATCCACTATGTAAATGCCTATATAAAGGAAATGAATAGTTCCAGAGAGAGAGATGAATTTTTGAGTGCTAAGAAAGTTTTTAGGGGAGAGAAAATCTTATTAAGTGAATTGTATTCTTAATTACTGTAATTCTTTTAAGATCATATTAATAAAAGAGGTCCTTAATCTTCAAATTATGTCATAAATATTGATAAATTCTTGAGTAGGGTGTAGTGTGGGAATTCCTGCAACTACAAACATGGTACCAAGAAACCATACGTGAATACGCCATTGCCGGAAGGTTAACAACCGAAATATTTTGGGGGAGAGTGTATATCCAATTTGTGCGAGAATATGGAAATCCAAAGCAAAGATCCCCCCAACAAGTTCATGATCGGTTCCGACTTATCCAAAAAGGGGTGAACGATTACATAACGATACAAAATCGGATCTTTAACAATAGCCACTTAAGCTTGTCGATCCAACAATTTGTAAGTATTTGCATACGAAACTATACGAACTTAGCATATCGTATTTATAATTTATACGAACTATGCATTCTATTATAGTTTGTTTTGGTTTATGGAGGAGACACTCGCAAAAAGGCACTACTTAGAGGAAAAAGGAGAAGAATTCACATATGATGGAAGTTATGAATTCTTGAAGGCCATGGTCATGGTATAGAGTTTGGCACAATTTCCCTAAATTATTGTCTCAAATATGTTATATTCGGTTGTTAGTATGTTGTTTAATCTACCGTTTATGTTATAATCGGTAGTTATTATGTTATTTAATCTACCGATTTTGATAATATTTTCAAAGTTCCAATGTCAGAGTTACAATCGTAAGTTTTTATATTTTATAATCTACCGAATACAGGAGTGTTCCAATTTCTTCAAGTTTTGAGTTCAAAATGATTAAAATCGGTAATTTGGTGAAATACAAAACCCTCCGAATCTAACATTCGGTCAAAAAGTATCTAATATTATCTACCTATTATATCACATATCTTCAATGGATTTTACAAAAAAAATTGTAAAAAAAAAAACGGTTTAAAATACTTCTTCTAAACATAATGGACAGACTAATCGTCATCATCATCTTCAATCAATTCGAGTAACCCGGCGGGAAAGTTGTTCTTCACGACACGATCCCAATCAATCATGTTGGACTCATATTGTTTCACCCAATCCTTGCAATGGTTCATTGGAAAGTAATCGTGCCACTTACTCAACGGTGGTAACGGACATATTCAGATGGGTGTTATACCAAAATATTAAGACTTCACTTGTTCTTTTTACAACAATTTCAAAAAGATAATAGTCATGAGATACTACTATATATTCCTTTTGAAAAGTCTTGCGCATATCATTTTTTGATATGGTGAATATCACATAGGTATTTGGGCGGTTGTGGTGCCAGTTTGGCGACGGAGGTGCGGATAGTGGTATTGATGAATTGATGGTGGAGTTTTTGATGAGCATCAGTAACATGAAAAGTAAAAAGAATAAGTTGAAAAAAGAACAATAAATCGAACACTTGAAATTGCACGTATTCTTAATTTACTAACATTTTTTTTTTTATTATTACGGCAAAAAAGTTTATTTTTAATTGTTATGGAGTTTTAATCTTTATTTGTAATTGTAGAGATTTCGAGTACTCATGTGCTCATTCCTTGACTTGTGAAGACAAAGTTGTCAAGAAAACTGAAAAAGAACTTACAAGGCGCAAATGGAGTGACGAAATTCCTAATTAGGGAAACAATGAAAATTTGGGTAAAAGGCCAGAGATCCGCTACTAGGAAGTTTAAGTAGTCTGTTTTCTTTTGTTTTTTCTTTTTTGCGTGTGTGTTTGTAGCATACATTTTGATGCTTGTTTCTTTTTGTCGTTGCTTCGGTTTGGGAGTTGGCTTCTGCCACTCTTTTGATTTATTCTCTTTGTTTTTGTTGGTGCTTGTTTTGTCCTCACTTTTATTCTGGCCTAGGTGCTTTCATCATATATTCTTTTTCCCCTTTTACTTATCTCAACATTACTGATAGGGGGTACCTGATTACTAGGGATTGTACCGAAATCCATAAGAGGCAGAACGCTTCTGACATATGGATTTATGGACTCCCTAGTAGATTGTTTTCCCCTATTAACAACCATGCACAATCTAACAGGGGTTTACTTAATAAATACTTTTATTGATTTCCAAAGAGTTTAATGGATTTACAAAGTATTGTGTTACTGGTTGTATACTTTTGAAATCTCTTTCAAAGTTTATGTTTCTCGTTGAATATTGTTAAAAGGTCTGTTAAAGTTTGTGTTACTCGTTGTAAACTTGAAAATTCAAAGACTTTGTATACTTACCTATTTTCAAGACTTTGAGTGACTTTTATGCATATATTTGCCTTGATAAAAGTCTTGCAAAATATGTAAGATTTTGGAAGACTTCCAAATTTTTTTATAAAGATATTTTTTGCTCTCTTTTATTTTATTTAATGAATACACAATCTATAAAACTGATATTATAGATGATATAAATTATATGGTATGATTAAATATTTTTTAATTTTAATTATTATGCACAAATGTACAATATGTGACGCCACATTTACTAAACCTGCTTAGCTAATAAGTTAATAACCTAATTGAAGCATCAGTTCCAGATCAACGATTTTAAGAATCATAATTACATAAAATGAACTAAAACCAAACCCTAACTGTTAAACCCAAACACTCTGATATCAATACATGAAGAACTCTCAAAAGATATGAATATATTTGTGGGTTGTTTTACGATAAATAAAGAAAACATATTTATATAAAAGATACATGAACATAACTTAGTTCGGTAACGCTTTAAACTACGAAAACGAATATCTTCATTGCACCCTTTCTTCTGATAACTGAAAACTGAAGTTGGAACGAGTGAGCACATCATCCCAAAAGGGTGCTCAGTGGAAATATATAACTCTCAAGTAATCAATAACATGCTTTACAGTTCTAAAGGAATATAAGTTGAAAGAAACAAGAAGAAACTAATCATTCAACAATTTATGCATCATGAAGCAAGTGTCACTCTAACCTCGCCAAACTCATTGGATAAGATGACGCGAAAGAAACCTAATCTATAATAATAACATCGTCCACACAGATTTCCCATATAAACCATGATTCAAAATATTACCTGTAGTTGCAGGATTTCCCACACTACACCCTTGTCAAGAATCTATAAAAATTAAGTCATAATTGTGGATGAACAACAACACTTTTATTAATTCACTTTCAGGAAGATTTACAAGAAATATCAAAACTCAGAAGTACAAATTTCTTTCTAGAGTTTCTCTCTCCTTAAAGCTTTCTCAACTCTCAAAAGTACATCATCCCTTTCTGGATTTAGTCGAACCCTTTATATAGGAAAATACATAGTGGAAGACAGCTAAGATTTCCCCTTAATTCGGATCTACTCTGCGATCTCATCGCCATAACTTTTGTCTTTATCATCGCCAACTTTGTAACCATCGTGAAACAGACTTATTATTCTCATATATCTTCAGTCATTAACTGTTATATTACTCTTTTGTGACACTCTCCAAATGTCGTTGAAGAATCTTGCGACGTTCTCGTCAAAGTGTTGTTAATACTTGTAGAAATGTTTGGGTTTCTCGCAGAAGTGTCGTTTCTATCACGAGAATATCGTTGTGGCGATATTCTGGTCCTACATCTTGCCTTTTCTCATGTCTTTTCTGCGAAGAATATAAGATCATGAGAATCAAAATGCCGCAACTACTTATCTTTTCATTATCATCTTTTCTCTGACACGTTTCTATGTTCTTCGCCATCTGTTTTCACAAATTCTTTCTTCCAATAAATTTTTGACACGTCTCTTCTAACCACTGCGATCTGACCACCCACGTCTCTTCTTTGCATTAATTACCCTCATCTTCTTTGAGAAATTTCTCCTTCTATAAATACTCTTCTCATTCCTTTCCTTTTTATCTTTTACTTTCTTCTTCTTTCTCTCCGTTCCCTCTCTGCAAATTTTACTGTTCTTCCACGAATTGCGCTGATGTGATTTCTTTCTTCTTTTCAACCTTTTCTTTCATTCCCATACTCAAAAATGGTTGCTGCTGGTAGCAAAAACTTGAAGGCCTTTAATGAAATGCGCGAGAAACTCAAAATCAAAGGTTTTAACTTGTCTTTAATTCCAAATAAGGATTCTAGATCTGAACTTTCTCTTAAATTATTTACTGATGATCAATGTTCTCGCGAAAAAATCATAGTATCGCTAGGACAACTTGAAGCTGGTCTTCCCCTTCCTCTCTATGACCCAGAACTTCCATTATTCTACCAAATAATATCTGACGAGAGGTTCTTGCGAGCAATATATCAACTAGGTGGAGATTGCATTAGGTTGCTACTTGAATATGCTTCTCGTGGTGCTGGTAAAGGATCGCGCTATTCTGAAGATGCTCAAAATCCTCTTTACAAACATATTCCAATTAACTCTGCAGATTACACTGTAGAAAACTTTTTCAAAAATTACAAGATACTCCCTATGAAGAGGGATAGCACCTGCTGGGGTGTTCGCCTGAAGAAACTCATTGTCGATGAAGCTCTCATGCTAGATATTAATTTTCACACAAAGACGAACCATGGCCCTCGCCATTCTAGCGATAATAAGTGGTTTATCTTTCCGTTGTGTCTCGAGGGTCCTTATATTTCTGGTTCTCGCGAACTTCCCGCGAGTCTTGCAGAATATCAACCCTGGGTCTTTAATTGGCCTGAGAGATCTAAACAAGTATATTCTCTCAACCTTTTATATTATTATTATTTACTATCTTTTTTGTATTCTCGCTAACTATTTTGATCTTTCTCAGATTGATAAAATGAAACTCAGCTACCAATTTCTTAGGAAACCTAGCACCTTCTTGGCTTTGAAATCTTTCACAGATGAAGTAAGAAATATCTCTTCATAAATTTTAACAATATATTGTTGCCCCTATTTCTTATCTTCATCTGTGCTCGCAGGATATCGAAGAATTAGAACCATTAATACCCGCAAAAACCAAGGAGAAATCTTCAAAAGAGAAATCCGGGAAGTCTTCAAAAGATAAATTTACTGCTTCTTCTAGGGGAAATTCTTCTTCCCCTTGCAATGAAGAGTCTAGCGATCCTCCACCAAAGAGAAGGAAAACTCAACCTACTTCTTCTTCAACTCCTCAACCAATTCCAGAAATTCCAAGTGCTGATTTTAATAAAGATAATAATGATGAGGGTTTTAATGTTAGCGGTTTTCCGTCAATAAAAAATTCTTCTGATTCTGATTCTTCAGTGACTCATTTTTCTAGAATTTGTAGCGATATTTCCCACAGCATAACTTCTAATGACGAGGATGAAATTATTGATAAAACATCCCAATCTCTCGCTAAAGTTTGCGATGCCCCTATTCTGGTGGATAATGATTCTCTCCAAGGAATTTCAATATCGCTGACTCCCAGTCTCTTGAATTCTCTTGGTGCTTTGGTAAGTTTTCATTTCTTAAGTTTGTTTATATATTTTCTCCATCGCTAGATCTCAATTTATATTCTTCTTTCACAGGTTGGAAGAGCTTCTTTTGTTGTTGCTTCTGATTTAGATAAAAGATGTGCCAGCTCTGAAGAGAAAGCTGCAAAACTTCGCCAGGATAAACAAAAATTAGAATCTGAAGTTATTGAGCTTCACAAGAAGAATAAACAGCTGGAGACTGAAGCTTCAGTTGATAAGCAAAAGATCTCTGATCTTGATAGAGCTAACCAACAACTTTATGTTATGACTGATTTCCTTTCTCTATTAATTCTTTTTACTCTATCGCAGCTTATTCAAGTGTCCACTTTTAACTTACAGATATTTATGGTCTTACTGACGAGGCTATACTCTTTCAATCTTTCCCTGAACCTGTAGATGATCATACTCTTCTTGCCTATCTTAATAATTCCTTAAGTAATTTCTCAGATGATAAGATTAAATCCCTTTCCATAGATGAACTTAGATCCAAACTTAATCTCTTAAAAATTGAACACAGATTCAATTTAGGTTTGACTGACAAATATAAGAGTTTTTATCTTGATTCAAAGAAAGAAATAGATAGATTAAGACAGAAAATTAGCGATCTTATTGATGAGAAAGATCTTGCTATCAAGAAGGGATCCAAGACCCTAGCAGATTTTCATAAAACTCTCCTTGACATTCAAATGGACAGAGATAAACTTATCCACGAGAATGAAGATCTTCTTGCGAGGGAGACTCAAGTTCGATCTCGTCTCCTTATTAATAGCGATGATGAGTTTGCTTGGGCTGCAAAAGTTCCTGATAATTCCAGAAACAACCTAGGTGTAGATGTTAGTCTCCAGGTTGAACAAGGTGTTTTAATTAGAGATATGATTTCTGAAAGAGAAGGTTGTTAACTTGCTCAATTCTTGCTAATCCTTCATTTTAATATTCTTCCTGATAAATCTTCTAATTCGTTGTCACGTTCTCGCAGTTGCTGAGGGGAATTATCGCGTGAGATTTCAAGAACTTGAAAATGAAAAACATCAACTCGCGACCAAACTTATTGCTCGCAATGAGAAGTATTCAAGATTAAAGGATCATCTCAAAATTACTACTGCGAATTTTAACAGATATCTTGTTATTACTCGCAATAAATTCATTAAGTTGGTTTGTGATGATCATAATATCTCTCATTATGCATATCCTGATCTGAAAGAAAAAATCCTAGCAGAAATTCCAAGACCTGCTATCTCTGATAGTGAAGCTGAAGATTCTGGCGATGAAGATAGTATTGGTGATGATGAACAAGAAGGAAATTTTGATGAAGAAGAAAAATTTGACAATTATGAAGAGAAGAAATCTGGCGATGAGAATAAGAAATCTGACGATGAAGATGGTGATCAGTCTAATTAGTTTTCTGCTTCTTTTGTCTTCTTCGTATAATTTTTTGTAATTAGATGTGAGTTTCTCCGCCATTATAAACTCCTTTTGCTTATATCTGTATGAGTCAAAAAACAATTCTCTTCTGCAAAGCAATCAATATAATTGTTATCTTTTAATGATTTGTATAAGTATGTTACTTAGTATTATCAATGCAATTTTATCATATGTTAGATAAATAATAATTTCATCATTCTGTGCATTCCCATACTTTCCTCTATTATTCATCTACAATAAGAGAAAATTGCATAAAAATTAAAAATTAATTGTAATAAAAATATATTACGCTTTAGTACTGGTGTTAAATTATGCCTCGGTACTTGCGAAATCTCATAAATACTACGAGCAATATCGCAATAATCTTTTGGTCTTATTATGCCTTCCTAGTTAAAGGTCTTATTTTGCCAACTTTTTCATTTCTCTGCGACAAAATCGCAGGACATCTTTACATTCGCATGTATCGACCCATTGATCTTGTCTTATCAGTATTGCTTGATTATATTGCGACAATATGACAAGTCTAAGTTCTCTCGTGAGATCAGAGCCTCGTGACATTTCCGTCTTGCGATGAAATCGAAGGACGTCTTTACACTTTCATGCAAAAACCCATTGATCTCATCTTAACATTTTCTATTTAGGCTTTTTTCCTTTGTAAAATTTTCATCACGCGTCAATATGATAGGCCTAAATGATCTTGCGATCATAAAGCCCATGACATTGCCGTCTTAAGACACTTATCAGCTCCCTAATGGAGGGTGCCGCCCTTATCTTCCCCCTGGTTGTCCCTTCAAGGAAGGCACATCGTCCATACAAGACTAGCTCCTCCCATCCAGATTTACCAATAACCAGCTATTTTCGCAGCCTCTTGTCCTTTATGCCTATATGGCTTATAGTTACAAGATTGCACCCTAAGTGGGGTTTTCTTCAGGCCAAGTGCATCGTAGCCAAGACTTACCAAGAATGGAATGGAAGTTTCGTACGCCCTTGGCATCCTTGGCTCAACCGTGTACCTCGACGCCTTGGTCATACTTTGCACTTCTTGGGAGAGATTCTCAGTCGTCCAACCAGGGTATAACCATATATAGTTGGAAATCCAAGATCTCTCTCCCGGATAGGTTTTCTTTAACCCCAACATCTGCATGACTCAGGATCCAGCAGCGATATAACCTTACCCATGAATCATGTCAAGAGATAACCCCTCATATGACGCGCTATTAGGTCTTACATTTTCCTCTTACGAAATTTTATTCGCGAACTAGGGTGCACGCCATAAAGGTTCGTCCCATTCTTTAATCTCTGCGAAATTTTATTCACGCTTCTCGCGAGTATTGTAACTCGGATAGAATTTCATAACTTTGATCTTCTTTCTTTTTGTAAAATCTTGCGATCCTCTCAAGCAGAATATTCTGTTCAATTACATATTTTTCAAACAAATCATTCATAGAGTTCTTCTAAGGTTCATCATTTTACCTTTCTACTTACTATTTTCTGATTTTGCTTTTCTGTTACATTTTACCGTTGTTTCTTTTTCTGCGAGACATTCGCCATCAGCTTTCACATCCTCTCTCCGCTCAATTGCATAGATCATTAACCTTTCACATCTCTATTGTTGTTTGATTTTATACTTCCAATTGCTATTCTTCTCAGTTTTTTCTTCGCAAGACTTCATATCAATTTCATAACATTTCTTGCTTTCTCCCAAATCTCCTTTAATGACTCCAACACCTTTAGGATGAGGAAATTTGATACACTGGTGATAAGTGGAGGATACACCCAATATCTTGTGTAACCAAGGTCGTCCTATCAAGGCATTGTAAGGTGATTCGATGTCCACAACGCGGAATAATATTTTTGAAGATATTCCTTGTAACGGTATCTGTATTTCAATTTCTCCCTTTGGTTTGTTAGTTGTACCGTTAAATCCATAGATTTTATACGTTGATGGTATCAAATCTTCATCTCTTACGCCCATGGTTCTATAGGTATGATAGAATAAGATATCAACCGAACTCCCGGTATCTATTAAGACTCTGTTGATGGCCTAAGAGTCTTCAATTTTACCATCATTCTCTTCATCTTCTTCAATTTTTGTCATGTTGTTCTCCAAGATCTGGTATATCTTGCGCGGTGAAAGATAGAGTTTGTTTCTGCCATTCTTCTAATGGCGAGGCTCTCGCAATATTCATTATCACTCTTCCATCTGTGTTCCTCGCGAAGACTCTACTTAAAACATTATCATGGAAATCTTCTATAGTTCTGAATGAATGCACAATGGAGTTACAAAACAAATTATTTGCTTTATCCCCCACTTCTATCACGAATGTTTCTGCTCCTTTTATAGCATTCACTCTGCGAGTTTCTGGTGCTGGCGGTAATTGATGATGTTGTGGATGTCCTACTAGAAAGTGATTTAACTTCCCCTGTTCAATCATCCTCAGAATTATTCTCTTTACATTCCTACAATTATTTATTGAATGTCCATGAAAGTGATGGTAAGGACAAAATTCTTGACTGCGATTGTTAGGATGCGGTTCTTTTCCCATGTTCCATGGGGATGGTATATTTTCCATTAAAATGATAGCTTCCCATATTTTTTCTATACTAGCATTAAGAGGTGGCATCTTAATTTCTTCCCATATTATCTTTTGATTTCCTTGCCCTCTAAAGTTATTCTGCCTTTGTCCGCCATAAGTTTCTTGCGGCTGATCAAGTCTTTGAATCTTATTATTTCCACCGCGATTGTAATAATTCTTCTCCCTTTCATATTCTTCTTGATCTCGACTGCCCATCGCTACCAATTTTTGTTGGTTGTCAATTACTACTTTCTATTGTTGTGCTTGCGAGGTGCTCGCCACATTACTTATCATTTTAGGGAGCAAACTTCCACTTGCTGCTAGTGAGATGGTGTTCGCGATTGGGTATGATTCCATCTCATTTTGTTTCTCCTCCAAAGCAATGTATTCTTCTTGTAACTCTCGCAATTCTGTCATGGTGATTGTATTTTTGACTCTGAAGATTTGAATGTACAGCAGATTAGTCGCGAACATTGCATTAATGAAGGATAAGATCAGGTATCTTTCATCTACTCTTCCAGCCATCTCGATGCACATTGATTTCCACCTTATGGTTAAGTGCTTCAGACTCTCACCAACTCTCTGTTTTAACCCAAACACATCTTCAATACCTGGCCGCGATGAATTGTTGCTAATATACGCTCCTAAAAATGTTGCTTGTAAATGATCAAAAGAAGTTATGGTATTTTTTGGTAATCCCTCAAACCATTTCAACGCTTCTCCAGTTAAGCTAGATGCAAAATATTTGCACAACACATCATCATAATTCTCCCATTGTAGCATACATCTAACATAAGCTTTGACGTGTTGAACAACACAAGTAGTTCCACCAAAAATGTTGGTTAGTGCTGGTAAATTGCATTTTGGAGGTATCCCTCTTAACTGTACTTCTTGAGTAAATGGAGTTCTCGCAGCTTCATCAAGTTGCCTTCTACCTCCTTCTCTTATATTGTTTATCATTTCTCGCATTTCTGCTAGTTCTCTCAATATTTGTTCATTTTCAGCTGAGTTTTGTTCCATTGGCCTCTTTAACGCTGTTTCCCTTCTTCTGCGTTCTTGCCTTTCTTGTCTTGCGAGATTTTGTGTGTTTTCACTAGGCCAAATATGGGATTCCGTGACGGTTCAATATTTTATACTATGACGGTTTTAGCAAAAAGCGTCACGATATATTGTTGGTCATGTATAGATGACAGTTCCTAGGGACAACCGTCATCAATTGTTCTTACACATCCTGACGGTTGACTTAACTGTCATGATAAACGTTTCCTGTGACGGTTAATGCTACTAACTGTCACATTTATGAACTGTCATGTATACTTGATATATAGTAACGGTTGTATGATAAAGCGTTAGAATAACTCGCAAATATGATGACAGTTTGTGTATTAACTATTGCCAATATGCATTGACGTTTTGGTTATAAATAAAAAAAGGTGTGGGCCATTTCTTTATAACGTCAGTTGGGCCTGGACTTACTTCGACAGTAAATTTGGATTTTTAATCCAAGGGTTTACAAGTAAAACCTAAAAAATGAATCATCTCCACCATCCCACTATTCCCTGCCTCCCTTTATATTCCTTTCTTCTCCATCATAGTCACCGCCTCCCTTTACATTCCATTCTTCTCGATTGTCTTCCCACTGCCCACTTAGTTTCCGTTCTACCATGTGCTCACGATATCTTAGGGTATATCTATTCTTTATCCTTATTTCCTTCTTTTTTGATTTTATTTATTTATTTTGATTTATTAAAATGTTAGATAAAACTACAGATGATTACCCTAAGTACTTCAAAATTCTTTGAAACAATTGACAAACCCCTTTGATTCTTCCCCCTATTTTAATTTTTACTATATTCCAAAATTGAAAAGGGTTGGGTCTATAACTATAACTCTCGATCAATTTAACATGAGTTTTTCGTTTGTACAGATTTGAAACTTGGCTTTATCGATGGCGTTATTGACTGGAATCCATTGGAAATCAAAGCAGCATATGTAGCAGTTTTTTCGAATGGAGATCAACTTATGTATTTTTAGTAATACTAGTATATAAAGTTGTAAAGATCTGTAACATGAGTTGGAATTAAATAGTGATTTCGAGATGGGGTTGTCAGTTATTTTCAATTGAAGAGATTGTTAATTTTTAGTTTCCAATAAATGAAATGTAAATTACGACTGTGAATCGATGGAAAGTTAGTTTGATGCATAAATTCTTTGAGATTGCATTATCTTTTTACTTTTTATATATATAGTAGGCTAAAATGAAAAAGTAACACTTTTCCTGAAACGGAAGTAGTATATAGTTCACTAGATGATGCACAAAGCATTAAACAAAATAAATAAATCGACAACCAAATCTTTGAGGTGGCGTTTTTCATAAGTAATGTGACAGTTCAGAAGTGTCACTATAAGATGACCCCTACAGTGACACTGCCTTTGGTGACACTTTCAAATTTCACCTGAACTGTCATGAAATCGATATGGTGACAGTTTTGAAATGTCATCTATGTTGATTTTTTTACTAGTGTTTCTTCTTCATCATCATCTCGTCTTTCTCTGCGATTTTCTCTTTCATCTTCTTCTCTGTGAATTTCTTCATTTCTCTTCGCTGTCTCTCTATTCTCCTCTGCATCCTATCATACTCCTCCTGAATATTACCATTGTAGTGATTTTGCGTACGTCTCCTTTCTCGATTTTCGTGATTATTTTGTCGCACTGCTTCTCGAAATTCATGTTCTTCTACTTCTGCCCTTAATATTTCCCTCTCGCGGGCTAGATGTGCTTGTTCGGCGTAATGATTCTCAATTTCTTCTTCAATCATTCTTTGATTTTCTCGTCCATGTAATATCCTTCTACCTTCTTCTGGATTTTCTTCTTCAATTTGGTTGTTTCTTCCCTCTTGATTTCTATTGTCACGCGGATTATAGCGATCACCAATTATCTCTTCTTCTCTATTTTGCACTTCTGCTCGAGTATTTTCTCTAACATTTCTTATAGGGGAATTTTGCCTTGGTTCTTCTCTGAATGATCTTGAATTTGATCTAACAGTACTTCTTGATCTCCTTCTTTGTAACCTCAAATTCTCCATTCTTAGCTCATGATTTTGTCTTGTTAAATTCGCACGTTCTTCTGCCTCTAATCTTCTTTCTTCCTGCATTCTTTGCCTCAAATCATTTGCTATTTCATTTTCACGCCCTACATGAATTAATCCTCTATCTATTTCTTGATTTCTTTCTCCTCCTTCTTCATTTCTCAATTGTCGATTTTCTGCCTCTTCTATCGAATCCGACCTCCAAGTATGCACACTCACTCTATCATAATCCACATTCATATCTCGTGTTTGTGTTTGTTGGTTCGGCTGTTGAATTGGACTTTCTGCTTCATTTCTTATTTTATTTCTTCCTGATCTTATCCTTAAAGATTCTTCTAATTCACCTGTTCCTTCACCTGCAAGTCTTTTACTTCTCCTTACAGTTGTTGGTGGTTCTGATGTGTTTCTTCTTCTTCTACCCATTTCTTCAATTCTAACAATTTCTTCAAATTTTCAAGTCGTAATTAGAGATTTCTTAGCTTGATTCTCCCTGTTTCGGGCGCCAAAATATAGTTGCAGGATTTCCCACACTACACCCTTGTCAAGAATCTATGAAAATTAAGTCATAATTGTGGATGAACAACAACACTTTTATTAATTCACTTTCACGAAGATTTACAAGAAATATCAAAACTCAGAAGTACAACTTTCTTTCTGGAGTTTCTCTCTCCTTAAAGCTTTCTCAACTCTCAAAAGTACATCATCCCTTTCTGGATTTAGTCGAACCCTTTATATAGGAAAATACATAGTGGAAGACAACTAAGATTTCCCCTTAATTCGGATCTACTCTGCGATCTCATCGCCATAACTTTAGTCTTTATCATCGCCAACTTTGTAACCATCGTGAAACAGACTTATTCTTATCATATATCTTCAGTCATTAACTGTTATATTACTCTTTTGTGACACTCGCAAAATGTCGTTGAAGAATCTTGCGACATTCTCGTCAAAGTGTTGTTAATACTTGTAGAAATGTTTGGGTTTCTCGCAGAAGTGTCGTTTCTATCACGAGAATATCGTTGTGGCGATATTCTGGTCCTACATTACCATCAAGATCAAAAAGTTAGACAAACAAGTATAATATGCGCACGAGTGATTTCCCTTAAATAAAATAGTATATATAATATCAAAACGGATGAATTACCGCCCTACTAAATAATATTAAAACGGATGAGTTACCGCCCTACTATATTAATAATCAATAATATTAAAACGGATGAATTACCGCATTACTAAATAAATTAGATATAATAATATTTGTAGGACCAGAATATCGCTACAACACTATTTCTGCGATATTAACAACACTTTTGTGAGCGTCACAGAAGATTCTTTAACAACATTTCACGAGCGTCACAGAAGAATCCAAAAGAAGCTGACGATATAAGAAATACAAAGAGAGTATGTTTATCCCGCGATGGTTATCAATTTTGCGAGAGAGAATATTATAAAAATCACGATAAGATCACAAAGTATATCCGAAAAAGGAGGAAAACTTAGCTGTCATCCACTATGTAAAACCCTATATAAAGGGTTCGTTAGGTTCAGAAGATGATGATGTCTTTTGGAGAGTTGATAAGGTTTTGAGGAGACAGAAACTCTAGAAAGAAATTTGTACTTCTGAGTTCTTATGTCTTTTATAAAGAATTCAAAAGTTAGAATAATAAAAAAGTGTCGTAATTCATTCTCAAACTTAATTCAATTTCTGTAGATTCTTATCAGGGGTGTAGTGTAGGAATTCCTGCAACTACATTTTTGCGCCCGAAATAGGGATTGAATTAACAAAAATTAAAGAGAAAGTGAAGAAGAAGATAAGAATTGTTCAAAATTAAGGAAATCATTAAGTAAATTGGTGAGATAATTGAAGGGAGAATGATCAGAGTCAAAGAGGATTGTACAAAATTGGAGTGTGATATGGTAACAAGAACAATAATTGATAGATTTCATGAAAATATTAAGGGGAAGATACACAAACGGGATTTTGAAGGAAGGAAAATTATGACGGTGGAAAAAAATATCACCATTGAAAGATTGGGTAAAGCAAGAAATCACGTTTACAGCAGCAGAAATACCAGAAGAAGATCTAAGTCATACATCTCCATTGGTGGTCACAGTAACCACTATACCAATGAGAAAGTAGAAATCAATAAAATCTGTAGAAGAATGGGCTATGAATAGAACTTTGGTGGACACAGGAAGTTCTGTAGACATGATATTTTATCATACTTTCAAGAAAATGGGATATAAGGATGAAGAAATGTCTTATTCAACATATCATGTTCATGGCTTTGGAAAGTCTTTAACAAAACCTAAAGGCGAGATAATGGTACGAATTCCACTAGGGGAGATTGAAACACAAGTAACGTTATGTGTGGTAGACGTGGAATCACCATATAACATGATATTAGGAAGACCATGGATACACGCAATTAAGGCTGTAGCATCAACGTTGCATCAATGCATCAAATTTCCTACACCCAGTGGAATTGGAGAAATCAGAGGAGACACAGATTTTGCGAAACTGTATTTCCAAATTGAAGTAAGAAATTATGAAGGACGTCCAAAACTGCGAAAGGCTCGCATAAAATTGGCGAGAGAAACAAAGAAGGAAGAAGAATTTAAACTTTACATGATAAGAGCAAAAGAAGGAAAAGGAATACCCAGTGAAATCCCACAAGAAGGAGATGAACTCGCAAGAATTATGAAAACACCAACACCAATGGGAGAACCTGAAGCCAGTTATATTGCAGCAGAACCAACAAAGGAAATAAATATTGGGAGTAAAGAAGAGCCTAAAATGCTGAAAATCGGGACTAGAATGGAGGCAGATGAGGAAGAAAGAACTATAAATCTCTTGCGAGAGTATGCAAATATCTTCACGTGGAGCATGGATGAGATGCCAGGGATAGATCCGTCAATAGCATGTCATAAATTAGAAATTAATAAAAACGTAAGACCATTTAAGCAAAGGATATGGAAGATTGCAACAACATATCATTCTCAAATAGAAGAAGAATTACAGAAGATGATCGACGCAGGAATTATAAGGCAAGCAAAATATCCAAAGTGGATTGCAAATATGGTAGTGGTCCCAAAGAAGAATAAGGGGATAAGAATTTGTATAGATTTCACTGATTTAAATAAGGCTTGTCCTAAAGATAGTTTTCCATTACCAGATATCCCACAGATGGTTGAATCAGCTGCAGGAAATGCTATAATATCATCGTTGGATGGATATAAAGGATATAATCAAATCCCTCTCGTTGAAGAAGATCAAGAACATACCGCATTTTTTTCTCCAAGAGGATTATATTGTTATACAAAGATGCCATTTGGCTTACGAAATGCTGGGGCAACGTATCAAAGAATGGTGGAGAAGGTGTTTGCAAAGTTGATCCACAAAACATTATAAGTGTATGTAGACGATATGCTGATCAAAAGCAAGAAGCTGAGAATCATGTGCAAGATTTGAAAGAGATTTTCGATCAAATGCGGAAATTCAATATTAAAGTGAATCCTGATAAGTGTACTTTTGGAGTAACTTCAGGGAAATTTTTGGGGTATATTGTATCGAAAGAAGGAATACAAGTTGATCCAGAAAAGGTACAAGCAATTCGCGATATGCCAACACCTGCGACGGTAAAAGATGTGCAAAAATTAAATGGACTCTTAGCCTCGCTAGGAAGGTTCATTTCGCGATCTTTAGACAAATGCAAACATTTTTTCGATATACTTAAGAAGGGAGCAAAATTCAAGTGGACAGATGAATGTGAAAAATCTTTTCAAGGAATAAAAGAACATTTAACGAACATAACTATTTTTTACAGAAAGATGAACCGGGAGAAGAATTATTGATTTATCTTGCAACAACCACATATGCGCTAAGTGTTGTGTTGCTGCGAGTAGATGCAGGGGTAGAAAAACCAATTTATTACATTAGTAAAACATTCAATTCTGCAGAGAAAAATTATTCAAAGATTGAGAAACTAATTCTAGCATTGGTACATGCAACTTTCAAACTTCGCATCTATTTTCAAGCACATAAGGTCAAAGTGTTAGCGAAAGTGCCAATTGAGTCAGTAATGAAAAATTCAAAGAGATCAGGCAGAGTTGAGAGATGGAATTCACAAGTAGGACACTTTGATATTCAATATGAAATTTTATCCTCGCCAAAATCACACGTCATCGCAGAGTTCTTAGTTGAATTTCCTTTAGAAGATGATGAAGTTGTGGAAGAGATGATGGATGTAGAAGAGGAATGTGGAGATCCAAAAGAGCTATTAACAGAACCCAACAGATGGGAAATATTAGTGGATGGATCATCCAATGGAGAAGGAAATGGAATTGGATTTGTTTTCATATCGCCAGAAGGAGAAAAAACAGCTTTTTCATTTAGACTTGAATTTGCGTCAACTAATAATGAGACATAGTATGAGGTCGTGATCCATGCCTTAAAATTTGCGATATAAATGAATTTGGAAAATGCGAGAATCACCAACGATTCACAATTGGTTATTCGCCAGATAAAAGGAGAATACACAACAAATGAACCATCCTTGAGAAAATACAAAAGACTTGTTGAAGAATTATCTGCGAGAATTCCAAAAATAAAATGGAGACATATATCAAGGAAAGATAATAGACTTGCAGATGTTTTTGCTTTCATATCTAGTATGATGACAAATCCATTGGAAAGGTGCATAAAAATTCAAACACTTTCATTTCCGTCGGTAAACAAGGAAGAAGAAGAGACAGATGTAATGATGGTAGAAGCTAGCGAAGGAGAGCCAGCGAGCAATATCACAGATTGGCGAGAAGATCTTCATGCATACTTTGCAAGAGGATAAATCCCAAGAAATCGATTGGAAGCGCATAAATTAAAGAGTAGGGCAACCAATTATGAATTAAGAGATGGAGTATTATATCGCAGATCTTTTAATGGACCATCGCTAAGATGTTTGACGAGGGAAGAAGGATAAAAGATATTGAAGATGTTGTACAATGGTGACGCTGGTAATCACAGCGGAGGAAGATCTTTGGAATATAGAACAAAAATTCAAGGCTACTAATGGCCATATATGCATGAAGATGCAAAACAGCTCTCAAGGCGTTGTGAAGATTTCCAACGATATGGAAAGAAGATACATGCACCAGGAGCACCATTATTATCCTCAACAAGTGTGTGGCCTTTTGGGAAATGGGGATTAGATATTATGGGACCATTTGTACATGGTTCTGGACAAAGAAGATATTTGATCGTCGCAACAGATTATTTCACAAAATGGGGAGAAGTAAAGGCAGTACAACATATTCGCGATAAAGATATTTTTACATTCATATTTGAGAATATAATTTGTAGACTCGGGATTCCAGCACAGTTGGTATCTGATAATGGAAAGCAATTTGAAGGGCAGAATATAGAATTGCTACTCAATGCATTTAAGATAAAGTGCGGAAAATCTACTCCTCTATATCCACAAGCAAATGGTCAAGCTGAAGCAACGAATAAGACAATTGCAGACATCTTAAAAAAGAAGCTAGAAGGATACCACAGAGCATGGTGTGAACAGGTGCATAATGAAATATGGGCCTATAATACAACTAGACGAGAAGCTACTGGAATGTCACCTTTTTGTTTGACATATGGAGTTGAAGCTGTGTTACCAACAGAAGTAGCTATTCCTACAACAAAAAGGGAGGCTTGGGAAAGAAATCTAAGTGCTGGAATGATTTTAAATAAATTGGATGAATTAGAAGAAAAAAGATAAAAAAAACATTGCAACATATGAAAAATTACCATCGAAGATTAGCTCGTGAGTACAACAAACGTGTTAAGAAACGTGAATTTCAACTTGGCGATTTAGTGCTGCGAGAAACACCAAGTTATCAGCGAGAGAATGGTGGAAAGTTGGCGAAAAATGGGATGGACCATACATCATTAAATAGATAGTTGGAACTGGGGCATACAAACTAATGGATCCTGAAGGAAGAGATGTTGGTCAAAGACTCGATAGACCATGGAATAGATTATTTCTGAAAAGGTATTATCAATGACATCTTCTAAAAGATAAGAGATACTAGTATGTTATATGATGAAACAGGTAATAAATTCTTCTATCTCTATTTTACAACTGAAAAATTCTTCTGATAACAAATCACAACAAAAACAGCGAGCATCATCGCAAGAAAAGCGAATACAAATTTCGCAGAGATTAATAGAATGGGACGAACCTTTATGGCGTGCACCCTAGTTCGCGAATAAAATTTCTCAAGAGGAAAATGTAAGACCTAATAGCACGTCATAGGAGGGGGTATCTCTTGACATGATTCAGGGGTAAGGTTATACCGCTCTTTGGATCTGAGTCATGCAGATGTTGGGGTTAAAGAAAACCTATCCGGGAGAGAGATCTTGGATTTCCAACTATATAAGGTTATACCCTGGTTGGAAGACTGAGAATCTCTTCCAAGAAGTTAAAAGTATGACCAAGGCGCCTAGGTACACGGTTGAGCCAAGAGTGCCCGGGGCATACGAAACTCCCTTGCCATTCTTGGTAAGTCTTGGCTATGATGCACTTGGCCTGAAAAAAACCCCACTTAGGGTGCAGTCTTGTAACTATAAGCCATATAGGCATAAAGGATAAGAGTCTGCGAAAACAGCTGGTTGTTGGTAAATATGGATGGGAGGAGCTAGTCTTGTATGGCCGATGTGCCCTCCTTGAAGGGGCAACCAGGGGGAAGATAAGGGAGGAACCCTCCATTAGGGAGCTGATAAGTGTCTTAAGACAGCAATGTCATGGGGCTTTATGATCGCAAGAACATTTAGGCCTGTCATATTATCGCGTGACGTAAATGATACAGAGGCAACAAGCCATGAGATAAATGTTAAGATGAGATCAATGGGTTTTTACATGAAAGTGTAAAGACGTCCTGCGATTTCATCGCAAGACAGCAATATCATCAGGTTAAATTCTTGCAAGAGAGTTTATGCTTATCATATTTCCGCAGATATTTTGAAAGAACATGAATAAGACAAGATGAAAGGGTCTTTACTTGCAAATGTTAAGAAATCCTGCGATTTCGTCGCAGAAAGAAAAAGTTTGGCAAAATAAGACCTTTAATTAGGAAGGAAAACTAATACCAAAAGAATAATCTTACCAATTAACTATTCTATTTTAAGATTGCAGGAAATATTCATTCATCGCAGAGCAACATATAAGAAGATCGCAGCAGTATTCATTGCATATCAGATACAAAACATAATTCACCATTTAAAGAAAGATAATAAAGGGCAAATAGGGGAATGAAGAAGTAACATTTCATTATCTTCCTTGAAAATATTCAAAGTAAAGTAAGTTGAAAGTTAAATTCTAAAAAGGTTTCAAAAGTTACATCGCTCGCAAGAAAGAATAAGGAAAAGAAAGCAAAAATAAAGTTCAAGCCTCGCCAAATTCATTATTCTTGCTCGTCAGATTTATTATTCTTGCCAGAGTTATCAACTTCATCAGCATCCTTTTCACCAAGAGTCTCTTCTTCTTTTGATTCTTCATCAGCGATTACTTCGCCACTTGCAGTTACTTCTTTGGGAGGACTTCTTTCTTCTTCTTCACCATCTTCTTGGGTGATATTTTCTTCATCATTAGTGAACTCTAAATCTTCATCCATGGGAACAAGAATTTCATCATCATCAACCTTTAGAGGAGGAACAGATACAAGAGGGAGAGAATGGGAGAGAAAAATCTCGTTCACAAGAACTTCAGCACTGAGGTGGACTTTGCTAAGGAAACCTCTATCACGATTTCTAATCTCTATATTTTTAAAGTACTCAAGATAATCAAGTCTTCTTTCTGCTTTGTCGTGGGCTTCAAGATAATTGGAAAGAAGATACTTGTTCTCTTTGCGAACTTTATCCAATTTGTTGGTAAGATCAGCAATGGTGGAATGAAGATTTGTTTCAGATTCTGCGAGTGACAAAAGTGATAAAAGATCATTTAGTCAAAGATTTTGCAAGAAATATAACACAAAATTTAATAGAAAGGTCAATAAGAGAGGAAGTCAATTGACTACCTTCCTTCTGCGAGGCTAAGTTTTGAATTAATGAAAAGAAACAGTTTTCCTATTGATTCATAGCGTCATCGAATTTATCGCCAACCAGACCCTTCAGACGAGATTTCATGTTTTCTTCTTTAGTGCGTAGATACAAGTTTTCCTTTGCTAGTAAAGAATGAGATTCCTTCAGTTGAGAGCACTGGTCTTGAAGCTCGTTGGCCTTCAAACTAAGAGTTAACCTACCTTTGATAAGTTTATCCTTCTCAGCAGTGGATGATTCAGTTACTTCCTTAAGCTCATTTTTAAGGGAACGAAGAGATTGCTCCTGATTATCGCATATCCTTTGTAGATTACTCAATTGTTGTGAAGAAATCGCCATCAAGCTTGAAAATCTATGTTTCTCTTGGGATAAAGTTCTATTTTCATCTGATAAAGATTCTACCGCCAGAATCGCTTTCGAAACGAGCTTCATCGGCAATAGATTCAAACTTAAGTCTCTCCATGAAACGAGTCCGATTTGAAACTAATATATGAATCAAGAATTTAAGAAAAAGACTTAAGTACAGAAGATATAAAAGTAAAACAGAAAAACAAAGGAGCAGAGGCAAGAAAAATGTACCTTTCAGCTCGTCATTTTTTCTGCGAAGATTCTCGCAGTCTAGAGAAGAATTGCGTAGCATATGATTCAAAGTATCGCATTCGGCAGTTTTGTCTTGAAAGCTTCTCCTCAGAGCTTCAACCTCATTTTCCATAGACGCTCGTGAAACATTACAATCAGAGCCAAAATATTTGAGTAGAGTCTCGCAAGCTTCATATTGGAGAGGATCAGTAGAAGACTTTTTAGCATTATCTAAAATATTGGACAAGATTTTAAAAGCAATATCAACACCTGCAAAAGTTTCATTTAATGAAGGAAGGGGTGTAGAAGATGAAGTAGTAACGAGAGGAAGTTGACGATTTGAATCATTTGCGATGGTTGAGTTGTCAGGAGGAGGGGTATTTGGAAAAACAATAGTTGAAGGCAATAGAGGACTATAAGGAGTCTCAGTCACAACAATTTTAGAAGCTTGATTCGTCAAAGGGTCATAAGAGGTAGAAGTATGAGCAGTGATATCCTCGCAGACAAAAGAAGAAAGATTTGTTTGCAACAATGTGGGAGTATCCCTCGCGGATGTTAGCGGGGGAATAACGAGATTATCTCCAAGAGTCTTAAAGTGGCGAGATCTCTTGGGAGGTTTAACAGAGTTCTCGTCATTCTGCGAATAATAATTCAGATAAGAAACAGAGGCAACAATATTGTTATTAAAAAATAGAGGGTGTTTCTTACTACCTTATCATTCACAAAACTCATCTTCTTCTTCTCAGCTGGCCTTTTGCGAATATTAGGGTTTTGAGTTGTGGATTGTGTGTTATAAATAGTTCCGCTGAAAAGAAGATATAACATGGAAGTTATGAAGAATCAAATAAGAAATGTTGGAGAATATAAATAAAAGTTGGTTTAAATAAATATCATAAGTCAAGAAATATACCTTGGTGACTCCATTAAAACAGTAGCAGGAGAATATGAAGAAGAAAAGTTGCAGACGGAAGACGAAGTAAATAGATGAAGAAGATAAAGAAACGGAAGAGGAAAATTAGTTCTGAAATTTAACTCTACCTTTTATAGGCAAAAAGGAGTTGACCTATTAAGCAAAGACGTGTCAGTAAAAACAGGGCTAAACAACACGTGTAGGCGGTAAGGCTAGATTAACGGAACCTTGTCGAGAAGAAAATATAAGAGGGAAAGAAGTTGCGAGTGTTAGTTCTCATGATCTTCTCTTCTTCGCCGAAAATACATGAGAAGAGGCAAGATGTAGGACCAGAATATCGCTACAACACTATTTCTGCGATATTAACAACACTTTTGCGAGCGTCACAGAAGATTCTTTAACAACATTTCGCGAGCGTCATAGAAGAATCCAAAAGAAGCTGACGATAGAAGAAATACAAAGAGAGTATGTTTATCCCGCGATGGTTATCAATTTTGCGAGAGAGAATATTATAACAATCGCGATAAGATCGCAAAGTATATCCGAAAAAGGAGGAAAACTTAGCTGTCATCCACTATGTAAAACCCTATACAAAGGGTTCGTTAGGTTCAGAAGATGATGAAGTATTTTGGAGAGTTGATAAGGTTTTGAGGAGAGAGAAACTCTAGAAAGAAATTTGTACTTCTGAGTTCTTATGTCTTTTGTAAATAATTCAAAAGTTAGAATAATAAAAAAGTGTCGTAATTCATTCTCAAACTCAATTCAATTTCTGTAGATTCTTATCAGGGGTGTAGTGTAGGAATTCCTGCAACTACAATATTAAAACGGATGAATTACCGCCCTACTACGTAATATTGTCTACGGATGAATTACCGCCTTACTTAACTTATCTTAGAGCCGTGGGGAAATCTCACAATGCATATCACACACAAAACATATCGTAACAAACATCATACATACATATACAACATATACATCATACTCAAGGATACAAGAATAGTAAATCAAAGTACACACTACCATGCTCTCCGAATAGTAAAGACTCAGCATGCTTGTAAAATATAAGAAAGCTTAATGATTACAAGAAGGCTACAAAGTTCCCACCTAATTTGATGACAAGCCACGCCCACCTTGTATTCCTCAATCTACTGGTTCATACTTTGAATCGATTGTTGTTATATTTGACTAACTGTTAATCACACAAACACTCTAAGAATCTAGCCAATAAACTTAGAATGTTCATAACATAGTTTCAAACAAATCTCCAGTTATAGGCTAAGTGAAATAACTAACGGTTCTAGTTTTAAATAATGGTTCTATAACCCGATATTTAGTAGTCTAGGCATAAATCGATATCTACTTATCCAAATAGGGTCGAATTGGGTATCAACGGAAAGCTCTTGAAAACTCTATAATTTTGCAGAAGAAACTAAAAGCTAATTCGGACCATAAGTGGTCCAAAAACTCAAATTAAAATTTATGGCCCTAACTCACGGGTTAACCAGGCCCGCCAAAGATTTGAAATAAGTGAGCTAGTCTGACTCATATGACTCGCTGAGTCACACAGTCAACTCGGTTTGACTCACTGATTCACCGAGTTGATTCAATCATTTTCACAAACACTTTATAATAATTTTTAAACATTTTCATAACTTGTACACAGCACAAGCACGTAACTTTGGGGTTCTCTATATTACTCAATATTGATCCAAACGAAGCTATTTATGGTTCACTAGAAAGATTACAGTCTCATCTACAACTTTGTAGTATAAATGGAAGCAAATTCCGATCCGAACATACCTAGAAACGTTGATTTAGTCACTCACTTACTGATGTTTCCAGATTTTCAGTTACAACAAATGAACTTTGAAAAAATCGTAACTAATTCCCCATAAATCCAAATTGAGAAATTCAAAATGCTATAGAAATATGAGAAAATAATAAACAAGATTAATTGGGCCGACCGACCGGAGGGCCCGAAGGGCTCATAGGCAGGGAGACCCTTTTATGGCCATTTTTTTGTCAAATGAAGAGTAACGAAAATTTCCAATTTCATAAAAAAGATTGAAATTCCGTGTCTTTTTTTTGGTTACTTGACGAATTTGTCCCTCCTCCTCTTTACGGAACGCTTCTCTTTCTTTTCTCTTTGCTTCATTTTAGTTCGTCAACATTATAGATAGCTCCTCCAACACCTCTAATGACAACAACACCTCCACAATCAACAACAGCTCCGCCGCCACCTTTAACGACAACACCTCCACCAGCGGAAACAACACCACCTCCGTCATCACATTTCTTCACCCACGACCACCACCTCCGTCATCACATTTCTTCACCCACGGCCACTGTAGGATCAGAATATCGCCACAACACTACTCCTGCGATATTTACAGCGACAGCTTTGCGAGTTAATCAACAACACATTGCGAGCGTTGCATATGACAAAAAGAATGACACAATGGGTGACGATAGTCAAAACACAGGAAAAGCATGATGATACTACAAGTTTTACAAATATCTGCGAGGATTGGTATTATAACTACTGTGATAATATCGCAAGGCAAATCCGAAATTAAAGGACAGCTTAGCTGTCATCCACTATGTAACTACCCTATATAAAGAAACCTAGTAGATTCAGAGAGGGGATGATGTATTTTTTGAGTGTTGAGAAAGTCTTGAAGAGAGAGAAAATTTAAGAGAGCGGTTGTATTCTTGATTTCTTCCATTCCTTGTAAACATTTCTGAGAATCAAATAAGAATGTATTGTTTTTAATCTTCAAATATGTGCTAATTATTGTCAATTCATATCAAGGGTGTAGTGTAGGTTTTCGTGCAACTACATTTTGGCGGCCGAAACAGGGATGAATTAATGATTGTTTGAAGAAAAAGGTGAAAATTGACAGTGTGGTTAGAAGGAATTTGGAACAATTAGTGAAGGATTTTATGCAAGTTTCAACAGTTCATTAAAATCAATGGCTAGGAGAAGAAGAAATACTTCAGAACCACTAACAATTGTAAGGAGGAGTAAAAGACTTGCAGGTGGAGAAACAGGTGAAATGGGAGAATCTTCAAGGGTAAGAAGATGAAGAAATAGAACAAGTAATGATGGTGGAAATCAGATTCAACAGCCAAACCAGCAAACACCAATACAATATAGAGTTGTGGATTATGATAGAGTAAGCGTGCATACTTAGTGATCAGATTCAATAGAGGAACCATAAGATCGATAATTAAGAGATGAAAGACGAGAGGGAAGAAACCAAGAAGTAAATAGAGGATTAATACATGGAAATGATAAAAATGAAACAGTAGAGGTTTTAAGACAAAGAATACAATAGGAAAGGAGATTGGAGGCGGAAGAACGTACAAACCTGGCAAGGCAAAACCATGAATTGAGAATGGAAAACATAACGTTACAAAATATAAGATCAAGAAGCACAACGAGATCAAGTTCGAGAACAATTAGAAGTGAGATAAGAAGAATATCACCTATAACACATATTGAAGAAGAAAATCATGATCCAAATGGAGAACGTCGCGAAATGAGAGAAATAAGGGAAGATCATTACATACCACAAGATAAAATTCAACCAAACAACAGAAGGAAATAAAATGAGCAGCGTCAGGCACGGAATAACCAAGATGGTGAAGAAGATCAAGAGGAAGGAAGGAGGATATTGCACGGAAGAGAAACTCTAAGAAATCAGCAGATAATTGAAAGAGAAATCGAGAGACATTATGCTGAACAAGCACGCTTAGCTTGCGAGAGGGAAAAATTGAGAGCAGAAGTAGAAGAGAAAGAATTTCAAGAGGCAAGTCACCAGAATAATCATGAAAATCGATAAAGAAGACGTAAACAGAACCGCAATAATGATAATATTAATGAAGAATACGATAAGGTGCAAAGGATTGCAGAAGAAAATCGCAGAAGAGAAAATGAGAGATATAACGGTGTGCGTATTCGCGAAAGAAATGTAAGAGAAGATAGCAGATAAAGACAAGTAGAAAATAATGGAGATAGAAATCAAAATCTCGCAACACAAGATAGGCAAGAGCGCAGGAGAAGAGAATCTGCACTGAAAAGACCAATGGAGAAAAATTCAGTTGGGAATGAACAAATTTTAAGAGAATTAGCAGAAATGAAGGGAATATTAAATGATAGAAGAGAAGGAGGCAGAAGATAGCTTTATGAGGTGATTGAAGAAGCAGCAAAAACTCCATTCACTCAAGAAGTACAACTAGAAGGAATACCCCCAAAATGCAACTTTCCAGTATTAACTAGTATTTTTGATGGATCTACATGTGCCATTCAACACATCAAATCCTATGTTAGGTGTATGCTACAATGGGAGAACCATGATGTTGTGTTATGCAAATACTTTGCATCAAGCTTAACTGGCGAGGCGCTAAAATGGTTGGAGGGTTTACCCAAGAATACTATAAATTCTTTCACTCATCTACAAACCACATTTTTTGGGGCATACATAAGTAACAATTCTGCGCATCCAGGAATTGAAGATGTGTTCGGGTTAAAATATAGGGTTGGCGAGAGTCTGAAGCACTTAACATTAAGGTGGAAAACAATGTGCGGCGAAATGGCTGGTAGAGTAGATGAGAGATATCTCATTTTATCTTTCATTAACGCTATGTTCCAACCAATCTACTATATGTTCAAGTTTTCAGAGTCAAAAATACCATCACAATGACTGAGTTGCAAGAACTACAAGAAGAATACACTGCTTTAGAGGAGAAACAGAATGATATGGAATCATATCCAGTCGCAAACACCAGCTCAATAGCGGCAAATGGAAGTTTACTTCCTAAAATAATTAATAATATGGCAAGAACCTCGCAATCACAACAAGAGAAAGTGGTGATTGAAAACCAGCAGAAGTTAGTAGCCATGGGAGGTCGAGATCAAGAGGAGAATGAAAGAGAAAGGAATTATTACAATCGCGGTGGAAAAAATAAAATTCAAAGACTTGATCAGCCGCAAGAGACTTATGGTGGTCAGAGCCAAAATAATTTCAGAGGGCAAGGGAGTCAGAGAATAATATGGGAAGAAATTAAGATGCCACCTTTGAATGCTAGCATAGAAAAAATTTGGGAGGCTATCATTTTGATGGAAAATATACCATCACCCTGGAATATGGGAAAAGAGCCACATCAAGACAATCGAAATCAAGAATTTTGTCCTTACCATCATTTTCATGGTCACTCAATAAACGATTGCAGGAATGTAAAAAGAATAATTTTGAGGATGATTGATCATGGAAAGCTAAATCATTTTCTAATAGGACATCCGCAATCTCAGCAGTTACTACCAGCACCAGATATTCACAGAGTGAATACTGTAAAAGGAGCAGAAACATTTATGATAGAGGTTGGAGCCAAGGAGAAGAATTTGTTCTGTAATTCCATCATACATTCATACAAGACTATTGAGGATTTCCACGATAACGTTCTAAGCAGAGTCTTCGCGAGAGACACAGATGGAAGAGAGATAATGAATATTGCGAGAGTCTCGCCATTATTGGAGTGGCAAAAGAAAACTATTTCTTTCACTGCACAAGAAGTACTAGAGCCTGACAAGATGCATGAAAACCCACTGGTGGTAAGATTGGAAATAAATCCAAAACAAGTAGAAGAAGAAGATGAAGAAAATGATTATGGTAAAACTGAGGATTCCTGGGCCATTAACAGAGTTCTAATAGATACTGGAAGTTCAGTTGATATCTTATTTTATCATATTTACAGAACCATGGGTGGAAAATACGAGGATCTGATACCATCAACCTGTAAGATCTATGTTTTTAACTGTACTGCCAACAAGCTCAAAGGGGAAATTACAATGCGAATTCCATTAATGGGGTTATATTCTAAGATTCTATTCTGCGTTGTGGATATTGAATCACCTTATAATGCCCTGATTGGACGACCTTGGCTACATGGGATATTAGGTGTGGCGTCAACTTTCTACCAATGTATTAAATTTCCTCATCCTAATGGTGTTGGAGTAATAAAGGGATACTGGGTTGATGGGAAGAAATGCTATGAAAATTGATATGGAATCTTGCGAGGAAAGGGGAGCAAAGAGTAGAAACTGGAAACGAAACATCGAGCAAAAACAAAGAGGTGATAAGTTGATGGTTGATACAATAGAGCGGCGAGAGGAAGGAACATTGCAAAATCAACATGAGCTGAAAACAACAGATGGCGAGCGTCTCGAAGATGGAGAGAAAATAACAAAACGTAACAAAAAAAGCAGAATCAGAAAGTAGTAAGTAAAAAGGTAAGATGATGAAATTTAAGAAAATGTCTCAAAATAATATTTTGTTTGAATGAAAAAGATGAAGTTGAAAAATTGTACAAGAACTGAAATGCAAATAAAGAGAAGATCAAAGAAAAGAAATTTCATCAGAGTTGCAATACTCGCAAGAGAAATAAAAGAACGGGACAAACCTTTATGGCGTACACCCTAGTTCGCGAATAAAATTTCGTAAGAGGAAAATGTAAGACCTAAAGTGCGTCAAATAAGGGGGTATCTCTTTGCATGACTCAAGGATAAGGTTATACCGCTGCTGGAACCTGAGTCATGGAGATGTTGGGGTTAAAGAAAACCTATCCAGGGGAGGTACCTTGGATTTCCAACTATATATGGTTATACCCTGGTTGGACGACCGAGGATCTCTTCTAAGGAGTGCAGAGTATGACTAAGGCGCCGAGGTACACAGTTGAGCCAAGGGTGCCCGCGGCATACGAAACTACCCTGGACATTCTTGGCAAGTCTTGGATATGATGCACTCGGCCCAAATAAAACCCCACTTAGGGTGCAATATCGTAACTATAAGCCATATAGGCGTAAAGGACAAGAGGCTGCGAAAACAGCTGGTTGTTGTTAAGACCGGATGGGGGGAGATAGTCTTGTATGGCCGATGTGCCCTCCTTGAATGGGCAACCAGGGGGAAGATAAGGGCGGAACCCTCCATTAGGGATCTGATAAGTGTCTAAATACGGCAATGTCATGGGTTTTTATGATCGCAAGAACATTTAGGCATGTCATATTGTCGCGTGAAAAATATTATACAGAGGCAACAAGCCATGAGAAAAAGTTAAGATGAGATCAATGGGTTTTTACATGAAAATGTAAAGACGTCCTGCGATTTCATCGCAAGACGGCAATGTCATGAGGCTTTGTTCTCGCAAGGGAACTTAGGCTTGTCATATTGTCGCAGAGAAAGTGAGAAAACGCAGATAAGGCAAGATCAATAGGTTTTTACATGCAAGTGTAAGGGAGTCCTGCGATTTTGTCGCCAATACAAAATGTGGCAAGATAAGACCTTTAAATAGGAAGGCATAATAAGACCACAAGTAATCAAGATTGAATGACTGCGATATTGACGCAGAGATCATGAGATTTGCGATATTTACGCAGAGATCATAAAAATATGCAACTATTACTTGCGATTTTATCGCAAAGAATGAGGCAAAAATAATTAAATAGATTTTATTCACAACTAATGTCTAAACTCTACTCAATTTATTTCATATTGCAGATGAATAACAGAGGCAAGTATGGGAATGAAAAGAATGATAGAATTTTTATTCATCATTATATGATAAATTTGCATAGACATTATCATATGATACATTTACACAGATAGTTAAAGATTAATAATTATGTTGAT
Source organism: Papaver bracteatum (assembly GCA_023529315.1). Taxonomy (NCBI): domain Eukaryota; kingdom Viridiplantae; phylum Streptophyta; class Magnoliopsida; order Ranunculales; family Papaveraceae; genus Papaver; species Papaver bracteatum. The sequence goes on from JAJJWX010002629.1 coordinate 2,521,788, forward strand.
TAACTATATTGCAGAAAAGAATTATTTTCTGATTTATACAGATAGAAGCAAAATAAATTTATACACTAAAGAATGTTACCAGCTGGAGAAACTCGCAATAGTATACTACAAGGAGAAAGAGATAAATGAAAAAAATTTATAGAGGGATTAAAAGGGAAAGACAAGACTAATTAAACCCATCATCATCTTAGCCAGATTCTTCCGCCTCACTGCCAGAGATAACAAGGTTTGGATCGTTGGAACTTCCTCAGTGAGGCAAGGATACAAAGAATGAGAAATGTTATGATCGTCACAAATCCTCTTGACGGAGTCATTGCGAACACCAACAAGGATATTACTAAAATTTGAAGTAGTGATTTTTAATTGGTCCTTAAATCTTGAATATTTTTCATTGCGAGCAGCAAGAGTCTTTGCGAGTTGATTCTTATCATCCTCAAGTTCTACAATTCTTTCAGTATATCTCTTCTCAGCTCCTGCGAGTATAAAACAACAAATTGAAAATTTTGCAAAGATAAGAAGATTAATAACAAGAAATTAAAAAGAACAATTAGTAACCTTCTCTTTCAGAAATCATATCTTTAATTAAGGCCGCTTGTTCAACATGAAGACTAACATCTACACCTAAGTTAGCTCTGGCGTTGTCAAGAATCTTCGCAGCCCAAGAAAATTCATCATCATCATTAATAAGAAGACGGGAACGAATTTGTCTTTCTCTTTCAACAAGAATCTCTTTATCGCAGATAAGTCTATCTCTTTCAATTTGAACTTTAAGAAGGGTTTTATGAAAATCCGTTAAAGTTTGAGCTCCTTGTCTAGATATACGATCTTTATCGTCTGAGAGATCACTGTTCTTGGCCGTTAGCATTCTAATTTCTTCCTTAGAATTGTGGTAAAAGCGTTTGAATTTGTTAGCCATGTCTAAACAATATCTATGGTCAGTTTCTAAGAGGCGTAGCTTAGACCTTAGTTCATCTATGGAAAAAGAATTAATTCTATCATTGGAGGTATTATTCAAAGAGTTATTGAGAAGCTCTAAAAGAGTATCATCGACTATTGGATTTGGAAAAGAACGAAGGAATACAGCTTCGTCAGAAAGGCCGTAAACATCTGCGAAGAAGAAAAATAATAAAAAATGCAAAGGAATACAAGATTAAAGAAAAAGAGAGAGATTTATTACCATAAAGTTGATTGTTCGCATCTTGGAGGCTTGCGACCTTATTTTACGAGAAATAAAGTTCAGTTTCCAACCGCTTGATCTTTTATTGAAGGTCAGCAGACCCAGATTCCAATTTCCCACGAAGACTAGCAGACTCAGATTCCAATTCCACATTCTTCTTGCGAAGAACAGTATTCTTATTGCGAAAAGATGCGCACCTCTTCTCCAAGTCTGAGGCAACAACAAAGGAAGCTCTTCCAGTCTGCGAGGGAACAATGTAAATTAAAACTTGGCGAGGAAATGAATGCATAAATATGGTGAAGAAATGAAAACATACCAAAATACCAAGAGAATTTAAGAGACTGAGAGTTATTGATCTTGAGATTCCTTGGAGAGAGTCATTATCAACCAATATGGGAGCATCGCAGATCTTGGAAAGAGCCTAAGATACCCCATTAAGAGCTTCATTTCCATAATCATTGGTGATACCATGTGTCATATCACCAAAAATGTTAGATAGTTGGGCCATGGAAGATTCATATTGGAAGGATTCCACCGCGGAAGGGATATCAACATCATCATCATTGTTGTCATTGTAGGAATCATCCTTTGAAGTTTTTTCATTATATTGAGGGGTTAAAGAAGAAGAGAATTGGGTTTTTCTTTTCTTTAATGGAGGAGCACCAGATTTCTCTCTACGAGGAACAATAGGTTTCTCTTTGGGAGGAATAGTAGATTTCTCCTTGCGAGAAGCATCTTTGTCTTTCCCCTTAGTTTTCACAATCTTTACAGGTTTTATTTCTTCAATAACCTGCGAACACAGATAAATATAAGAAATAGAGGCAACAATATATTGATGAGAATCACAATGGAATATTTCTTACTTCATCTGTGAGAGATTTAAGGGCTAAAAGGGTGCTGGGTTTCCCAGATTTCTGGTACTTAAGTTTCATCCTGTTAATCTGGAAAAATTGGAGTAGTCAGCGAGAGAATAAAAACATGAGGAAGATAATAATGATAAGTATGCAAAAAAAAATTGAGGGAGCATACCTCTTTATTCCTTTCAGGCCAGTTGAAAACCCATGGTTGATAGATTCGCAGGCAATGCATGAGGACCGGAGATGTAGGGACCCTCTAGGCATAATTGAAAAATGAACCATTTGTTATCACTGGAGTGGCGAGGGCCTTGATTATTACCCGTATGCCAATCGATATCTAACATAAGAACTTTATCTTCAACAATGTCATCCTTCTTTTGTAAGCGGACACCACAACAAGTGTTGTCCTTCTTCATAAGGATTATATCGTAATTTACAAAGAAGTTCTCCACAGTATACTTCGCAGGAACAATAGGAATATCTTTGAACTTAGGGTTCTTTGCTTCAAGAGGGTAGAGATACTCTTTACCAGCATCGCGAGTAAAAAACTCAAGCAACAGACGAATGCAATCTCCACTCAATTGATATATGGCCCGCGAGAACTTCGTGTGGGAAATAATTTGGTAAAATAAAGGAAGTTCAGGGTTGCAAAGAGGAATAGGAAGTCCAGCTTCAAGTTGACCTAATGAGACTATGACTTTCTCGTCATTACATGGGTGATCAGAGAATAATTTAATGGAGAGTTCAGCCTTAGAGCTTTGATCAGGAATAGTGGATAAGGTAAAACCTTTATCTTTAAGTTTCTTTTGCATCTTCTCAAAGGCAAGAACATTTTTATGACCAGGAGGAGGCATCTTAGTATGGGAATGAAAATGAGATCGAAAGAAAAAGAAACAAACTATAACAGTAGCAGATGCAGAATTTACGGAAGAACGGTAAATTTGCAGATAGAAGGAAGAAGAAAGTAAAAGGAATAAAAGTGAAGAGTGAAGAAGGTATATATATAAAGTAAAAGTTCTCGAGAAGACAAGTGAAGTTAATGCAAAGAAAATACGTGAACGGTTAGATCGCAGCGGTTGAAAAGGACGTGTCAAAAATTGAATGGAAGAAAAAATACGTGAAAACAGCTGGCGAAGAATGCATAAATGTGTCAGAGCAAAAGAATGAAAAAAGATAAACAGCTGCGGCATTACAGAAGATTCAATTCTCATGATCTTTCTTTCTTCGCAGAAAGACATGAGAAGAGGCAAGATGTAGGATCAAAATATCGCCACAACACTACTCCTGCGATATTTACAGCGACAGCTTTGCGAGTTAATCAACAACACATTGCGAGCGTTGCAGATAACATAAAGAATGACACAATGGGTGACGATAGCCAAAACACGGGAAAAGCATGATGATACTGCGAGTTTTACAAATATCTGCGAGGATTGGTATTATAACTACTGCGATAATATCGCAAGGAAAATCCGAAATTAAAGGACAACTTAGTTGTCATCCACTATGTAACTACCCTATATAAAGAAACCGAGTAGATTCAGAGAGGGGATGATGTATTTTTTGAGTGTTGAGAAAGTCTTGAAGAGAGAGAAAATTCAATAGAGCGGTTATATTCTTGATTTCTTCCATTCCTTGTAAACATTTCTGAGAATCAAATAAGAAAGTATTGTTTTTAATCTTCAAATATGTGTTAATTATTGTCAATTCTTATCAAGGGTGTAGTGTAGGTTTTCCTGCAACTACAACCACCACCTCCGACAAGACCAACAACACGTCCACAATCACCCACAGATCCGCCACCATCTTTACTAATAGCTCCTCCACCACCAGCGCCTCCACCTCCACCAGTGCCAGCAGCTCCGCCATTAATTCCAGATTCAAATCCATGAAATCCATTATACCAAATCCACACAATTAAATCAAAATTCAAATCCATGAAATACATTATACCAAATCTACACAGTTTATAATTTCATGAATTCCATATTCAAATCCACATAATTAAACAAATTAATCAAAAAATTCTTTCATATATAACCATACAAATAGTTCTCCAGTTTAAACTTACTAAAAACAAGCATATCAAAAGAATCTGATTCTAAACAGATTTTAGTTGCAGAGAAACGGGTGAAGAAGACGACAATATCTGGGTATACGGGTCGGATCCGGATCGGCCGATTAATCAACACCGTAAGCGTATTTTATTCTTCACCATACTCTGAACTCTTCTAATTAGAATCCGCAGAATACCATAATTCTCAGTAGTTCTTCTTCTTCATCCCCAAACCAACATCATCAGGGTCTTCTCATTCTCAAACTCCTCAAATTCGTCGTCGCAATTTCATCCTCAATGTGTACATCAGAAACAACATTTCTTCAATGTTTTCTCAAATTAAAAACAACCCAAGCTCTTAAATCTGAAGTATAACCACTGAGACTTCATTTACTCCCCTGAAATCTTCTCGATTCATCAATTTCATCTTACAATATATAAGGTTACTATGCAAAAAAAGTAAAAAATAAATATTTTTCCTTGATTAACAAAAGATAAGGAATGGATCTTTATCACACAAATTTGGTTATGGGATTGTTTATTTATCATCTGATTGATACTGATTTTCCAGATCTAGAAGGAAGAAAATAGAGAAATAAAAGAAGAGGAGGTTGAAGGAAGAAGAAGACTTAGGGTTAGGTTAGGTTTGATTTGATTTGATTTGTTTTGCTCTCTTTGAATCTTTTTATGTCTCTTGGAGATAAGATGTGATAGGTGTAGGGATTGGAATGTCTCCGCCACATGGTTAGCGATTCACTGATGGACGCGTGGAACTTTGACCATACGGTCTTATTTTGAAATATACGACAGCCCTTCTATATCCAAACTTAGTTGTTATCATTATTAGTATTATATTAATCAAGAGGAGGGATCCCCTTACACTTTTATTATCACACTATCTCACACGTTCGACATCATTCTTGTGAATAAAAACCAAACCGCAATGGATTTGAGGCTAATATTTTGAGCATATGTTCCTCTTACCAAGTTCTATATGCCTACCAAAAATGAGCACATTCCGAAATATAAAACCTCATAATCTACTGGTCTTAATTTCGACGGCCAGAAATTCGTTGATTTTTAACGGTTCATTTTCAAAGTAGTCGATGGTGGTGTTATATGTCTCGGAATACGCTCAATTTCGATATGAACATATAGCTATGTGATAGTAACATATCCCCAAAATATTAGATTCAAATCCGTTACGGTTGGTTTTTATTCACAAAAATGATGCCGAATGTGTGAAATAGTGTGATAATAAAAGTGTAAGGGCATCCTTCCTCATTAATCAATGCCAATTCATCTTTTTACCACCACATATACCTTTTCTTTTTTAGTGGAACAACCTCTTCATTTTTTATAATTCATCTTTTTACCACCACGTATACCTTTTATTTTAGTGGAACAACCTCTTCATTTTTTATTTTTTTTAGTATTATATAAAAATAAAAAATCACCACGTATACCTTAGATTAGTGGTACAACCTCTTTATTTTTTATTTTGTTTCAAAGCAATGACCTCTTCATGTTTCCCTCAGCAACAACACTTACCAAAACATTGACATATTTCAAGTCTAGATTGCCCTGGTTAAAAGCACATGCCATCACTTAGAGCATGCATAACTATTTTGTACGGATTAAATTTATGCAAGGAAGGAAGGAGAGCCAAAGACACTAAGAAAAAATATCACCCACCAATCATATTACAGTTAAAACTCGGTTAGGATCGGAGTTTGACGAGTTAAAACAGTAAACCAGACAAGTTTTACAATTTTGTTTTACAAATTTATAAATCCGATTCCGTGCCACTATGACAGAACTAAATTGTGAGTATAAAATTTAGTTTAGCGTCAATTTTTTCGGTCGGCCGTTCCACCGTGGCAGCGGTCATCTAGTTTATAACCAAAGACTAAACTATACTCCAAGGTACCTAAATCAGTCTCCATATATAGGGCAGTGAACACAACACTACATGAATCATGGTTTTCATAACTACTCATAAGAATGGTTCTACTCTATTTTAATATCCAACAACTACCCAATACATAAAACGCATGCTAGAATCATTTAGAAAAGTCACCTTAATCATTAAAGGATCTTCTACCATCATCATCATGGTTAACATCACTATCATCTTCCCTTCTTTTAATTATCAATTTCCTCAAGAATATCACTCTTCTTTTCCAATACACCAAATATGATTCTCATACTATTTTCTATTGATTTTCTATAACAAACAACTCCTCCTAGATCTGTTACACTCTCACTTGAAATATTCTTGCTCTCCTATCTATCTTTTCACTTGAAAATCTTCTCTACATATTTATCTTATATTTTCTTAATCATCTCTTCCCAAAGTAGCTCTCTGTTTTCCTTTTAAAACAACACCTCCAACTTTCCACTCAAAGAAAATATGTTTCAACCAAAAGGAATACTCGTTTTACCACTAATACGGTTAATTAATTAATTGGTAACCTAATTTAACCTTAATTAATTGTTAATCAAATCTATCTACTATTACTGATTCTAATATCTTACTAAGAGATAACCTTTTACTAATGGAAGGTCAAAGTTCGCCGGTCAACGGTCGAGTCAACTCCGGTTGTCTTTAGTCAAAATTCAACATCCAAATTTCAGATTGCTATATCTTTTTCTTCCGATGTCCGAATGACACGTTCAAATAGTCTATTTCGTATAAATTTTCGAGATCTATATAATGGTAATTATTTAATAACTGAATTATTTCCTGATTAAATTTTACAAATAAATGTTTATATTTAATTAATCGAGTTACTAACGGCTAATTCATCTCTTGACCGGTTATATGGCGTTGAGTAGCTTGCGAATCCTTGCACAATAATTATTATTTTAATTTATCGTTACACTTATTGTATTTTATTGAACAAAAAAAAATAAGTTATATATATAAAATAATAATTTAAGTTAAGTTAAGTTACTATAATAAATAAGCTACAACAAATTTTGTATTTATGTCTATCATGCATATTTCCAAGTAAAATTTGTTTTTAGATTTTTACAATTCTTTAGGGCTCTACAAATGTCTGCAAGATATTAGACAACTCTGCATAACTCCGCAAAATTTTGCTCAACTCTGTATAATTCTTGCAAAGTTATTAATTGTCATGACTGTTTTTGAATCTCTACAAATCTACAAATGTATTTATTGAATAAACCCCTGTAATACTACCTTTGTTTCTTAAAAAGATATACTTTTTAAGTTTTCATTTTAGTCCAATTTTTTTCTTTCATTTTAACCTAAAATATGCCAAATGAAAAAAGTAAAAGTATTTTTTTTTAAGAAACAAAAGGTATATAAGCGTTTAATACTATTTTCCATGTCTACACTCGAGATACTACACAGACATGGAAAGAACAAATCTAGAAGTGGAAATTGAAATTGAAATCTAACTCTAAAACCGCTAGTTAAGTCAATTCAAATTATTGAATAAACGGTCAAATCACTCCTTAGATTCAAAAAATTGCTAAAGTTGTTGAATCATGTCAGACCACTTGACTAGCATACGGAATAGTCTATATTGCAAAAACTTGGAAGGCATCGACAATCCACACAACCCCAGTTAGCAATTGGTGTACGGGAACGTTCGGAACGGCATACGTACGTGTATTATTCGTTATTAAAGAATGTAAATTATGTCCACTATTTAGTCAACAGTTCGTGATTCGGGGATGATTTGGAATGACATACGTGTGTATAAATCGTTTTAGAGATATGAATTCGTTGCACAAAATTCGGTGTACATTACTTAGTATGGGGAGACCTTTTTCATATAAATGATGTTTAAGTATTACAATTCGAAATAGAAATGACTATATTTAAACATACGCAATGTTAACACCAACGAAGAATTGGCTTGGTTGTTCGACAGGCAGTCCAAGAAATAATAGGTCGTAGGTTCGAAACCCAACATGTTAATTTTTTATGAAAACATTTGGGAAAATGGGTTAAACAGCGAGTGAACTCAGCCTAATTAAGTAAAGCGACGACTCAGCTGACCGAACTAGTAAACCGAATGATTGGATCCGAAAAGTACGCGAATAATTCGGAAAGCTCATAAAAGCCACGTATTAGCGTCGGAGTTGCAGTCATATGCAAATAAAACGTCATTCGGTTCGTACGCGAATTATACATGATTCATTTGGCGAATTGGTAACTAGGCACACAACCTAGTGTATAATATACCGTCCATAGTTAACTTTAAACACAACTTGTTAGAACTTTTCGCTAGTATTTTTCATCATTTGCCTACAACAGTCTTTGTAAATTTCCGGCCAAAAATACTGAAGCTATTTATTTAGAATTTAGTAAGTCAGTATCACTTGGTAATCAAGTCAAGTTGTTCAAAAGAAACGAACTATTTTGTGACTGGAGTCTTCTTTTTCTTTTTTCTTTTTTTTTTCTTGTAGGATTTTAGTAGGAGTTTTTTAGTCCTTAGAATTCTATAAATTGTCGTCAATATGGCTGTTTGTTTTCCAATTTTTCGGTAGAAAATTTTTGGTCTTTAAAATTTCATGAAAATGACATCAATTGATACTGATATGTATGTACTTGAACAACTGCAGCATTGATGATTCCTCAACCCAGTTAAAAATGTAGCAAGGTCCATCTCCTTTTCCTTGTAGTTATAAGTATGATGAGTGCTCGAGTTTGGATTATGCTAAGAATTTCACAGAAATTTACAGAGTAATTGAATTAGAAGTTTAATAAAACACCTCAAAAACATTAACATTTTGACCCTAAAAAGCAGTAGGTGAATTTGTCTTCTAACTAAATGTATGGGCCAAGTGGAATTAAGATAAAATCTTGACCGAAAAATCACTCAAACTGTTCCCCTGCTAATCCAGGTACCCGTTTTTAGGAATCATGGATTTTACTAGTATATCTAACATGGTAAATTTAACTTTTTCTTTGTCCTTCTGACTAACCAAGTTGGGGCTTGCAGAACATGGTTTCGGTTTGGTTTTGGAGGGAGGAAATAAGAAATTTGGATTCTTAAATTCTTATGTTGTTTAAAAATCATCTATGGTGGCGTGTAGACAGTGACGAAGGGAGGGGGTGGCTTACCCAGGCTGTAGCCCACCCCAAAATCCTTAAAAGCTGCTTTGGGCCCTTGTAATACGTTTGCAAAAAATAAATAGCCCAGGTAGCAAATTTGGATTAGCCCTTTAGTGAATTGATGAAAATGAGATAGCAACGAAATGTATGAAGAAGATCCAACAAAATTATAAATACATATATGTAGTTCTGTGCTCCATATCATTAAATCTACTAGGTTGGCGCTATTAGAGTCCTTGGGATGTTGTATTTCTCATCTGATAAGTAAATATTTGTAGTAAGGACTTGTATCTTTATTTCTTTTTTCTGATGGTGTATACTTTTTAAGCATACACCATAAATATTTGTATTCAAGCGACCACGTGAAGTGAAGACTAAATCAGAAGTTAATTCTAGAAATTAATTATATAATATTCAATAATTAACTTCTGATTTAGTCTTCACTTCACGTGGTCACTTGACTTGGTCATCACTTCACCGTACTGTTGTCTCGGTCCTTTTCTGTACCTTGACTACTTGTATTTGCTATATACTTTATAATAGAGGTTGTAATGGAATTTGAGTTTGTATAAAGTTAGTGTGTGAACTGAACTTGTGATTAATAAAATTATCACAAGTGTAATTTTGCTCACCTAGCTTCTCAAACTCAACGATGGATGTGTTTTCTTTCAAATCATTGATTAATTAAAAGGATAATAATGCACAATATAGATATGGATGTATACGTTTTCTTTCAGAGTTGATTAATCCGAATGATGATAATACACATGAAGCCTGCTTCACAAAACAGAAAAAAAAATCAATCAAATGAAGCCAAATCCATCCGAGCTTTAGTGAAGCAATAAAGATCTTTTCAGTGACGGATAGGGTGAGCACGGGCCGGTATGGACTGGTTTTAACCCCATTCGCATCCAATCCTATACATTACGTATTTCAAATTTGGCATCCGCATCCAATCCACATCCCACGGATTTGCATCCAATGGATACACGGATGGACGGATTGGATACGGATAATCCAATGAATTTTTTTTAGTTAAAATTTATAATAAAGAAAATAAAACCAACATAAATGACTCCTCATAGAACCTACATATCCTATATATGTATAGGAAGATAAAAATGCAATGTACAACACCCCAAGCAAACACCTTAAGAATTCCTAAAAGATCCATAGTATTTTTTAAAACTATATAAATGCACTTAATTTAACGGATATGGATGTCCAACGTATTTTCGAAGTTGCATCCGGGCCCGATCTATAATCTGTTGGATTTCAAAAATTCCATCCGCATCCAATCCGTTAACGAACGGTTCTGGCATCCATCCGCAAATGCGTGGTTGGTCCCGGGTAAATCCTCGGATTACGGGATAAATGCTCACCCCTAGTGACGGAGGGAGGGGGTGGCTTACCCAGGTTGTTGCCCATCCCAAAATCCCTAAAAGCAGCTTTGGGCCCTTGTAATACGTTCGCAAAAAATAAATAGCCCAGGTAGCAAATTCGGATTAGCCCTTTAGTGAATGGATGAAAATGAGATAGCAACGAAATGTACGAAGAAGATCCAACAAGATTATAAATACATATTTGTAGTTTTGTGCTCCATATCATTAAATATACTAGGTTGGCGTTATTAGAGTCCTTGGGATGTTGTATTTCTCATCTGATAAGTAAATATTTGTAGTAAGGACTTGTATCTTTATTTCTTTTTCTGATGGTGTATACTTTTTAAGCATACACCATAAATATTTGTAGTCAAGTGACCACGTGAAGTGAAGACTCAATCAGAAGTTAATTCTAGAAATTAATTACATAATATTTAAGAATTAACTTCTGATTTAGTATTCACTTCACGTGGTCACTTGACTTGGTCTTCACTTCACCGTACTGTTGTCTCGGTCCTTTTCTGTACCTTGACTACTTGTATTTGCTATATACTTTATAATAGAGGTTGTAATGGAATTTGAGTTTGTATAAAGTTAGTGTGTGAACTGAACTTGTGATTAATAAAATTATCACAAGTGTAATTTTGCTCACCTAGCTTCTCAAACTCAACGATGGATGTGTTTTCTTTCAAATCATTGATTAATTAAAAGGATAATAATACACAATATAGATATGGATGTATACGTTTTCTTTCAGAGTTGATTAATCCGAATGATGATAATACACATGAAGCCTGCTTCACAAAAAAGAAAAAAAATCAATCAAATGAAGCCAAATCCATCCGAGCTTTAGTGAAGCAATAAAGATCTTTTCAGTGACGGATAGGGTGAGCACGGGCCGGTATGGACCGGTTTTAACCCCATCCGCATCCAATCCTATACATTACGGATTTCAAATTTGGCATCCGCATCCAATCCACATCCCACGGATTTGCATCCAATGGATACACGGATGGACGGATTGGATACGGATAATCCAATGAATTTGTTTTAGTTAAAATTTATAATAAAGAAAATAAAACCAACATAAATGACTCCTCATAGAACCTACATATCCTATATATGTATAGGAAGATAAAAATGCAATGTACAACACCCCAAGAAAACACCTTAAGAATTCCTAAAAGATCCATAGTATTTTTTAAAACTATATAAATGCACTTAATTTAACGGATATGGATGTCCAACGGATTTTCGAAGTTGCATCCGGGCCCGATCTATAATCCGTTGGATTTCAAAAATTCCATCCGTATCCAATCCGTTAACGAACGGTTCGGGCATCCATCCGCAAATTCGTGGTTGGTCCCGGGTAAATCCGCGGATTACGGGCTAAATGCTCACCCCTAGTGACGGAGGGAGGGGGTGGCTTACCCAGGTTGTTGCCCATCCCAAAATCCCTAAAAGCATCTTTGGGCCCTTGTAATACGTTCGCAAAAAATAAATAGCCCAGGTAGCAAATTCGGATTAGCCCTTTAGTGAATGGATGAAAATGAGATAGCAACGAAATGTACGAAGAAGATCCAACAAGATTATAAATACATATCTGTAGTTCTGTGCTCCATATCATTAAATCTACTAGGTTGGCGTTATTAGAGTCCTTGGGATGTTGTATTTCTCATCTGATAAGTAAATATTTGTAGTAAGGACTTGTATCTGTATTTCATTTTCTGATGGTGTATACTTTTTAAGCATACACCATAAATATTTGTAGTCAAGTGACCACGTGAAGTGAAGACTCAATCAGAAGTTAATTCTAAAAATTAATTACATAATATTCAAGAATTAACTTCTAATTTAGTCTTCACTTCACGTGGTCACTTGACTTGGTCTTCGCTTCACCGTACTGTTGTCTCGGTCTTTTTCTGTACCTTGACTACTTGTATTTGCTATATACTTTATAATAGAGGTTGTAATGGAATTTGAGTTTGTATAAATTTAGTGTGTGAACTGAACATGTGAATAATAAAATTATCACAAGTGTAATTTTTCCCACCTAGCTTCTCAAACTCAACGATGGATGTGTTTTCTTTCAAATCATTGATTAATTAAAATGATAATAATGCACAATATAGATATGGATGTATAAGTTTTCTTTCAGAGTTGATTAATTCGAAGGATGATAATACACATGAAGCCTGCTTCACAAAACAGAAAAAAGAAAATCAATCAAATGAAGCCAAATCCATCAGAGCTTTAGTGAAGAAATATCGATCTTTTTAGTGACGGATAGGGGTGAGCATGGGCCGGTATGGACCGGTCACCCCATCCTCATCCAATCCTATACATTAAGGATTTCAAATTTGGTATCTGCATCCAATCCACATCCAACGGATTTGCATCCAATGGATACACGGATGGACGGATTGGATATGGATAATCCAATGAATTTGTTTTAGTTAAAATTTATAATAAAGAAAATAAAACCAACACAAATGACTCCTCATAGAACCTGCATATCCTATATATGTATAGGAAGATAAAAATTCCATGTACAACACCCCAAGCAAACACCTTAAGAATTCCTAAATGATCCATAGTATTTTTTAGAACTATATAAATGCACTTAATTTAACAGATATGGATGTCCAACGGATTTTCGAAGTTGCATCCGGGCCCGATCCGTAATCCGTTGGATTTCAAAAATTCCATCCGCATCCAACCCGTTAACGAACGGTTCGGGCATCCATCCGCAAATGGGCGGTTGGTCCCGGGTAAATCCGCGGATTACGGGCCAAATGCTCACCCCTAGTGATGGAGGGAGGGGGTGGCTTAAACAGGTTGTATCCCACCCCAAAATCCCTAAAAGCATCTTTGGGCCCTTGTAATACGTTCGCAGAAAATAAATATCCCAAGTAGCAAATTTGGATTATCCCTTTAGTGAATGGATGAAAATGAGATAGCAACGAAATGTACGAAGAAGATTTAACAAGATTATAAATACATATCTGTAGTTCTGTGCTCCATATCATTAAATCTACTAGGTTGGCGTTATTAGAGTCCTTGGATGTTGTATTTCTCATCTGATAAGTAAATATTTGTAGTAAGGACTTGTATCTTTATTTATTTTTCTGATGGTGTATACTTTTTAAGCATACACCATAAATATTTGTAGTCAAGTGACCACGTGAAGTGAAGACTAAATCAAAAGTTAATTCTAGAAATTAATTACATAATATTTAAGAATTAACTTCTGATTTAGTATTCACTTCACGTGGTCACTTGACTTGGTCTTCACTTTACCGTACTGTTGTCTCAGTCCTTTTCTGTACCTTGACTACTTGTATTTGCTATATACTTTATAATAGAGGTTGTAATGGAATTTGAGTTTGTATAAAGTTAGTGTGTGAACTGAACTTGTGATTAATAAAATTATCACAAGTGTAATTGTAGTACCAGAATATCGCCACAACGATATTCTCGTGATAAGAACGACATTTCCTCGAGAAGGTTGAATACTCCCACTACAAGAATGACATCTTTCACGAGAGCGTCGTGAGAATTCTCCAACGAAATTTGGTGAGCAACATGAGAAAGCATCAAGATAGTTGACAATTGAAGAAGCATGATAAAAGAATGTTGTTTCACGAGCATTACGAAAGATGGCGAAAATAAACAATGTAACTTCCACGATGAGATCGCAGAATAGATCCGAAAGAAGGGGAAAGCTTAGCTGTCTTCCATTATGTAATTTCCTATATAAGGAGATCAGGTAAGTCCAGAGAAGGATGATATATTTTTTAGAGTTGAGAAAATCTTGAGGAGAGAGAAACTCTAGAAAAGAAAGTTGTAATTCTGAGTTTGAATATTTTATGTAAATATTTCTGAGATCTAAATAATAAATGTGTCGTTTAATTCTTCAATCTTCAACTAGTTTCACTTAGATTTTTATTGGATCTTAATAGGGGTGTAGTGTGGGAAATCCTGCTACTACATTTTTGCGCCGACTAAGGGGACCGTTGAATTAGCAAAATCGAAGAAAAGGTAAAAAAGAAGACATGAATTATTCAAGATCAAGGAAACTTTGAAGAAGATTGGTGAAATATTCAGAAGAAAAATGATTAGAATTAAAGAAAATTGTAGGAAATTGAAGTATGAATTAGTGTCAAGAGAAATGATCGATAAATTTCATGAAAATATTAAGGGGAGGATACATAAACGTGATTTTGAAGGAAGAAAAATTATGATGGTAGAGAAAACGCCATTATTAAAGAATTGGGAAAAGCAGGAAATTACATTTACAGCAACAAAAGTTTTAGAAGAAAATCTAGATCATACATCTCCTTTAGTGATTACGGTACCCATGATACCAACAAGGAAGGAAAATTCAATAAAATCTGTAGAAAAATGGGCTATAAATAGAACTCTAGTTGACACAGGAAGTTCTGTGGATATAATGTTCTATCATGCTTTTAAGAAAATGGGGTATAAGGATGAAGAAATGTCTATTTCATCATATCATATTCATGGTTTCGGAAAATCTATAACAAAACCAAGAGGAGAAATAATAGTACGATTACCACTTGGAGAAATTGAAACACAAGTAACACTATGCGTGGTGGATATGGAATCACCGTACAACATGATATTGGGAAGACCATGGATACACGCAATTAAAGATGTAGCGTCAACCTTACATCAATGCATCAAATTCCCTATGCCTAGCGGAATTGGGGAAATTAAAGGAGATACAGATCTTGTGAAGACATGCTATCAAATTGAAGTAAAAAATTGTGAAGAACATCCTAAGCAACGAAAAGCTCGCAGAAAATTGATGAGAGAAACAAGAAAAGAAGAAGAATTTAAAATTTACATGATAAGAGCAAAAGAGGGAAAAGGGATACCCAATGAATTTTCGAGAGAAGGAGATGAACGTGCGAGAATCATAAAAACACCAGCACCAGAAGCCGTTACTGCTAAAATTTGAACCAACAAAAGAAGTAAATGTTGGGAGTGAGGAAGAACCTAAAATACTGAAAATTGGGACTAGAATGGAGATAGACGAGGAAGAAAGAACTATAAATCTTTTGAGAATACAAAGACATTTTCGCGTGGAGCATGGATGAAATGCCAGGGATAGATCCATCGGTAGCATGTCATAAATTAGAAATCAACAAAAATGTAAGGCCGTTCAAGCAAAGAATAAGAAAAATCGCAACAACATACCTTTCTTAGATAGAAGAAGAATTACAGAATATGCTTGATGCAGGAATAATAAGGCAAGCAAAGTATCCAGAGTGGATTGCAAATATGGTGGTGGTCCCAAAGAAGAATAAAGGAATAAGAATTTGCATAGATTTTACCGATTTAAATAAAGCTTGTCCTAAAGATAGTTTCCACTACCAGATATTCCTCAAATGGTTGAGTCGCAATGGAAATGCAAGAATATCTTCGTTAGATGGATATAAAGGATACAACCAAATCCCTCTCATTTGAAGAAGATCAAGAACATATTGCATTTTTGCTCCAAGAGGGTTATATTGTTATACAAAAAATGCCCTTTGGATTACGAAATGCTAGTGCAACATACCAAAGAATGGTGGAGAAGGTATTTGCAAAGTGGATCCACAAAACCCTGGAGGTATATGTAGATGATATGTTAATCAAGAGCAAGGAAGATGAAGATCATGTACAAGACTTGAAGGAGATTTTTGAACAAATGCGACAATTTAATATCAAAGTAAATCCTGACAAGTGTACTTTTGGAGTGACTTCAGGAAAGTTTCTGGGGTATATTGTATCAAAGGAAGGAATACAAGTTGATCCAGAAAAAGTGCAAGCGATTCGCGACATGCCCACACCAGCTACAGTAAAATATGTGCAAAAATTGAATGGGTTGTTAGCCTCGTTAGGAAGATTCATTTCGCGATCCTCTGATAAATGCAAGCATTTTTTCGATATACTCAAAAAGGGAACAAAATTCAGATGGACAGATGAATGTGAGAAGGCCTTTCAGGGAATAAAAGAGCATTTAATGGATATACCCATTTTACAGAAATCTGAACCAGGAGAAGAGTTATTAATTTATCTCGCGACAACGGCATATGCGCTAAGTGCGGTATTCTGCGAGTAGATCTTTGGGATAGAGAAACCAATTTACTATATTAGTAAAACATTCAATTCAGCAGAGAAAAATTATTCAAAGATTGAGAAATTAATCCTAGCATTGGTACATGCAACTTTCAAGCTTCGAATTTACTTTCAAGCACATAAGGTCAAGGTGTTAAAAAAAGTGCCAATTGAATCGGTAATGAAGAATTCAAAAAGATCAGGAAGAGTAGAAAGATGGAATGCACAAGTGGGACATTTCGATATCAAATATTAAATTCTATCTTCACCAAAATCCCAAGTCATCGCAAATTTCTTATCTGAATTTCCTTTGGAAAATGACGAAGCTGTGGAAGAAATGATGGAGGCAGAAGAAGAACATGGAGATCCAAAAGAATTATTGACAGAACCCAATAGATGGGAGATATTAGTGGATGGATCATCTAATGGAGAAGGAAATGGGATTGGAGTTGTTTTTATTTCACCAGAAGGAGAAAAAACAGCTTTCTCATTTAGATTAGAATTTACATCCACTAATAATGAGACAGAATATGAGGTCATTATCCACGCTTTGAAATTTGCAATAGAAATGAAGTTGGAAAATGCTAGAATCACAAGCGATTCTCAATTGGTTATTCGTCAAATAACTGGAGAATATATAACAAATGAACCTTCTTTAAATAAATACAAGAGACTCGTGGAAGAATTATCTGCGAGAATTCCAAAGATAAAATGGAGGCACATATCAAGGAAAGATAACCGGCTTGCAGACGCTTTTTCCTTCATATCTAGCATGATGACAAACCCACTTACGAGATGCATAAAAATTCAAACACTCTTATTACCTTCAGTAAATAAAGAAGACGAAGATGTGGATGGGAATTCCGTCGAAATTGACGAAGAAGGAGAGAAAGATGTGATGATTGTAGAAAATGGCGAAATAGAAGCAAAAGAGAGAAACAAAGATTGGCGAGCGGAACTTCTTGCTTATTTGGCGAAAGGAGAAACTCCAAGAAATAGACTGGAGGCACACAATCTAAGAAGCGGGGAAACTAATTATGAGTTAAGAGACGGAGTGTTATAGCGCAGATCTTTTAATGGACCATCGCTAAGACGTTTGACAAGGGAGGAAGGAGAAAAGGTGTTGAAAATGATGCACAGTGGAGATGCTGGTAATCATAGCGGAGGTAGATCTTTGGCATATAGAACGAAGATGCAAGGGTATTACTGTCCTTACATGCATGAAGATGCGAAACAACATTCAAGGCGTTGTGAAGAATGTCAACGATTTGGAAAAAAGATACATGCACCAGGAGCACCACTATCATCCTCAACAAGTGTATGGCCCTTCGGAAAATGGGGATTAGATATTGTGGGACCATTTGTGCCTGGCTCTGGACAAAGGAGATACCTCATTGTGGCTACAGATTATTTCACAAAATGGGGAGAAGTAAAAGCAGTACAACATATTCGTGATAAAGACATTTTCACATTCATATTCGAGAATATCATCTATAGATTTGGAATACCAGCGCAGTTGATGTCTGATAATGGAAAGAAGTTTGAAGGACATAACATAGAATTACTACTCAATGCATTTAAGATAAAGTGTGGAAAATCTACTCCTTTATACCCACAAGCAAATGGTCAAGCTGAGGAAACTAATAAAACGATTGCAGATATTCTGAAAAAGAAATTAGAAGGGTATCACAAATCATGGTGTGAGCAAGTACATAATGCAATATGGGCCTACAACACCACTAGAAGAAAGGCTACTGGAATGTCACCCTTTTGTTTAACATATGGGGTTGAAGCTGTATTACCAACAGAAGTTGCTATTCCTACAACAAAAATGGAAGCGTGGGAAAGGAATTTAAATCTTTGGTATGATTTTACATAAACTAGATGAATTGGAAGAAAAAAGGGAGAAGACTCTACAGCATATGGAAAACTACCAGCGAAGGTTAGCTCGCGAATACAACAAACGTGTCAAAAAACGAGAATTCCAAATTGGTGATTTAGTTCTGTGAGAGACACCGAGATAATGGTGGAAAATTGGCGAAAAAATGGGACGGACCTTACTTAATTAAAGAAATAATTGGAAATGGGGCATATAAATTAATGGATCCTGAAGGAAGAGATGTTGGCCAACGACTTGATAGACCATGGAATAGACTATTTTTGAAAAGGTATTATCAGTGACAAATACTGTAAGGTAAGAAATATTGGCATAATTAAAGGTTATTATCAGTGACTATTTTTATTTTAAAGATTACGCGAGCAATATCGCGAGAAACGCGAATGAAATTTTGCAGAGATTAAGAGAATGAGACAAACCTTTATGGCGTGCAACTTAGTTCGCGATTACAATTTCGTAAGAGGCAAATGTAAGACCTACAAGCACGTTATAAAGGGGGTATCTATTTATATGATTCAGGGATAAGGTTATACCTCTACTGGAACCTGAGTCATACAGATGTAGGGGTTAAATAAAACCTATCCGGGAGAGAGATCTTGGATTTCCAGCTTTATAAGGTTATACCCTGGTTGGACGACTGAGAGTCTCTTCTAAGAAATGCAGAGTATGATCAAGGCGCCGAGGTACACGGTTTAGCCAAGGATGCCTGGGACGGACGAACCTACCATGGCCATCTTTGGTAAGTCTTGGCTACAATGCACTTGGCCTAAAGAAAACCCCACCTAGGGTGCAGTCTTGTAACTATAAGCCATATAGGCATAAAGGACAAGAGGCTGCGAAAACAACTGGTTGTTGGTAAATCTGGATGGGAGGAGCTAGTCTTGTATGGACGATGTTCCCTCCTTGAAGGGGCATCCAGGGGGAAGATAAGGGCGGCACCCTCCATTAGGGAGCTGATAAGTGTCTTAAGACGGCAATGTCATGGGGCTCTAAGATCGCAAGATCATTTAGGCCTGTCATATTGTCGCGTAAATTATAAAGAGGCAAAAAGCCATAAGAGAAAAAAGTTAAGATGAGGTCAAGGGGTTTTTACATGCAAATGTGAAGACGTCCTGCGATTTCATCGCAAGACGGCAATGTCACGAGGATTTGTTTTCGCGAGAAAACTTAGACTCGTCATATTGTCGCAATATGATAAAGAAATATAGATAAGGCAAGATCAATGGGTCAATACATGAAAGTGTAAAGACGTCCTGCGATTTTTTCGCAAAAAGAAAAAATTGGCAAAATAAGACCTTTAATTAGGAAGGCAAAATAAGACCAATAGAATAATCTCAAAAATTAATTCTTCTTTGTTAAGCATGCAGGGAAGATTTCTTTATCACAAGAAACAAGTTGAATTCAACAAGTCTCAAGAAATTTAATGAGGAGGCAAGCAAGGGAATAAATATGTAGGATTTCATTAAGTTTCTTGAGAATATTATAATTCAAAAAAGGTTATATCATTTGCGAGAAAGAAGAAGAAAAAAGAAATTAAAAATAGAACTCAAGCTTCAAGCGGTAGTCTCATGATTTAGAATTGTCGGGATTGTTATCATCACCAATATTTCTTTCATCACGAACATCATCATGAAGAGTTCTTTTTGTTACGATCTTCTCCTTATTTTAGAGGGTTTTCTTCTTTTCCTTGATCATCTTCTTCTTCAGCGTCTTCTTCAACATCTCCTTCGAAGACGGATATTCTAAATCTTTATCCATAGGAAGAGGGACTTCATCATCGTCAACTTTCAAAGGTAGAACGGATACAGGAGAAAGAGAGTTGGAGATCAAAATTTCGTTCACGAGAACTTCAGCACTAAGATGAACTTGGCGAAGGAAACCTTTGTCACGATTTCTGATCTCTATATTCTTGAAATACTCAAGATAATCAAGTCTTCTTTCTGCTTTATCACGAGTTTCTAAAAGGTTGAGAAGAAGAGTCTTGTTTTCTTTGCGAACACTGTCTAGCTCCTTAGTAAGATTGGTGATAGTAGAATGAAGGATTTTTTCAGATTCTGCGAGCAACAAAATAATGAAAGGTTATAGAAATAAATATATCGTGAGAATATCAACAAGTGAAATATAACATAAATTGTGACGAGGGAAATCAACAAGTGAGGCAGTCATAATTGACTGCCTTCTTTTTGCGAAGTTAAGTTTTGGATTAATGAAAAGAGGCAGTTCTCCCATTGGTTCATATCATCATCAAATTTGTCGCCAACTATGCCTTTTACACGAGATTTCATGTTCTCTTCTTTGGTGCGTAAATATGAATTTTCTTTTGACAATGAGGAATGAGACTCCTTTAGTTGGGAATATTCATCTCGAAGCTTGCTGGCATTCAAACTAAGAGTTAGTCTACCCTTGATAAGTTTGTCTATTTCATTTGTGAGATGATTGATTACTTCGTCAAGTTTATTTTTAAGAGAGCGGAGAGACTGCTTTTGGTCATCACATATCCCTTGAAGATTGTTTACTTTTGCGAGGAGATCGCCAACAAGCTTGATAATTTGTGTTTCTCTTGAGATAAAGTTCTATTCTTGTCTGACAAAGATTCTATAGACAAATTAGTCTTGGATAACGATTATGAGAGGCGAGTAACCTCGTTGTTTAGAAAACTATGATTTTGCAATAATTGATTATTCTCATTTGTGAGATTTCTTATTTGATCAACTGAATACGTATAAAGATTATCTAATCTACTATGCTGGTCCATCCAAGAATCTCTTTCAATGCGAGCTTCATCAGCTATGGTTTCAGATTTAAGTTTTTCGATGAAACGATTTCGGTTGGAAACTAATATATAAACCAAGAATTTAAAGGGAGGATTAAGTACGAAGAATATGGAAATAAAATAAAAAGATAAAAGGACAGAGGCAAAAAGAAGCTTACTTTTTAGCTCATCAATCTTTCTAGCGAGATTCTCGCGATCCATTATAGAGTTATTGAGCTTGTGGTTTAGAGTTTCACATTCAGAAGTCTTATCTTGAAGACTTTTTCTCAAAGCAGCATTTTCATTCTCTAGAGAAGCTCGTGAAACATAATTGTCTGAGCCAAAATATTTGAGCAGAGTTTCGCAAACTCCGCTTTGGAGAGAATCAATAGAAGAATCTCTAGCATTATTTAGAATGTTAGATAAAATTTTGAAAGCAACATCAATTCCTGTGATGGTCTCATTTGATGAAGGAAGGGATGTAGAATGTGAAATAGAGGAAGTGAGGACAAGTTGATGATTTGAGTCATTAGCAATAGTTGTATCATCAGAAGGAGGAGTTTTAGGGAAAGTAACATTTGGAGGAAGTAAAGGACTAGAGGGAGTTTCAGGTATGATGGGTTCTGCAATTTGAATTGGTGAAGGACCAGTAGAGGCAGTGGTAGTGAAAGCGAGCTTATCGCCAGAAGAAGGAGGAAGATCAGATTGCACAGGTGTAGGTGAAGCTTTCGCAGATATTAAGGGAGGAATGCCGAAATTACTTCCAAAGGTCTTATTTAATTGGCGAGATCTTTTAGGAGGATTAGCATTACCCTCGTCATTCTGCAAATAATAATCTAGATAAGAAATAGAGGCAACAATATTGTTATTAAGAAATAGAATGTGTTTCTTACTACCTTATTGCTCGCATAATTTTCTTTCCTTTTTCCAGTCGGCCTCTTATGAATAATAGGTTTTTGAGTCGAGGATTGGGAAATAGATGCAGCTCCGCTGAAGAGTACATAATATGGGGTTATAAAGAATTAAGTAAGAGAAGATCGAAGAATATAAATAAAAAGTTTGATCTAAGAAAATACCATGATCAAAAATATACCTCGAGGATTCCATTAATACAGTAGCAGAAGAATGAGAAGGAGAAGAAGTTGCAGAACAAAAAGCAAAGAAACTAAGTAAAGAAGAAAGAGAGTTAAGAGAAGAAAACTAGAAATGAAATTCAACTCTTCCTTTTATAGGAAAAGAAGGGAGTAAATTATGTGAGACGTGTCAATACAAAAGGACAGATTCACAACACGTGTTAACAAGGAAAGCTGAATTAGCGGAGTATTGCCGGAGAAAAAAGTTCAGATATTCTTGCGATAGTTAAGGATTCTCATGATCGTTTCTTCTTCGCAGAAAAGACATGAGAAGAGGCAAGATGTAGTACCAGAATATCGCCACAACGATATTCTCGTGATAAGAACGACATTTCCACGAGAAGGTTGAATACTCCCACTACAAGAATGACATCTTTCACGAGAGCGTCGTGAGAATTCTCCAACGAAATTTGGTGAGCAACATGAGAAAGCATCAAGATAGTTGACAATTGAAGAAGCATGATAAAAGAATGTTGTTTCACGAGGATTACGAAAGATGGCGAAAATAAACAATGTAACTGCCACGATGAGATACCGAGAATAGATCCTAAAGAAGGGAAAGCTTTTGTCTTCCATTATGTAATTTCCTATATAAGGAGATCAGGTAAGTCCAGAGAAGTATGATGTATTTTTTAGAGTTGAGAAAATCTTGAGGAGAGAGAAACTCCAGAAAAGAAAGTTGTAATTCTGAGTTTGAATATTTTTTGTAAACATTTTTGAGATCTAAATAATAAATGTGTCGTTTAATTCTTCAATCTTTAACTAGTTTCACTTAGATTTTTATTGGATCTTAATAGGGGTGTAGTGTGGTAAATCCTGCTACTACAGTAATTTTGCCCACCTAGCTTCTCAACTCAACGATGGATGTGTTTTCTTTCAAATCATTGATTAATTAAAAGGATAATAATACACAATATAGATATGGATGTATTCGTTTTCTTTCAGAGTTGATTAATTCGAAGGATGATAATACACATGAAGCCTGCTTCACAAAACAGAAAAAAAAAATCAATCAAATGAAGCCAAATCCATCCGAGCTTTAGTGAAGCAATATCGATCTTTTCATAGACGGATAGGGGTGATCATGGGTCGGTATGAACCTGTTTTCACCCCATCCGCATCCAATCCTATACATTATGGATTTCAAATTTGGCATCCGCAGCCAATCCACATCCAACGGAGTTGCATCCAATGGATACACGGATGGACGGATTGGATACGGATAATCCAATGAATTTTTTTTAGTTAAAATTTATAATAAATAAAATAAAACAAACACAAATGACTCCTCATAGAACCTACATATCCTATATATGTATAGGGAGATAAAAATGCCATGTACAACACCCCAAGCAAACACCATAAGAATTCCTAAATGATCCATAGTATTTTTTAGAACTATATAAATGCACTTAATTTAATGGATATGGATGTCCAACGGATTTTCGAAGTTACATCCGGGCCCGATCCGTAATCCGTTGGATTTCAAAAATTCCATCCGCATCCAACCCGTTAACGAACGGTTCGGGCATCCATCCGCAAATGGGCGGTTAGTCCTGGGTAAATCCGCGGATTACGGGTCAAATGATCACCCCTAGTGACGGAGGGAAGGGGTGGCTTACCCAGGTTGTAGCCCACCTCAAAATCCCTAAAAGCATCTTTGGGCCCTTGTAGTACGTTCGCAAAAAAATAAATAGTCCATGTAGCAAATTTTTATTAGCCCTTTAGTGAATGGATGAAAATGAGATAGCAACGAAATGTAGAAGATCCAACAAAATTATAAATACATATATGTAGTTCTGTGCTCCATATCATTAAATCTACTAGGTTGGCGTTATTAGAGTTCTTGGGATGTGGTATTTCTCATCTGATAAGTAAATATTTGAAGTAAGGACTTGTATCTTTATTACTTTTTCTGGTGGTGTATTCTTTTTAAGCATTCCATGTGTGTATTCGTTCCGTGATCAATCAGGGAGACATTTAATTTTATTTTGTGTAATATTTTAAGTACATATTGAATCACAGATCTCATATACGTTATAAAACCTCGCTTCTATATTGTGCAATGAGATGTATTGTTAGACTAATGGTGGTTGTGATTTGAAATTTCGCGTTATGAGGTGAACAAATACGATTCAAAACAGTTGTGCTCGAAACTTCTTTTAAAACTTCTAGCCACGAAGACTAAATCATTTAAAACTTCTCTTAATTGGATGAATGATCCTCCTTTTTGTATTGTCCAAACTCTAGAAGTAGATAAATCTAATGTTAGGGAAGAACTTTTAATCCCAACATCCAATGGCTCTACTTATTATGTTGTAAGGGTTGATAACTCCCCTGGTTAGCTCTTTTGAATGAATATATGACTTCCAAGAAAAAAAATCGGTAGCGCTTGAAGAAAAAAATAATATGTTGCTCAGTTTGCGTAATTTATGTGTTTCACCGTATTTTTTTTATTTATTTTTTTCTGCTGAGACTATGCTCACGAAAAAAAAATCCCTCCCCAACAAAACTTCCTGGTTCCGTCGCTGCGTGTAAACCATCACAAAGTTGTGAACATGTCAATTAATATCGGGAGATATCGGAATATGACCGATGCAGGTCCATACGTACCAAATACAATCTGCATCCGCCGACATGAAACTGACATCCGGAAATACCGATTGATAAACTAATATTTTGGATCAGTTTCAATAAATACTAGATTTGTGTCTGTGCTACGCACCGTGAATTTTTTTCTTTTTTTAACTTGGTGTATGCGGGGTTTCACCCCCCCTGTGGCGATACATTTTTTATTTGGTGTGCACGAGGCTTTGCTTCGCCCCGTGGAGATGTATTTTAAATTTGGTGTGGCACGGCCAAAGATTAAATAGGTGGAGAAATGATATGAATTTATTTTGGTAGAAAATATGTGTGAAATATGTGATTTTTTCTCTCTTTTTTCCTTTATGTATTAATTTGGAAAAAGGAGTTCTAATATGGTAGGCACTCGACTTCCGAATCGAATTTGGATTTCCATAAAATTCCAAACTCAAAAAGTTATGTTTTCCTTTTGAGTATGTAATTTTTAAACCAATCATACGTAGCAAGTATCCTCACCAAAACACTAGTTTCACAAAAACCACAAAAGGCTTATTTCAGCCAATAGGAAACAAGGGTTTCCTCACCGTTCAACGTGAGAGTTTTATTTGTCTAGGCCTTTAGGGCTTTAGATAAACTGGCCGTGAGTTATATAACCCCAAATGTGTCACTATACATCCACAAAAAGCCCATCAAAACAAAAGTAACACAAAAACCCCAAATAACAAAAGTAACACAAAAAAACCCAAAGGTGTCACTATTCACCACCAATTATCACCAACTAGTAACACCATTACTAATCAATGGTAACATGACAAACAACATCACTGCCACCATCCTACCATCACCATCCAGCAACACCATCATCGCCGCCACCACTACCATCACCAACCACCACCACCATATCCACCATCAATATATACCAGCAACACCCATCACCACCAGCTTCATAACCATCATTGCCACCACTAACTACCACTACTAGCAACCAACATCACATTCACCAACAAATACTAGCACTACCATCACCATAAAAAGCACCACCACTAACCAGAAACAGTACCACCAAAAAATTGGTTTCATCATAAACTTATTGTTTCATCATTAAATTTTTTGGTTTCATGATAAAAAAAATAGGCAAAAATAAGTTGAAACCAAATTTGGTTTCATCATAGAATTTGATGAAAACAATTTTGTTTGGGGTTTTTGTATCAATATTTAAAAATTTAGTGTTTTTGTATCAATTTTGTTTAATATGGAGTTTTAATGGATCCCAACATTTGAATGGAGTTTTTGTACTCCAAATTTGGTCACCTTGATGTTTTACTACTAGTTATGTTAGATAAATACGTACGGTAAATATGGTAAAACATCTCTCGATTTCTTTATAAATCACCATCGACTAACCTGTATCATCACCGTTGTGAATAATCTCTTAATCTTCCTCCTTAAAGGCCTTGACAAATAACGCTCTCACGTTAAACGGTGATGAAATCATCGCTTCTTATTGGCTTAGAAAGGCCTTTTCTAATGCAGAAGCTATAGTGAGGACACTTGGCATAACTCTATTGGTTGTAATAATTAAAATTTGGTTACAATTTGGATACATCAAATACTTAATTGTCCGTTAGTAACGGTGTTGAAAAAAAAGTAGGTAGACAATACTTATGTTAGGATTTAAACTTGAATTATTTAGTTACACCGTGTTTACACCTATACTTAACCGTACTTTAGTAAGGGTGGACAAAACTCACGTCCAAACCGTTATATATATATATATATAAATAAAAACAAATGTGAAACTCTTGAAAAGGAATTTCTGTAAAAAAGGAAATTGTTAACACGTGAAACTCTTAAAAAATAATTCCTCTACACCAAAAAGAGGAAATCGATTGAAATTAATATATAACTAAATATGAGCTCATATTAATATACAAAACCGTAACTTTTAAAAATCTATATAAGGATATGGTTACGAAGGAAACGTCCTCTTATCGCCCATTCAAAAACACAGCTTTATTTGGTGCTATTTTTAATGACCACCGTACCTAGCAATTTTTCTTTCCTATATTGATCGCGTACGTGTGTATAGATATGTATGGTGCAGTTAGTAGAATTAAGTATGGTTAATATTGAAAACTGCAATGGGATAGGAGGATGGCTCGCATTTACTTATGAAAACATTGATCGAATTTACTTTTTATAATACTAGCGATGGCAATGGGGCGGGGACCTTGAATCCCATCCCCTACCCCGTTCAAAAAACCAAAACTCATCCCCTATCCGTTCCCCATAAGAATGGGGCGGGGACGGGTATGAGGAATCCCCATGGGGGTTTCCTATGGGTTAAAATAATTATAATGGTTCAAACAATGATACTAACCTAAAGAGTACATTTTAAATTTTTAAGTTTATAATAACCAATTAAAACTGAAAAATAAAGGAAACAATTTTTCCTTTATTAACCATCTTCCTCCGTGTTAATCATCTCATCATAATCTTCTTCGTTATCTTCCAAAAAGGTTTCTCGAGATATAATAGGTTATGGTATAGGGCGGGTATAGGGTGGGGACCTTGAATCCCATCCCCACCCTATCCCCATATCACTACTTTCGGGGATTCCCCGTACCCCCTCCGTTCCCGGATCCCCACGGGGATGGGTTTGGGTGGGCAAATTGTCATCCCTATGTAATACCTACAAATATACCGAACCACAAAAAAAAATCAGAATTGAAAGATTTCGTTGAAATTGTTCGTTTGGAAATTTCCCAAAAAGCTAACCATAGGTTCTCCTTTCCATCGGAACAATAGGGTCGTTATGCTCATTACTAAACGGTTCATACTTGCTTTTAAAGAATAGTTCTTTGTATCATACCCCGTAAAATTGATTTTATTTCTTTAATTGTTTTGGCCAATAGAAACAATTATTGTTTCCATCAATTCCTCATCGATTTTTTTTTTTAATTTTCTAAAAAGCCTAGACAAATAAATATCTCACGTTGAACGTTGAGGAAACCTTTGATTTCTATTGGCCAAAACAAGACTTTTTTTAATTCTGTGAAACGATCGTTCTGTGAGCACACTTGGCAACATAAAAGGAAAACTTAACTTACCGTGTTTGGAAGTCCAAATTCAACTCGGAAGTCGAGTAGATACCATTTCATGATTTTTTCCCCATAAAATAATACATAAAGGGGAAAAGAAACTCACATATTTAACACACATTTTTTGCGAAAACAAAAGAAAAAAAAAAACGCACATACTTCGTATCTTTTTTCCCACCTATTTAATGCATCGAGATGGGACGGGAATACACTAAATCAAAAATACATTGCCACGGGGCGGGGCGAAGCCCCGGCCATACCAAATAAAAAATCTAAAGACTTAAAGGCCTAAACAAAAATAACTCTCACGTTGAACGGTGAGGAAACCCTCGCTACCTATTGGCCGAGATAGGTATTTTTTGAGTTTTGTGAAACGAGCATTTTCGTGAGGACACTTAGCAACGTATGATTGGTTTAAAAAGAACATGCAAAGGAATAAAAAAGTAAACCAAATTCATTTTGGAATTCATGACGAGATAATATACATGTGAGGACACTTGATAACGTATGATTGGTTTAAAAATTACAAACCTTACTTACCGTGTTTGGAATTTTATGGAAATCCAAATTCAATTTGGAAATAGAGTAACTACTATATCAAGACTCTTTTTTCCAAATTAAAATATAAAGGGAAAAAAAATTCACATATTTCTTACGAAAATAAAAGGAATAAATAAATAAAATCAGCACATATTAATGTATTTGCTCCGCCACACCAAATCAAAAATGCATCGCCACGGCGCGGGGATTCGTTAAAAGAAAAAAATAAATAGAATATGCACATATTTTCCACCTATTTTAAGTATTTGCCCTGCCACACCAAATCAAAAATACATCGCCACGGAGCGGGACGAAGCCGCGCACACAAAATAAAAAATGCATTGCCTCGGGGCGGGGCGAAGCCCCGCGCACCAAGTTAAAAGAAAAAATATGCCTGGTGCGTAGCACGGGAACAAGTTAAAAGGCCTAGACAAATAAAACTCTCATGTTGAACTGTGAGGAAACTCTCAATTTCTATTGGTCGAAACAAGTTTTTTCCGAGTTTTGTGAAACGAGAGTTTTGGTGAGGACACTTGGCAACATATAATTGGTTTGAAAATTACAAACTTAAAAGGAAAACGAAACTTACCGTGTTTAGAATTTTATGGAAGTCCAGTACCTACCATATTAGGATTCTTTTTTTTCCAAATTAATATGTAAAGGAAAAAAATCTCACATATTTCACCTATATTTTCTACGAAAATATAAGGTAAAAATGAATAAAATTTGCACATATTTCTTATACTTTCTTCACATATTTAATGTATTGGCCCCGCCAAATCAAGTAAAAAATGCATCGTCACGGGGTGGGGCAAAGCCCCACGCACACCAAGTTGAAAATGCATCGCCACGGGGCGGAAAGAAGCCCCGCGCACACCAATTTAGAAAGAAAAAAATGCCCGATGCGTAGCACGGGCACAAATCTAGTCACACGAAAAAAAAAGTACAATTTTATCTAGACAAAATACTCAGAATTTTCTCCATATAATGAACTGAACTAGGCTCCATCGTTAATCTTCCGATTAATTGATGAGGATAAGAGTTGGACTAGAAAAACAAATTATCGACAAACTTTACAAGAATTGGAGTATAAATTTTTATAAATTCGTCAATGCTTCCAGTTCCATTTACACTTTGCATAATAGTGCAAGCTAATAAAAACAAAAGTTGTTAGTTGAAGGTTTCAAACTAATGGGAAAAATAAAATGAATGACGTTAAAGAAATTCCGCGGCAAAGACTCTCCAGACTAGAGTCTAGGTCTAAGTCTAAGTAAACTTACAAGTCTCGTTTTTCAAAATAAAATAAAATGTGATTCTCATTATACCATCCAAGAAGTTCATACCGCAACTTCATACAAGCCATCCAAGAAGTTCATACCGCAACTTCATACAAGAATTGAGCGACTTAGGTAGGTCCACATTCATAATAATCATTTCATTGAACTCCTAAAATTATCACTCTACAGAAGCAGCTCTTCATTTCTATAAATAATGCCTCTACCTCCAACATCAAAGAACACAACTACTCTCGCTCTCTGTCTGGCTTTAAGTACCTCTTCTTATCTTCTTGCTAGATCAATATCTTTGTTCAGCCCATCACCAAACATATACACAATATACATGGCTTCTCCATCAACATCTCTTGTATTCAAGGTACAAAGACGGGAGCCCGAACTAATTGGTCCAGCAAAACCAACACCTCATGAATTTAAGTACCTATCTGATATTGATGATCAAGAAGGTCTTCGTTTTCAGATTCCTGTTATTCAGTTCTATCGAAAAAATGATGCTTCCTTGGCAAGTGGGAAAGACCCCGTGAATGTCATAAGGAAAGCATTAGCCGATTCCCTTGTTTTTTACTACCCGTTTGCTGGTAGGCTTATAGAAGCACCTGGGAGGAAGTTAGTGGTAGAATGCAATGGCAAAGGTGTCATGTTCATTGAAGCTGATGCAGACGTTCGTCTTGACGAATTCGGAGATGCACTTCAACCACCTTTTCCTTGTTTGGAAGAGCTCATTTTCGATGTCCCCGGTTCTGGGGGTGTGCTAAATTGCCCTCTCTTGTTGATTCAGGTGAGATTTGGACCCACGGTTATTCCACACATAACGCTTTTAAATTGGTCAAGACTCAAAACTGTTCTTAGTTTGCCAAAAGTGGTTGATTTAGTTAACTTCTTTCTTTGGTTTCTCACGACTGAAACAGCTTTAAACACCTATGGATATATTTCGATGACAAGTTTGATGAGGAAAATATACCAATGGGGTCTATCTATTAATATTATACGTAACTATCCACTATTTATTAGGTATCATCTGATTATATACAGGAAACGAAAGCTTGTGGTCAATTTTCAGTTGTGCAGGGAGCAAATAGACCAGTAAAAAAAATAATTTCTTTCTATTTTCTTAATATACCTGAAATAGGAGGGAGGGAGTAGGAATGAAACGGCCGTACAGTCATATATAACGTTGCTTCTTCTTAATTGATACTGCTGCAATCATTTTTAAAAAAGAAAAGAAGATACTGTTGCAACTTGCAATCAATGTTTACACTTTAATAAAGAGTACGTAGACGGTGGACCTGTCTTTAATTGGATAACTTTTCTGACTTGTTTATTTGTGTTAATTGTCGATGATGATAGGTTACCCGACTACTATGTGGAGGATTCATTTTAGCCATTCGGCTGAACCATACCATGAGTGATGCTCAAGGTTTAGTACAATTCATGACAGCTCTAGGTGAAATTGCTCGAGGTGCACTCGCCCCATCAATCTTACCCGTTTGGCAAAGACACATCCTAAATGCCCGAGATCCCCCTCAACCCACATTTGCGCATCGCGAGTACGATGTGGTACCAGATACCAAAAACACTCTCATCCCTCTAGATGATATGGTACACCGTTCTTTTTTCTTTGGTCCCCAAGAAGTGGCTGCCCTTAGAAGACACGTGCCATCTCATATTCAATCGTGTTCTACTTTTGAAATGCTCACCGCATGCCTCTGGAGATGCCGTACCATTGCAATCAGTCCAGATCCCGAGGAAGAAGTTCGAATGATCTGCATCGCGAACGTGCGTGGGAAGTTCAATCCACCAATTCCGGAGGGATTCTATGGTAATGCCTTTGCGTTTCCAGTGGCAATATCAACTGCAGAAAAATTGAGCAAGAATCCATTAGGGTATGCACTGGAGTTGGTGAAGAAAGCCAAGAGAGAAGTGACGGACGAGTACATGCGTTCCCTGGCTGATCTTATGGTGACAAATGGACGACCACATTTTGCAGTTGTGCGAGCATATCTTGTTTCGGATGTAACCCGTGCTGGGTTTGGAGATGTGGATTTCGGGTGGGGAACAGCAGTGTACGGTGGGCCAGCGAAAGGTGGTGTAGGAGCCATACCAGGGGTAGCAAGCTTTTATATACCCTTCAAGAACAGCAAAGGAGAGGATGGAATTTTGGTACCAGTTTGTTTGGGTGGACCAGCAATGAAAAAATTTGTGGTAGAGATTGAAAAGTTGATCAGTAATGAACCATCAGCTGATTCTGAAGCTCCCGTAAATTACAAGTTCATCACATCAGCACTCTAATTAGGGTGTGTTTGGCGGAGGTGGCTGAGGGTGGAGTTCAGTCAACGGGATGAGTTAAGGATGGAGTTGAATTTCAAGGGTGTTTGGCATGGGTGGAATCGGAACTTCAGGGAGTTGAAACTCCTTCATTCGGTGGAAAATCAAATGACACCTCCCCCATGAAATTTGGAACTCCATCCTTCCAACTCCTCTCATTGACCATTTTGACATTTTACTTTCTTTTTATCTTTAAACAATAATTCATTTCCTATACTTATAAATTTACTATGATAATTAAAAAGTAATTATATTATATTTTATTTTAAAGTTTATAATATTTATTAATTGGTAATTGTTATAAACGTTTATTTATGTTAATAATATTTAGGGTAAATCCCGTTTATTACCGGGATGTCCTTGTGTCTAGCCTATATAAATATAGGTTGTATTCTCCCTTTTTGCTTATACACATTAATAAGAAATATTCTTATCTCTCTACTTTCTCTTGTCTTTTCTTTGTGTCACAATACGTCATCAGCGACGAGCTCACCAACTGAGTGGTAATCTTTTATTCTCTTATGTCAAACTTTATTTTGTGAGTTAAAAGCATCCATGTACATTGCGTACTGCGTGATGTTTGATTTCAGTTTCATCTGATTTTTATTTTATTTTATTTTCTTTTGTATTTTGTTTTCTATACAAAGGAATCTCTTTGGTATTATTGTTGATTTTTGTAATCAAGTTAACAAACCAACGAATAGATTTTTTTTTTCCCTGATATCAATGAGTTTTCATAACGAGATATCTGTCTGCCCTGAAATACTATTATTGATGGGTCTTTTCGTGAACAATATCGGAAAACTCTATAACTTGGACAACTAACATAGTCCAGATATAGGACAATCAATTTAGACCTTTGATCACTCCCATCTTCACCCCACTACCAATCCCGATGCTAGAATCATTCCCCTCTTCACCATTAAGATTGTGACACGTATTGTCCAAATTTTGGACTAGCCCCCGTTGGACTAGCTGTAGCAAGGTCGAACAATATCTCTTGAAAACAGAACTACTGTCACAATTTTTCTATATGTATTTTTTTTTAGACCTAAGGTACACATGTTGACATCATGTACTATTTTGTCATATTTGACAGTGGTAGCACATGTCTCTGTCTACAATTGTTATTAGCTACTATACGTAAAGCCTTGAACAGATGAGATTTTCTCTTTATGATTAATCATAGTTACAGACGACATTTGTCCTAAAGAAAGTAATACTGTTTAGTTACTATTCTCATGAATTATTACTTTCTTTTCGTCACCTGTTTTATGTCTCCTTTGGTTAGACAAAAGAACATGTGACATTTTTTTTCTTTCTTTTCTTTCTTCCTACTTTTCTGTATTATGGCTTGTACCGGCATATTTGTTTATCACTATTGTTCAAGTGTTTGTATATATATCAATTATTTATTAGTCATGTCTGGCTATGTTGTCTAACCAATATTTTTTTTTTTTTTTTTTATATACGTGCTTCACAAATTTATTGGTCATGTCTGGCTATACTGTCTAATCAATAATTTTATTTTATATTATTATTTATTGTGCCATGTTTAATATATTTTTTTTATACTCAGAAAATGTCCAAACTCTCTAACCTGGACTTCATGGCCCTTGACATTATTGGAAAGAACTATTTGTCATGGATTTTGGATGCAGAAGTGCACCTTAGTGCCAAGACTTTGGGAAACACTATTGTTCAGAATAACAAAGAATCCCCTGAAGATCGCAGCAAAGCCTTAATTTTTCTCCGTCATCACCTTGACGAGGGTTTGAAGTCCTAATATCTTACGGTGAAAGACCCGTACACTTTGTGGACAGAGCTGAAAGATCATTTTGATCATCAGAAGACAATGATTTTACCTCGTGCAAGGTATGAGTGGATGCATCTGCGCCTTCAAGACTTCAAGAGTGTAAGTGCATATAATTCAGCACTTTTTCAAATTGTCTCTCGTTTAAAACTATGCGGTGAAACAATTACTGATGATGATCTTTTGGAGAAGACTTACTCCACCTTTCATGCTTCAAACATTTTGCTTCAACATCAATATCGTGAAAGGCAGTTTAAGAAATATTCAAAGCTTATCTCTTGTCTTCTAGTAGCTGAGCAGAATAATGAGTTATTACTCAAGAACCATCAAAGTCACCCAGCAGGTTCAATAGTTTCTCTAGATATGAACGCTACATCAAGTCGAGTCAATGCTGCTGAAAGCCGTGGGAAAGAACAGGGACGTTCGTTAGGTCCTAAAAAGCCCAATTTCAAGAAGAAGGCTGGTAATAATTCCCATTATCAGAAGGGGAAGAAGAACGTGTTTCCAAAACACAAAGGAAAAAGCTCGCAAAGTCATTCAAAGCACCATGAAAGTGTTTGTTACCGTTGTGGTTCACCAGTCCGTACTCCAAGGCATCTTGTTGATCTTTATCAGGCGTCTATTAAAGCTAAGGAAAAGAAGGCTGAAACCAATTTTTCCCAATATGACATACCAATGGATATTGCCCATCTTGATATTTCTGACTTCAAGAATGAGGGAAAAGAAGAGTTTGAAGACAATTCCATTTTCAAGGATATCTGAGTTTATTTGTTTTATGATCAGTTCTTTTTAGTAGTTTGAGTAGTAGTTTGTTTTGAATAAGTGACAATGTTTTGTCATATTTTCTAGAGATTATTTTTCTTTTAGGCAGTTGATTTTAATGTATTAGTTATTGAAATTCTCTTTAGTAATGAAATTATTTTCTTAGTATTTGTTCTCCATAACTTATATTATTGTCTTTATTTTTCTAAAGGGATATGGATATTGCTAATGGAAAGCCGAAAACAAGTGACGAAGATATATGTCTTGTTGACAGTGCAACAACGCACACAATTTTTCGTAACAAAAGGTTTTTCTCTCATTTAACGTTAGCTAAGGCCAATGTTACTACAATTTCAGGGACTTCTAATCTTGTTGAGGGACGTGGAAAAGCATCGATAATGCTCCCTAATGGTACAAAAATCCATGTCCAAGATGCATTATTTTCAACAAGGTATAAACGCAACTTGTTGAGTTTTAAAGACATTCGTCTTAATGGGTATCATATTGAGACAACAAACGAAGCTAACAAAGAGTATCTATGCATTACTGCCATTGTCTCGGGTAAGAAACAAGTCCTAGAAAAACTTCCATCTTTATCTTCTGGATTATATCACACTATCCTAATTGAATCACATCTTGTGAGTCATTCTAAGACTTCTGATCCCGGTGTTTTTAAACTTTGGCATGACCGTTTGGGTCATCCGGGATCTACTATGATGCGTAGAGTTATTGAAAACTCATATGGACATCCTCTAAATAGACTAAAAGTCTTATCATTTAATGATTGTCCATGCATCGCTTGTTATCAAGGAAAATTGATTATTAGGTCATCATTGATGAAAGTTGGCATCGAATCACCTAATTTTCTGCAACAAATTCAAGGTGATATATGTGGACCAATTCACCCTTCGTGTGGACCATTTCGTTATTTTATGGTTCTTATTGATGCTTCAACACGATGGTCACATGTTTGCTTACTTTCGACTCATATTGTTGCATTTGCAAGACTTCTTGCACAAATTATTAAGTTACGAGCTCAGTTTCCAGATTTTCCTATTAAAACTATTCGTCTTGATAATGCTGGTGAATTTACCTCTAAAACATTTAATGATTATCGCATGTCAATTGGAATTGATGTTGAACACTCCATCGCGCATGTGCACACTCAAAATGGCTTAGCGGAATTATTTATTAAGCGCTTACAATTGATTGCCCGACCATTAATCTTAAGGTCCAACTTGCCATTTTCAGCATGGGGTCATGCAATATTACATGCTGCAGCATTGGTTTGTATAAGACCAACCAGCTATAAAAATACTCACCTGTACAACTCGTATATGGGCATCAACCAAATATATCTCATCTTCGAACTTTTGGTTGTGTTGTGTATGTTCCTATTGCTCCACCACAGAGAGCGAAAATGGGTCCTCAACGTAGACTCGGCATATATGTTGGCTATGACTCTCCATCTATCATTCGTTATTTAGAACCTCAAACAGGAGATGTTTTTAAAGAAAGATTTGTTGATTGCCAATTTGATGAATCAAATTTCCCGTCGTTAGGGGGAGATAAGCCTAAATTTGAGGAACGCCGTGAAATTTCATGGAATACACCATCATTAGCCCACTTTGATCCTCGTACAAAACAATGTGAACTTGAGGTTCAAAGAATCATACATTTACAAAATATTGCAAACCAAATGCCTGATGCATTTACTGATACAGGTAAGGTAACAAAATCACATATACCTGCTGCAAATACTCCTGCGAGAGTAAGTATCCCAGAAGGACATCATGATAATCAGTCCACGATACGCTTAAATCATGGAAGACCTCTTGGTGCAAAGGATTTAGTTCCGCGGAAAAAGAGATCAGTAGTTGGCATTCCGTAAAAAGCCATTCTCTCTGAAACATTGATTGATCAATCAAATAATGATACACAAGTTGCACCTGAAGAGGCACATGTACCTCAAAACAATGAGATCTCTATAAACTATGTTGGTACAAGACAAAACTGGGATAGGAATATAATTATTCCTGATAGTAAATTTGCTTTTACAGTTGCTTTGGATGTCACTGAAAATATTGATGATCCTGAACCACAATCTATCGAAGAATGTCGTCGTAGAAAAGATTGGCCTAAGTGGGAGGTTCCAATCCATGCAGAGTACAACTCATTAGTAAAACGTGGAGTCCTTGGTCCTGTTGTTGTAACTCCGAAAATGTAAAAGCTGTCGGATACAAATGGGTATTCGTACGAAAGCGTAACGAGAAAAATGAAATTTTGAGATATAAAGCTCGACTCGTTGCACAAGGTTTTTCACAAAGACCAGGTATTGATTATCAAGAAACTTATTCTCCAGTGATGGATGCCATCACATTCCAGTTTCTTATTAGTTTGGCTGCTTCAGAAAAGCTTGAAATGCGTCTTATGGATGTAGTTACAGCTTATCTTTATGGGTCACTTGATAGTGACATTTATATGAAACTTCCCGAGGGATTTCGTATGCCTGAAGCAGACAAGTCCAAAGTTCGTAGTGTATACTCAATAAAACTTCAAAGATCTCTATATGGACTAAAGCAATCTGGAAGAATGTGGTATAATCGCATAAGTGAATATTTATTGAAAGACGGATATATCAATAATGTTATTTGTCCATGTGTTTTCATTAAGAAATCCAATTCTGGGTTTGCTATTATTGTAGTATATGTTTATGATCTAAATCTTGTTGGAACTTTAAAAGAACTCACTGAAACCGCTGCTTACTTGCAGAAGGAATTTGAGATGAAAGATCTTGGTAAAACTAAGTATTGTCTTGGTTTACAAATTGAGCATGTCTCGAATGGGATATTTGTCCATCAATCTACTTATACAGGTAAAGTCTTAAAAAGATTTTATATGGACAAAACACATCCACTGAGTTCCCCTATGGTTGTGAGATCACTTGATGTGAATAAAGACCCATTTCAACCTAAAGAAGATGGTGAAGAACTTCTTGGTCCGGAAGTGCCATATCTAAGTGAAATTGGTGCTCTTATGTATCTTGCAAATTGTACAAGGCCAGATATTGCCTTTTCAGTTAATCTGTTAGCTAGATACAATTCTGCTCCAACTCGAAGACACTGGAATGGAATCAAGCACTTATTACGTTATCTTAGTGGCACTATTGATTTAGGTTTATTTTACCCTTATGAATCTAAGTCAAAACTAATTGGGTACCCAGATGCAAGATATCTTTCAGATCCACACAAAGGACGATCACAAACTGGGTATTTGTTTAATTATGGAGATACATCTATATCTTGGCGGTCAGTGAAGCAAACAATTTCAGCTACATCTACAAATCATTCTGAACTACTAGCAATCCAAGAAGCAAGCCGTGAGAGCGTCTGGTTAAGGTCAGCAATACACCATATTCAAGAATCATGTGGATTTCCTTCAACTAAAGATTCACCAACAATATTATACGAAGACAATACTTCTTGCATTGCACAACTAAAAGAAGGATTTATCAAAGGTGATCGAATAAAGCTTATCAGTCCAAAGTTCTTTTTCTCACATGATCTACAGAATGATGGTGTGATTGATATACAACAAGTACGTTCAAGCCACAATCTAACAGACCTCTTCACTAAAGCATTACCAACTTCTACATTCAAGAAATTAGTTCACAAGATTGGAATGCGTCGACTTAAAGATTTGTAGGCCAAGATTTTGCTGAAGTATCCATCAGGGGGAGCATCATTAGGACTTAAACGCGATGTACTCTTTCCTTCGTCAAGGTTTTTCCCACTGGGTTTACTTGTCAAGGTTTTAATGAGGCAGCATATGCGTGTCCAACACTGTTCTGAGTCTCACACATTTCAGGTTTTTTTTTTCTCTCTTGATTTTCCTGATATATTTTTGTGACTTAGACACAGTGGTCATCAGGGGGAGTGTTATAAACGTTTATTTATGTTAATAATATCTAGGGTAAATCTCGTTTATTACCGGGATGCCCTTGTATCTAGCCTATATAAATATAGGTTGTATTCTCCCTTTTTGCTTACACACATTAATAAGAATTATTCTTATCTCTCTACTTTCTCTTGTCTTTTCTTTGTGTTACAATAGTAATATTTAATACTTTAATAATATTTTGTTTTTTCGCATATTCAAAAATGGAAAAAAATATATTTTCTTATTATTTAAACACACTAGTACTGTTGATAAATTATTAAATTTGAAATTTAAAATAATAGTTTTATTTAAAATACCAAAACTGACTATTATTTAATGTTATTATTTATTTGAATTAATAATTTAAATAGATTTTCAATTAAATATAAAATTATTTACTAAAATTATATTTACATAAATAATTAATTATTATTGTTGATAAATTATTTTTTCATCAAAAAATAGTAGTTTTATTTAATTATTATTAATATTATATTTTCTTAAATAATAATTTGTATAACTTTTTCACTTCAAAAATCACTTTTTTTTTTGGCAGAATCAAATATCACATTATTGGATCTATTCTACCTGTTGATAAGGTATATCACAATTTTGTGAATGGTTTACAGGTCGGTGGAAGGCAGCCTGGCGACAAGCTGGGCGCCAACTCCTTTTTGAATCGCTACTCATATTCTATGAAACAGGGCACTGCCTATTTTATGATTGGCATCATAGCTTCGAAGGCAGTTCCTTAGTCTAATTTTCAACTTTGGCCGACATGATCTTCATTCGTCGACCTTGCCGACTTTTCATACTTTCAGAACTGAAATCGTTGATTTCTGATCTAATTTTGAATATGATTTCATATAAGATCTTTGCAATCCCCTCTTTAGAAGTGTTAAGGTAGTGTGCTTTCATTTCCGTTCCAAAAGATTTTTTCAAAACAATTTTTTTTTTCATCAAAAAACTACCCAAAGTTCAATCAAAAATTTCATTACTCAAATTCATAATTTCAAAATTTTAATCTAAACTCAATTAATTAACCTAATCAGAATTTTAAGTGTTAATTAAACAAAGGTATTTTAGCCATTTAGAAAATACAAGGTTAAGGAGTGGCTTGGTTTTACTTCATAATGACCATCTTTTGTCTTATTGGGTATACCCCAATTAGTTTGGGTATACTCCAATCAAGCCAGGATAACAAAAGCATGAATAAATTGGTTCCTAAAATATAAAATGGTTCCTTCCCCTTTGGCAAAAATATTCTGCCATTTACCAAACATTTGTACTGGTTTTGAAACAGATAAACCTCAACAACCAATAGCATTACCTTCGAAGTAACCTTCTTCTCCATATTTTTCCAGCACACTAAATTTTTTTACTCACTCTACTCTATAGTCGACACATGTAAAAGAAAACCTCACAAAATTTTCACACCTTCCCTGACCGGCAATTCCCTTTCTGAATCTAGTTCACATTCCCAAGCCCACTTAAGTAACCTTCTTCCCAACATTGGTCTGTCACATGTCTTTACAGGACATCAAGAATTCTAAGAAAACCTGTCTTCACAGTCTATCACCATCTTCAATGGCAGAGAACTCTCATTTTTCAGCGGGTTTTTCTAGCTTAATCTCTTTCCAAAGTTCACCAAAAACTAAAACAGATTCGTAGCATTATCTCCTACTCGCATTCAAAAACCTCTCCAAACCCATCAAAAGTACCGCACGATATCTATTCAGAAACATCAATTTCTTCCCTGTTTTCTCGGTTAGACTTTCTATCAAGCACTTGATGTGCATTCCGCTCGTCATGGAAGAATATTTATGTTCCTAATTCTTTTTACCCTTTCACATAACTCCTTCCCTACAGCAATTCGAATTAGAGAGAAACCATTCTCCCTGACAACTGAAACTTTAAAGTACTCTAAAATCTCCTCCATTCATCCCCACATTTTACTGCAGCAAATTCGAGATAACCCATCATCTTTAAACTCTTCCAATTTTGTCATATACAACCATATTAGATTTTAGCCAATTAAGATGCTAATTAAATAATTTGATTGTGAAATTGAATTTGATGTGAAGTTAGGTTAGAGTTTAACCGAAATTTCAATTGGAACCCTAATAATTAAATTGGGGTTGGGTTGAAATATTTCAATTGATAATCCTGAAAACTGACTTGATTTGGCGGTCGAGTTTTCTGGTTGGTTACTTTGGGGACGAAGAAAAAATGGGTTGGAATCTCTTCGATCGATAATGGGAAGAAGAAAGAAGAGAAAAGAGATGGGTAAGAGATAAAAGATGTGTATATAATATATTTACCCCTGCCGTTTTCCAAATTAGCGAAACAGTGCGCAAAAGAAAAAAAAGACGGGAGGGTGATTTGGCCATTTAACTGGAAACCGTAGAAAGTTTTGGACGGGAGAAAGGACACCTTTTCTTTATTATAGTATATACTAGGTATCACGCCGGCTTGCGGTCGGCGCTCAATCTCTTGTTGATTTTTTTCAAATCGAATATGAAGATTTACTTAAGTTTTGTTCATTGTTCATTTATGTGGTCGGTCGATCAGTATCTTCTCATGCAATTTTAGTATGTGGTCATAGCAGAACGGTTTCAATATTTAGGAAAAGTTATTCTAGACTTATATAGCTAAAAAAAAAAAAATAATCCAACAAATTTAATAATAATATGGAGATTTAATATTAATTAAAGACTTAATACCTAAACAATAATAGAATTGAACTTTAAGTGAAAATTCAAAGAAAAATCCGCAACCTTTTTAGAGTTTTGTTTATTGTTCATTTGTTTGGTCGGTCTCAATATCTCACATGCAATTTTAGTTTGTGGTCATAGCAGACGGTCTCATTATTTAGTTGGTCGTGTCATACTATATTGTGCTATTTAGTCGGGTCACAGTAGCGATTTTAATTAGTTGGACCATAGTAACTGGATAGGGGGTCGGTGCCTATGGCCCCGACGGTGGAGAAAATTTAAAGGCAGGTGTAGTGCCCAAATATTTAGTTGGTCGCGTCATACTATAGTGTGCTAGTTAGTCGGGTCACAGTAGCGATTTTAATTAGTTGGACCATAGTAGCTGGATAGGGGGCCGGGGCCATAGAAAATCTAAAAGCAGGTGTAGTGCCCAAATATTTAGTTGGTCGTGTCATACTATAGTGTGCTAGTTAGTCGGGTCACAGTAGCAATTTTAATTAGTTGGACCATAGTAGCTGGATAGGGGGCCGGGGCCTATGGCCCCGGCAGTGGAGAAAATTTAAAGGCAGGTGTAGTGCCCAAATATTTAGTTGGTCATGTCATACTATAGTGTTCTAGTTAGTCGGGTCACAATAGCGTTTTTTATTAGTTGGGACATAGTAGCTGGATAGGGGGACGGGGCCTATGGCCCCGGCAGTGGAGAAAATTTAAAGGTTGGTGTGGTGGCCAAATATTTAGTTGGTCGCGTCATACTATAGTGGTCACAATATCGTTTTTTGTTAGTTGGAGCATAGTAGATGGATAGGGGGTCGGGGCCTATGGCCCGGCGGTGGAGAAAATGTAAAGGCAGGTATAATGCCAAATACTTAGTTGGTCGTGTCATATTATAGTGTGCTAGTTAGTCAGGTCACAGTAGCGTTTTTAATTTGTTGGACCATAGTAGCTGGATAGGGGCGGGGGCCTATGGTCGTAGGCCGACGCTCAACCTCTTGTCGATCTTCAAAAAGTTGTTCTAAGCTTATATAGCTTAAAATATATAATATAACTAAACAATATCTAAAGTTTATATTAATTACTAAACATTTAATACCAAAACAATAATAAAATTGAACATTAACTGAAAATAGTCGAGAGCAAAACCTTTTTAGAGTTTTGATTTACTGTTTGGCCGGTCGATCAGTATTTTCCCATCCGATAATAGTCGGGAGCAAAACCACATATTTAGTTGGTCGTACCATATCATATTATAGTGTGTGTTAGTAGGCCCTAGCCGTGGATAAAATTTAAAGACAGATCTAGTGGGGGGTCGGGGACTACGATCGAAAAAATTTAAAAGCAGATGCTAAAATTAGCGTGTTAGTTGGTGTTGTCTATAATAGTGGGGGTCGGGGCTTGCGGTCGAGAAAATTTAAAATCAGATGCTAAAATTAGTGTGTTAGTTGGTGTTGTCTATAATAGTGGGGACCAGGACCGGTCGAGAAAATGTAAAATCAGATGCTAAAATTAGTGTGTTAGTTGGTGCTGTCTATAATTGTGGGAGTCGGGATCGAGAAAGTTTAAGTCAGATGCTAAAATTAGTGTGTTAGTTGGTGGTGTCCATAATGGTAGGGGCCGAGGCCATGACCGTAGGTCCTAGCGGTCGAGAAAATTTATGTCAGATGCTAAAATTAGTGTGTTAGTTGGTGCTGTCTATAATGGTAGGGGCCGGACCTACGGTCCCGGCGGTCGAGAAAATTTAAAGTCAGATGCTAAAATTATTGCGTTAGTTGGTGATGTCTATAATAGTGGGCCCGGGACCGTTCGAGAAAATTTAAAGTCAGATGCTAAAATTAGTGTGTTAGTTGGTGCTGTCTATAATAGTAGGGGCCGGGACCGGTCGAGAAAATTTAAAGTCAGATGCTAAAATTAGTGTGTTAGTTGGTGGTGTCTATAATGTAGGTCCCGGCGGTCGAGAAAATTTAAATTCAGATGCTAAAATTAGTGTGTTAGTTGGTGTTGTCTATAATAATGGGGGCCGGGAGAAAATTTAAAGTCAAATGCTAAAATTAGTGTTTTAGTTGGTGTTGTCTATAATAGTGGGACCGGGACCTACGGTCGTAGGTGTGCTCATTGTTAGCAATAATAATTAAGAATGAAATTGATGCTACATTTTAAAAGAAATTAAGTGCCCTTCCGTGCATGTCACTGTCGGAACGAACTCTATAGCTAGGTTGGTAGTTTCATGAAGTAACGGAGAACGGATAAACCTTCAAAGTTATCAGCCACTTTCCCAATGCTGCTAATGGGGGGACCGAATTTTAGCAGGGGGTACCATTTCATATGAGACGAAAAAGTTGTATCTGATCCTGGCCGTCAGATCACTCAAACAGTACCCCCTGCTAATTCCGGTCCCCCCATTAGCAGCCTTGCACTTTCCCTTGTGATAAATTGTTTTTTTTTTTGCGATTAGTCAGTTTATGGGTTTGAACTCCAGTTTAAGTAAATTCCAAAATAAGCGAAACACATTCACTTCTCGTGATGCAAGACAAGCTTACTGGTTTACAGTTAGCGTGGTTACATTGATTCTTATACTATGGAAGTGAACTGTGATAACAACAACACATTCATCATTGTATATATACCACGCACGTTTCTAGAATAGCATCAATGACCAAAGGTCCAGAACAGCCTACTTCGATATCAGGCATCTTCAAACCTCATTCAGGCATTTATACAAATAACTTGTGCGCCCGTTGCTGGTGATGATGGGATGAGTTTAATTTGATTCTTATGCTTGAACACAGATCCTTCCCTGCAGAATTTCGATCAACACATCTCCATCGGCAGCACAAAAACTCCATTCTTCCTTCCCTGATTTCTCTTGACTCAAATAGTTGTTCACAATCAAAGAAATTTTTCTAGGGCTACATAGAATTCTCGGAGTACCAAGAGCATAAGAAAGAAACCGAGAAGATTCCCAACTAATAAGATTATAATTTGTCTTCTATTATTACAGTTTTACCTTTAGTAACTCCTTTTCGGTAAATTCTATTTACACAAACAGAGTAAAACCACCATATCCTTTACCTCAAATTCCCATTAAGCCACGACCAACCAATCCTGTGTTGCCACACCGTAGCTATGCCACCTTCGTATGCTCGTATACCTTCAACACCGACATGTTATTTTAATCCACAATCATAATATATCAACCTGAGCACCTTGATTGTTGATCAAAGGTTTAAAAATTTTCCATCCTACTTGATAAGAAGAAGAAGAAGATATCCTTTACACTAATCAACCAAATT
The DNA here is from genome assembly GCA_023529315.1 of Papaver bracteatum. NCBI lineage: Eukaryota > Viridiplantae > Streptophyta > Magnoliopsida > Ranunculales > Papaveraceae > Papaver > Papaver bracteatum. The sequence goes on from JAJJWX010002629.1 coordinate 2,566,622, forward strand.
AGAAACATGAAAAGAAAACTAATAGATTCTAATACCTTATCGTTTCACGGATGCGATTACAGCAACCCTAAAAGGTTGCAAATATTTTTGATTCTACGTTGACCATATAAAAAATCTGAATTTTTTTTTAACAAACATCAACCATCCCACAAATTAACAAACCACAAAAATTTGATACTGCTTTGAACCTCCAAAAGCACAAAGTAAAAATCTGATACTACTTTGCACCTCCAAATTCCTGAAAACAACAACAAACTATAACCAGGGATTACAACAGAGAAGCAAGAAAGAACTGCAAAATATTGAAAAGCACAGGAAAAAAAATTCTAAGATTCTCCGTGAGAAGTAATACTGGAAGGAAAGAATTTAGTACGAAAGGATATCAGCTTCAAAGTAAAACCGGATTCTGCAAAATTGCAGTGAGTAGTATAATGGTTGTAAGATTCAAACTAAAAGTAATTTCACTCAAATAATGGTGCCATATGTGGGAGTCGGACCCACAACGACATGGTTGACAACCATGTGCTCTGCCATTTGAGCTAAGACAGCAATATAATTTTCTAATATACACTAATAGTGATACTTACTATTGGCATTAAGGGTTAGCAAGCAGATAATTTACCTTCATCTTACTTATTGCAGGTATGCAGTATCTTTAGAAACGAAGTCATTAACATCCTTTCACATTTATGCTATTTCACACCAAGTAATGAAGTCAGCAATGATGGATTTCCTATACTGCACTTCCTTTAACTTGTCTAATACTGCACCTCCTTCAACTTTTCAGAGATAATAGTTGGAGGTTTAGAAGCTCGTCCACATTCAACATCCCCTAGTAAAAATCATTTCATGAGGTCTATGTTACTTTTGTTGTCTCCAATGCTCTTTAAAAAAAATTGTCTACAACACAATCAAATTCGGAATTGGTATCTCTCCCTTCAATTTTACAAAAAAAAAATCAAGTAGACAATTTCAAGTAGATATTTCAACCCCAAAAGAATCTCTGCTGGAAAATTATCTGTTGCAATTTCCAGAACAAAGAATTAATAAGTACCCCAGGTGACAACGAACTAAAGTACCTTTAAGCATCTATTATTGTAAGTTATGAGCAACTGTACATTATGAGCAACAAAAATAGAATTGTAATACTGATTGAAACTACATAATGTTGGATAACAATTGTACTCGTATACGTTACTAATCTAATATTGCAACAATAAGCTCAATAGCATCATACTTCGAGCTGCATTGCGTAGAAATTTAAGTATCAAACCGCATCAAAAGTCGAAACTTGGTACCAAAGAAACAGAGCTAAAATGATTGGTAAATTAGTTCTAAACCACCTTCATAAATCTTAGCTCCTACGGATTACCACATTAATTTTAATTTTAATGAAACAGGGCTCGAATAGACACCGGTACATCATCCGATTGAGAGTTAGATGGAAAGCACTACTGGAGCAGTAATATCACCTTATAGAAAACATAAAGTACACCTTTGTAATATTCTGCTAGGTTTCATAGCATGTGCGCATTAATCAGATACGTGTAAACCAAACTAATTATGTAAAAAGAGATATGTGGGATGAGTCTTGCTAGGCTTCATATATTACAGATATTGATCTACTTTCATATTACCATTTTTTTCAGGAATTTACCTGTAATTGTGTCTGTCAATTTGATGTCAGCGCCAAACTCCACTAATGAGCCATCCAAACTCCACTGATGAGCCATGGAGTAATACTATGATTGCAGCTTCCTTAGTGTGGAGAAGAGAAAAAGATTGTTCAAACTTTCATATGAGACTAAACGGATTAAGCCAAATTTGTCGTTCCTTCCCTCAAGTAATGAGATAACACCGATTTGAGTATTTTTCTGCACCCATTAGATGGCTAGTAGACTGCCTTCGGTTGAACATTTTTTTCTTTTATTAAGGTGCCAAGTAAGTTGGCGTTTTTTTCAATGGAAAAATGATGAATAGAAAAAAAAATATGGCAAGTTCTTGAAGGTCAAGATGACTCTTTTTATGAGGAGTTCAAGGTTCATCAAATTTATGCATCCTCCTCCAACCTTGAGCTGCAATTAACAACCAATACAAAACCAATGAACAACTGCCAAAAACGCAAAGAATCCAAAAACTGATAGCGTCCACTTAATCAACTACCAAATGGAAAACATGTTACAAACCTGAAGTTCGGGGAATGAACCCAGTAATGTCTCCATGGCCTGCAAGTAGTAAATCGACTGAAAGGACTTAGGTTATGCAATCCATTAGATAATATTGTGCACTCTCATATTTACAATTGCCTGTAGAATGCAGATTGATTGTTAAGTCTCAAATCAGATGCAATAATTCAGAGGTCAGTCAGATGATTATATTGCCTTACTTCTTGACCAATATGTAAGCTCTGCCAAAATCAGAGAGCAGCACCAGTTTGAGTTAATGGGATAATTAAAAAAACTGGAGATAAATCAACTGAAACCATAAATCTATACGCATCTACAATCTTAATATGAAATTCAGAAAGTACAGAACACTATTAGCACTTCTGAATTATAGATTTACAATCTAATAAGATATGAACTTGAATCCTAAACCTTTACATAACAAAGTACAGTACCCAAATCCAATGGCCTAGTTAAATTTTGGAAATCTTATAAGTAACAAAAATGCAAAATAGCTAGAATTCCAATGAAAACAAAGAATGGTTGCATGATCAAGCCCTACTAAAACCATACTAAGACGCGAGCTGAAGCTGTTCTGTTTATGTGAGCAACTCATCAAGTATATGTCCTTAAAATTACAGGGTTTCGGTGCGGTGTGCTTACCTTTTTCGGCTATCTGGCTTCACGCATTCACATAACAGAATTGATCACCTGAAATCATAGAAACAAACCCAATATTTAGAGTTGAACAAAATCATGTAATACAAAACCTGATTGGGTAACATAAATACGTACATTCATCAACTTCACCCTATCATAGAAAAAGATACTACTGCGTAGTTTGTTACAGAATCGATTTACAGAGAAGATTACCTTTGTCTATAACCATTAAAAACCTTCGAAGATGCATAACAATAATAATGGTATCTTCACTATAACAAACCTATCCAGGAACACATAATTTTTGAATTCAATTGAAATAATAGTAATTCTGAAATCGGAATTCAATTAAAATTGACAGGGGGGAAAATATAAAAATATTTGAACCTGGAATATTTTTGTCGATTGATTTCTCCATCTGGTTGCAAATTAAGCTCCACCCAACTCTTAATCCCTATCTTAAATTAACCCATTCTCATTCGTATCATTTAAATTAACGTTACCTCGCTATGGAATAATATCTATAATGATTGATTAGTATAAACCAACACCGTATATCTTGAAAACTTGGTTATTAGATGTTAAATATCGAGCTCTGATTCAAACAGCAACAAATAAATCCCTAATAAACCAAACCAACAACCCAAAGGTATAACTTGAATCAAACAATCAAAAAAAAAAAAAATCCTACCAAGCAAGACATTAGTGATGCACTTCCTTCTGGACTTTTATTTCTTGAACTTGCAGGTGGTAATGATCTTACTATTCTCTTAATGCTTAAGCAGTATGCGATTTATGAATTACTAAAAAGGCAAGAAAACATGAACCCAAACAAAATAAAATTATATAGTGAATTTGTCGTCATCCAAGTTTAAGAAGCAACAATCAACTCATCGTCGCTGACATATGCGAGAACATAAGTTTTTACCCCAATCACCATACCAAGAGCAGAGATTTTATATTGAATTTTACTGCTTCAAACTAAACCGAAACCATTGAGCTAATTGTTAACTAACCATGCAAAAGATGACACAATGTTTAATAAGAGAATTTATGAGATTGTAATATAATCAAATAAATCAAAAAATATGGTGCGATAGTAATACCTGGAGCTGAGTTTGAGGGGTAAGTGTAATTGTTAGTGGATGCAACCAAAAAGCGTACTCCATTGCCAATGAAAACATGATCACAGTTTGTAGTCTAATTTCGAATCACCATTACTGAATTTAACATAACCTAGCAAACCCATCACTCCATGACACCCATCTGTTATAATCCACATAAATCAAGACATCAATTGTGTAATTATTCACCCAACATCATCTCCACCAAAAAGCTTGAACTGAAAATCCTAGGCATTCATCTAAATCAACAAATCCCAGAAACCACTCCTTGCCTCAGTTCACCAACTCATCAAAACCCAATTCTTAAATAAACTCCAATTTATTGTCGGTTGAAACCCTAACTCAAACCATAACAGCACACACAAATCGCAGGAGACAAACATCTTCTTCAAAATATTCTTAAGCAACAGCTTCCTGAAACAAATTCAAGTAGAACCCCTTCCAAATCTCTAATTTCTTCCTTAATCTTCATCAACAGTTCACTACCATCTCAAAATTCAATTTCAAATCGAACCCAGTCAAACCCAGATCCAAAAATCACCATCTTTGTTGATTGTCGATTTCAGATTTGCTGTTGTTAATTACAACCAATTCAATTATATAATTGATTAATGGCACTTCCACTGATTTGAATCCAACCAATTACAGAACAACCCTCCTTCATTACAATTACAATTGATTGGTACTGATGGTATTCCTTAATCTCTAATTTCTTCAATCTCTTAGATAATTCTGATGCTTTTACAGGTCTCGGATCCCTTGGAAAAGCAGTTGATTTCGAGAGATTCAAGAGATTCGAGAGTTTCTCTTCGGCAGTGAAAAAACAGATATAGAAAGAAGAGATTTTGTAGGGACAGAATATTGCAAGATATAAGGTTATGAACATAGTAACAAATACAAGAGATAAGTGTCGCAAGATAATACGGTAATAGAAGAAACACGGGAGAAGTGTGAAGGGTTTGCGAATATAGAACAAATTCACGATCAGAGGTTGCGATGTTTCGCAAGCTATATACAGCTGTACATATTTCACTATATATAGTAGTTCAAATGTTAAATTGAGGAGGTTCTTTAAGTGAGTATTAGAAAAAGTCTTAGGAGAGTGAACAGAGAAAGTTGTAACTGTTCTAATTTTCATTAACATATTTCTTTGTAATCAGTTGAGAATATTAATCAAAATTGTCATTCTTCATCAAGAACTTCTTAAAGTTTTACAAATTCTACTGAGGGTGTAGTTGTAGGATTTCCTGCAATTACATAATTGGCGCTAGAAACAGGGACTTGAAGATTGTTATAACAGAAATTTGAAGGAGTTTTGGAAATTTGAAGATCAAATGGAGTCAGTAGATGAAGATTGCAAAAAATAAGAATGTAATATGATCACAAAGACAATGATTGATGAATTTCATAACAACATGAAGGGAAGGATACACAAACGAGATTATAGAGGGAGAAAGATCATGGAAGTGGAGAAAATAACAACTTTGAAAGAATGGGAAAAGAAGAAAATCACATTTTCTGTAGAAGAAATTCCAAGTGAATACTTGAACCACACTTCACCATTAGTAGTCACAATTCCGATCATGCGAGAGGAAAAGAAAGCTACAAAATCTATAGAAAAATGGAAATTAAACCGAGTTTTGATTGATACAGGAAGTTCTATTGATATTATATTCTATCATGCACTTAAGGGGATGGGGATTAAAGATGAAGAGATCACAAATTCATAATGTCTTATCCATGGATTGGGAAAATCTACAACAAAATCCAAAGGGGAAATAATGTTACGAGTACCGCTGGGAGAAATCGAAACACATATAGTTTTATATGTGGTAGATATGGAATCTCCATATAATATGCTCATGGGAAGACCATGGATTCATGCGATTAAAGTTGTTGCTTCGACATTACATCAATCAATCAAGTTTCCTACACCAAGCGGAATACAAGAAATAAAAGGGGATCTTGATAGTGCAAAATTTTGTTATCAGATTGAAGTAAAACAGTGTGGAGGGAGAGCAAGAAAGAAACAATTTCGTAAAAAACTTGCGAAAGAAGCGAAAAAGGAATAGGAGTTCAGAGTGTATGAAATAAGAGCAAGAGAGGGAAAAGGAATACCAAACGAGATCCCAGAAAAAGAAAGAGAACCAATGAAAATAATCAAAGAACCAACACCTATGGGAGAGCAAAATCCTAGTTACGTTGCAGCAGAACCAACCAAAGAAATAAATATTGGAATTGAAGAGGTACCTTTAATCTTGCGAATTTGAACTAAGATGGACGAAGAAGAAGAGAAAAGAACTATTGATCTCTTACGAGAATACAAAGATATATTCGCAGGAAGTGTAGATGAAATACCAGGAATTGATTCATCAGTGGCGTGTCATAGATTGAACATAGATAAAAGCGTAAGACCATTCAAACAAAGAATAAAAAAGATCTCGCAAAATTATCATGCACAAATAGAAGAAGAATTACAAAAGATACTGGATGCAGGAATCATAAGAGAAGCAAAATACCCAGAATGGATTGCGAATATGGTCATTGTTCCGAAGAAGAATAAAGGGATAAGAATTTGTATAGATTACACTGATCTAAACAAAGCATGTCCCAAAGATAGTTTCCCATTGCCAGACATACCACAAATGGTGGAATCAGCTGCAGGTCATGATAGAGTCACTTCACTCGATGGATATAAAGGGTACAATCAAATATCACTCGCAGAAGAAGACCAAGAACATACTGCCTTTTTCACTCCAAGAGGTTTATATTGTTATGTGAATATGCCATTTGGTCTGCGAAATGCGGGTGCTACATATCAAAGAATGGTCGAGAAGGTGTTCGCAAAGTGGATACATAAAACCTTAGAGGTGTATGTAGATGATATGCTGATAAAAAGTAAAGAGGCCAAAGATCATGTGCAAGATTTGAAGGAAATATTTGAGCAAATGAGAAAATTCAATATCAAATTGAATCCTAAAAAATGTGTAATTGGAGTTGCGTTAGGAAATTTTTTGGGATACATAGTATCAAAGGAGGGGATACAAGTCTATCCAGAGAAAGTACAAGCAATTCGTGACATGCCAACACCTGCAACGGTAAAAGAAGTGCAAAATCTAAATGGACTCTTGGCTTCACTTGGAAGATTTATTTCGCGAATGTCAGATAAATGCAAACATTTCTTCAACATACTTAAGAAGGGAGAAAATTCAAGTGGACTGATGAATGTGAAAAAGCTTTTCAAGGAATCAAAGAATATCTTGCGAATACATCCATATTACAGAAACCAGAGAAAGATGAAGAATTATTGGTATACCTCGCAACAACTCAATATGCTTTAAGTGCAGTTCTATTGCGAACAGATGCAGGAATAGAAAGGCCCATTTACTACATCAGTAAAACTTTTAACACAATAGAGCGAAATTATTCTAAAATGGAGAAGTTAATCTTAGCCTTGGTTTATGCATCATTTAAGTTGCGAATATACTTTCAAGCGCATGTGATAAAAGTGGTAACCAAAGTCCCGATTGAGTCAGTCATGAAGAACACAAAAAGATCAGGAAGAATAGAAAGGTGGAATGCACAAGTAAACCATTATAAGATAAAGACGAAGTGTTATCATCGCAAAAGTCACAAGTTGTCGCAGATTTCTTGGCAGAATTTCCTTTGGAAGAAGATGAGGCAGTAGAAGAAATTATGGATATTGAAGAAGAATTTGGGAATCCAAAAGACCTATTAACAGAACCAAATAGATGGGAAATTTTAGTAGACGGATCATCCAACAGTGAGGGGAATGGAGTAGGAGTTGTGTTGATTTCACCAGAAGGAGAAAGAATAGCATTCTCATTCAGATTAGAATTTGCATCCACGAACAATGAAACAGAGTACGAAGCTGTAGTGCATGCATTGAAGATCCCAATAGAAAAGAAGCTCGAAAATATAAGAATAACAAGTGATTCTTAGATGGTAATTTGTCAAATTAAAGGGGAATATACCACAAATGAGTCTTCTTTGAAGAAATACAAGAAACTTGTTGATGAATTATCTGCGAAGATACCAAAATTAAAATGGAGGCATATAACAAGAAAATACAATCGACTCGCAGATGCTTTTGCATTCATTCCAAGTATTATGACAAACCCTAATACAAGAAATATCAAAATACAGACAGTTCAACATCCATCAGAGAATAAAGAAGAAGAAATTGAGGAAGCAGTTGCGATGGAGGTAGAAAGGGAACTACCAGACGACATCACAGAAAATCTCGCAGATTGGAGAAAGGACATTCATGCATTTCTCGCAAAAGGGGAAATACCCAGGAACAGGCTAGAAGCACATAAATTAAAGAGTCGTGCAACAAATTATGAGTTACGAGAAGGAATTTTACACAGAAAATCTTTCAGTGGACTACCTCTCAGATGTTTAACTCGTGAAGAAGGAAAAAAAATATTGAAGATGTTACATGGAGGAGAAGATGGTAATCATAGTGGGGGAAGATCTCTAGCTTATAGAGCAAAAATACAAGGATATTATTGGCCTTATATGCACACAGACGCAAAATTGTTGGTGAGACGATGCAAAGAATGTCAACGACATGGGAAGAGAACTCATGCACCAGGGGCACCACTAACTTCTTCAACAAGCTGCTGGCCTTTTGGGAAATGGGGATTGGACATTGTTGGTCAATTTTTACCTGGATCTGGGCAGATAAGATACTTAATAGTCGCAACATATTATTTTACGAAGCTCGCAGAAGTAAAAGCAGTACAACATATTCGCGATAAGGATGTTTCTACATTCATATTTGAGAATATCATTTGTAGGTATGGAGTTCCAGCACAATTAGTATCCGACAATGGGAAACAATTTGAAGGGAAAAATATAGAGATGTTACTCAGTGCTTTTAGGATAAAATGTGGGAAATCAAATCCATTATATCCACAAGTTAATGGACAGACAAAGGCAACAAATAAAACAATCGCAGATACAATCAAAAATAAATTAGAAGGACATCTCAGAGGGTGGTGCGAGCAAGTGCCTAGTGCAGTCTGGGCATACAATACAACTAGAAGAGAGGCAACTGGAATGTCTCCTTACTATTTAACATATGGAGTAGAAGCAGTATTGCCAACAGAGGTTGTAATTCCGACAACAAAGAAAGAAGCTTGGGAAAGAAATTTAAGTGCAGGGGTGATATTAAGTGAACTGGATGATTTGGAAGAAAAAAAGGAAAAGGTGTTGCGACATATGAAAATTTATCAGGAAAGATTAGCTCGAGAGTATAGCAAGAGAGTTATTGAACGTGAGTATCAACCAGGTGATTTGGTCATGCGAGAAACACCTCCTTACCAGAAAAAAATGGAGGAAAACTAGCACCAAAATGGGATGGACCATATGTCATTAAAGAGGTTGTGGGAAGTGGAGCTTATCGGCTGATGGATCCAGAAGGGAAAGACATGGGTTTAAGACTTGGTCGACCCTGGAATAGATTGTATTTAAAAAGGTATTATCCATAAAACTCATGATAATTTTGCGAATATCATTTACTCCCATAGAAACTACCAAAATTACAAATTTTAAAATTCTTATTGCGATCAGCTTTCATTAAAGAAAGACACAAAATTTTATTTGCGATCAGTTTTCATAGAAGAAAGCCGCAAACTGTGATCAGCTTTCAAAAAAGAAAGAAAGCCGTAGAAATTTTACACAGGCAAACCTTTGTGACATACACCCTAGTTCGCGAAGCAACATTTCGCAAGAGGCAAAGTCCTAAAGTACGTCATTTAAGGGGGTACCTATAAGCATGGCTCAGGGGAAACGGAACACCACCACGGAACCTGAGTACATGGACATTACGGGGTACATAACCCAAAAATGGGGTACCTATCCGGGTAAGACACCTTGGATTCTCAACCTAATCTTGCGATGTAACATGATTTAGGTTGGGTGACTAAGGCATACTGTCTTTCCCAAGAAGTGCAGAAAACGATCAAGGCGCCGAGGTACACGGTTGAGTCAAGAGTGCCAGATGGGTTTGAAGCACATCTGCCATTCTTGACAAGTCTTGGAAAATGATGCACTTGGCCCAAAGATACCCCATAGGGTGCAACCTCGTAACTATAAGCCCTATAGGCAAAAAGGATAAGAGGTTGTGAACAAAAGCTGGTTGTTGGAAAAACCGGATGGGAAGAGCTAACCTTGTATGGTCGATGTACGCTTCCTTGAAGGGGAAACCAAGGGGAAGATAAAGGGTAGCACCCTCCATTAGGGAGCTGATACGTGCTATAAGACGCAAATGTCACGAGGCTTTTTGTTCGCAAGAACATAAAGGCTTGTCATATTTGTGCAACAATCGTATTTTTGCGAGTAAAAAAATAATATATATATATATATATATATACTCGCAGAATTAAATACAAAGAAGTTAAGATGAGATCAATGGGTTATTACATGAAAGTGTGATAACGTCCTGCGATTTCATCGCAAGACGATAATGTCACAAGGCTGTATATTCGCAAGTATATTCAGACTTGTCATATTATCGCGAACACAAAAATATTGTTAAGATAAAGTCAAGGGATTGAGGCATGCGAATGCACCAACGTCCTGCGACTTTATAGCAAAATAGGTGGCAAAGTAAGACCTTTACTTAGGAAGGCATGATAAGACCACAGAAACTAATGAAGTCAATTCCGTCAATATCATTGGAGATTCTTTATGTTATCAACAAGAATATGTATCAAGAATTCCTACCAAAAGAGGCAATTTTATTCGCAATCAAGGACGGATATTTCATACTCATTAAATTCTTCAAGAATTGAATACTTCTTATACTTCTTCAAGGATGTCTCATAATTTTCATACTTCTTCAAGGGTGTTTCATAATTCTGATACTTCTTTAAGGATGTTTTATAATTCTTATACTTCTTCAAGGATGTTTCATAATTTTCATCATTCTTCAAGGATGTTTCATAATTCTTCAAGGAGGTTTCATACTTCTTATACTTCAAGGGGGAGATTTCTTATTTACTTCGCAACAACCTGAAACTTCGCAACTTAAATGGAAGCAGATATTCTAATACTTACAACAACAATTGATCACCTGAAGAGCAATAATAATGGGAATGGGAATACTAAGCTAAGTCTTTAAGATATGTTATTTCTCTTCATATGATCAATTTATGCAAATAAAGAAAGTATTCAATTCATTATCGCAAAATATAAAATATACTTCTTAAGGAACATAAACAGTAAGCAGAATTGTTTGTAAAAAGAGAACCAATAGTAACCAAGAGAAAGAGTTCAAAAGAGAGAAAATAGGATTAACGATAACTTGGGAAAAGAAGTTTATCATGCTTGATGCTCTTCATCAACACTTTTTGCTGGATATTTAAGATGAGTAGGATCATCAGCAGTGTTCAATTCTTGCGAAACATTACCCTCTATAAAGCCTTCAACAGGAACTTCTCCTTGAGGGATAAATTATTTTTCACCATCAAGTCCTTCATCATCACTCTCGTAATCAAAGTCACTATCAGGATCACGAGCAACTTCATCATCAGATATTTCCAGAGGTTCAACTTTCACTGGAGACAAGGATTTTGATAAGAGAATGTTGTTTACGAAGACTTGAGCTTTCAGATGACTTTCACGAAATAGAGCTTTCTGATGGTTAATATCTTCAATATATTTGGCATAAGCAAGATGGTTGAATCTCCGATTGGCACGATCACGAGAATTGATCAAACGAGTAGAAAGAAAAGCGTTCTTCTTGCGGAGCTCAGAACAGGTGGTCTCCAATCCAGCTTTAGCATTGCGAAGATTGTTCTCAGATTCTGCGAATGAAATAAAATTCAAAGAATCAATTCTGCGAATATAACAAAATTTAAAGGTATATCAAAGGCAGTCAAATTTTGATGACTACCTTCTCTTTGTGAAGTAAGAAATTGAGCTAAAGATAGACAACAATTCTTCATCTGATCCATAGCTTTGTCAAAACCATCACCAACTAATCCTTCAAGCCTAGATTGAAGCTTTTGATCTTTGGAAAGAAGAAATTTGTTATTCTTCGCAAGTTTTGCATTAAAGTTTTCTAGTTGGGAATAATCTTCTTTAAGTTTATTCCTCTTAGTGCTCAGGATTATATTCTTATTAAGAAGGGATTTCTTCTCGGCAGCAAAAGAACTTCTCTCTGCATCTGAAGACTTCTTTAATTCCTCAAGTTCACCTTTTAAAAAATAAAGGAGATTTTCTTGATCGCAACATTTACTCTGAAGAATATTCAATTGTTGCGAAGAAACGGCCATTATATTCAAATACGAACATCTTTCTTCTGATAAGGTTTCATTCTCTTCTAATAGGGTTTCTATTCTTAAATCGGCTTTAGTTAAAGAAGAAGTGAGCTTAGATATTTCATCGTTCAAAAAATTTTGATCGTAAATTAGTTGGGTATTCTCTTGGAAAAGGGCATCTAAATTATCAAGAGCACATGAATGAAGACTAGATAAATGGGAAAATTGGTTCAAAAGACTTTCATGCTTGGCTTGAGATTCTTATGCGTCTGATTCATGATGAAGTACCAACATTCTACATTCCTGGATTGATTCTATGAAGGGGAATGGGTTTTAAGGGGTGTTTCAAACATACGAGAAATAGAAACAAACAAAAGGAGAAAATATAAAGATAATAGCAATACCTTTTAATGCATCATTCCTCTTACGAAGGATTGCACAATCTAGAGAATCATTTTGAAGCTGATGATTCTCTTTACTAAGATTCTCACACTCCGCTTTCAAAGACTCCTGAGTTTGGCGAAGCAATTCAACTTCTTTTTCCAGGGCTTGACGTGAAATAGAAATATCAGGATTGATGAAGTTGTTGAGCATTTCGCAAAATTCAGACTGCGAGCGAACATTTGAAGACCTCTCAGTATTACTTAAAACATCAGATAACATCTGGAAAGATGAATAAATTCCATCTCGAACTTCTTGAGGAAGGGGAGAAGAATTCGAAGGAATAAGAGCAAGTTGTAAATTGCTTGGAGCAACGGCACTCAAAGGATTATGAGCTAAAATAGATTTTTCACGAGAAGGGGTTGAGAAGGTAACTTGCGAAGGTTGATCTTGAAGAAGTGTTGATAAATTGACAGGGGTGGGAGACTGAAAAATGGGTAATGGAGTAGAGGAAGGAGTTTGCGAAGAAGTGCTTTCACGAGGAGGAGAGGGAAATTCTTTATCCATCACATGAAGGAAATCACTGATTGAAATTGATGGCTTGGATTTGATATTACGAGATCTCTTGGTAAGGTTGGATTCTTCACCGACCTACGAATCAAAATGTAGATTAAAAAATGAGGCAACAATATATTGTTTCAGAAGGAAGACAGAGTATTTTAAATACCTTTTGATTCTCGGATCTTCTTCTTCGAGGGTTAGGGTTTGAGCTTTTAGTTGGAGATTTCATTTGAGAAGCAATTTTGCTGAAAGAAATCAAAGTCAAATAATGGATTAAATAGAAATAAAATAGATAAACAAGTGAAAGATGCAAGAGATAAAAGAAAATTACCTCGGAGAACTCATGATGGGATTAACAGGAAGAGAAGGCAATAACCAAAGATGTAATGTGAGAAGAAGATGAAGTTGCAGAAGTAAAAAGAGAAGGTAAAAAAGATAAGTAAGGGAATAAAAGGAGTATTTATAAGGGAATAGTTAGGAAAAGACGGTTACAAAAGACGTGTTTGAATTCCGAAAAGAATAAGTAACGGTTATATTCTCACGATCATTACTTCTTCACAGAAATGACATGAGAAGAGGCAAGATGTAGGAACAGAATATCGCAAGATATAAGGTTACGAACATAGTAACAAATACAAGAGAGAAGTGTCGCAAGATAATACGATAATAGAAGAAACACGGGAGAAGTGTGAAGGGTTTGCGAATATAGAACAAATTCACGATCATAGGTTGCGATGCTTCGCAAGCTATATACAGTTGTACAGATTTCACTATATATAGTAGTTCAAATGTTAAATTGAGGAGGTTCTTTAAGCGGGTATTAGAAAAAGTCTTAGGAGAGAGAACAGAGAAAGTTGTAACTGTTCTAATTTCCATTAACATATTTCTTTGTAATCAGTTGAGAATATTAATCAAAATTGTCATTCTTCATCAAGAACTTCTTAAAGTTTTACAAATTCTACTGAGGGTGTAGTTGTAGGATTTCCTACAACTACAGATTTGATATTTTATTATCGGCCTTGAATTTGAAGTAACGATCCGGGTTTAGTTTCATGGAGTTTCAGATTGAGGCTAAGTTGCAGAGAGAAAAAAGAAAAAAAAAATAGATCTCGACTTATCCGCTTTATAAACAAATAAGAATCGGAACGGAAGGACGGACGGATCTTTGTCCCAGAATTATATGCCAAGATCGTGCGAACCTAAGTATCTCTCGCCAACTCATACTACCGGCCGCTGGATCGTCGAATCCGACGAACACGAATGTCCCCGATACAAGGACCAGTTTTCCATAATAAAGAGACTAGGTATCACGCCGGCCTGCGGCTAGGGATGGCAAATTGCCCCACCCAAACCCATCCCTGTGGGGACCCGCCCCAATGGGTTATGGTTTTACCCGTATAAACGGGGAATGGGGCGGGGTACGGGGAATCCCCGAAAGTAGTGATACGGGGATGGGGCGGGGATGGGGTTCAAGGTCCCCGCCCCATTGCCATCCCTAACTGGAGGTAGGTTTGTAAGTATCCAACGTAATCGATTTCATCCAAAAATACTGGAAGATCTTATGTGCACTCAAGATTGACTGTGAGATAAGATGAAAGATAAAAGAATATTTGTTGAAATAAAGGAATTTTTATGTTTAAATATTTTTTTTATTGTTATGTGATATATTTTCTTTATATTTCAGTGCGTGGATTAAAATCTTAACGGGGAACTTTTTGGGAGGATAATGAAGAAGACCATGATGAGATGATTAACATGGAGGAAGATGGTTAATAATGAGGATTAAAGAACCATAATACTTAATTGTGGATCAATTGTTTGCTTTATTTTTCAGTTTTAGTTGATTATTATAAATTTAAAATTTTAGAATGCACTGCTTAAGTTATTATTATTGTTGTTTGAACCATTATAATTATTTTTAAATTATTATTATTTTAAATATTTAGTGTAAATGGTAACCCATGGGAAACCCATCCCCTACGTGGATTCCCCATACCCGTCCCCACCCTATTCTTACGGGGAATGGGTAGGGGATGGGTTTTGGCTTTTTGAACGGGGTAGGGGATGGGATTCAAGGTCCCCGCCCCATTTCCATCCCTACCTGCGGCCGGCGCTCAACCTCTTGTTGATTTTTTTTCAAATAGAATATGATGATTTACTTAAGTTTAGTTTATTGTTCATTTATTTGGTCAGTCGATCAACATCTTCATAGCAGAATGGTTTCAATATCTAGGTGGTTGTGTCATATTATAATGTGTTAGTTAGTCGGGTCACAGTAGTGTGTTTAATTAATTTTATCATGTAGCCGGAAATCCGGGGCCGATAGAGAAAATTTTAAAGAAGATATCGTGCCCACAAATTTAGTTGGTCGTATCATATTATAATGTGTTAGTTAATCAGATCACAGTAGTGTGCTTAATTAGTTGGATCATAATAGACGGTGGCCAAAATTTAAAGGCATATGTAGTTCCCACAGTAAAAATCATATGCAATATTATGGAAGGTACCACACTTTGTGTTAGAATTTGTAGTTTCATTAGTCAATATCGCTTGGAATTAGTCATTATAGACACTTAATCGTTCTAATCTATATTGACAAACACAGATCTAAACAGATAAAAGAATAGTGAGAAAGAGAATTAACCTTGTGTGGGTCTGATTTAATGATTTCGGGCGCCCAACCATTGTATTAAATAACACTGAGAGTAGACCTAAAAATAAATACATAGTCAACCTCATTGTCTTGTTTAGAGATAACAAAAAAACCAATTCACAATCATATGGGAGTATGTGTACATTCAAAGCTTAACTGAATGGTTTTCTGAATCACTAAATAAACCTGATCCCTTGTAACCTATAAAATACACCAATTTAAGGTTAGTTCAGGTTAGTACAGGTACACATAATACGATAGATTTTGAGTATTATATCAAAAAACACAACTTACGCATTTTGGGTAGAGATATTCTGTTAAGTCACCTAAGTTTCATACTTTTATGAAAATAATTTGTAAATTCACGATATATACTATCAAAAAAATCTTCGGAACCAGATGGCACCTCGTCTAGAATCAAATTAATCTTGAATCATTTAACCCTTCTCTTAATCCTTTAACCATTCTCTTAATTACAGTACTAATTGTTGTGAACTCGAAATTAAGCTCTACTCAAACAGTAAACAAAAACCCTGATCAGAACTTACCAAAAACAAAAATACAAAATTGAATTGCATACCACATACCAGTTTTGGACATGAAATTTCGTTCCGAATCTTCTACACTGGTTGTCTTACAGGAGATAACAGTGGTGTATTTTAGTACCCCGCATTTTCAGGATTAATAAAAAAAATGGTGAAGGTTGAAACTGGCGCTTCACAAAATGAACTGAACCATGTGTAACTATTTTGCGCCACCATTAACAATATTTGAATGCAAATTCAAAATTTTTGAAATCAAAAGCAATTTTAATAGATGGAAATTAACTCGGAGTTAGTTACCCAAAATTTTACTCGGAGTTAAATATTCTTGTAGATTAAATTATTGGAAAAATCGTATGAAAAGATAAGTGTGTTTCATGGATAAACCTTGTTGGTTAAAAGTTTCAAAATTTGAAAATCCAACAACTTCTTTTTAAACGGAAATATTTGAATCTAAATCTAAAAGGACGCGTCTTTATATATTTGGTTTTGAGACGTATGAAATCTCAAAGGTTTTCAACGATATTGAATGGACATAATGCATGTTCATTCCGTATCCATATAAGAAAACCATGAACCAAAGATATTAATCAAATTCAAGCATCCATAAATCTCTCTTAATTTCTTTTCAAACTATTCTCAATTGTATTATCCATTTAAGTGTTGATATATACAAAATCAAATGCTAGAATGGATTGCCAAGATTCACTACATGGATTTTTATTCCAGGAAGCGTCTTGCGATATATCCCTACAACAAACGGGTGAAAATAACTCTTTATATAAAGCGTCTGCACGCTCTTAAAACCAACTTGTTTTGGTTCTTAACCCAAAATTTCTAACAATTTTAAGGCGTTAATTCTAACAATGGATTCAGAATCAAGTATGATTTCATTCAAGGTTTTGAATCAAGATTTCATGAGATCGAATAATTTTGATGGTACAAAATTTACCCCTTGGTATAAGACAAGATGGAGTTTCTTCCTCCTATTTTAAAGGTGTTTTACATTCTTACATATTAGTGGAACCAGTTGGTAAAGTGACACCGACATACAAAATACGAAATGCAAGAAACAAGAAGAAGATGACTTGATATGTCGTGGCCATATTCTTAATGCATTATCATATCGTGTCTATGATTTGTACGCGGAAACAAAGTATGCAAAAGAAATATGGGACATTCTTGAATTAAAATACAAAGTAGAATAACAAGGTACGAATAAATTTCTGGTTACTACTTATATTTTAAGATAACTGATGAAAATCCATTGTTAGTGCAAGTGCATGAGTTGCAACAAAACTAACAAGGCTCTTCAACCTAAGAAGGAGACATTTAACAAATATTCTTCAAACAAGAAAGGTTCTTGCAATAAATGCGGGGAAAAGGGGATTACATTAGTGAATGTCGGTATCTTAAGAAATCCCCAAAAGAAACCAACATGGTGGAGGATGAGTTCGTATCCATTGTTAACGAAATTAACACCACAACCACAACTTCCGGATGGTTGTTGGACATTGGATCCACAATACATGTTTTTTATGAAGGTTATGGATATGTTTTTTTTTCAAGGTTATGGATATGAATCGATTGGATGAACCACTTGTGGTAAAAACAAATCAGGAATAAATGTGGGATAGGAAATCTTCATTATTGTGTTTATCTTGGATATCTTGGGCCACGAAGAATCACTGCATGTAAACTAACTAACCACAACAATAATTAATATTCCCGAATTCGTGAAAACAAATGATTTTAGTTTTAATTAGAATGTTAATTATTATGGAAAAGGAAGTTATATGGGAGTTGATTACCATATTTTTCAAGGATTTATTTCTAGTTTGGAAAGTCTGGACCAAAAAATCTTGTCTTGTATGAGAATGGTGGAGGTGGATAATTTCCCTAAAATGGAACTTTCATACTGGAGCAAGAACTAGCATAAAAGTCGATCTATTACGACCAGCGTGGTTATTCGTTTTTTCACCAGTCTCAGCAACTATGAAAGAGTGTTACAGCATTGCTCGGTCGAACTCACAAGTGTTGTTATCTAAATCTTGTAGCCAAATTTAGTTGTCAAAACTATATCTTGATTTTTTGTCTACATTTAGTCAGGTATCAGATTGGTATAGAAGTGTGTAGTTGAGAATCGGATATCACTGCGTTCTACCGTTTGAAGGTGAAGATCAACAGGAGCTTTGGAGAACTTCAATATCAAAAGGCAAGTAAAGTCTGAACCACCTATTTCTCAAAGTTTTCACCTTTCTATTTATGAGAAATTGCCGCATGACTAAATTAGACAGCACATGCATAACAGAAATTTCAAGTCAACTTTATCTTAAATATTATTCTCGAAATATGACTACTTATGCTTAAGAACATTTGTTCATACTTGATGAATTTGGTTAAGAACAATTTATTGTTCATGACTTAAATTATTATTCAAGATTTAATCATTTGAAAATATCCTGGAACAGTGATATGTGTCATTGTTTTTATTCGGGAATGTTTCGAATTGATTATTAGAGAGATATAAAACTACTGTTAATATGGATATAGGAAAGTATGCATACCAGTTCACATACTAGGAGAACTTTTATAAGTCCGGAGCCGAATTACACATAACCATTACACGTACTGACGTATCTATAGTTCAGCAACGACTTTGTGGTACGCATAACCGATATCCATACCACAAAAATTCTGTGACTCGTGAACCAGGAACGGTACATAAACCCTATCTGCAAACCGTAAAAGATCTGTTGGTTTAATACTGAAAAAGGTACGCATACCTGGTATGCAAACCATAAAATATATGTGAGTTCTTGACCTCGTTTTTGTCTTAAGGGTATCCATACTCGGTACACATATCATGACAAAGACATTCACGAACCGATACAGTACACGTACCAGGTACACGTACTTACCCTATCAAATATTTTCAGATGCATCAAAATTATTTCTATGAGATAATAATCGGTATTTGAACAACTCTCTAAAGACACCATCTAGATATTTTTTATCATATGTGTGATTCATGAAAAGTATTAAAGTGTTATATGAAAATGGTTAAGTATATAGTTCAAATGGATAGTTTTGGCTAACCTACATGAACATGTCATTATAAACGGTCCGGTTATTGTCCATCCTAACCAGAGTGCATATTCTGCTATGTTAATCAAGTTTTTTATCTAACGGTGATTATTGGTTGGTGATTCCAAATCTATCTTAGCTTAAACCTAAAGCAACCTTGATATTGAAAGTCTATAAAAGGAAAACCTCTAACAACTGGGATCTTTGAATACCTGACATTATTCTTGTGTGTCCTAGTTGTAAACTAGAGTCATCCTATCCTTCAAACCCTTCTACGGTTTAATGACTAAAAAGACTTCACCTAGGGATTCGTAAAGCCAGGTATAACTATCTTTATCTTGATAATTCGAGTATCCTGATCTTGTTTTGATTGGTGAGTTTCTCACTCAAACAAGATAGATAGAAATCACAAAGTATCTTCATCTCAGACTTCGTGATTTCACAGGTTTTGACTTGTGAGGTGAATAATAATCTAGGATGATCTTATGGAGTCATAAAAGACTGGATTTTGAGGTTTGCTAGACTTTGTCTATTGCAATAGATTTCCTACCTCACCTTGATCTTTGATCAGAACAGAAATAACAAATAGGCTTATCTGTGGGAGGCAGATTGGTTTAAACTCTTCAATTGAGTTGAAACAACTCTTAATTTATGAAGGACGTTAGCTAAGGAAATACAGATTGGTTTAATTTTATTTTAATTATATTCCAGTCCTAAGTACTGATAGTAGGCTAGCATCTGTAGCGGTTAAATACAGTTTGGTGTTCAAGTATGTACTAGGTCCCGGGGTTTTTCTGCATTTGCGGTTTTTCTGGTGTCTGTGTTTTTTTCCCGCATTATATTATTTATATTTATAATTTAAATATCAAAGGTTGTACATTAATCATTCAAAGTAGATACATCCATCCTTGTTTATTGGATATGACTTGATTGGATCTTGGATATTGATCTATGAAATCATCCAAGCAGTCTCACACATAATCAGGTTCACGGACTTGCTTCTTTAAACATTCTGATTGTGATAGAAAGACATATAAGCTCTTCGTATAATTCCTTGATTGAGATTCATTAAGTTAAAACCCTCAGAATTGTATTCCTGTTTAGTCCATAAGGATTGACTAAGAAAAAGTTCGTGGTGTATTTTGGTACCCCTAAGTTTTCAATTAGTACCGGAGTAGGAAAATACGCGAAAGACCTAATAAGTCTGTGTTTGAAGCAATCTGATTATATGGACAGGAGTGCAATCTTGATAAACATACTGCCAGCCTTTGATGGCACAAATTACTTATGATTGAAAATTATTATGTGTTTCTTTTTACAAGATCGTGACTTTCAGACATAGAAACTTGTAGTAATGGGATACAATCCTCCGACAGTTGTTAGAGATGGAAACACTATTGTGAAGTATTTAGCAGAATACAGTGAAACCGAGATAAATGTTGGAAAGCATAATTTTGACGGGTTAAATTCTATTATCCACGATATAAACCAAGATCTTCATCACCATGTGACTTCGTGTACTTCGTCTAAAGACGCTTGAGATATCTTGGAAATCGTATTTGAAGGAGATACCTCCCAGAAAGAAGCTAGGCTTCAAAACCTAAATTCTGACTGAGAAAATCTGCGTATGTATGATGAAGATTCTTTTGATGAGTTTAATCAAAAGGTGTCTGGAATTGTTAATACATGTTATGCGTTAGGAAAGACCATTCTCCAAAAAGACATTGTGATAAAAATTCTTCAATCTTTACCAGCAAGATACGAGTTTAAAAAACATGCCATCATGGAAGAAAATAACCTTGAACTCCTTCCAGAAATAGTCTCGTTGGGAAGTTTAAAATATTTGACCACGATTAAGTTCAGACTGGAATGTATTTGATCCTTAAAAGGTATCCCACCGATTAAGGTACATTTATTCTCCTTACGCCTTTTGAATCCCAGCAGGACTCCACACAATTGATTCCCTTAGTTGACGTCACACCAACTAAGAGTTGCTTCTACTCAATTGAAGACTTTAAACTAATCTGCCTCCCACAGATTAAGCATATATGTGATTTCCTTTCCGATAAAAATTTTTAATCAAAGGTGATGGAAATTGATAAAAATAGACAGAGTCTATCTAACCTCAAAATCCGAACTTATGCAGCCTAGATTATTATTCAGCTCACATGTATAAAACTTTTGGAATCAACACGTTTGAGATAAAAAGAACTTTGATGATTTCTATCTATCTCGATTGAGTCAGAAACTCAACAATTGATCAAGATCAGGATACTCGAGTTATCAAGAAAATATAAGTGGACCTGTCTTTACGAGTCCCTATGAAGTATTTGCAGTCGCTAAACCCTAAAATGGTTAGGAAGAGGACGAGTCTAGTTACAACTAGGACACACCAAAAAGTAGTGTTGGGATTTAAAGATCCCAGTTGCTTGAAGTTTCCCATTTATATACATTTAAAGCATATGTTGCCTTAGGTTTAAACTAGGATATATAGCTTTGGAACCAAGCAATCAATATCCACTATTCGATGAATCTTTGAATCTGATTTACATAAACAAGATACACAATTTGGTTAGGTGAAACCGAAACCGAACCGTGTATAATGACTATGTTTAAGATGGTTAGCCGAAACTAGACGATTTGAACTTAAAAGCTTGATACTCATTTTCATGAACACATAAGACATTAACCTTGAGTCACAATCATGTGATCAAATAAGTCTAGTGTTTTTAGAGAATTGATCAAATGCAAAATATCTCGTAGAATTTTTTTTATCGCACTTAAAAATAATCGACATGGTTAGTAGATGCATAAAATACAAATACATAGTCGTTCGTGAGTCAGGTCATTCATAGTATGTGTACTAGTTTGTAAACATTTAACCAAACCAAGTTCTGAAGTTCACAAAACTATTTAGGTATGTGTACCGGTATGGATACCTTAAGACTATGACCAGTTTCGGAGTCCACAAAAACAATTTTGGTTTGAATACCGGTTCAGATACAACCGAGTTCAGGAACAAATAACTATTTTGGTACGTGTACCTGTATGTATACTAAACCAGTTCTGTGGCCATAGTTCCCTTACAGTTCGCATACGAGTATGCGTACCGATCCGGTTCACAATTATTTGTGGGTAAAAACTGTTTCTGCTGGTTTTGGTAAATTTGGGTGTGTGGATGAGAAACGAATCTAAACCCTAAAAAAATGCACTGCATGGGAGTACTTTAGATTCGAGAGATCAATCTATACAATCCTGGTCTAAACCAAGAAATGGTCGTTCCAGGCTTGCTTCGATCACAAAGTGAAGGAGAAGGGTGGTCTTAGGGAGGGAAGCGAAGAAGGTGTTGAGACCATAATGGTTAATTCTAAAGGTGTGGTTATTTTATGTCTTGTATCAGAATTTGGAACTGGCTTGCAGAATGTAAGTTATCAGTTCTTTAGTATATTTTGGATATTGTGTTGTTGTTCTAACCAAAACTTGTTGTTTGGTGGAAATATGTGAAACCTATTTACACAAGTCATAATTGAACGCACCCTGGTCTCGTAGGAAGTGGGAGTGATTGAGTGGTGGAAGAGTGGAGTAATGTGTAACCGCCAGAAACCACGTTTCCACGATGAAGTAAACGGGTTTGTTTACACCCATTATTTCTTGCTACCACTAACTGCCCTGTTTCCTGACACTTTCTTATAATGGGCGTGTTGCACGCCGCACGCTGTAAACCGCCATACTAATACCCTGATGAGTATCCCCCAGTTTGTGACATGTTTGATATCTCGAGTATTTTCGTGGAAAACGTGTAGCATCAAGTCAAAGTCAAGAGACTTTCCACAAGAAAATAACATGTGATGCTATTAGGCTTGTCTTGGATGTTCGCCTAAAACTTTCCACAGGCCTGTCAATTCCATGGAGAATTTGGACGGCTGAGATTATAGATCATGAGAAAGAGTGGCCATTGATTATGGCTACTGCCTGTTGGTGCCTGACAATGGCATAGTGGCGCCATTATTCCAATAGCGTAGTGACGTTTTTAGCGCATGCCAGTGGCATGGAGGTATGGTTGGCATGGTCAGCGTATGCTAGTGGAACGATGGTGCAAGTGGAGCCTGGCGTATTCATGGCCGCCAGATTTTGGCACATTGGTGTTGGACTCAAATGTGGTGTGGCAACATCAGTCTAATAGCCACATCAATCCCAATGTTCTGTGGAACATTATTTGGCTGGGTTGGCGTAGCAACTTTGACTAAATTAGGGTTTGGCATGCCGAAACCCAAATTAGCGCATACGACATGTAGCATGTGACCTTGGTACAATGACGTTTTGTGCAAATAATGCCAGAGCCACGCCATAGGAACCATAGCCAGGCCATCATGTAGAAATGTCCACAGGAACAAGTATTGCCACGAGTGGCTATGTTATAGCGCCTTTATTAGGGTTTCCTAAGTCCGCACGACTCATGGCATATTGTGGGGCCTGAAGTGGCATAATTTGTGCTACGGCTGGAAATTAGGATTTCATTCATCTCCATTAAAGCAAGGTCATGCTTATGGCTAGGATAACAACGTTGAAGTCAATTATGGCGTTGGCCACGAACAGAAAGTGGGTTGGCACGTAGGTGTGTTATTCACGACGCGTTGGCGCGTTTGGTGTGCTATTGCGGCAAATTGGCACGTTTGGCATGTTTGGCATATGCGCTTGGCATGCTCGTTTCGCATGTTGGCGCGGTCTTTGTGAAGCCAGTTTGGCATGGTGGCCACTTGACGCAATTCCACCTCTTTTAATGTTGTGGCAGGTTTAGAGCAACCTGATTAGTCAATAAAAAAAGAGCGAGGGACAAGCATGGGCGTGGCCACACTTCTGGTGCGCGTGGCATATTTAACGCAACCTAATTGGTCGATGGGGAATAGGGCAGGCAAGTATGGTCCCAACCACAATTAATGGCGTGGCTAAGGTAGTTAATATCGCGTATCGATATCGTATCAGTCAGGTCCGATACACCTATACAAAAGATAATATCGGTTTTTATAGGTGATATATCATTAGAACTAGAATTTCAAATATTTATAAAAGCATAGTAAAAAATAATAAAAATCATACACATATCTCAAATATTCAAAATACAAGCTGGTTTATTAGCAAGTGTTATGACTATTGTCCTTCTGACTCAAAATGACCTTCGAATCCTTTGAAACCAACCTCAATCAAGGGTCTTGCTAGAAGATTTACATCCCTACATTGAACCAAATTCCCTACAAACCCATCCATTTTATCACTACCAGGACTCAAAAAACCTTTAATCCATAGCCTAAAATCAATAACAACCGCTTATATTCTCCACTATCTTCCCCCGTCCATAACAAAACCCAAATCCATTCAAATTTCACCTCAATTATTGTTTTCATATTATATATCCGATCATATAGTCATTGGTTTTATATCATAAATATATCGGGGTTTTTTACCTTTCCCAAAATTGTCTTTGTACTTGTCGATGAAGACTAGATGCATGTTACTCGGAAAATTTATTCTCTGAAACCGATATTATCAGTGTATAGGTAAAACCGATATATCGGGATGTACCGGTCGATACGAATGTTTTTATCGTTCCATCTTTGTATCACTGGTATTCTCGATATTGTATAGGTTTTTTCCGATACCCGATAAAAACCTTTAATATCGGCACGTACCACTACACCATTTTTATGGATTCGCAACGGAATATGGACGTTATTGACTGGGGTTGCAACGACATACAGGCGTTGCAAAACACGAGGTTGCATTTTTTCGCAACGGCATAAGCTACGTTGCTAAGCTGTTTCGAATTACAGGAATACCCTTACCCGGAACTAAATGTTATTGGTTCTGGTTCTAATTTAACAACAGATTAAAGACGTTGCTAATATTTTGCAACCTAAAAAAAAGGTCAAGTCTTCATTGACCTGGTCAAAATTCATTTCCCCCTGCAGTTACCCAGTTCCCCATATTCAGCATTCCATAGATGTACAAACTTTTACACATTCCTTCACTTTCATTTCCACATTCACCGTTATGAAAAATAATTCTTCACTTGAAGTTAACAACAAGTTTGAGTATTTGTGTAGAAATCAGGCATGTAGCACGTGTCGAGATCCGGACTATTCCACAATTTTTATGGGGCGAGGTCCATGTGCTCATCCGTTCGTGGATGTTTATCGCACAGGGTCTGGCAGAGATAATTTTTTACTAGTTTATTAGCAAGAGGGCCAATTCTGCAAAGAGGAAAAGAGAGGTAGATTGGAGTCGCCACCTGACTAAGGGGAGTCAAGACCCTTTTAACTAGTTTGAATTCTTATGGGAAAACAAAGCCAGTTATGACTTACATGTTTATGGTCTGCTACCAGAGAGTCTGGGTAAGGAGATTCTAGTACATGATGGGAAGGTGTTAGGCACCCATCAGCCGCCCAATCGTAAGATTGGCCTTTACTTCATTATTAAAAGGGAAAATGTTTATAATTTATTGAGAATAGATTTTCATGCATGAGCTATTTAATAAAGAGACATAGTTAGAAGTTGGGTGGAACTTCGACTATGGAGATGTGGTTTCTTTCTTTTTATGGTGGTTTGGGTGGAAACCTTGGTTTTTTTTATCCTTTTGTTGTGGTTTGGGTGGAAACCTTGTTTTGTGGTTTGGGTAAAAAACTTTGTTTTGTGGTGGTTTTGGGTGGAAAACCTTGTTTTGTGGTGGTTTGGACGGAAACCTTGTTTTGTGGTGGTTTTGGGTGGAAAACATTGTTTTTGTTGTGGTTTGGGTGGAAACCTTATTTTATGGGGGTTTTGGGGGGAAAACTTTGTTTTGTGGTGTTTTGGGTGGAAACCTTGTTTTATGAGAAGAAATTTGGATAAAATTTCAAAATTAAACAATTAACCTGCAGATTAGCTCAATAAAAAAAATAGAATTAATTCAAAGCTTATTATTATTATTTTTGACAATGGGTCTAATGTGGGAGGGAATTACGCTTTATACCCACACTTTGATTCATCCCACTTGGAAAATTAATAAAAAAACACAATTTTTTTATGTAATGCAAAGAGTAGCCTCGGTGTTACTACGAAATGGAAAACCATTCCGTTCCCGTATGACTACATAATTTACCGAAGAGATAGGAAATTAATATACTTGAAATATGATATTTAAATTTGAAAGGATTCTTACGACGATTGCTTGCTTCCGTTAAGTATGCTGAAAGTAGTTAAAGTACTAGCAATTTAATGCTAATCTTTTAAAAACTTAAAGACAATACTTGATTTAATCTTCTTATTTTTTGAGTTTTCTCAAAATGAACTATAAGCGCACAAGACAATGATAACTATTGTGTAGGAAGAAAATTTGATTTCTCTTTGATTAAATGACACAATACATGGAGACTTGAAACATGTGAGAAGAAATATTTTCTATTTGAGAAATAATAATTCTTCTTGGTTTGGGTGGAAACCTAGATTTTTGGATTGTGGTTTGGGTGGAAACCTTGTGTTGTGTGGTTTGGGTGGAAACCTTGTGTTGTTGTATGGTTTGGGTGGAAACCTTGTTTTGTGTGGTTTGGGTGGAAACCTTTGTTGTTGTATGGTTTGGGTGGAAACCTTGTTTTGTGTGAAGAAGTAAAGGAAGAAGTCTCCCTCCTTTTCTCCCTCTTTCTCAAGTTCCTCTTCTCTGTTTTTTTTGTGGTTCGAAGAAGTGTTTAATATGAGAAGTTGTTATTGATTCTCTGTTTCGAAGTGTTTTTGAATGAGAAGTTCGATCTCTATTTATAGGGAAAAAAATCACCAACTCTCCGCCAAATCCGGGCTGATTTGTTGAATTTAAAGGCGGCAATTCGTCATTTTTTCTTCTTTTTCTTCAATTGCTTGCGACAAGTAAAAGCATGATTAGGAAATGTGGCACCCATGGTTATTGTTCATGGTATTGTTACTGTTCACCGCATCAAGAACATGATTTATGTGAAATCAGGCTCCTACCCAAACTCCCTGTCGCCCCCAGGAACCTAGTGATGTATTCAAAATCGAAAATCATTGTTGATCAAAATCCATCACCATCGTGATCATCATGATGACCACCATTAAAAACACTCATGTTCTTCATGAGGAAGAAGAAGTGGTTCCCTTAGTAATAAATCGAGTGCCTTTATTATTTTTCTTGAACTTGACTGCTCCTTAACGAACAATGAGGATGCCAGTAGCACATTCCTTAGAAATTGACCACCTTGACCTTTAGTCTTATGAGATTTTTTTTTTCTCATAACTTCTTCATACGAACTCAGAATGATTCTGTTCTTTCGCCATTGACTTCGTATTTTCCTCCTCTTCAATGTGATAGCAAGAAATCCTGGGTTTGAATGGGCAATGAAATGAGTAGTTGGGTAGTGCTTGTGGGATTGATTGGGTAGAGCTTAGGGGCTGATTTAAAGGATATGGAAATCCTTGATTGTTCCATAAAGAATTTCCCTTGTATTCGGCTTCGAATCATAAGACTGATATTTTCCATGTAAGGTGCGAAATTGGGGTGTCAACAATTTGATACAAACTATATCATTCATTTAATGGACATACATATAAAATTACTTATTTCCTAAGTTCAGTTTGTATAGAGTTCTGAAATTCCCAAGTTCTTCCAACTTAAATCTCTATAAGGAGATACTACATTATAACTTACAAATCTTGCAGCTTCTAAGGGACCTAATGGCTGTTGCTTTGCTGCTTTGTTCTCCAACCTTTCCGATCTCACAACAGAGCATCATTCAATTAACCTGCGAACAAAGCATCACAAATTCTTCCAATCAGATAACCAGTATGCTTATAAATCAATTGAAGTCAAAAACTAATAAAGAAATAATATGGTTGTGCAAGTATAAGCAGGCAAAATCTATGGAAATGATGAATATGGGGAACTGGATAAGTTTCCAATGTCTCTAATCCTCCTTCCAATGACCTAAGTTAAAACAATGATAGATAAAAAGCTTGCGCATATAATTGGTGTTCTGTAAAAACATAGAATCTGCACCAGAATTTGGGGATCATCTTGTAATCCATCTGCAGTCAGACAAATCCTAAATTACACTGGATTCTGTGATATCTTTTTAGGTCTGCACTAGCATCTTGTAAGCATAATACAAAAAACTATCCCCTAAAATTGTTCTTGTTTTATTTAGTACAAAACTTCATTACAAAACTGTTCTTGTTTTATTTAGTCTTGACTATACTAAAAACGAAAGTAAGAACTGGTGAACTACTAAAAAATTTAAGATATATGACATACATCAGTCATATTGGCCTCGATGTTGGAAACATATTTATCATCATTCACACGATCATAACCATAGCGAAGCTTTCATGAATGAGTCTGCACAACCATAGAGATTTCAAAATCCACTGGAAAAAGCCAAGTAATTTGCTATCGGAAAAATATTGGGAAAAAAGTTAGAATGTAAGACAAAGGTTGATTTATATTCAGAACCCACATAATAAACTCAACTTACGATAGATAGAGTGGCCATTAAATCCAAAACCAATGTATACCTAGATTAAAAATGAAACCTTTACACCAACATTAATGGAACACAATAAAGAAACCCAAACCAAAATTTAGTGAAAATGAGACACAATTAAGCATGATTTATGTTTCCAATCTGTCCTTAACCACGACTGACCTAATTGGGTTGTGTTCAGATAGTCGCAGCTGCAGACTACTAGTGTAATTTAGATCATTGACTTTGTAGCAGTGTGGATTTTGACATCTTAGTTCTGTATACCATCCAAAAATGTTATCTTAGTTCATTGAGGCAAAAGGCATTGTTCAACTTGCACATACTCTACAAGTATGAAATAACTAACTTCATTCTTTATCAAATAAAATTCCAAAACTAGCATCACTTTCCCGGATAAGCGTGGTTGGAAAACAAATTCATCTTGCCCGGGGATGTTAATGCTAACACTTAGATGCAAATAAAAATATAAGAAAAATTCATTAATTCCCTGGAACTATCTTTACCAATTAACAATCAATGCTCATCACAAAGTCAAGAGCTTATCTTTAAGATCTTTGAGAGATGGTTCCAGGTCTGACAAAATTGTGAACTGCACAAATAGAATATTGATTAAAGAAGGCAAGTTAAAGACAGTAGTCGACTTCAGGTATCCACTTACAGAGGCAGAACAAGTTTGGGCTAAGATGATGGGAGGTCATGCTACTAGGAAGATCGTTGTAGAACCATAAAAAGCAAGACATTCAGATTAACTATTGAATTCAAGCTGAAAAAACATGGAAAAACTTGGGTAAGTGGAACAACTTCTAAGACGCATTGCTCTCTATTCATATAAGTTAAGAGTGTTGTTATGAAGACCCACTAGACCCAATGGCTTAATGAATAAAATGCAAATGATAATGTAACGAAGATCACAACAAAGACTTACCGGAGTAAGGTCACCAACAACATATTCCGTAGCAACAGCACGAACAACATAGTACCTCAAAAGTAATTACATAATAAAGATTAATATCCATAAGATTGAAATCAATATGATAAGCATAAGCAAAGGAAGTGTACTTACCAGGGATTGATATTCCCCCGGATGGCTACTACCGCTTCAACTGACCTGCACTGCAGTCACTTGCGCAACAAAATACAACATAACCCAAACCACACACATCCATAAAGAAAAAATGATTATATTGATACTGTCGGTTCACATAGATACATTACGATTCAAAGTTTTTTAAGCACAACTGCCTGAGACTTCCTTATGCAGAACTACATAAGAATCTTCCTGAGAGTCTTCCTTATGCACAACTGCATAAGAATTTATATGCTAGCATGCTAAGAACATGTACAAAAGTGTTTCAAATTGTCATCTACTAAAGCAACACATGTACAAAAGTGTTTCCTTATGCACAACTACAAAAGTGTTTCAAATTGCACCCTCATAGACATATTCCTTTTTATTCATTTTCCTAGTTCCAACATCATTATGAACCCCACTATCTATTTTAATATTGTCATCTACTACAGCAGCACCATCATCCTCAACAACATCTCCTAAATTTTTACCCTCACCTATACCAGGATTAACATTTTCTATTTTCTCAGATACATCACCATTACTAGTGTTATCCACATGTGACCGTGCTTCTACTTCTAACTTTTCCCCATAAAAACGCCATGGAATGTATGTAGAAAGAATACCATACTTAAGCAAATGCAATGAAATTTCACTAAGTGGCCCCAATCCTTTACAGTTCTTACATCTACTACAAGGGCATGAGAATAAGGTGTTTCCGCCACCATTTCTATTAACAAACTCTATAAATGACCTAACTCCTTCTATGTACTGAGCAGACTTACAAGGACATTTCATCCATCGCTTATCAACCGTAGATGACATACCCTAAAGATAATATCTATGTTAAAATTCAGACGGTATATGTACACTACACCAATACAAAATCAGCAGCATTTTTTGATATGCTATCTACAACAACTCTAACATGTACCTATGAATTTGATATGTGCACAACATAAGATTAATCAAAAAAATACTATCATTTAAAACTATATTAAATCCATTCCATTAAATTGATATATCTACTTTAATTATAAATGAATACAACAAAACAATAAAGCTAATTGGCTATCCAAACCATAAAAACATATACTTTCTATGCAATTAAAGCTACATGTTAGAATTCAAGTGTATATCATGAATTTGATATATCCACTTCAATACTAACATGTAGCTTCAACTGAGTCCCAGCGGTAGGGTTGCCGAAGGCCTTAGGTTAACGACAGAAACATCCTCTCAACAAAGAGAGAATGGGCTACAATGAGCTTTTGCGATTCACCACTAGGACCATTTTTATCATGCTCACTAAGATTCTATCAAAATCAAAGATCATACTTACAAAAATTATTAAGTTCAGTCCATACAAACTTATAAAAATCTCTAAGTTCAGAAATTATACAAAATTTCTAAGTTCAGTCCATACAAACTTATAAAAATTCTTAAGTTCAGACCATAAAACTTATAAAAACTTCAAGTTAAAGAGATTATACAAAATTTCTTTAAGTACACCAATTCAATTCTAACATGTAGCTTCAATTGAGTCCTAGCGGTAGGGTTTCTGAAGGCCTTAGGTTAACGAAAAAAACATCCTCTCAACAAAGAGAGAATGAGCTACAAGTAGCTTTTGCGATTCACCGCTAGGACCATTTTTTTATCATGCTTAATGAGATTCTATCAAACTTCAGCTAAACAATATAAAAGGAACCAAAATAATCAAAAAAGTTGGATATACCTTCTTAGTTTTCCTAAACCAACTCTGACTAGTTCTTCTTCAAACTCCAATAAACAGAACTTCAGTTCTTCAATCTTGACAAACCCTAACATGGAAAAAAAATAATATTAGATTCAGATAAACAAAAAATCATAAAATGGAAATAACATATAAAAGGAACCAAAATAATCAAAACAATTTCATAGTTGGATATACCTTCTTAGTTCTTCCTAAACCAACTCTGACCAGTTCTTCTTCAAGCTCCAATGAACTGAACTTCAGTTCTTCAATCTTGACAAACCCTAACATGGAAAAAAAAGGTATTAGAATCAGATAAACAACAAACTATAAAATGGAAAGGGAAAAAAAAAACTGAAATTAAAAGAATCAGATTCACAAGTGAAATCGAAAAACTGAAATTTGACTTTTGGCGATATTTTTTGGATTCTTGTTTTTCGGTGATTCTCGGCTACATTGTGATTCTTGTTTTTCGGATTCTAGTTACGGTGATTCTTGATACTTGGATTCTATTTTCTCATTCGTGATTCTTGTTTATGTGTTCTGTTAGGCATCTACTTAAGTTACAAGTATTTGGTTTTTGGTATTTGGATCGTTTTGGTTTGCAAGGCTAGGGTTAAGTTACTAGAAATCTTTGTGTTGGTTGGGTTGTGCTGGATTTTTTCTTAGCAAGTGAAGATAACCAGTTTCGGTGTGGTTTTTATCATCACAAAACACCTTTGTTACTTCCTTGTTTGGCATACTAGGTGTTTGATAAAACACCACAACCATTTTATTCATTTCAAAGCGTACATTCTTGGGCACACAAAATTACTTCAGCAATTTTATTAGTGTGAGGTCCAGGGTTCTCCCATGTCGTGATCAAGACTTTCACAGGGCTATGGAGTTTCTAAGGACTCTAATTCACAATCCGACTCATATTTTCAATGCCCATTCAGAGGGTTGGATGGTTGTAATAATGGTGCGGGTGGAAGAGGTTTGGGAAAAGCTTATTTGATTCAACATCTTAGAGATAAACACTTCGTCTACGGTAAGGAGAATGATCGTTGCAGGCAGAGGATAGCTACAAATCATGAAATATACAAATCCTGGGAAGATGTCCTCTCTAAACTTCGCATGTGGTTATGCACGGATTGCATGCTTCTTCGTGCCTGGAGAAGACCGTGTAAATCTCATGCTGGAGTTGTCCTACAAGGGCCCTTTAATAGCAAAGACGTTGACTTGTTGGTTAATGGAATCAAGTCTCCTCCTCCGACCACTGACAACATTGCAGATGATAATAATGTTGCTCCACTGCTTCCTTGCCTTACTGTGGAACTGCTCAACAAGGTGTTTCAGCAACATATTCAAACTATCAAAAATATCCCTCCTAAGTGTAAATTGAAGTTCTCAAGAGTTCTGAAGTATGCGCTTGATAAGGTACATGCAAATCCTTGTGAAGTTTCTGTGTGGATACAATTATTGTTGTTACCTGTTTGTATTCTGCATTTATATATCCCCAAAAGCAGTAGTGAAGAAATATCTGGCAACCGAAGGACATTACAGATCAAATCCATTAACCAATCTATTGTGCAATGGTATACACCGGACGGTTGCATTCAATTAGTCCATAAATTGCTCCATGAATACCCTCAGCATAACAACAAGCAACGCAGGAACAACAACAACCAGGAGGATCTGAACCTAAGTGTTTGTAGAAAGAAAATTCGCAATGGGCTGTTCAGTGCAGCTATAAAAGTCCTCACTTCAGATGGTGTTGCTACAGATGAGGAAGATGCTTTGAAAAATTTGATTGATAAGCACCCATTTGCCCCTCCCCCGGACATACCGATTGGTCCTGCTGTTGTAAACAGCGTGGTTTCTTCTAATGAGAATATTTTGGGCAGGATAATGAGCTTCCCCAAAGGCACATCTTGTGGGAGAGATGGTTTGAGGGTTCAACATCTCCTCGATGCTATGAATGGACCTGCCAATGTTATAGCTGAAGATTTACTTACCTCCATAAAAGGAGTAGTCAACATATGGTTCGACGGCAGGTGTCCATCGCAATTGGGAGAATTCGTGGCTAGCGCACCTCTTACACCCTTGGTCAAACCTGATGGGGGAATTCGTCCTATAGCTGTTGGGACAGTGTGGAGGAGATTAGTATCCAAGCTAGCTGCTCAAGCTGTTCAAAAGGATATGTGCACTTACCTCGAAGACTTCCAGTTCGGTGTGGGAGTACCAGGTGGCGGGGAAGCCATCTTACACTCTGTCAACAGGATTTTACACCAAAAAGGTATGTCTTCTTCTACGACCATGTTACTGGTTGACTTCAGTAATGCTTTCAACATGGTCAGCAGGTCTGCTATGCTCCAAGAAGTTAGAACCCACTGTCCTACTATCTCTAAGTGGGTGGAGTTTTGTTACTCACAGCCACCAAAATTGTACTACAATGATTCCATATTATCTTCTGCTCAAGGGGTACAACAAGGTGACCCTCTTGGCCCCTTGCTTTTTTCACTCGTTCTTCACCCTTTAGTTAAGAGGATCTCCGATCTATGTGAACTGGATTTGCAGGCATGGTATTTGGATGATGGTACGTTAATAGGGGATACGTTAATGGTCTCGAAAGCTCTGAACATCATCAAAACTGAGGGCACCAAGCTTGGTCTTCAACTTAACATCGCTAAGACAGAGATCTTCTGGCCTACGATGGATATACGTTGTCTTGACAAGGACGTATTTCCGGCACAAATCAGCAGACCAACCAAGGGGGTAAAACTTTTAGGGGGACCTGTAAGTTTAGACCATGATTTCTGCAGCGGCGTGATCAAGGGTAGAGTGCTTAAAACCAACAATTTAATGGATGCTGTAAGAAAGTTAGATGATCCCCAAAGTGAATTTTTGTTGTTACGTAGTTGTGCTGGAGTTTCTCGTCTTTATTTCTCCATGAGGACTACTAGGCCAGATTATATCTTAGAAGCTCAAGTTATTTTTGATGATCACCTGTCGTTACACCTGCGGCATATTGTTACTAATGACGGGCCGGGTATGGGGTTGTGGAAATACCGTATGTCCTCTTTGCCCATCAGTTTTGGTGGTTTAGGTATCTATTTTATGGCGGATGCGATGAACTACTGTTACTTGGAGTCTTGTTTACAGACCCAACCACTTCAATTCAATATGCTTTGTAACGCTCAATTACTTGGTCCTAATCATAACATGCATCAATCTATGGATCTTTTCTCCACCGTTTGTGGTCCCGACGTCAACATCGAATTAACTTCCCCCCATCCCATGAAGACCTTGGCAGTGAATTACTTCGATGTATTTATGAAGGAGATGCCGGATAAATTTTCCATGTCCACTCGTGATGGTGCTCTTTGGCAATGCAACAAGGCGAATCATGCACAAGATTACCTTAAGGCTATACCGATTGAGGGGCTAAATCAGCGAGTTGTTGCTCAACAATTTGGTGCTGTTCTACGGTACAGGCTGGGTATACCTTTGTTTGTGGAAGGTAGACTATGCACTTTTTGCAAAAGAGATATGGACTGTTATGGGGATCACGCCTTACACTGCGCACACGAGGTAGGCATCAAATTTCGACACGACTTAGTTCGGGACGCGTTTGTAGA
Organism: Papaver bracteatum; assembly: GCA_023529315.1. Lineage (NCBI taxonomy): Eukaryota > Viridiplantae > Streptophyta > Magnoliopsida > Ranunculales > Papaveraceae > Papaver > Papaver bracteatum. Next base: position 2,602,025 of record JAJJWX010002629.1, read on the forward strand.
CATGTGTTTGCGTGCAGGGGTACCGGCTAGAAAAGAAGTTGAACTAGGTCTATTGGCAGATGATGGAAGTGCTCTTCGTCCGGCTGATGTTTTTGTCCTTAACTGGGAAAACGGGCGGGACAAGTGTTTAGATGTAACCGGCGTTTCACCATTCACCGGTGGGGGGGGTGCACACTTTTCGGCCTGGGGTGGCTCTGGATAAGGCAGTGAAACGCAAGCATAAGAAATATTTGGAAAAATGCGTAGCACTAGGTTACAACTTCGGCACTTTAGCGTTTACTACCTTTGGTGAAATTTGCAACGAAACAGTGGACTTCTTGAAAAGGCTTAATAATCACTTATCTAGATTTGATGTTAAGGCTAAGAAATGTAACTATTTATTTCACAGATTAGGAATAGTCATACAAAAAGGTGTGGGAGCTCAGCTTGTTGCTAGGCTGCCATCCAGCTACTTGTAGTCCGTAACTCTTTTTGGATGAAACACAATGGGTTTTCTATTCCTAAAAAAAAAATAAAAAAAAAATCAAACATTAAACCCTAAAAACCAAAAACTTAAATTGAACCCTAGGATTCGATAAACTTAAATCAAAATCTCTGAACCCAAAAAATCACAACTGAAACCTTAGAAATCGAAATTTATAAACCCTAAAAACTATGTCAAAATTTATACCTGATGATATTCAGTTCTACACGATGATAGATTTTAAAGATTGAGAGGAAAAAAAAAACTCAGTTGAGCAGATCGAGATTGAAATAGAGATGGAGACGAAAGGAGAGGGAGGAGAGACTGAGTCTCTGTGTTTGGCGGAGAATAATGAAGATGAAGAGGGAACTCAATTGGGATATACCCTGGATTGGGATTAAGGGTGGAAAAAAATAATGAAATCTTGACCAAAGTTTGACTGGGGCATGTTTATAATTCCTAGTGTTCCCGACCATGCACGTGGTTCACACGCCTGAACCCAGCGCAGTTGCGATTCGGAACCTTGTGTATGAGGTTGCAATATTAGCAACGATAGTCCTCCGTTGCGAAAAAATATCAGTTGCAATTAGCAACCAAAAATTTCGCAACCGCACTAGTGTCGTTACAAACCTGGGTTGTGAAACCCTTACAATGGGGTAGTGTACAACCCGATATTGACTACCTTGGGCGTGGCCACACTTCTGGTGTGCGTGTGGCGGGTTTGGCCACACTTCTAGTGTGCGTGTGGCGAGTTTAGAGCGACCTGATTGGTCGACAGGAAATAGGGACCTGTCGAGCAACATGAGGTGTGGCCACTTGCAAGTGGCGCCGGCTGGCCTATGGCATGGACGCATTTCTTTTGTTGTTGCTCCTGTTTCACGGCTCCTTTTATTCCTTGTTTTCTGATTTTGGGTAGGATTTTGCACCTACTAATCCATGGCAGATTAATTACCTAGCTCTCCTAGGCTTAATTTCGACAGGCAAGGTCTAATATACTGCGCAGGGTGCAAAACCCTAATTTTGAAAATCAGGTTAATATTCGAATCTTGTGATAATTATCACAAAATTGATTGAATTATGTGTGTTGACACAGAGTTCTTTACGTTTATTGCCAGAGAGTAGTATTCTTTTCGAGTGAGTATTTTTATGCAAGGACCTTAACCTTAATACTTGGAAATTCGTGCTACTCTGCTGCGAGTGAACACAAATTGTCATGCCATATCAATATTAAGGGTTCTTCCGGGGAACATAGCATAGGGGAAATACTCGGAAGGCTCTGGCATTAGTGAGTAATGCAGCTAGGAGCTTATATACTCATTAGTCTCTATACTAGTGAAAAATTCATCTAGGAGCTTGAGTTTCAATATATGAAGAGAGACGCACTCATCAGATTTTGATATGTTCTCCAAATTCCCCGCGGAATATGAACATATCAATGTCTACTACATCTGATGTCGGGTCAGGTAGATAGACTTTTACAGTTTTCGGCCTATACTAAAAACCACCATCAACAACGATTTAAACAGATTTTCACATGACGTGCATAAGAATATGCATACCACAAATCTATGAGTCGACATATAGCTACTCCGCTACATGTACAAGTACATGTATTACGGGTTCAGACGTATAACAGTTTTCCCAGTTTGCAAGACTGATAACACTGTCTTGTATCCAAATCTATATTTCTCTCTAAATCGATTCGAAACATTCCCGAATAACATCAATGACGCATATCACTGTTCCAGGCTATTTTCGAATGATAAAACTTGAATCATGATTTTGATTCCGAACAATAAATTGTCCTTTACCGAAATTCATCAAGTATGAACAAATGTTCATTAAGCTTAGTCATTATATTTCGAGAACTAATTACCAAGATAAACTTGACTCGAAATTCTTGTATATGCACGACAGTCTAATTTGTTATGCGACATCGTCTCAATGATAAAAAAAAAAAAAAGTGAATATAACTTAAGAAATAGGTAGTTCAGTCTTCACTTACCTTTTGTTGATGAAGTTCTCCAAAAGCTTTGGTTGATCTTCCTAGTATTGTGCTTGGGCGCTGCACACTTTTTATGAGCCATGTTAATACATATAGGAAAAGGCGATATGTATTTGGAGAAATCTGTCTTCCCGTCGGGGAGCATAGATTGTAAGTGCAATTGGGTGGAATAATTAAAATCTTAAAGTAGAAAAACATCGGCTAGGTGTCTGAAAATTTCTCTAGTAACTTTTGTGTTTTTAGTGTTAGTTTTTGGATTGTTAACTTGATTCTATTTTTAATTTCAGTTTCAGAGCAAGTAAAATCTTGCTGATCTTGAAAATACAACCGAATAGATAGTTGCTTAGCCAACGAATTGATCTACTACTTCTCTACTTGGCATACTTAATGAAAGCAATATGATTTGCACTTAGAGAATTAGAAGAATTTATAACCTTGTTCAGGGTATTAAGCTGAGCAGTAAGCAAGCACCTCGAAGAATCCTTTCTATAGAAGAAAGCGATGCACTCACAGTCGTCGCTACATTTCTTCTTGCATACTTCCATCTTCACAGGTCCCTCGCCTTTGTTTACTTCTGAATTTGCCATGAAATGATCCACTCCCTCCAATTTGTAGTAAGTCACATTAGTATTGGGTGCAATCTTATTAGTTGGGCAAGAAGGAAGTTTTGATGGCTTACAATCTTTGGTCCAGCTCTTCAATCCATTAGGTGTTGGACAAGAAACACATTTATTGCTCTCACAAATCCCTAACGAGCCACATTTCTCAGGCAACATGCATTCGCTCGCGTATTTCCAAGCATTAGAAAATCTTGTAAATGTTGTGTCCCATGAAGCGAGTTGGCGGCTCTTGTCATAGCTAAAGATCTGCAAATTACCATCTGAACCAAGTCGAAACAGTGATAAGTTCGCATTGTATTTTGGCTCTGCCCAGCCAGATTGTCCACCATTGGGTTCATACTGGAATACTAAATGGTTAGAACCATCGGACCAATGGGTAGCCTTGAAGGTTGCATTTTGTAAGTTCCCCATGTAACCAGCGGTTACACCGTAGTAGGCCACTGGTTTTCTTGAAAGAGGACTTTTGTAGTACAAATTCATGAGGTGTTCTTCCAGTACCATACTATAAGCTCCGTTTACTAGTTTGTTGCGCGAACCCATGCCTCGAGAAAGGCTCTGACCAACTAAGAGAGTATCGGTCGGGTAATGAAAACTTTGCCAAACAAACGCACCGTTTTTATCAAGTAACACTAAGTTTCCATTTGAGAGAAGTTTGATGTCGACAATACCTTTATTGGCAGTTCCAGTTTGCCAAGCTACACGACCATCGAAATCAGCTAAGACAAGATTTCCGTTGAGACCGAAGACTAGTGTAGCGTTTTCCCGAACATGTCTTGTAAGGTTAGCTGTCCAAACCCAACGGAAAACGGTGTCGGATTGAGGTTTACCAACACCAATACCAAGCGTAAATGTGTTAGGAGGAATAGTGTAGAAACAAAGACTAAAAGGGTTGCTCTTGTTGTTGTCAGGTATGTTTAGGACACGGTATTTTGCGCCCAGTTCAACAGCTTTGCTTGAAGAAATTGGTCCGCGATTGAGAAGCTTGAATGTCTTTGATATTGACACATTAGCATGAACTATTATTGAAGAAAAGGTGAAAATGCAGAAGAATAAGAAACATGAGAACATAGAGAAGTACTTCATATTTGAATGATAGAGTAGGAAAATCATTTTCGGTTATCGATTTATAAGTGCTATAAAGTTACTGTTTGTTCAATAATATATTGTGGAATTGCTATCATTTCCAGGCAAGTGGTGTAGGTGCGTTTGCTTAAAGTACTTACTTTGGTTCAAGCACGCGGGTTATCTTATTCGTACAGTGTCATTTGTGGCAACTTCTGGACTGCAGAGGAGGAATGTAATTGGATTTTGCTGTTATGATTTGGATACATAAAGCAAAGCAATCATATATGAAGGCACTACTACATAAAGAAGGAAACTAAAGATAGCAAATCATTATCAAAAGTGGTTAAAGGGGAAAGCAAATCCTTATCGGAATTCGGAAGTGGTCGAATTATAAAAGGAGTTTCATACTGGCCAGATTTTGTTTGTATATGCAGCTTCAAACACATAATTAGTACATTTAGTCATGTCATTTAAGCAATTACATAGTCTTAGTACGTTATTTCCATGGAAAGATGATTAATTCCATGAAATTAACTCCTATCAAACACAGCCTTAAGTGTCGCAAGATGCAAGTTATGCTGGAAGCATTAATAATTGGTTTTAGGGTCCTTCACCTTTCTAAATTTTTCGGCATGGGGAGAGTCTTGTGGAGCTTCATGTTCTACGTCAGGTGAGACAGCATTTGTTTTATGAAGTTTTTTCCTGTTCGGCTTCTTGGTTTTGGTGGAAACTTGTGAAGTCGCAGGTGCAACACTAGGAGCAACATGATTGAATTTAGGATGTTTTTTCTTTTTTAGTCTTCTTGTTCGGGAAACAGATGTTTGGGGAGCCATAGGTTCAGCAGCTGGGGAGACAGTCGGAGCGATTTGTGTAGGCGCCACTGGATGAACACATGGAGGAGTTTGCGGAGCAAGCTCAGCATTGAAGGGTGATGCAGCAGGGCTCGGGGTAGGCTCGAGAGGTTCGTAAGCTTCAACTGGAGTTGGTGCCATTATTGGTGCCTCGACAGGTGTCGGTGCCTCCTTTGGCGGCAATGTTGGTACCTCAAATGGTTGATCTGCGCACAATTAGTGCCGAGAATCAGTACGTAATTTGATTAGTTAATATATACAGAACATCTCTGTAGATTTTCTGTAGGTTATTGTCATATACATACCATCATCTGGTGGATATGGAATGCAGCAGATACAGTAATCTATTTTTTCTAGATTAGTGTGACAGTAGGATCCTCGATAGTCTCTATAGTAGTATCCCATGCATCTTTCGGAACAACCAGAGCAGCCATCACCAGGGCCGTAGCAAAGTTTTTAGAGGCCCTAGGCGAACTTACTGAAAAGGGGGCCTATATAAGAAAAATAAATTTTTTTTGTTGTTATTTCCTATCCCGACTTTCCCATTCTTCATCTTCCGTATATAGTGATCATGATTGAATCATCTATCGTATTTATTAAAAGGAAACCGAAAATTCTTATTCGTTTGTCTTATTGGACTTTTCTTTACTGAAATACCTTTTAAACTTTGGTTAATATTGTTACCCCAATTTCCCGGATCATAATTATTCACTGGTCAATATTCTTCTTGTTCAACTTCATCTTTCCCAATCTCATTTGTATTAGATGGTGACAATTCTTGCCCTCATTTTCTCTTCATCTTGCCTAATCTCATTTGTATTTGGCGGTGACAATTCTGGCCATTTTGGTTCTTCATTTTGCCTAAATGCATTCACATCATTGTCCAAAAGATCATCATTTGTCTCCATCTCATCAACCAAATTCGCCCCCACCACTGGTGTTCATTGTTTCTTCATGATTGTCATCATTTGAAACTAAATATTAATTTATTCATTGCTCATTGTAGAAAACTCTTAAGTTTTTTTACTCTTATTTTCGTCTTTCATTTAGAAGCACCACTCTTGCATTTTGTCTTTCTGGGACCCATGATTGGAATTGATATTTTGTCACTTCAAGAATGAATATATACAAAATATGGACACAAACATCCCAAATTCTTATGTCCATGTCAACTAACTAACAATTAAAATTTAATAATCACCATTTGTCAACAATAACAACACAAACATAAACTAACTCTAAAGAGTAAAGACTTAAAAACCTTGAACCAGTGAGTAAATCTTAAAAGATAAAGGCCTAAACCAAGATAACTAAATAAGAATTAGAAAAGCAAAAAAAAAAAAAAAAAAAAAAAGCTTGAACTGAATAGGCATTTAGTAATACATAAAATCAGTTGTTCCCCAAATTGCAATATATATAATAATGATCACTCTTTATATGCAACAACTAATGAATTGTTAAATCACAAATTTAGAAGCGGAAATAAGAGAAATATTTAGATTATCAATATATGGAACTCACTTTAATTTCAGTAGTTTAATTAGCTTTCTTCTTTTTTAATTAGAGAATGGAGGGAACCCTAAATCTTGTAATAGAGATAGAGAATAGAAAAAGGGTAAAAGAGATTAAAACAGATGATTTAAAGTTCAATTTTTTCTGATATACAATTATCAAAAAAGTAATTTTATTTAATTTCCGGTGAATTTCGTGGTCATTATTGATTTCGTGGTCATTACTGACTCACACATCAGGAAACCAATATTTTTCCAAGAGTTTTAAACATACCTTATACCAACAATTTGGGGCCCCAAAATTTTGGGGGCCTTAGGCCGTTGCCTAGCTGGCCTATAGCCAGCGACGGCCCTAGCCATCACCAGGTCCAAAAACTGGAGCTCCGTCTTCACAGTACTCCGCGTTCTGCGCAGTTGACATCTCTACACAGACCATGCCAGAATTTATTTGCATTAATGGCAGAACACAGAAACGCGTAGATAAAAAAAATCATTGACACTGCCTTTAAAATGAAAAATGGAACTAATATACTTACGAGAAACCGATAAAACAACAAATACAACGAAGAAACATATGAAAGAATAGAAATTACTAGCCATGGCTTGTGAGATTTAGTATTGATCGACCTAAAACTACTTGGTTTCTACTTCACTTATATAGCACTGGCATTGACTTGTATTGATTACAAAATAATCTTCCATTTCTCTCTTCTTTTTATAAACACACGTCTCCTATCTTGCACTCTTGTTCAGTTGTTCTGGCTTGCTGACTTTTTCACTGGCGTCCACAAAAAAGATCGTTTGTTTTCGTGCAACGATAACGATAAACTAAACGCAAATATAGCTAGAGCATTACAAGTCACAACCCATGCATGTATCTGATCCTTTACTTAGCATTATGATTATGAGGTTTGACTCTAAAAAACTGCAAAACTTATACCGCAGTCTAAAGGTATTTTGAGATGGGAAAATGGGGGATATACCCCAAAATCGACTGTCATCTTGAGGATATGCCCCAGGATACTAGTTTTGGGAATATGCCCCCAAGTAACAGTTTCGTTAAGGAACCGTTAAATAGTCAATTTATCGTAAATGTATCGGAACTTTCTCTTTAATTTCTTTGAGGTTTTTTCTATCTGAATATGTTCCTAAACCTTGTAAAGATGTTAGTATATAGTATATCAATATTTTAATTCGCATATATAATCCCAAGTGTGTGCGAATGTTGACTACTTAAAGGTTTTGGATGAAATTTTGAACGGCTGGGCCATATTCCCGAAAACTGGAATCTTTGGGCATATCCCCAAGATGACAGCTGATTTCGGGGCATATCCCCAAGTATCCCTTTTGAGATTCACTCTATCAAAACGGGTTTGAAAATAAAGCAGGAGTGTAATGCTAAGAACAGAACAAGTAATGATTTTCTCATGGTTAAACACAAATTACAAAAGCATTACATTTGTGGGTCTATTAGCCCACTTTTGAAACTTAGAAACTGTATTAGCTAGCTAGAGATGACTACTGTGATTAATCAGCAAACAGTTTCATTTTATTACATATATAGAGTTGTGATGGATCGATTGAGTATTTGCAACGTGTTGTCAATTATAAAGGTTGAAGGTTGATGCATCAAGGATAGACTTTAAGCTACTTTCTGTTTCTCACCGTATTGGCTGCCACTGATTCTGCAGAAGGAAGGATTTGTGAAGCGGTTGACACCATCTCTGGATAACCTACACACATATTTTGCACCAAAAATGACTAAAAAATCAGTAGTAAAGAGTATATCCAAGGCATTATATATATATATATATGTAATCTCAAGCAATGATATTCTCCTTTTTATTGCCAATTTGCCATGTACCTGCATCTGGCGGATATGGAACGCAGCATAAGCAAGATGTTACTCCTTCTAGATTAGTATGGCAATAGGAGTCTAGATAGTCTTTCTTATACTGTAACAAACACCTATTAGAACAACCAGAGCACCCGCCAGGCTGAAAAACGGGACCTCCGTTTTCACACTGTTCTACGTTCCCGGCTATTGATGTCTCTGCACACAGATGGTACAAAAATCAGTGTCAATCTATAATGCAAAAATGAATCCGTTAAAAACTGATCCAATCTTTGGACATGCCGTAATACTTACCGGAGATGTGTAGAATAATCAAAATAAGAAGGAAACCGAAGAAAGAAGCACAAGCTTTAGCCATGACTTGTGTTGCGAGATTTGACACTAGACTTGAAACAAATTCTATATATTTATACAGAGACTACGTACAGGCACCCATCTTGTCTTAAAATATCAATATAGGACTATCCATATCCACCCACACCCATGCCCATACCATGTCCTCTTTGCCATACCTTGGTTTCAGTTGAGATACGGACATGCATTTTTCTGCAAGTAGCTTCTGTGCAGCTAGACTTACATGCCCATGAGTCATGACAAGAAGGCTTTCCTCTTTTTCCTAGACCGAAAATCCGAAATTGTTAAAGGGCCCATGCCCATGGATGTACGGTCCAAGATGGGAGTCCTTTAGTTTTCCATTTTTCATGTATGTAGAGTACACAATATCTATGTAACCTATTATCAATGAGAACTCTGCCTCTTTCTTCTTCCTTGTTATTCCACTACAATACGTTATCTCGCACGAGCTCTAACCCTGCGGTAATGGATTTTGATTTTATTTTATTTTGGGTTGCTATCAAATACATACGTTGGAATCAATGGAATCGTCAAATCAGATAAGTTGGATCAATTTTCTCTTATTTTTTTTTATATCCTTCCCCTGTTTTTGATATTGACATATCTAAATTAATTGGGTTTATTAAATCTGGGTGAAAATTGATTTAATCATGAATTAGGGATTATTTTAATTAATTTAATTTAATCATTTATTGGTGAAAATTGATTTGATTATGTATTAAGGACTATTTTGATTGTTATTCTTAATCGTATATAATTTAGTATCTTAATCGTTTGTAATCCTGTATGTACTAATCAGGGATTAGTTGTACTAATCTCGTACTGTATGTACTAATCGTAGGGATTATGTTGGTTAATGGCTTGGAATTTGGGACATGATTGACCCTATCTGTTCACGTCCGAGGAAATGGGGAAAGGAGGGAATGGGTGTTTACACAAATAAGAATCTTCATATTAGTGTTTACACATCAATTTTTTTAAAATATGAGTTTACCCGTAATTTGAATTTTCTATTCCATTATACAAATTTGAATATGCAAATAACCATAATTGTATTGCAATTTACAAACTGTGCCATTTTGCAAAAATGGAAAATTAGCAAAAATGAAAAATTAAATTGCTGAATATTATGGCTATTTTTTAGGAATATTAGTTAAGTAAATACAATTTGCTAGCGTTTTTCTTGGGGAGGTTTGAATTCGCTAATATCCAGGTGAATCAGGCTAGATTTTGTTACCTCATCTCTTTATTTATGGGATGATTCCAGATTTCAGTTTCTTCATTTGAGCCATTGCACACTATATGCGAGCAAAAACGAATCTGCTTTTTCTTTAAAAAAAGAAATTTGTTTTTGCTTATTTTTATTCGATTTTACATAAACACATGCTTTACTAATCGATTGAATCAAACTGAAAGTTATAGTTGCAATAGAAAAAAATCATGTTACTTCTTTTTGATTAATCAAAAAGGCTGGTGACAGTATATTTATCTATTTGAGCAAAAACGGATCTGTTTTTGTTGTTTGATTTCTTTCTTCTTCTTTTTTTTTTTTTTTTGCGTAAACTCATATTAATATCCTTTTACTGCTTGAATTAGGAACCAAAGAATAATGAACAAGACTTATAGATGCTTTATGAAGAAGGCATTAATGGCTTGCATATAGATTGGGACAAAAAGTGTTGCTATTATGTTCGATTTTTTTTCAATTTTATTTTTTATCAAAATAATTACAGCTGTTGTGTATGTTTTTCAGATCGAATTATCGAATGAGAGAATTTCAGTCTCAGACGCTGTAGGTTTAGATGGGGATGACAAGTCGTTTCGATGAATCATTTTTGAGCTATTTTATGTTTCTTCATTATTTTTATTCTTCTCTTTTATAATAGAGCTAGAACATCAAATTTTACTGATCAAAAATGAGAGATCGAAGACTTTTGTGATGAGGTGATTAACGAGTATATTTGATGGCAGTGAGATATCCGAAGTTTCATTATTTTCTATTTCGTCAGACCAGTTTTCTAAATGCAAGCATCATTTAATGTTTCGTAGTTTTCTTTGCCGTTCAAATGTCCCACTGTGTAATACCAAAGGTTACATGATGGCCAAGTTTCTCTACTCTATCTCATTCATAGCTTGCAGCTACAACTATATAAATGAATCTTTCTTTATCAATAACCATTTGATCTCCTACCTTGATACAACCCTTTAAATCGGTATCTCATGTGTTGGTATTCGTGACTGTGTTCTACATTGGAGGAAAAGAGGTTTGATCTCCCCATGTATGCATATTTAAATGCTATATCATCAATAGTTACATTCCCGGAGGTTATAAACAATTCTATCGAAATCTATCGGGTTATAATGATTACGACGTCCAATTAGATTAGTGGGTATCGAGGAAAAGAGAGGGAGGATTGATGTTTAGATTGAGTTTTCTCTGATGGAGTTTTTTTTTATGCATGTTTCCTTGTCAAGTGGTGATGAGTAATGGAATATTGGTTGTCTATCTATTTAGTTGTACATGATGACATTTACAGCTTCCCACATGGACTAATGAAACACAAGTGAAGCACAATTTCAAAAATTCCACACGGTAATTATTTTCTGCTACATACGCTTACGTTCCAAATTAACATACAAAAGAACCTCAGCTTAGTAGTGTTTTACTGTTGGCAATAATTCCCCGGTGAACTAAATTTTGTTGGGATAAAATGAAATCCCCACCCGTATACTACAGTTTCTCAATTTTAAAATTGAGAAAAAACAAAACTGAAACTAGTTGTGCAAAAGATATCGTGAAGTGAAACCATCTCAGTATTTGTTTGTTATAACTGATAAGATTTGATACTTATCGTTCAAAAGAAAAACATACAGATGCTTATCAGTTAAATATAATGTGCCCATAATACCCGGAAATAAGTTGACTCATTTTCCTATACAAAACAAACAATTATTAATTAGAAAATGTGAAATAGGAATCGTGCGATATGGTAATTTTTTTATGAAGGTTAAAATTGTAAGATTAAATAATGAAAAATCTAAAATAACCCTGTATTTGGTGTTAAATACAGTATTACCAAGAAAATTGTGTAAACACATATTTAAAGTTTCTCTTTGTGTAAACACTAATTTGAAGAATATGTGTCGTGTAATCGTCCAATTTTTAGGGAGAAAACCCTGTCAGTTCACGTCCGAGGATAAGGAAAGTTGACCCGCCCCGACCGATCCGACTCGGTTCCGTTCCGTTTCAACCGAACTGGCATGTCCCGTTCCAGCAGATCAAGTCCCATTTCGATCTGGTTCCAGTTCGTTCAGGATATCCTATCCTGTCCCCAATTGCCGGCGATGCCCATCCTGCCCTGTTTTGAACTTGGTTCCGAGACGTGCGTGATCAACGTCGTTCCGGTTTTGTCTATATATGGTGGGAACCCAAGCTTTGAGGTATGTTTGGTGATTAATTATTGGGATCACTTATTTTATTTAAGAACATACCTAGTTCTATTTTATTTATTTTTAAAGTTAAGTCCACACCATATTAGCGGTCAACTTGAATTGTGAGTGTTGATCTCGATTATTAAGAATTTGGGTCTTAATATTATTTTGTTCTCATGAATATGATATTCGCTATAGTTGAATGATGTCTTTTGTACAATTGGTTGTACCTACTCGATTCAAATGTGTATATATGGGGTTTAGAAGTACTTAAGCACCATTATTGCATACTTGATATTTTGTCCCGAAAATTTGAAATGTTCAGTGGGATGCAATCCGCTGGCTCGACTATTAAGAGTCGGTATTTTCAAAAGATACATTGCAAATAAAATCACATGTATTCCTTTTTTTTTTGTGGAAGAACTCCCAATTTTTTTTTGTTTGAGTCGGAAAATTTTCATTTCTCTACTTCATCCATAATACTAACGAACCGGTATATGTTGAAGTATGAAAAAAAGAGAATTAATTATTTTTTAGTAATATATTCAACCTAAAGTAATTGGTTGACATGTGAAGTGAGATTCTCTTAGCCTAATGAGATAAAGAAATTTCTCAAATTAAGCTAAATGTAGTAAAAATGAAAATGGAAAGAACCCAAAGTAATGAGGGTTAGACGTACTGACTCATATAAAGCATGTGAAGAGGGACATATATATCATGACAAAAATTTTTTTATTTATTTTCCTAGAAGTAATGACACCAAAGTATATGTATCAATTGAACATGGGATCAGCTAAAATGTAATTCTAGCTCCCATCATAAATAAAAGAGTTGGAAATGCACCTGGTCATAGGTGTTGGTATATACAATATAATGTGTATGTGTATCATAGTAACAACCAATTTTCACATCAACTTTGATGGCAACAAAAACTTTGCCTGGCCAATTGACTATCTTATCGAGCGCATCACTGCTCATTATTTTCAAGATAGAACAAAGACGCCGCAAAATCTCTAGATGTACCAAGAGATAATAACACCTTGTTAAATTCCAAGTAACCCGTGCAAATGGATATCATGTGGAACATCAAAATGATGAGAATGCAATTGATTGCATCTTTTATAGTCACTAAAGCATTTGGAAGGAAACATACTTTAGAGAGACTAATGAGTCAATTTAGTGAAATGTAAATCACTATAGTATTAATTTGGATTATTGAATCCATGTTGATTCCAACGATGAAATGTTGGAAATTGACTCACACATGATTTGGGCATAACCATAAAGCAACTTTGGTTGTGACATGATGATCGTTCTGAAAGGACTCATGCGAACATCACTTTATTTGAGTGAACAAAAATGTGAACAATATTGACAGAATGCGAAGTAATGACATATCTCTCAATAAGTGTTTTCTAAAGTACTAGATGCACAACCCCCCTCCTCCGTTACATTATGCTTTTAAGTAAGAGAGCATATCACTCATTTTTACAAAGTCTTCAGTAAAACAAGATCGAGACCATCCTAAGATGCAAATGGTAAAAATTCCATATTACAAAGAAAACAAGGTGAAATTTAGAAAAATATTCATGCACAATGCGGACCATTATAGTGACTGATGGATCTGGTGAATGTTTTGATTTTTTGGACTAGTTATAATTCCTAAGAAATTTGCGTTTGAAAACTACTAGCACATACCACACAATCCAAAGTGTAAAGGCTAACCACCCTTGTTAATGCTAGAGAATTTACATCAAAAGGACTTGATGAATATTGCATGTTTAATAAGATCAATATAGAACATCTTATACCCAATGGTCTCACTGAGGCTACCATCAAAGGTTACAGATAGTGCCTAAGAAATAGGTTATGCGTACCAACCTATCTTTTATTGCTTTGGGGATATGCAATATTACACGCATCTTACTTAAGTTGTTTTTAGAACCCAATATTAGTCAACCTTTTCTGCGTACCAGTTAGTAACTGGATTTAAGCCTGACATTCGTATTCTTACGTATTTTTGGTTGCACTATATATGTGCCATTACGACACTAGTGGATAATAGGTTTTTTTACTACTTCCTGGGCTTTTCAAAAACAATTGTTATTGGGATGAAGTATTTATCCATGTTGTCACTAACAGTTGTTTTATAAAAAATTATTAAACTAGTTCCAATAACAGTTGTTTTATAAAGGGATATTTTTTGAAACACGATGTACTCCCTGTTATCTTTTATTTGAGTTATAAAACAACTGTGAGGAAAAGAAGATTCTGTGATCTATGTTTTTGGCGGGATTTTCTGCGCCAGAAATAATGGTTAGATGATACCCTAAATGGATCAACGGTGATAGATGGGATCATCAGAATCCTCGTTTCTATCGACTCTATATATCTCTTCTCTCTTACCGTTTTCTTTTCAGTTTCAGTTTCTCTCACTTATTATTACAAAGAAAAAAATCTCAGACAAATGAAAAATCAAAGACGGAAAATGATTTGAGATTGAAAAAATCCAGACTAACAAGTGATTTGATACCCTATTTCTCTTCTAATCTGTAAACCCGTGTTCTCAAAATCCTATTTCTGTTCTATATCTATAAACCCCTTTTCTCAAACCCAGTTTCTCTTCGTATCTTCAAAATCCCTTTTCTTCAAACCCCTATTTTCGATTTCAATTTTCATCAGGTAATGTTTTGGTTTTAGAATTCATTTTTTTTTTTTGCTTTGTTTTCAATTTCTTTGGTGTTAGGGTTTGAACTTAATTTTTGCGCTTTTTTTTTGAATGTAGAAGTCCTTCAGGTATAACAACTCCATCACTTTGATTGTATTTGTTATAGGTTAATTTCATGATAGATTGTCCAGTTTCTTTTTTCAATTTCTTTGTTAGGGTTTTAATTGAAGTTCCTTTCTTTTTAATTTTGTGTAGAAGACCTTCAGGTGCAGGTGATTCAATACCTTATTTCTCTTCTACATCTGTAAACCCGTGTTCTTAAAAACCTATTTCTGTTCTATATCTATAAACCCCTTTTCTATATCCATAATCAAGATGGTTTCTGCTTGCTTTATGATCCATGCACGATGTTGCTAGTGGTGACAAGGTAAATTCTGTAAACAGATTTTGGTTTCTTTTTTCTCTAGTTAGTATAAATGGAAAATGATTTGCATCGGTACGGCTACGTATATTCTTTTGTGAAACTTCTTTACTTAGTTAAATGAAATGGTTTGATAGCGATTTAGTTCATTTTCATGAATTGATAAGTTGGCTTGTGTTCTAAATGGATTTCTTATGCTCTTTTAAAGATATAGATGATTAATAATTGAATGAATTCTCTATTGAAATTTCTGAATTTGGTATGGGAATAACATGTTCGATAGAATGCCTTAAATAAATTAAATAATGACCGCTGGAACATCCTTTTTGCAGGTCAGTTTCAATGCGTATTCCTAAGGATTTAGCCAATGGTTTCTTAACGAGAAATATTCTTGTTAGTGTTATATATAACATGTTATAAGGGTATATCATTTGGACTTGTAGTTTGTGAGTTATATCCTGGAGAAAACAGCATGCCATATCTGATTTTGTGAATGGCAGCACCTGTCAGAGTTTGTCGGTTGAATTTTGGGTCTCTTAGACTCTGAATTAGTTCTTGGAATCTTCTAAGAAATTTTATAGGATTGTTTGAGCTTTTTAGAATGGTATCGCACGCCTGCTATACATTTATACTTTAGAAATTATCTTGTTGCAAACATGGAACCTCCGTGCTAAAATTTCTTGGAATTGGGGTTTGTGTCATGGTTAGAATTTGATTTCGCAAGCGGCTATTTGATATCTTTATTTTTACTTGTAACTTTGTGTGGTAGATGGCTTGATCTAGCTTCTAATGGTATGTTGTGCACTTCGATTTGAATTCAAAAGATCCGTTGGAGTTCCTGAACATAGTACCTCAGGAATGCCGAATTGAACTACAAACTTGGCCTCCATGGATTTTATTATTCATTTTCTTGCGATGCGTTCCATTAAATTGTTAATATCCATGTTGTTTACTTTGATTACATGTATATACATATGTATATAGTTGTATATGTTTTGCATCGGTTCCTTTGTATCTATTGTTACTACTTGAAAATGGATGAGTAAAGGTAGTCGTTAGAGTTGATCATAGAAATGTCTTATGATTCATTTGGGTTTAGTCGCATCTAAGTAGAGATGGATAAAAGTACTTCCTTAGGCTCTTCATTAGTTTTGAAAAATGGTACGTCTGTATGAAAATCCAGTTCAGGGAAAATGTTAACGAAGTTGACGTAAGATATTACTTTTGTCCTTTACTGATTTCAAGTGATTGTGTCTGGATTGATAATATTAGATGCTTGATATACCTTGATCTTGCTGTGTATCTTACCGCTTTGGGATCAAATATAATATACATGTAGGTGTTGTATTATGATATTTAGTACCATACTGCTGTAGTTTTTGTATTGTTGCTTATTATGGGTTTTTTGATCAGATAATATGGCTAGGGGACCTAGACGTAGTAGCATATTTCGTCGGTCTGGAAATCCTACCACAAATGAACCTACCTGGACTCCTTTGGTTGATACACGAAGGTCTCCATCTACTAATAGTTCATACAGTCATGAAAGAAGTCCGATTTCAAGTGGAGGGTCTGGGTCTCATCCATTGTCTCAGGGTGAACATTCTCCTAGTGGAGGTTCAGATCCGTGGCATGAGGCTCTATGTCAGACAAATAATGAACCTGAAATTAGTGAAGAAAGCGTGATTGGTAATGTAGAACGCCCCCCTGATCCTTATTGCTTGCCTAAGACTGAAAGAGAACTAGTTTGTAAAACTTTTAGCAAACTGAAAATTCCTATTGGTTATAGTGAAAACTGGAAAAACAAAGTGGATATGAAAGAGTTACAATTTAAGTGTTTGAAGTCCCTTGGCTACCACATGCTTATGCAGGGTTTGATGCCAATTTTTATAATGTACTGTTTCAAAGAGCATAAGTTTTTGCGTGAGGAAATACGTCAATTGTCATTGTTTTTCAAAGTTCTTTTTTCTAAGGTTATTGATCGTGAAGAGCTTCGTCTAATGCACGAACATGTTGTGGAGTCTTTATGTGTGTTTGAGATGTACTTCCAGCCAGCTTTTTTTGTTACGGTGACTCATCTAGTCGTACATTTGGCCTAAGAGGCACTAACATTGGGACCAGTTCAATTTAGGTGGATGTGCCCTTTTGAGAGGTATACTTCTTTAACTTTCGACCCTTTCAGTTTATGGACTTATGTATACCTTATATATAAAATTTTGTTCCTAATTGCATGTTCAGGATGATGAGAACCTACAAGGTTTATGGTCGGAACAAAACCTATATTGAAGGGTCTATAACTGCACAATATGAGGTGGATGAAGGAGCGCGCCATTGGATGGAGTTCATTCATGAGGGTAAGCAAAAGTCTTATAAGTGTCATGGAAAGAAATCATTGCACAATGAGGTTTATGAAGGTCCAGAACCGCCTAATTCACAAGGAAAATCATACCAGTTAACTTCCTTACAGCATCAACAAGTTCGTCTTTGGGTAATGAGACATTCAAATGAAAATACTTAATGGGAAGAGTAAGTAGAATCCTTAACTTTGTCCGTGAACAATTTGTTTACACCATCTTGACCATATAATCTGTATAGTATGAAGTAACCCTGTCATGTAACATTGTATTTATTGTTTCACAGGAAATACAAGGCATACAATAATACTTTTAACCGAAGATCAATGAGTAAGCGTCAGGATTACATTCCCTGGTTAAGAGATCAACTTTTAGGAATTCCCATGACAGATTTTCATAGGCTCGTACTTGGTCCTTCCTTCAAGACAGTTTCCTATAGAGCGTATTCAGTGAATGGTTATATTTTTTATACAGCAGAGGTAGAGCAGCTTATGACTACACAAAATAGTGGAGTGACCATGAATGCCTTCACCAGCTTTAGAGCAAGCGCCAAAGATACCAACTTAGTGGGCGATGATACTGCTTACTTTGCCATTGTGAAAAAGATACTTGAGCTCGATTATGAAGACTTCACAGAAGTTATTTTTCTCTGTGACTGGGTCCGAGTCGAAGACAAAACAACTGGATCATATGTGGATGCAGAGACAAACTCGAGGTTCGTCAACTTCGAAAAATTTAAGAGAAGCTCAAAAGAAGTTGACGAACCCTTCATCCATGCTTCTCAAGCTGCCCAAGTCTTTTATTGCGCTGATGAGATTGGAAAGCATTGGCATCTTGTATTAGAATCTCCCAAAAGATCCGGCCTAAAGGTGAATGCTTATGAAGATCTATATGTGTTTGCTTCATCCACGAATCAACCTTCTTTCTTCAACATCTTTAGCTGACGACTAGTATTGGATAGAGATCAGGTAATAAATCTCGACAGAATGCTTGAATTTTTCTTATTTTTATCTTCTCTGTGCTTGAATGCTTGTAGCACTTGTAATGCTCTGTCATGGTCTTATTTATATCCTTATATTCTTTGGAATATATGAATATCTAGAAATAATCACCTTTGTAGGAATTATGTTTTTAGTGCTGACCAGGTTGTTGATTTAGATTACAATCAGCTTAAGAGTACTGGTTTTTGGTCACTTAAACTGGAAATGTCCTCTTTTTCCTTTCTATAAGTTGAACTGTGATGGAGCTTCATCATTTTACTCATTTTTTGCAGGGGCAGGTGGTGTAATACAACATTCATCTGGTTCTTTTGTAGCTGCCTTTGCCCACCATCTTTAGGCTAGATACTAAATTGCGCATTAAAGTTAATTTGTTTTCATCTGCGTATTTGTGTTTCTTTGTATATTTATGCGATCTTTTGGGTTTGCAGTAAGCACATCAATCCACCTTCTTGTGTGTTGTTTTTTACATAATATGTTAGTTGTGAATAGGTGTTGTGCTTGTTCCAAATTTTTGGTTCCTTCAACATGCACTTGTCTATAAGAGGTCAACAGTGGTGTTCAAATTGAATTGGTTAGGAATATTTTTAGGTCATACTATGTTGTTATGATTTTTTTATTAAATCTTAACGCCAAACTTATTTTATATGCAGGATAACATTCCATTCAGTTGGGGAGCTTAGTTCATCTTTTGTCAAGTTGGGATTCAGTGATTGTAAGAAAATTATCTTTTAAGAATGCTCAAGTATAATTATAACTTAGAATGGTGTGAATTCATTACCTATGCAAATTCAATTTTTGGTATTTTTCTCTAACTGTCAGCTCGATTGATATAAATCAAGTTAATGTTGTAAACATATTTCGAATTTATATTGAATGGTGAATGTTTTGTTATCAAATGAGCATCTATTAAAGTTCAGTTTAATAAATTTCAAATTTTATTCCAGTCAGAAATAAGTTGTGAATCAGATTTTTTAAATTTCAAATTTCAGGCCAGTCAGATGAAAACTAGTCAGACTGGGATTCAGACAAATCAGATTTTTTAAAAGTATTCAGCCCATATAAACCACTTCTCAAAACTGCTGATTAACTTTTATATTTTCTAATTTAAGACTTTAGAAACCACTGTCAATGTCAGTAATATCAATTGACTGTTAGAGAAAGTCGTTTTTTTAAAGATTTCAACTTCTGTGAGCCACAGTCGTTTTGGAAAAAACTACTCCCGGATTCCAACTACTGAAAACAATCGTTATTGATGATAATACCTCTTGTCTTGGCAGTGGTTTAACTTGCATTTTCCACTAGTGTGACTCCACATCGTACTATGATGGGTCTTCAAAACTGTTAAGTAGTTATGTTGGAAATGAGTTCCCAACCATTATCCACATTTTAAAACTTTTGGCAGGAGATCTCTTATCGCTAGATTTGCGGGGTATCACTTTAATGAGACAGTCTTCCCGTCGTTAGGGGGAGATAAGAAAAAGTATTTTCTAAGGGAACGACAGGAATTGTCGTGGTGTATTCCCACTGTGTCTCATATTGATTCTTGTACTCCACAAATATAAATGTGAAGTGACAAAGAATAATCGATTTTCAAAAAGTACACTGATGTCGCTAAAGTTACAAGATCACACATACCAGCTGCAAATATTCCTGCAAGGTTAGAAATCCTCAGTATGGGGTACACCATAGACTAAGGTGTTGCAACTACATTTGGTGGAAGTGTAGTTAAGGCCGTGGCTCCATAAAGGAAGATGGAGATGCCACTAGGTTCGATCAATGCTCACCTGAAAGGAAGTAGATGAGTAAGGCACAACCTAATTTGTATCATTAATGAAATCATCTCATTTGATTTTCTCTGACTATGTCCATGAATCAATACTAGAGGACACTCCGAAGTTTAACGATTCCAGAGAACAATGACATCCCAAGTGGATTATGAGAGCACACACGAGTCAATGGAAAGATCGTGTGATCATATTAATGATTATTATTTTCATATACAATTGCTAAAAGAAATCGAGCACGATGAGATCGAACCATGCTTCTTATTGTTTGAATATCAACAATAAAGAGCATATTTGGCCTACACAATCCAGGTAGAATTTGATTCTTTGACAAATATATAGGTATTTGGTGTGGTAGTGCTAACCAACCAAGTGTAAATCCTATGGACATGCATGATTATTTTTCACAAAGCACAGTGAGAATAAATAAGTCGTAATGGTATAAAGACTCTCCTTGTGGCGCGAGGTATCTCACAAAGCCCTGGAATTGTTTACTTTGTTGTAATGAGCATTATAGCATTTTGCTACTTAGTTAGATTGGTAATTTTAAAAGGACTTGAAATGCAGCATATGTATGTGGTTGTTACGTATCTCTGAAAGAATCAAGAGATAGAAGATATTTACAAAAGTACTTGATAGACTTTTGTTTCCAAAATCAAATGACTTTAAACCATTAAGTGCGTTAACAGTTAGATAGAACGCTCACTTATAGATTCAAGCAATCAGGAGGATGTGGTATACCCGTCTAAGTGGCTATTTGATTTGGAGGGGATAAACAAGTAAGTTATTTTTCCTTGCGTATTCAGAAGAAAGTTCCTGATTTGGAATTGTAGCTATTTATGTCGATGGTACAGACATGATGGGTACTCTTGATGTAATAAGAGACCTTAAAAGCTATTTAAAAATCCGAATATGAGATGAAAAATCTAGGGAAAGCTCGACCTAGTATTGAGCTTGTGGGATATTATTCCACCAGTTTGCATATGTCTAAAGTTTTCAGGTAATTTAACAAAGACATGCATCATGATAGAACTCCCATGATTAGTCGAGGTACAAATGTAAGTAAGTGACCATTTCGTCTAAAGGAAGATGAAGAATATGTGTTGGGAGATGAAATACCCATATCTAAGTATAATAGACGCATTGTTGTACTTAGTATAATAATGTACTCGATTAATGAATGTAATCATGTACTTAAAGGTAACCATTGACATAAATTTGTTTTGTCCCTATAAAGACATTAAAAGGAATGCTAATGAAAGTGCAATCCAAAAGTTGTTGATTATGAAGGAATAATAATCTCTTCTCCAATGAAAGTAATCAGAGGGAGATATGGTAGATTATTTTCTAAGTCATTACCAATATTCAGTTTCGAAAAATACATGACTAAAGGAACTGTCTGGAATAACTCTAAAAGTAATCAGGGGGAGATGCCGACATCAGGGGGAGGATCTAAGGATATGATGTCGACATATTTTACTTCGAAATTGAAGTTGTGTTGTACTCTTTTTTCCTTCAATCGAGAATAGTTTTTCCCAAAAGGTTTTGTCTCTCGACAAGGTTTTTAGCGAAACATCAAGTATGTTGAACGTTGAAGACATAAAGATCGCCGTTGATATTACTGAAAATATCTGGATCAAAGAAATGAAATGCGATATTCTGTTAAGCAACGTAACTTCCAGAATCAACGACATTGTCTTATAATCATTCAAGTCACCAAAGTAAAGTGTGATAAACCCCTTCTGATTGCATTAGACTAACAAAAATTGTCTGACATCATGGGGAACATCTAATGGTGTGTTGAACTCTTTTCCTTCATCGAGGTTTCTTTTTCCACATGGTTTTGTTACTCGGCAAGGTTTTTAATGAGACAACAACAAACACTGGGAATGTAATTTCCCAGCTAAGGCTATTGTCTTTCCCACGAGGATTTTCTGCCTTAAGAGTTGTGAAGCAACTAGTCAACTTCAACAGATCAAAGTGATCATCTGCAACGGATCACCTTTACCTGCATCTGTCATGTTGTACTATTTTCCCTTCGTCAAGGTTTTATCCCACTGGGTTTTCCTTGTCAAGGTTTTAATGAGGCAACACATTCGAGTTCAACTATGTTCTGAGTTTGCTTATTATTGTACTCTTTTTCTTTAGTTGAGGTTTTGTCCCTTTGGGTTTTCCTGATGAAGTTTTAACGAGGCAATTAACTTAGACTCATCGATCTTTGAAGATCGTATTTCATGTGATGAACTACATATAAAGTACGAGACAACATGTGAAGTACTACATGTGAAGAACTGTACCAAGATTTTATCCCCCTGGGATTTTCCTTGTCAAAGTTTTAACGAGGCAATTGTTTTCGGCGCAAGTCATCAAGGATATGACGACATTTGAAGAACTACATTCAAAGTATTATATATGAAGCACTATGTATAAAGTTTTGTTGTTGAACCACACAAGGGGGAGTGTTAAAGGGCCCATGCCCATGGATGTGCAGTCCAAGATGGGAGTCCTTTGGTTTTCCCTTTTTCATGTATGTAGAGTATACAATATCTATGTAACCCTAACAACTATTATCAATGAGAACTCTGCCTCTTTGTCTGCCTCTTTCTTCTTCCTTGTTATTCCACTACAATAGAAATGAATATATACATCAAAAATTCTGCATGCCCCATCTGTATGGACAACATAAAAAATCGTACGAACACATATAAACCTCAAAAATGGAACCCTCATTTTTTTTTCCAGGGTGGGGTCCACTTTACATGTGTCTATACAGTTTTTACCTTGTTCAAAATGAATGTTGAACCGAGTTTCTTTTTAAGAAGAATCGAGACTTTAAACATGGCAGTGACCAAATGCAATCCACATGGTTAATAAATCATGTGGCTTTGGCGCAAAACCCATTGTACCAAAACAAAACAAAAAGTTCTTCATTGTCTAGATCAGACTATTTACATTTTTGGAATTCTTGTTTAAACTTGAAACACAATCTCAAAAGATTGACATAGTTTTTTTTTTTTTTTTTGCTGACTCGATATTTGGCCGAGTCAGATTCCAAACCGTTTGTTCTTCAGTTTGAGTCAAATCTAACTCGCGATCAGACTCAGAATTAATCCCTGACTCGAACCCCTTTGCGTCAGGAAAGATACCCTTGACTCATGAGAAAAAGTCACTAACTCATATTTTTGCACGATTTATAGGGGATACCAATATTACTTGGGGGTGATACCATTTCATATAGGACAAATAAATATTAACAGATCCTGGCCGTTGGATCACTCAATTGGTATCACCCCGCCAATAGTGGTATCGTCTTTATCAATGGTGTATTTTTGAGTTAATTTTGTTAGATGTGACTCAAAAATCAAACACAAAAAATCAGATGCAGACGAGTCAGATGATTTTGGTCGGATCCAAAACAAATCAGATCCATAAGGTGATGTAACCGACTCAGCATGATAGCGGCGTAAGAGTCAGACTTTATTAAATCAGATCCATTAACCCTCAAATGAGTCAGAAAAGGATACAATCGCCATATACAAAATTCTTCCCCCATTCTTACCAACATAACTCTCTCTTTGGCGCCACCGTCTCTTCCTCGAAGCTCTCTTCTCAGAAACTAGGGTTTATCCCAAACCCTCAGAGACTCCGCCTCCTCCTCCTCCGCCGTCCGCCGTCTGTATCATAAGGTAACCTAATACCCTAATCTCTTAACATTAACATCATTCTTCCCTTTCAAATAGGGCAAAAATTAGATTTAGGGTTTTAGAATCTTGAAAACAATTAAATAATATGGAAGAAGAATCACAGTCACTTGGGAAGAGGAAATCTGTAGAAGAAGCTTCAGAAGTTACACCTAATGAAGATTCAGAGGCACAGAAACCTACTGAATCTATCTCTAAACGACGAACATTAGCTAAAACATGTGTTCATGAAGTTGCAGTACCAAAAGATTATGTACCTTCATTAGATGAAACCATTCATGGTACATTAGCTAATCCTGAGTTTAATGGTACAATGGCGAAAACATATGAGTTTAAACTTGATCCGTTCCAACAAGTATCGGTTTCTTGTTTGGAGAGGAAAGAATCTGTGTTGGTTTCAGCACATACTTCAGCTGGTAAAACGGCTGTCGCGGAGTATGCGATAGCTATGTCGTTTAGAGATAAACAAAGGGTTATTTATACTTCGCCATTAAAAGCCTTGAGTAATCAGAAGTATAGGGAGTTGACACAGGAGTTTTCGGATGTTGGTTTGATGACTGGTGATGTTACAATATCTCCGAATGCTAGTTGTTTGGTTATGACTACTGAGATATTGAGGGGGATGTTGTATAGAGGTTCTGAGGTTTTGAAAGAAGTTGCTTGGGTTATTTTTGATGAGATTCATTATATGAAGGATAGGGAAAGAGGTGTTGTTTGGGAAGAGAGTATTATATTTTTGCCGCCAGCTATTAAGATGGTGTTTTTGTCAGCTACGATGTCGAATGCTACTGAGTTTGCTGAATGGATCTGTTATTTGCATAAACAGCCTTGTCACGTGGTTTATACAGATTTCAGACCTACTCCTTTGCAGCATTATGTGTTTCCTGTTGGTGGCTCGGGTTTGTATCTTGTTGTGGATGAGAATGAGCAGTTTAAAGAGGAGAATTTTGCGAAGTTACAGGATACGTTTAATAAACAGAAGCCGAATGATGGGAATAAGGGTGGAGGTCCTAAAGCAAGTGGTAGGATTGCAAAGGGCGGTACTGCTGCTGGGGGTTCCGACATATTCAAGATTGTCAAGGTATGCCTCATCTTTAACTAGTATTAGTGTTCTCTGAAATTGTCTTATTTGAATTTTTTTACTTTAGTTAGCTATTACTTATGGTTTTTGGTCCTTTATTCAACTGCGTAAATACCCCATTTGCTTGGACTTTGTTCAAAGAGTTTCTCAGATTAGATATATTGCTATTGCAGTGTTGTCTAGTTCATTTGTAGTATGTGGGCTTGATAAAAAAATTGCAGCCACTCCTATGAAGCTATGCTAAGTATCAAAGTACTTGAGCTAAAAGCTAGTAAACCTCAGCAGAGGCAGTAGCTAGGCAACTGATCTTAGTTTCAGCTCTGATCTGGAAAACTTGTTATTTTTCAGATGATCATGGAACGGAAATTTCAGCCTGTCATCATTTTCAGCTTTGGTAGAAGAGAATGCGAACAACATGCAATGTCTATGGCCAAGCTTGATTTTAATACCAAAGAGGAGAAGGATGACGTTGAAGAGGTTTTTCGGAAAGCAATACTTTGTTTAAATGAGGAGGACAGAAACTTACCTGCTATTGAATTAATGTTGCCCCTATTACAGAGGGGTATTGCTGTGCATCACTCTGGACTTCTTCCAATTATAAAAGAATTGGTGGAACTTCTCTTCCAAGAAGGACTCGTCAAGGCCCTTTTTGCTACAGAAACAGTAAGATGATTTTCTTTGCTAATTAGGTTCTTGAAAGTTATGGTTTATTGAAACACCAAACGGGAAAAAGGTTCTCTGCCCTGCATTGAACTGACCATGAATACTGTTGTGCATTGTTCAGTTTGAACGATTCAGACTATGTTGCTCACTCTTTTTTTCTTGGTTATTATTCGTGGCAGTTTGCCATGGGTTTAAACATGCCTGCAAAAACTGTTGTTTTCACATCCGTCAAGAAATGGGATGGTGATAGTCATCGTTATATTGGATCAGGTGAATATATCCAGGTAAGTTAAGATTCCAAGAAACTGTTCTTTCTTAGTTCTAATAAATATAAATAAATGTGTTTCTCGATTTCATTTGATTTTAGTCATTAACTACTATTTTGCTGTTGTGTACAGATGAGTGGGAGAGCAGGACGCCGTGGGAAAGATGACCGTGGTATCTGCATCATAATGATTGATGAGAAGGTTTTTATCTGAATGTCCTGTGGTTTTGACTTCCCTGCTTGTTTTAACCTTTTGAACAGTGAAGCTATAATCTCCATTTTTAGATTCTCTTGCTATTTATTATTTAAAACTTTATTATTGTCACCGCCATTTAAATTGGATTATCCACTTCAATAAGATACTTCATCTTGTCACACCTGTGCTTGATATTGGTTTCATTTTCTTTCCAGATGGAAATGGCTACTCTTAGAGATATGGTTTTGGGTAGACCTGCTCCACTGCTCAGTACATTCAGGTTGAGTTACTACTCTATCTTGAATTTAATGAGCCGTGCTGAGGGCCAATTTACAGCTGAGCATGTTATCAAGAACTCATTTCATCAGTTTCAGTATGAGAAGGTTTATATTTCATCCCTTCCTCACTATTATCACCAGTTACTTCACTGAGTTCAAATTGTGTGGCGATATTAACTATCTTTGGTTGTTCAGGCTTTACCTGATATTGGGGATAAGGTTTCAAAACTGGAAAAAGAAGCTGAGATGCTTGATGCTTCTGGGGAGGTGCTTTTCTTTTCGAGAAAGTTGAATTTCTTCACTCTTAACTACTTTGACTTGCATCTTAAGCTTCAACTTCTTGTTTTGCAGGCAGAAGTTGCCGAATATCATAAGCTAAGACTTGATATTGCTATGCTTGAGAGGAAGATGATGTCAGAAATAACCCGACCTGAAAGAGTTCTCTTTTTTCTTCTTCCTGGTAGGCTGGTATGTACAAGCCTAAGCATTTCCTGACTGTTGAAGTAACTATTTGTTTGTGGAACTAGTAGATAACTAGTTCTCTTCATTTAGTATCTTTCATGACTCTACCTATATACTTTTAACTTTCATTAATGGCAATCGTTATTGTATTCTTAACCATTATTTTTTATATTCCAATCATGTCGTCTTATATTTAACTAATTCTCGCTCTTCCTTTCTGTTCTGCTTATCTGATTGTTGGTTATGTAACTTATATTACAAGTCATGACTTATGATTAGTGATCTTTCTCCGTCTGCACATTATGATAAAATGGATGTACCAGTAGGAAATAACTAATAAGGCTTATTGTTCTAGAATTGTATTTTTGGAGCTTAATTACTGAATGCCAGATGACCATTGATACAGGTTAAAGTACAAGATGGTGCAACTGATTGGGGTTGGGGAGTGGTGGTTAATGTGGTGAGAAAGCCCTCATCAGCCTCGAGCAGTCTGTCAACGTCTTCTTCACGAGGTAGTGATTACATAGTGGATACGTTGCTCCATTGTTCTCCTGGATCAAGTGAAAATGGGACTCGCTCCAAGCCATCCCCACCTCGTCCTGGGGAGAAGGGTGAAATGCACGTGGTGAGTTGAAGCTCATGTGAAGCAACAATTTTTACTAAGGGTCAGTTCACTGATCTCGTCAGCTGGGCAAACCTGAATAACATAATGGTTCTCATTACATGAATGGGCAAATATCATATCTGTCCATTTCATCAATTGCAGGTTCCTGTTCAGATGCCACTCATTTCTGCTCTTAGCAAAATCAGAATATCTGTTCCTTCTGACCTCCGACCATTGGAAGCTAGGCAAAGTATATTGCTGGCGGTGCAGGAGTTGGGAACTAGGTTTCCTCAAGGTCTTCCAAAGCTCAACCCTGTGAAGGTATCTTTAATTTCTTAAGTTACATATTTTATATTTTATCATTTCACAACATGGTTATCCTTGGAAATGCACAGAATCTAGGTGTTGTCGTTAGCCTAGCTAAACTCTTTCCTCATCTATCATGTACTCAAGTTTTATATCGTCACTCTGTACTATTTTAAGAAAACATAAAAGTATATTGCCTGGTTTTTGTTTTTTGTTTTTTTTGGAGTCTAAAATGGCGGTCAAAATTTGGACTTTCTTCACTGGGGCGCATATGAGGATTTGTTATTTTTGTTTATCTGGTCCATTCCTCCAGTGTATTAGCACTCGACCAAACAGGCTTTTTGTTTCTTACTTCACTGGGCCGCATATGAGGATGTGTTATTTTTGTTTATCTGGTCCATTCCTTCAGTGTCTAGCACTCAAACATAACAGGTTTTATGTTTCTTCTGTACTTTCAACCTTTTTTTTTTTCACCTTCTTGTAGGATATGGCCATAGAGGACCAAGAATTTGTTGATGTGATGAGTCAAATTGAGGAACTTGAGAAGAAGTTAATTGATCATCCAATACACAGGGTTTGTAATGCTAATTTTATACTTTTAATTTAACTTTGTTTCCTTTTTTCCTGTTTTATGCCTGTATTCCTATCCCCTGGTGCAGTCTATACTTCTGTAGCACTATTTATTTCGTGGAAAAAAATGTTCACTTACTTTCACTCTGCAGTCTTCTCAAAATAAGGAGCAAGTCAAATGTTTCCAACGGAAAGCAGAGGTGAATCATGAGATTCAACAACTAAAATCGAAGATGCGCGACTCCCAGGTATATATGCATCTTGAATGCACATTGTATCGACTAGTTTCTTGCACCCAACTGCTAGTGAAATATAAACGGAACAGGTTTCTTGTGCATTTCAAAAGGTGTTCTCCAATAAAATTCTCTTTTAGTACTTAGTCTGATAACATTCTAATCAGAAGCTGAGTAGAACACATGTTTGTTGTGAGTAAGATGACTGGCAAAATGCATATTGCTGACTGAGTTTTTTACTGGCTCATTTCTTTAGCTTTGCATGGTTTTGACGTTCAATGTTGAATTGCATTTGCAGCTTCAAAAATTCCGTGACGAGCTGAAAAACCGATCTCGGGTCTTAAAAAAGCTTGGACATATTGATGCCGATGGTGTTGTGCAGTTGAAGGGACGTGCTGCTTGTCTGATAGACACAGGAGATGAACTTCTTATTACTGAATTGATGTTCAATGGTGAATTCATGATTCTGTCTTCTCACTCTTGAAATAAATCACTGGATCAACTTCCATAATGAGTACTTTACCTGTGTATACTAATCCTTACTGAACAAACATTAGGTACGTTTAATGATCTTGATCCCCATCAAGTTGCAGCTCTTGCAAGCTGTTTTGTCCCTGGAGATCGATCAAATGAACAAATACATTTAAGAACCGAACTTGGGAAGCCATTACAGCAACTCCAAGACAGTGCGAGAAGAATCGCAGAGGTCTGTTAAGTTTTGGTATAATTGTGTATTGATTATCTGGTTAAGTGAATGAGGCTTAAAATGATTTGATATCTTTCAGATACAACGAGAGTGTAAACTGGAAGTAGATGTTGAGGAATATGTGGAATCAACCGCAAGACCATATATGATGGATGTGATCTACTGTTGGTCAAAGGTAGTAATCTAATTATTTTTCTAGACATTGAAGCATATGCCAATATTTATATACTTTTGTCTTAAATATGTTTAGTTCACTTTTTAGCTAATAGGTTATGCAACTCTTTTAAATTTCTGGTTTGCAACTTTTGATTGGTTGGCTTCCAGGGTGCAACCTTTGCTGAGGTTATAGAAATGACAGATATCTTTGAGGGAAGTATCATTCGGCTTGCTAGAAGACTTGACGAGTTTTTGAATCAGGTAATTCTTAAAACCTGAATCACCAAACAATTCAAGAAATGAATCCCTATTTTTATCATCCCACCTGTCAATATATTGCGTTTATCACATCGCTGGTGGTTTTGTCAAATTTGTGCATCAGTTGAAAGCTGCTGCTAAAGCCGTGGGAGAGGTGGATCTGGAGGCAAAGTTCGGTGCTAGCAGTGAGAGCCTACGGCGAGGTATTATGTTTGCGAACTCCCTTTATTTGTAAGATCATGGTTTTAGGAAGAATCACTTTTAGTTAGATGAAAATTGTAATCTCAGTATTCTGGGGAAAGTAGTATTTACTTCTCTTTCTTGTCTACTTTTTATTTTCCTCATATATACCCTGAGTTTTAGTTTCTCCTCGAAATGTATACCCACAAATTACTGAAGTTATATTGAAGTGATTGGGGCGGAAACTTCTTATATGGTCATTTAGTGTTCATTGCTTGTCCAAACTGAACTTTTAAGATGTTTTTATTCTTACAACCAGCTGCACTTGGCTAAATACATATTGTGGATGAATTTTTAGGAAATCCTCCCTCATGTTGGATAGGAATGTTTGCTGAAGTCTTTTCCCTAGTCATTTTGATGGGAAAATGCTCAAAAGACCCATGTTTAAAAACGAGTTAACCTACATGTTTACACATGTTTAGGCTTTCACTGTAGACTGCAGTCCGTTTGTTACTCCGTCGTCCGTTAGGCATGAATTTTTAATGAAAACAGTGAATACATTCAGCAACTTCCATTATGCAGTCGTGAGGATATGAGCACACGTACTGTGTGAACAATGGTTAATCTGCATTAGCATTGTGTCAAAGCCAAAATCGGTTTTCTTTTCCATAGCTTAGCTGACCACATTTAAGACCAAGGTTTGAAAAACGGGTCACGGCTCAGGTCACGGGCACTAGGCGTGACCGTTATAAAGGGTTTTGACGGGTGTGAGAACGTTCTGGACAAAAAATGCGTTATTTTCCTAAAAAACGCATTTTTTTAATGTTTTTTTCATAAAAACGAGCGTTATAACGGTTAAATAGAAAATTAAAAAAAATTATAATCTGAATTTCCTATGTAACGGTTATAACGTGCATGAAAACGTTATAACGTGCCTAAAAAACGTTGTGACCATTCATTTTTAAATTTTGTACCCCTAATAGATGACTTATATCACTAAACTACCATTTTAATTGATTATTGTTAGTATACGAAATATGTATAATTCGATAGTCATGTTTATATTCTTTACGTAGGTGTTTTAAAATACTTTTAACTATACAAATTATGAAAGTTTGATAAAATTCGTACGGTATAGCCACTAAAATTTTGTCGGCAACAATTATCCAATTTAAAAGAGTGCATAACCTATCTAAGTAGACTTGTCCCTTTATTAGATTACATAATTTCTAACAAGTAGTCAAGGTTTTAACTTTTAACTCGTCAATAGATATGGTACTAATTTCTAAAACTCAATCATTGAATGCTTAAAATAGAGTAAACTAGGCATGTGCATGGTCAGTCAGGTAGAGTTATCAACCCATTAATAAATTCGATCTAAATTTCCACTTCTGATTATATCATCACATCCAAGACTCCCAAGACATGTACCCCACTGCCATTGGATGATGATGCACTTATAATTTTTATCCCATTTCATGTTTTAACCTTTAACAAATAAGTGGACTTGGTTCACTTGAAATTCTATAACTCTGCTTCTTCCACGGGGAAAATCTTCCTTCCTTTGTGTTTTGAATTTTTCTAGTTTCAACTACAACTTTAAGAGGTAATTTTAATATTTTTATTAAATTGTCATTTAAAAAAAGTATTTAACGATAAATTTATTGTTTGTTGCTATGTAGTTTATTTATAAGAAAATTTAATTATTATTTTTCTTCATGATACCGGATGTTGATGCTGATGTCGAATGAGATCTTTGAAGTTTGAACTTTAAATTTGAACTATACATGTACTTTCTTATATGAACATTCAAGTTAGTAGTGTAGTTTTTTTCCTTTCTTTTGCAATGTTTTCATCATTTTCCCCATGTTGTACATATTAAACACAATCGTTTTTTATCGAGAATAAGTGACCTGGTGTATGTCCAGTACAATTTGAAGTCGGAGCAACAAAGAATTAAAGGTAAAGCAAGGTAACATAGCATTGATGTTCACGATGTCCATAGTCTATTGAGGGATGACAATATGCTTGACTGGATAGCGGGGGAAGATGAAACACCGGTTTTACCTCAAGAAGAACAATGGTTAAATATGCTGAAAGAGGAGGCCGTTAATAATCCACAACATGTCCCTCTACCATACAACTGGCATGATCCTGAAGTTCAAATCTCATACATAAGGTTATCGGTGAGTGACTTTGTTTATGACTTTGGTTATCTTTCATTTGGAGACAATACACAAGGTTATGAGAATGTGAATCCAACATATGATTTTCGTTACACTTCCGATCGCTCTGACCATGGTGTTCAACATATGAACAAAGGATATAATTCTAATATTGATAACAAATAATGAAGTAGGTAACAATAATGATGATACTGAAGGAGGTTATGATAACGATAACGACGGTTATTATGATGATGATACTTATGCACACAAAGATAGCCAGTACCCCCACAACGATGACTATGATGTGGAAACGAACCGTCGAGAAAATGAAGAATACATGAATAAATCAAAAAAAGGTGGTGGTCGTAGTTGGTTCGTGTAGCTTTTTAAATGATGAATACTAGTTTAACAATCCTATGTTTTTTAAATTTGAAGTTTTTAATCCTGTAGTTACTTTCCTTGTATCATTTAAGAAAAATTAATTCGAAGTTTTCAGCTTTCAATCCAGAGAAAAAAAAAACTCAAAAAAAAAATGGTAAGAAAGTTATTTACATGGTTATAACGTGCGAGATAACGGGAAAACAGTTCTAAAAAACGCACGTTAAAATGTTATTGAGAAGAAAAAAACATTCAAACTAATTTTAGAAAAACGGTAATAACGTGTATGAAAACTGAAAAGTGGTACTAAAAAACTGTCGTTATTTCCTATTTATCGGCAATATAAAGGCACGGGGTCCGGGGACCCTCACGGCCACGGTATATGGGTGTGACCGTTTTCACAGTCGTTTTTTCGGTAAAAACGGGTGTTTTTCAAACCTTGTTTAAGACTAGTGCATCAGTACACAAACGTTTCTAGTTTTTGTCCCCTGAAGAGGATGAACTTAGCTGCGTGGGGTGGCCTAAGGAATCAACTCATTTAAGGTATAGTTTTATAGGTTCGCGAGTTATAACTCCAAAGGTGTCACTATCCATCCACAAAAATCCCCTTAAAACAACAGTAACACAAAAACCCCAACAAAACAAAAGTAACTCACGGTTGATAAAACCAAAATTTGGTTTCATCATAAAATTTGATGAAACCCCAAAGAATTTGATGAAACCAAATTTTGGTTTCTTCATAAAATTTGATGAAACCAATTTTGAAATTTGGGGTTTTTGTATCAATTTTAAAAAGTTTGGGAATTTTGTTTAAGATGGAGTTTTAATGGATCCCAATATTTGAGTGAGGTTTTTGTACCACAAGTTTGGTCACCTTGGATTTTTATGACTAGTTTTGTTGCGTAGTTCTATAGACGGTAGTTTTCTATCCGATTATTCTTCTCCTCCTTCCTTAAATCCTCATATTATTATGGTCAAACATGAGGCGAATAGTAAATTCATTTTCTAAAACAACCAAACTTTTTGTCTCAAGCAAATTGGGGTAGGCTACAAATGAAACTCACGTCGAAATTACCAAAGCTTTTGAAAATATCCAACAACTTACCTTAACCTTTGCTATGTTATTTTGAACCCTGTTTTAGGGCATACTGAATAAAGACAAAAAAGAGTTGTAAATAGCAAAATCAGAAGTCCCTTAACCAAATATTTTTGGTAATGACAAATCTGCCCTTTTAGGATTAGTAATGGCATACTAATAATTAGTTAAAATAATTTTAATTAGTGATTAATGATTAGTGATTAGTTTTAAGATTATTTAGTTGCAAATTTGTGTAGATGAAAATTTTTGAGTAAGAAAAAAAAGTTAAGGTTTTTTGGAGAAGGAGAAGGTGAAAGTGAGAAAAAAGTTTGTATTTGATTAAATGAATGAGGGGGGTAATTTTTCATCTAAAAAACCTAGGAAAATACATATCAATTACAACAATGATCCGGATATGGCTGATTTCTTAGATTATGAGAATGATTTTACACAAACAACTCAAGCTCAAACTCAAGATGATGATTATTATGAGCCAAATCTAGATGATGAATACATATATGAGGAACTCCATGCTCTAATACACAGGTACACTTTTATCTTATGTTTAATCTCACTTTTGTAGGTTAAAATCATCAAAAGTTTGTGTTTTTTTCACTAAGGTTCGGCGAGTCTGGATGAAAAATTCGGCTAGCTGAAAGTGTTATGATTAGGAGCCGAACCTACGTTCTAGACCAGAGTTCGTCTTGTTTTAAATTGTCTTAATAAGTCAAACCCTACACTGAACAGGCTGGAAGAAAAATTGTTTAAGGTTCGGCTTATATTGAGAAATTCGTACGCGCCGAACTTGATCATGTATATTTCCGGGTTAATAATTTTGTATTAGTTCGGCACATAATGTGAATATCGTAATACCAAACCTCGTAAATGTGCTAGGTTCGGCACGTATTTAGATTATCATAATAGCCGAACCTCACCATTAATTTTTCATTGTAGTATCTTACCTTGTGTTATTATTTGTAGATCGTGATTGATGGACCTGTGCCGATGGAAAATCAACCTGATCCCGTAGACATAATTCATGAAGATACTAAGGATCACTTCCAAAATGATTTGGTATGTAAGAACTTGTTGTTTACCTTAATGTTGTTGGAATATTCCGAAGTTTTTCTTACTAATTATTTGTGTTTGAATGAACTTAAAAACAAACCCAATAAACATTAGTGGACCTTGTAACACAATGCTATGTTCGGCGTATAAAGAAAATTGATAACAAGCCGAACTGTTCAAGTCAAGGGTTCGGCTACCCTGTAAAACACAATATGAGCTGAACCTACACCTAGTTTATTTTGAAAACTAACAGAGCATGGTTAGGCTCAAAATCAATAATCTATAACAAGCCGAACCTATACTGAAAATCCTACACAGTGTTATGTTCGGCGTATATTTGGTATAATATTTCAAGCCTTACTGTTCATATACACTTTCAGGATGAAATTTTGAAGAATAATTCGGCTTAAAAAAACAACAACATTATGCGCCGAACCTATGTCTGCAGCCGTCTAAAACCCTAAGATTTTTGGAATTAAACCTAAGATTTTTGAAATTAACCCTATTGAATCAACATTATGCTTCGATTGGTTGATTCTGTGGTTCAATTGGTTCTTCTTCTTTAATTAAGGGATTTGAAGACGATTTTGAACGCCTACCAGTTTCCTTTTCCTTTGTTCGAACCATTATATAGTTAAGTTAAATGGACGACCAAATTTTCGCAAATCGACGATTAATCACGGTGATGAAAAAAAAAAATCTCGCGAGGGAGAAGATGAAGAAGTTATATAGAAACTGATTTTGATTTGATGAAAACTAATTTTAGGTTTTTATATTAAAGGCAAGTGTATATTAGTAATTAAAACTGTTGGAAGGTATATGGGTAATTGAACTACCCACGGAATACCCCTTATAAGGACACCTTAGGTCGGATTATTGGATTGTATGCCCTGAAAGTTTTACGTATGCCCTAAAACAGGGTTCGTTATTTTAGTACCAAGGTTCAAAATAGGCTTGATATGAAAAAAAAATTGGCCCAAATTTTACACATTTCACAGTCGGGACTCGTGACCATATCCGAGGTGTTTCACTTTTTTCTTTTCTTTTCTTTTCTTTTCTGGAAGAATGTATTGATTAATTTTCAGTGTTTGCAAGATTTGCATCCTCCTGTATTTGAGATTGAATGTTCTCAGGAGTTGATAATAACCATACAATGCTTAAACACTCTACCCTTAAACACATAACTACAATGCCAATAATTACTATTCCAAAATAAACTTTTGACACCTAGAATCATATTGTGAATTCTCCGGTAAATATTGAAGCTTTCTTTATTCACTACATCTGCCACCACTTGTGAGTCCATCTCAAACACTACTTTCTCCAAATTAAGATCTTTGGCCCATTGAGTTGCCTCTCACAAACCTTTGCATTCTTCTTGCTCCGGACTCAAAGCAGATCCTAAGTTTTGAGCCAATGTGTGTACCTGCAAAATCACGGTTTATTAGTCCAATGCCACCAGTTTTATTAGAATGATGAAAAGAACCATTGACATTTATTTTATTTTAAAAGTCCCCATTAGAGGAGGTCTCAGTGGAGATTAATTCTTCTTTGTTTGGGAAGATGGGAAGTAATCGTAGCTAAGTTATTTCCAATCTCTTCAATTTCCTTCTTGCACTTGTGAATAATGGAATCTGGAGAAACCTTCAAACCCTTGAACACTTTGTCACATCTTGCAGACCATATACACCATGCTACAACAGCTATTTTGCAGATTTTTTCTTCTTATACCTGATGAGCTATTAGTTTGTCAAACAAATAGCAAAACCAATCCATAATATGTGTGCCTACTTGTATGTAAATTCCTAGCATAGAAAACCAGACTGCCTTAGAGAGATTACATTCCAAGATGCAATGTGAAGAGGTCTTAAGAGTTTGATTACAAAGAGGACAACCATAATCTCCATTAAGGATAACATGTTGCAAGTTATCTCTTGTTTCAAGAATGTCTTTGACACATTTCCTGAGAGATTGTACTATTCTTGGTAGCAAAGATAGTTTCCATAGCTTCTTGAAGATTGATTGCATTCTTTGACTAACTGAAAGATTCATGTTTTGTTCTTCAAACATCTTCTTGTATATTGATTTTACAGAGAACATACCATTTATTTCTAGAGTCCATACCATTTTGTCCTCATGTTGTGGATGAGTAGACAGGTTGAGGATTAATCTTGTCACCGGAGCTTCAAAAACAGAGAAGATAAGTGAATAATTCCACTCTCCTGAGTCTGAAAAAGGTTGATATACATAAGTATATCTTGATAATTAAGAGCACCAGATTTAGGAATGGGTAGAGAAGACAACTTAGGCATCCATCTGTAATTCCATATCATAATTTTGTGACCATTTACAATACTACATATTGTCATCCTCTAAGAAAGTTTCAATGATTGAAATAGAGTTTAGAGTACTTAATCATCATTGGATTATGAACATAGTATGCATTCTTGCATGTGTGTGATCCATGACCGGAACTATAGTATGCATACTTTTATGCATACTTGTTAGTTGTGGAATTCCGGGTACTTAAGTACACATACCCGTATGCGTACTGGCGAAGGGTTTGGGTCCGAAAATTTCTGCTGTGTTTGGAAGTATGTGTACCCGTTTGCATACTGTTAAACCCAAAATCAGACCGAGTAATTAAGTATGTGTACCCATTTGCATACTTGAGTGGTTAAATTTCTAAAATTGGTTTGTTCATATGAACTAATACATTTATATATTAAGGAATGCATTCTTTGAAAACCGTGGCTATAATGTTCATGAATTGATTCGAGTGAATATAGCAATTGAACAACTCTATAACTAGTTTCATTTGAGTCATTTGAACTAGTTGTGGTTAAGATGAATAAGGTTGATATGAGAGTGTTCATATAGATAACCTCGGTTAACTACTGTTGAGCTAACCTAGTGTACACGTTTAGGTACGGTTACTCAAACTTAAATGAAGGTACATTTCATTTGTGTATAACAAGCTAAGTTCGATCTAACGGTGGAAAGATATTAGCTTGAGTCTAATCAGGTTTTCATCTAACGGTGAATATTGAATGCTTTGTTACCAAGGGCAAGGTAACTTAGATTGCAAACTCTGATTTGAAAAATATATAAAGGAGAACTCTAGCAACTGGGAAACCTAATCCCCACACCTCATGTGTGATACTAGTTGCGACTAGAGTCGATTCTCCTTTAACCTTAAGTTTTTCACGAAACCCTGTAGGTTAACGACTTAAAGACTTCATTGGGATTATGAAGCTAGACCCAACTATTTTTTCTGTAGTTACGTGTTCTGATCTTACTTCTACTATCATGATTGAGTATTATCTTTGCTAATATTTGCTTGAGATTTATCTCTAATATGTAAGATTAAAAGTAGTCGCAAACATCTTCGTCTCATCGTTTGTGATTCCACAATATCTTGTTTCCCTATCATACGATTAAGATTATTATGAGGTGATTGATAATAATAGGATGTTATTTGGGAATATAAGTCCGGTTTATCAATTGGTTCCTATGCACCTTGATTTATCAAAAGACGGAACAAAACTCGTAGGTATTTCTGTGGGAGACAAATTTATCTATTCCAATAGACTTTTCTGCGTGAGACATATTTGTTTATCAAGTCTTCGACTATGGGTCATAGCAAATCTTGGTTGTGGGTGATATAAGCTAAGGGAATCAAGTGCATAGAATCCTGCCGGGTTCAGAGACGTAAGGAGCATAATTGTACCTTGATCAATGTGATATTTTTTTGGTCTCAACTACATTCCAGTCCGAAGTTCATTGGTTTTATGCTAGTATCTGTAGCGGCTTAATACAATGTGGTGTTCAAAGATGAACTAGGACCCAGGGTTTTTCTAGTATTTGTGGTTTTCCTCGTTAACAAAATTCTGGTGTCTATATTATTTCTTTTCCACATTATATTTTGTTATATAATAGAAATATCACAGGTTGTGCGTTAAAATCAATCAATATGATTATCCAACCTTTAGTTTTTGATATAAATCGATTAACACTTAAACATTGGTCTTTATTATCGTTCAAGTTATTTTTCTTATTCAATCAGGCTCAAAAAATCCTATTTGATGATTGCAGATTGAATTGAGAAATTGAGATATAAACTCTTTGATATACTTTTCTATATTTTGAGTCTGACTGTCTAGTTGATTCTCTTGAAAGTATATTGGAGTTTGTCTATTCAGATTGCCGAACGAAATATTGGGTGTGGTTGTTAGACCCCCACTTTTTCACCTTCCCTAATAATAAAAAAAAAGGAATGGAGAACTTCTCAAGACCTCAAGAAGTGGTGAATCTTGAGATGAAAGAAGACATTAAAGGATGCGATATTGTTCAAGAACTTGTCTTGAACAAGATGATTGAAAGGAAAGAGTACAACTCTTGGATTGGAGAATCTGTCAAGGATTTAATTCTTTTTCAGAATGACTCTAGGGTCGAATTTTTAAATCTTCAATAGCAAATAAATCAGCTCATTGATGGTCAGACCAAAATCCATGATAATCAAAAGATCTTGATCAGGAATCATAAGAAACTCGTCATGGACTGTGTCAAAGCTAGGTATATTTCCCACATTTTTGATCGGAAAGTTAATGTTCTAACTCATGAACATGGAGTCTCAACGATCAAAAGAATCAAGAATATCAGTGATACCTTTTATGATGGACCCTTTCAAAGAAACTTGATGTTATTAAAGAAACTTTCTATGAGAATTTATTCTTTTGTTTTAAGAAGGATAACTAGGGTTTGGAATAGCCATTATTGTGAGTACACATAGCTAGTTCCAACGATTTTCATCTTGCAATGTTTTCAGATTTATTTATTTAAATTCTAAAGTTTATTTGGAAGATGATTTTGCAGTATTAATCTTTATGGTTTTATATATTGCAACTTGTTATGGGATATGTGTGTTTGCGTCCGTGAACTATGATTGTCCCATATATCTTAAAAGTTAAGCCTATTATGTCATTATGCAAAAATTGATAGAAGATAGGATGAACTTTTGTTTACAAAGATTAAGTCTATTACATGTCTCTATGCAAATATTGATGAAAAATAGAATGAATCTTTGAATATTCCGCAGTATTGGTCTTTCCCTGATCCACTTTTATGTGAAAATACTGTGTGACTCCATAAGTTCTCTTATGTTGAGCATTTTCGATTATATTAATCATGAGTTCTCTTGTGGTTAATTTAATTGAGTTTTTTGGATAAATATTCATGTTTCATGTTATTTGTTTATGTCCAAAGAAATCCTTCTTTTATTGTAAAAGTAAGGTCGCTCTTGTTGTTATTTCGGAAATGACATTTTATGGGGAGAGTTCTTAATTGAACTTGTGCTTAATTGCCAAATATTTGTGGGGAGTATGGTTGTATAATATTGTAGGATTTTTCTTGTATCTTTATTAACTCCTTGATGAATGCATTTAGTTTCGGCTATATGATTGCATCTAAACAAAGTTGATATGTTCTCTTTTGGTCATGAAGTATCTTTATGATAATTTCATTATGATCCCACTAGTTTTCATACCTTTGCTAATTTATATTGACAAAAAGGGAGAGAATTAATGTGTAGTTCACACTACAACTACATATGGTTTACGGATCATTATGTAAGGGGGAGTGATACATATCACCATAGTATTGTTGTCAAAGTTGTGATACAATTGGAATTTGATGTTGTGTAAAAATATTATGACATTGTATAACAATGATTGAGAGATATTGTTTTCTCATTGTTATAGCTATGGATCTTCAACAACTATGATGCTGAGTTTAACACATTCAGAATCACTTAAGTAATTGGAAGTGACGAAGATTTCGAGTAATGTTGAAGAACCAAGGAAATCAAGCATTTGGATTGAGAACTACAAAGTTTATTTATTTTGTATTCCATATGTATTGATAGTTTTGTCACTAAAATTGACAAAGGGGGGATTGTTAGAGCACTTCTCGGTCGAACTCGCAAGCGTTGCTATCTCAAGCTTGTTGTCAAGTTTAGTTGCCAAAATTGTAAGTCTTGATTTCTAGTCTACTTATAGATAAGTCTTGGATTAGGATAAAAAGTGTAGTTGAGCATTGGACTTCATGGAGTTCATTGATTGAAGACGAAGAACTACTAAGGGGAGCTTGTGGAACTTCATCAACAAAAGGTATGTGGAGACTTGAAACTCATCTATCACTGAAAATTCTATTTCTACTCTATCTCCTATATTGAGACAAAAGTCGTATAGCTATATAGTATTCGATTATACACATTTGATATTTCGAGTTGAGTTTATCTCGCTTACATATTTCTCGAAATATGTGTTGGTAAGTGTTGACACCCCAATTTCGCACCTTCCACAGAAACATAATCAGTTTTATATTTCGAAGCTGGAAATAAGAGAAATTATATATGGAACAATTAAGGATTTCCATATCCTTTAAATCAAGCCCAAAAACACTATTCAACCACCCATTTCATTACCCAATCAATCCCACAAGCACTACCCAATTACCCATTACCTAACCACCCATTTCATTACCCAAATACCCATTTCATCACCCATGTGAAAACAATTAAATAAAAAAAAAAGGGAAGGAGGTTTTTATCATCACCAACGTCTTTTTATCCTCTCCACCAATAACTAAAGGAATTCTCTCTTTCTCTCCCACACACCATAAAATCATCACCCTTTTATATTTTTATTCAACCCCATTACCCAAAAAAACAAAAATTATCCTTCTCAAATCCCACTAAAAATCACATTTTTCTAAAAAAATAAACCTCTCTCATCCCATTATCCAAAAATAATTTTAAATACACCATATGCACCCCTTCTACTCATTCTCTCATCTTTCCACCCGTTACGTGTTCAAAAATTCCTTTACACCAAAAAAAAAAAAGAAAAAAAAAAAGAGGAAAAGTGTATCAATCCCAATATCCTTTGTCCCCCACTATTCCTTTCATCATTTCCTCCATACCCCTTTTACACCTACTTCCTACCTTTCTACAACTATATAAGGCATGCCTTACAACCAAGGAAGGACACCAAAAAAAAAAGGAATCACAACCAATTACATCAAAAGAAACCTAAGAAATTCTTATTCTCCCCATGCAAATAAAAAAATCCTGATTCCCACACCCATAATACCTAAACCCAAGAAGAATTATTTCTCCAAAATAGAAGATACTTCTTCTCACATGTTCCAAGTCTTCATGTACTTTATCATTTAAGCAAAGAGAAATCCAATTTTCTTTCTAAATATTAGTTATTATTGTCTTATGCATTTATAGTTCATTTTGAGAAAAACCCAAAAAAAAAAATTAAATTAAATTAAATCAAGTATTGTCTTTAAGTTTTTAAAAAATTAGCATTAAATTACTGGTACTTTAACTACTTTCAGCATACTTAACCAACAAAAAAAAAGTATGAGGATTTTTGAAGCAAATAATCTGTCTAAGGTACTCATCCAAGTGTAAGCAACCATAACGCGAAGGGGAGCTTACACTTGTAGCTGGCATCAGAATAAAGGAGAAAGGCTGACCAAAATTCCTGACTCACAATCTGGACAAGACAATTCTGAAACCCTCAGCGTGTCAAGAGTTGAACAAATCGTCGAAGAACAACTAGTGAAGTTCTTAAAAAAATATATTAAATCAAGTATTATCTTTAAGTTTTTAAAAGATTAACATTAAATTGTTGGTACTTTAACTACTTTCAGCATACTTAACCAGCACACAAAAAAAAAAACGAGGATCTTTGAAGCAAATACTCTGCCTAAGGTATATTGATCAAATTTATTCTCGTGGATAAATCAAAATTGTGAGCGTAGAGTGGATTTCCCCTCTCACATTCTGATTGTCCATGTCAATTCCTACATAATTTATTTGTAACTATATATTTCGTAGTATAATCCAATTAATTCATATAGTGGGAAGATCTAAATATGAGCATGGAGCGGTTTCCCCATCTCATATCACGACCCCCACGTGAATAATATACAAATA
This sequence comes from Papaver bracteatum, assembly GCA_023529315.1. NCBI lineage: Eukaryota > Viridiplantae > Streptophyta > Magnoliopsida > Ranunculales > Papaveraceae > Papaver > Papaver bracteatum. Next base: position 2,644,768 of record JAJJWX010002629.1, read on the forward strand.
ATTTATCTAGTTACCGGTTAAGTTTCAAGTTATCGGTTATTACCCCAAAGTTTCAATAATTCATCAATCGGTAATCCGTGACAGCTTCCAAATTTCCGTCATCATCCAAGGATGTCTAGTTTAAACCTAAATTATTCACATCAATAAATTATAACTTTAGATTTGGCCTTAATATTCCCAACATGCTAGGAATTGATCTAGGTTCCCGATACCGTTGAATAATTATGAGTTGTTCTGCAATCAATATATATTAGTCCAAGAGTGACAAGTGTGTATAGAACATTTAAAGAAAAGTTATAAATAGCATTCCCATCAAGAGTACAAAACAAAGCTAGGCTAAGTTTGCATGTGTTAGTGGTTGTCAGGATTTGTCATGTCAAAGATAAATCAAGGGATGTGGTTCTCCTGATCACCCACTACAACTCGCACGCGTGGCATTAATTCCAATATTATGAATGAAAAATGAATACTCAAGTCAATATATGGAATTTCAAAAATTACAATGGGGAGGTTCGAACTCATGACCTATTGTGTCATAAGAGTGGCCTCTAACCAGTATTCCACCTTGGTTGGAATTGATAGAAAAGATAAATCAACAGTGGTGGTTTGTTCAACTTAAATTCCATAATTGCTTTATTAATTAGGTGTTTCACTAATTGCACATAATAAATAATCTATTCATTATAAAGTATTTTATTAATTAGTGTTTCACTAATTGCTCATAATAAATGACTAATCATTTTTTAATTATAAATGTTTTCTTAATTAATTATAATATTTATTTATATTAATAAGTAATTTTGATAAATAATATCAATAGAATTTTTCTGCGATAATGAGTAGTAGAAGAGGTGGAGGCCGATAGATTAGTGGTGGTTAAGGGCGGAGCCAATATTTATTTTTGTTCTTTTATCGTAAAATGGGATACAAAGTCCATTTTTCACATGTATCCAACTTGCTAAGAATTTTTTCTCCCTCTCTCCTCAAAATCCTGGCTCCGCCCGTGGTTTGTGGTGGAAGAAGTAGTGACGGTGAATGCTGGTGAGTAGTGATGGACAATATTAATTTTATGTTGTCGTTACAACATCGATAACATCGTATTGTGGAAGATGTGGTTGGTTGTTTTTAACACTTTTGATAAAGGAAGGTACCATATATTTCGGGGATGATATCATACAAGACAATATTTTCATGATCGTAGTGATAACCCAAATGGTACTCCTGTTATCTTTGGTACTATATCGTATAAATCATGATTTCTTAATGTTAAAATAAAATTGATTGCAATACAAAAAATAATGTATACACGGAAAAATAATAATGAAACTAATCAATTGAAGAAATTTTGTTCAATCTAAACCTCATACATGGCATTTGTGATTGAAAATTAGAATTGCGTCCAACAACCTACATGGGATGGGCGGCAGTGATGGTGGCAGTGGTGGAGTCAAAAATTGACATTGAGGAGGCTTATTATTTTTTTTAAGAAACATGTAAACTTTGGTGGACTAAACCTTAAATATATATGGACAAAGTACTATTTATAAAATAAACTAAAAAAATTATGTAGTTATTAAAAATTTAAGGGGTTAGAGCCGGGTTAGTCAACCCTTGGCTCCGCCTCTAGGTGATGGTGGATAAAAAAAGTGGACTCGTATGGTTTATGGTGGTGGCGGGTATTGGTGAACAAAAACATATTATGCTAATTTCGTAACGCCACAAAATGTGTAACGTTATATTATAAAGTATAAAACGTGGTTGATCATTCTAATGTTAAAATAAACTCGATAAAACACATGTCCATTTTAAAAAATTGGTGCAACCAATTGCCATGTTATGTAATAACTAAACGAACGACACGAATCAAGATCAGACATATGAAACTATTTATTATCGATTTGTTTATGTAAATAGTGGTCAGGATTTTTCCTTGGCAAAGATAAATTTACCGCTGGGGTTTGTTCAACTTAAAATTTTTTAAACGTTTTATTAATTAGTGTCTCACTGATTGTTCATAATGATTAATTAAATTTCTATTATAAATGTCCCTTTAATAACCTAACATAAATACATAATTTTATTAATAAATAATGTTACTAAAAACTATATTAATTCTAATGGTGGTAGTGGAAGTAGGGTCAGTATAAGCGGTGGCGGGTGTTTGTGAATGGTGGAGGCGGTAATATTACTATTGGTGGAAGAATAGTGGCGGTGGATGGTTTTTATGGTGGTGGGTGTTGGTAATAGTAGTGTATAATAATAGTTTTTTCTTTTTAGTGAGTTGTATTGACCAAGTAAAAAAATAATCTTCACAAAACATGCAACATTGTATTGTGAAAGATGTAATTGGTTGTTTTTAGCACGATTGATAAGGACAAAAACCAAATATTTCGAGGATGATATCGGAATGTATAAGAAAATATGATCATGACTTTTCGATCACCCGTATTATATAAAGGCAATTGGTGTACCCGCATAAGAGAACATTATCACTCTCTCAAGTACTATTACATTCTTTTTCCTAAAAGACCATCAATGTCGAGTTGTTTCGCGACAACTACCTACAAAGACAACAACTTTCACTCAATTCCCGATATAAAACCTTATTGACCGGGAAAATGTATTTGCATTCTAAAATATTTGTTTGAAAATTATGTTTATTCATCAAAATCATCATAAAAAACTCTAAATCATAAATCTAAATTTCGCCTCCGATGTTTATAGAATATTTTTTATATTTTACATTCTCAAATCATGCGACCTCTTGATGACAAATCAACAATATCAAATTACGGATCAATTTGTATAGGTTTCATTCACTGGGTTAGAAGGTAGAGTAGACACAGATGGGTAGATCACACAAAGCAGAACATGACTGAGAATATTTCAATAATTTGGTCAAGAGATAAGGTCAAAAATTTAAGATTAACTTTCTATAGGACTAATTAGATCGGCTTCGATAGGAGATGACTAAAATATAGATTAATAATAATTTTCACGTAAGACAATTGCAAAACATAGTTTGGCTAACTCTGCCTATGTAAAGAGTGGTAAAGATTTTTCATTCCTCAATTGCTATGTTATGTGAGAAGAAGGTGATATCTAAGATTGAGGTATAATTCAAATCTATTAGATTCATATCATTTACAACTGGATGCCTTGAAAAGAATTGACGTGTTGTTATTATTATTATTACATGCAAGGGATACATTGAACACACTTGCGTAAATAGCTCACTTCGTAAATGATTGGTGTTGCATGTACTATCTAGAATGCAACGAGAAATTTGAGGAAACAAGGCACCAGAAGCAGTGTCCGAAGTATTTGTATATAGTAACTTAGACCCGATGTAATACTTATGTTCTTTTTTTTTTTAGTTTTTGCACAATCTATTTATTTAATAAAAATGAACATTGCAAATACATAACATCAACAAAAATTAGACAGATTGCGTTTGACAATAATGGCTATTGATGGTCCGGAAACGACAAAAGAAAGGAATTGTTATAGAAGAATTATTGGGATATACAACAAATTACTTGATACGAATGAAAGAGGTATAACTATTTTGATTCTGAAATCACATAAAGTTCACAGTAGAAGATGACATCAAGTTTAAAGTTAATAACAAACATAATATGGCTAACTAAAATGTTAAAAACAAACAAGATATATAAACTTAGAAATCCGTGGGACTTGAAGAGGCCAATTTTGAAAACCAAAATCTTAGAAAGAAACGATCCACAATACCATAATTTTTTTTTAATAAATATTCAAAGTAGAATATGTCAACTTTTGGTAAAGGATATATTGACAACCTATTAATTTGAAATAGGATCAGGGAGTACAATATGTGTTCAATGTTCTTTACGAGGTAATGTGTCGCCAGATTGTATTCCAAGTGAAGGTAGGAACATACGGAAGTGACAAAATGTCCAAGACTTTTGAAGTTACAAAGCCTTCATTAAGAAGGATTGCTGGGCACAATACTTTGTTGAAGATTTAATGGCAGAGGTTCGCATATATACAAACCCTTCGAAAAGGTAATGGGTACACATTTTAAACATTGTCATCTAATGGGTGTTGAAAAATTACAGGAAAATCATGTAACATTGGATAGTTTGTATCATTCGTTCGATGTAAAAAAAATACTATTCTCTGCCTATTTTGAGGATCGACAACATGACCATGATAGATAAGTCAGCTGGAGCAAAATAGGAGCATGTGGAGACTTTTATGGAAGATATTGATTAGTTGATTTCACTGAGATGAGCGCTGCTGACGACATATTTCCAAAAAATATTTAAACTTCCATGTTCATGTAGAGCATTATCTCATTTTAAGTAATGAACCTAAATGAAAAAGTGTCTGGAAGTTAAGATTATATTTCTTTCGTTTGAGCAAATCTCCGGTGGTAAAATATTAAAGGAAAAAACAAATAAAAAAATAGAGGAAAATCCCAACTATTTTTTATGACAAACACATGTTAAATCATAAGGATTTGATAAGTATTCGGGACACAAATTATACGATATATTAAAAATGAACCAACATCATGGCCCATGCCATTACGGCACGAGTTAAGGTATAGTTTAATCATGAAGTATAGGCCAATCTTATGATTGGGCGGCTGATGGGTGCCTAACACCTTCCCATCCCGTACTAGAATCTCCTTACCCAGACTCTCTGATAGAAGACCATAAACGTGAAAGTCATAACTAGATTTTGTTTTCTCCAAAATAATTCAAACTATTTAAAGGGTCCTGACTCCCCTTAGTCAGGTGGCGACTTCAAAACAACTCTTCCCTCTTCACGGAGTTAGCAGTATTATTGAAGAAACTAGTAAGAAGATACCTCTGTCCGACCTTGTGCGGTATCCCTGAACGGATGAGAACACATACTTCACCCCCATAATAATTAGGGATCGAAAAAGTCATGCTCTCTGCCCGTGCTAGACCTCGATTTATACAGTAGCGACTCCATTGGGGAATAAATAAGAGATTCGACTTGAAAAATGATTAATGGGAAATTTCATAATATTTTCTTTATTATGTATTAATGTTCACTTATTAAGATTTTGTGATTGAAGGTACTCATCCAAGCGTAAGAAACCATAACACGAAGGGGAGCTTACACTCGTAGCTGGCATCAGAACAAAAGAGAAATGTAGGACCAGAATATCGCTACAACGATATTCTTGCGATATTAACGACACTTCTGCGAGCGTCACAAAGTATTTTAAAGAAGGACGTAAAAGCTGACGATGGAAGAAAACATGGGAAAAACATGTTTGTCCCGCGATGGTTACAAAGTTTGCGAAAATGATCATTGTAGCTATCGCGGTACAATCACAAGATAAATCCTAAATAAGAGGAAAGTTTAGCTGTCATCCATTATGTAACTACCCTATAAATAGAGACCCAATATGTCCAGAAAAGGATGATGTATTTTTTAGAGTTGAGAAAGTCTTGAGGAGAGAGAAATTCTAGAAAGAAAGTTGTATTTCTGATTTCTTACATTTCTTGTAAAGATTTGTAAAAGTAAAAAAATAATAAAAGTGTTGTTGTTCATCTTCAAATATGACTTAATTTTTATTGATTCTTATCAAGGGTGTAGTGTAGGATTTCCTGCAACTACATTTTGGTGCTAGAAACAGGGAATGAATTAACGAAAATCATAGAAAAGGTGAAGACGGAGATAAGAATCGTACAAGATTGAGAGAATCATTAAGTAAATCGGTGAGATAATTGAAGGAAGAATGATTATAATTGAAAAGGATTGAAGAAAATTGGAGTGTGGTATGGTAACAAGAACAATGATCGATAGATTTCATGAAAATATTAAGGGGAAGATACATAAACGGGATTATGAAGGAAGGAAGATCATGACGGTGGAGAAAATATCATCATTAAAAGATTGGGAAAAGCAAGAGATCACATTTACATCAGCAGAAATACCAGAAGAAGAATTAAGCCATACATTTCCTTTGGTAATCACGATATCTTCTATGCCAATAAGAAAGAGAGAATCAATAAAATCTGTAGAAGAGTGGACTATGAATATAACTTTGGTAGATGCAGGAAGTTCTGTGGATATAATATTTTATCATACTTTCAAGAAAATGGGATATAAGGATGAAGAAATGTCTTGTTCAACGTATCATATTCATGTCTTTGGAAAATCTTTAACAAAACCTAAAGGCGAAATGGTGGTACGAATTCCATTAGGAGAGATTGAAACACATGTGACATTATGTGTGGTAGATGTGGAATCGCCGTATAATATGATATTGGGAAGACCGTGAATACATGCAATCAAGGTTGTAGCATCAACATTGCATCAATGCATCAAGTTTCCTATGCCCAGTGGAATTAGAAAAATTAGAGGAGATACAGATTTTGCAAAGTTGTGTTACCAAATTGAAGTGAGAAATTGTGAAGAACGACCAAAGCTGCGAAAAGCTCGCAGAAAACTAGCGAGAGAAGCAAAGAAAGAAGAAGAGTTTAAAGTTTACATGATAAGAGCGAAAGAGGGAAAAGGAATACCCATTGAAAGCTCACGAGAAGTAGAAGAACTTGCAAGAGTTATGATAACACTAACATCAATGGGAGAACCTGAAGCCAGTTACGTTGCAGTCGAACCAACAAAGGAAGTAAATATTGGGAGTAAAGAAGAGCCAAAAATGCTAAAAATTGGGACTAGGATGGAGGCAGGTGAGGAAGAAAGAACTATAAATCTCTTGCGAGAATATAAAGATATTTTCGCGTAGAACATGGATGAGATGCCAGGGATAGATCCATCAGTAGCATTTCATAAATTAGAAATCAACAAAAATGTAAGACCATTTAAGCAAAGAATAAGAAAAATCACAACAACATATCATTCTCAAATAGAAGAAGAATTACAGAAAATGCTCGACGCAGGAATTATAAGGCAAGCAAAATATCCAGAATGGATTGCGAATATGGTGGTGGTCCCAATGAAGAACAAAGGGATAAGAATTTGCATAGATTTTACTGATTTAAACAAGGCTTGTCCAAAAGATAGTTTTCCATTACCAGATATCCCACAAATGGTTGAATCAACAGCGGGAAATGAAAGAATATCTTCACTGGATGGATATAAAGGATATAATCAAATCCCTTTTTCTGAAGAAGATCAAGAGCATACCGCATTTTTTTCTCCAAGAGGATTGTACTTTTATATAAAAATGCCATTTGGTTAGCGAAATGCTGGAGAAACATATCAAAGAATGGTGGAGAAGGTATTTGCAAAATGGATCCATAAAACACTAGAGGTGTATGTAGATGATATGATAATCAAAAGTAAAGAAGATGAGAATCATGTGCAAGATTTGAAGGAAATTTTTGATCAAATACGACAATTCAATATCAAAGTGAATCCCGACAAGTGTACTTTCAGAGTAACCTCAGGGAAATTTTTGGGGTATATTGTATCAAAAGAAGGAATACGAGTCGATCCAGAAAAGGTGCAAGCAATTCGCGATATGCCAACACCCGCGACGATAAAAGATATGCAAAAATTGAATGGACTCTTAGCTTCGCTAGGGAGATTCATCTCGCGATCTTCAGACAAATGCAAACATTTTTTCGACATACTAAAGAAGGGAACAAAATTCAAATGGACAGATGAGTGTGAAAGAGCTTTTCAAGGAATTAAAAAACATTTAATAAACATATCTATTTTACAAAAGGCTGAACCAGGAGAAGAGTTATTGATTTATCTCGCAACAACCACATACGCGCTAAGTGCAGTATTGATGCGAGTAGATGCGGGGATAGAGAAACCTATTTATTATATCAGCAAAACATTCAATTCTGCAGAGAGAAATTATTCAAAGATTGAGAAGTTAATTCTGGCATTGGTGCATGCAACTTTCAAACTCCGTATATATTTTCAAGCACATAAGGTCAAAGTGTTAACAAAAGTGCCAATTGAGTCAGTAATGAAAATTTCAAAAAGATCAGGCAGAGTTGAGAGATGGAATGCACAAGTAGGACACTTTGATATCCAATATGAAATTCTATCCTCGCCAAAGTCACAAGTCATCGCAGATTTCTTAGCTGAATTTCCTTTAGAAGATGATGAGGCAGTAGAAGAGATGATGGATGTAGAAGAGGAACATGGAGATCCAAAAGAGATATTAACAGAATCCAATAGATGGGAGATATTAGTGGATGGATCGTTCAATGGAGAAGGAAATGGAATTGGAGTTGTTTTTATTTCGCCAGAAGGAGAAAAAATAGCTTTTTCATTTAGATTAGAATTTGCATCCACTAACAATGAGGCAGAATATGAGGCTGTGATTCATGCTTTAAAGTTTGCGATACAAATGAAGTTGGAAACTGCCAGAATCACTAGCTATTCACAATTGGTTATTCGCCAGATAAAAGGAGAATACACAACAAATGAACCATCCTTGAGAAAATACAAAAGACTTGTTGAGGAATTGTCTGCGAGAATTCCAAAAATAAAATGGAGACACATATCAAGGAAAGATAATAGGCTCGCAGATGCATTTGCTTTCATATCTAGTATGATGACAAATCCATTGGCGAGATGCATAAAAATTCAAACACTTTCATTTCCATCGATAAACAGAGAAGAAGAAGAGACAGATGTAATGATGGTGGAAACTGGCGAGGGAGAACCAAGGAGCAACATTACAGATTGGCGAGTAGATATTTATGCATATTTGGAGAGAGGAGAAATTCCAAGAAATCGATTAGAAGCACATAAGTTAAAAAGTAAGGCAACCAATTATGAACTAAGAGATGGAGTGTTATATCGCAGATCTTTTAGTGGACCATCACTAAGATGTTTGACGAGGGAAGAAGGACAAAAGGTATTAAAGATGTTACATAGTGGTGATGCTGGTAATCACAGTGGAGGGAGATCTTTGGCATATAGAACAAAAATGCAAGGTTATTATTGGCCGTACATGCATGAGGATGCAAAGCAACTTTCAAGGCGTTGCGAGGATTGCCAGCGATATGGAAAAAAGATACATGCACCAGGAGCACCATTATCATCTTCAACAAGTGTATGGCCTTTTGGGAAATGGGGATTAGATATTGTGGGCCATTTGTGCCTGGCTCTGGGCAAAGAAGATACCTAATTGTCGCAATAGATTATTTCACAAAATGGGGAGAGGTAAAAGCAGTGCAACATATCCGTGATAAAGATATTTTTACATTCATATTTGAAAATATAATTTGCAGATTTGGGATTCCAGCACAATTGGTATCTGATAATGGAAATCAATTTGAAGGGAAGAATATAGAATTGCTACTCAATGCATTTAAAATAAAATGTGGAAAATATACTCCTTTATAACCACAAGCAAATGGTCAGGCTGAGGCAACTAATAAAACAATTGCAGACATCTTAAAAAAGAAGTTAGAAGGATACCACAGATCCTGGTGCGAGCAAGTGCATAATGCAATATGGGCTTACAACACAACTAGACGAGAAGCTACTGGAATGTCACCATTTTGTTTGACATATGGGGTTGAAGCTGTATTACCAACAGAAGTTGTTATTCCTACAACAAAAAGAGAAGCATGGGAAAGAAATTTAAGTGCTGGTATGATCCTGAATAAGTTAGATAAATTAGAAGAAAAAAGAGAACAAACTATACAACATATGGAGAATTACCAGCGCAGATTAGCTCGCGAGTACAATAAACATGTTAAGAAACGCGAATTCCAACCTGGCGATTTAGTGTTGTGAGAAATACCGAGTTATCAGCGAGAAAATGGTGGAAAATTGGCGAGAAAATGGGATGGACCATACATCATTAGAGAGATAGTTGGAACTGGGGCATATAAACTAATGGTTCCTGAAGGAAGAGATATTGGCCAAAGACTCAATAGACCATGGAATAGATTATTTCTGAAGAAGTATTATCAATGACAACTTCTACAAGGTAAAAAATACTAATATATTGTATGATGAAACATGTAATGAATTCTTCTTTCTCTATTACACCTGAGAGGTTCTTCTGAAAACAAAGCGAAACAAGAATAGCGAGCATAATCGCAAAAAAGGAGAATAAAACTTCGCAGAGATTAATAGAATGGGACGAACCTTTATGGCGTGCACCCTAGTTCGCGAATAAAATTTAGCAAGAGGCAAATGTAAGACCTAATAGTGCGTCATGTAAGGGGGTATCTCTTGACATGACTTATTGATAAGGTTATACCGCTGCTGGAACCTGAGTTATGCAGATGTTGGGGTTAAAGAAAACCTATCTAGGAGAGGGATCTTGTATTTCCAATTATATAAGGTTATACCCTAGTTGGACGACTAAGGACCTCTTCTAAGGAGGGCAAAGTATGACAAGGCGCCGAGGTACACGGTTGAGTCAAGGGTGCCCGGGGCGTACGAAACTACCCTGGCCATCCTTGGAAAATCTTGGCTATGATGCACTCGGCCCGAAGAAAACCCCACTTAGGGTGCTATCTTGTAACTATAAGCCATATAGGCATAAAGGACAAGAGGCTGCGAAAAACAACTGGTTGTTGGAAAATCTGGATGGGAGGAGCTAGTCTTGTATGGCCGATGTGCCCTCCTTGAAGGGGAAACCAGGGGGGAGATAAGGGCGGCACCCTCCATTAGGGAGCTGATAACTGTCTAAAGATGGCAATGTCATGGGGCTTTATGATCGCAAGAACATTTAGGCCTATCATATTATCGCGTGATGAAAATTATACAGAGGCAACGAGCCAAAAGATAAAAGTTAAGATGAGATCAATGGGTTTTTACATGAAAGTGTAAAGGCGTCCTGCGATTTCATCGCAAGACGGCAATGTCATAAGGTATAATTCTTGCAAGAGAATTTAAACTTATCATATTGTCGCAGAGATGCTGAAAAAATATTGATAAGACAAAATCATTGGGTCAATACATGCAAATGTAAAGACGTCCTGCGATTTTGTCGCAGAAAGAAAAACTTTTTTGGCAAAATAAGACCTTTAACTAGTGCAGGTGTAAATTATCCACAGATCCAGGTGGCAACATCTCAAGCCTTGGCGCACCTAAAAATGAAGAAACGTGAAGCATAGGGTGAAGACCAGCAGGCGCGAGATTTAAGGTGCCTCGTGGATCGGGCGTGCAGCTGTCGGACAAGACTTGACCCAGACCTATGACAAAGCTGACAAGACGGGACAGGTTTGGACAAACGAGGCGCAATGGTCAAGAGGATAAGAAAGTACGTGATGCATCGGCCCTTTGCTAAGGCGACAGATATGGAAGGCGATATCGTGTCAAGAGAACACCCGAAGAGATCGTCTCAGACGAGAGATATGCGAGGAATCAAGATACGTCGGCCATAGGAGACGACATGAGTCGGCCCGAGTACAGAACTGTAAAAGGGATGTAATATGACCAATACCCTAACTTGGTTGTATGAAACTTATCTTATAAATATAGTGACTTGTATTCAAGAAAGGAGGTAGTATTTTAAGGAGAGAGAGACTCGAGTTTACACCAAGGAAAGGAGAGTGAGAAGTAATTTCATCTTTGTAAGGAAATCCGACTAAGAGCAACACCTTTGTAACACTTGGAAGTAATAATATTCACCCTTTCACCCCCGTGGACGTAGGTAATCATACCGAACCACGTATATATTGTGTTCATTGTTAAGTGTTTACTTTCATTCGACTTGAGTAGAAGCTTTATATCCTTTGGATGTAGTTGGTAGTAAAATGCATCTACATTCTGGCGCCAACTAAGGGGAAGACGACTAAGATCTTCAGATACCTTGCCGTGGAAGACCTTCAGAGACGATCAAAAGCTCCCAAATACACGTTAATGTATCGTGGTTGAAGCTATGATGAACTCTGTTGGCCGAAATAATGTTTGCTTTGAGTCATTTTCTGTGCATGTAAAGCTAGAACAGTTGTAGTATCTTCGAAAGTAACAAGTTCTTGTATTTTCTTCGCCAGTCAACAGTTCGATCATCAAAGAATCTTCATAAGCTCACCAGCGACTAACAGTTCGTGTTAGAAGCTAGATGAAGAATCTGTTGAAAGGACGACTGTTTGTTTCCGATAGTTGGGTGATCTGTGACGTTAAACAAGTTTTTCTCTAGCTACGTAATGGAGTTTAGCGTTTAGATTTACCAAGAGTACATGATTTAGATATCTCCTAGTGTGTTAAGATGCTAACCGATTAGAGATTTTTCCGGCGGTGTAACATAAGTAGTGGGAAAGGTCATGATTAGGTCTCGAGAAAGTGGAGCCATCACAAACTTAGTTTGAGTCTTGGGGTTGCGTGTCGTACCATTTAAGCGTCATGTGCATAAGTTCAATGATTTGGAGCATGTAGAACAAAGGACAAACTAACTTAAATGCATAGGTCGGGTACTGAAAGCGATGTCGTACGGAGAGATACGGACTAATGAGAAAAGAATGACACAGATTTAGCACAGGATCAGAACAGGATAGATAGGTGGACCCACCCGAGTAATAGGAAGAGATTTTGTCATCAAGGGAAAGCGTAGAAGTAACTGTGGTGTCAGTTGAACTTTTAGGTCTTTTGTTTGAACTTATGTTCTAAAATTCAGGTCAAAGTAAGGTGTTCTCTGTATTTGCTGACGTAGGTTGGGGCGATACTCGGATGACTACGCAAAGTACCCGATGGCTAGCACTTCAGGAACGAGAAGGATGTTGAGGAATCGTACAGTAACTAGCATCAGCATGCAGGCAGGGGTAACTAGGCCGAGGCAAGAAGACAGTCGACAACCACCGCCAGAGGAATCTCATGCAGCTGCGCGAGGAATGCCAACTGTCGATGAGGAGGTCGATTTGGGGAGAGACGATAACACCCTACCCTTGGACCAAGTTATTTTAACTCAGATAAGAGTTGAACAAGTTGATGGGCTTACAGCTTCATACACCGATGACGATGAGGTGGCGCTTGCAGCACAAGCCCAGAGACAAAGAGCGAGGCAGCAAGTAGAGTACCAGGAAGCCCTAGCGAAAGAGCAAGAGCGTCTTAGGCAGATTCAGCTGGGACGAGGAACATCTAGAAATATCGGCCCAACACTTGTTCACACGACTGCCCACGTAATCGGTCCGATAATACCCCCACCAACCCCTTCTGTACAGCCTCGGCCACATAACCCAAATGGGCATTCTAGTCATGAAAGAACGGACCCGACATTATTGGCTATTTTGGAGAGTCAAAGGAGACAGGAAGCGGCACTAAGAGAGCTCCAGCAACGGAACCTCGCTTTGGAATATGAGAATTATCAGTTGAGGAATAAGCGAACCAGATCAAGAGGCTCGTCCAGCCGAGGAACATTGATCTACCATGACCGATCAGGTCATGCGCCACCTATGATGGGGCCGAGCAACCCTAATCAGTCCGGCCGATCAGGACAACCACCATCGCCTCCGGTACCTCCCACGCAAAGGTATAGGCCACCCGAGGACTCGTCCACTGACGAGGATAGGCGAGGTAGAGACGGGCGACAGAGGACAAATTCAAAGAATTGGAGGCAAAAATCAAAGAGCTCTCGGGTGGAGGCGAAGAGAACAAATTGGCAGAAATCATGAGCGAAGCCGAGAAGACGCCATTCTCTCAAGAACTCGAACATATGCCGTTCCCACCAAAGTGTACATTGCCTACATTTCCATCTAGGTTCGATGGAATAGGAGATGCGATCGAGCATCTGAAGATGTACACCATGTCGCTAATACAATGGAAGAACAACCCGGTAGTCATGTGTAAATTTTTTCCAGCCATCCTGGAGGGCGAGGCACGAGACTGGTTCTATTCTCTTCCACCTGGGTCGATTAATGGGTATGAGATGTTAGTCGAAGCCTTCCTTGAGACCTATATGCACAACATTAGACCTCGGCCTAGATTAAACAAGTTGTTTACCCTCATCCGAAGATTCAGGGAGCCCTTAAGAATCCTGACCGATAGGTGGAGGAAGCTATGTACTGACATTGGAAAGATGCCGGTAGATCATGCCATCTTTGGGTTTGAAAATGCGTTAGGGAGATCAGACCCTATATGGATAGCCATGTTCTCCGAGAAGCCGAAAACCTTAAAGGAAATGAGAAAAATGCAGGAGCATTACATCGCCTTGGAAGAAATTCAGGCCGAGTCAAGAGATAGAGGAATACAAGAAGCTAGTGCTGAAGTGGGTATCGAAGCTAAAGCGGTCACAAATGACCCTATTATGGGACCATAAAAGAGATCGGATCCACCCCCGAGAATCAGTGAAAAGAGAGAGTGGATCGCTAAAGGGAAGAAGCCGAGGCAGGAAGCCTGATCGTATACCCCCCTAAATGCTCCCTTGGAGGAGGTATTCAAGGAAGTCGAGAAGAGAAACGATATCAACTACCCAGCGTCGAGGGGAGTTCAGTTCCAAGAGGTCAGGGAGCACCCCGAGTACTGTCACTACCATCAGTATAGGGGCTACTCCACTAACAAATGCCGAGAAGTGAAAGATATCGTTCAACATCTCATCCGAGATGGGTATTTGAGGCAATTTGTCCGACATCCACCACAGCCGACGGAAACGCCCGATGCGCCGGTTCATCAAGTCCGTATCAATAGAACAACTCAGTTCGTGAGCACCATTTCACACTCGGCTATTCAAGACTATACCCTCGGACCAGTAATCACCTCTAGGATCCATAAAAGGGATCATGATGGAAAAGAAATATTTAGCGTAGCTAAATCCATGCCTATGGAACCTTGGATGGTGCAACCCATTTCGTTCTCGGCCAAGGATGCCCCAACAAATGGACAAGCACACAGTGACCCATTGGTCATCACCTTATTGATATAAGATTGGGGAGTAAGAAGGATTCTGGTGGATAGCGGAAGCTCAGTCGAGGTGTTATTCTACGACACGTTCAGAAGAATGAAATTATCAGACGACGTGCTCGTCCCATCAACGTATCGCATCTATGGCTTCAATGGTATAGTAACTATCCCTAGGGTCGAGGTAACTCTAAGGGTTTCAGATGGTGGAGGCTTCCTCAATACACTAACTACCTTTTGTGTGGTCGACGTCGCCTCACCTTATGAGGTAATTATCGGGCGCCCATGGATCGCTGGGATTAAGGGAGTAGCATCGGCATACCATCAGAGGTTAAGGTTCCCAACTTGCAAGGGGATAGCAGAAGTTGTAAGCGACTCCCAGGCGGCATGACAGTGCATGAAAATCGATGTAGAAATTAATGAGGAATGACGAGATCGGAAAAGGCGAGAGAAGAGCAAATCAAAGGAAATTCAGACGGCAAGAGAATTGGAAGAGGTGATTTCACAAGTGGTCATGGCAAATGAAACTCAAGAGCAAGACCCTTTGTAGCAATTAAAGGAAGCGTCCCTATCTCGGGAGGCCAAATCGAACTTCTCGACGGTCGAGCCGACTCGGGAAGTAAACTTGGGGACGGTAGAGGTGCCAAAGGTAGTAAGGATCAGGACGTTGTTTTCGGACGAACAAGCAAGTCAACTCACGACGGTATTAAGAGAAAACTTAGACGCATTTGCCTAGGAGGTGCGCGATTTGGAGGGAATTGATCTGAAGGTCAGCTGTCACCACTTAAAAATTGATCCAAAGTTCAAACCAGTTAGACAAAAAATGAGGCGCATCGCACCAGAGATACATGCAGCAGTCGAGGCCGAGTTGAAGAAGCTACAGGAATTCGGAATAATAAGAAAATCTCACTACCCACAGTGGATATCTAACATGGTCGTTGTGCCAAAAAATAAAGGAGGGGTCAGAATATGCATTGATTTCATCGACTTGAACAAGGCCTGCCCGAAGGACAGTTTCCCACTCCCTAGCATAGATCAGCTGGTAGAATCGATAGTCGGGTACGAGGCGATGACCTTAATGGATGGATACATGGGCTACAACCAAATACCATTGGCGCACGAGGAACAGAATCATACTTCTTTCTTCACACCGAGGGGATTGTATTGTTACACCAAAATGCCATTCGGACTTAAAAATGCAGGGGAAACATACCAGAGATTGGTAGGGGACATGTTTGAAGATAAGATTCATGACACCATAGAAGTCTATGTGGACAACATGCTAGTCAAGAGTCGTCGCGCTAAGAACCATGTCCGAGACCTTCAGGAGATTTTTCAGACAATGAGAAAACACAAGATGGAGATTAACCCCGCCAAGTGCGACTTTTGGGTCACGTAAGGGAAATTCTTGGGGTATATCATCACCCCTAGAGGAATAGAAGCGGATCCCGAGAAGGTCCGGGCAGTCCTTGAAATGCCATCTCCCGCGACGGTAAAAGACGTGCAGAAACTAAATGGTTGCATAGCAGCATTGGGGCGATTTGTATCACGATCGTTCGACAAATGCAAGTCCTTTTACGTCATCTTGAAGAAAGGAGAAAAATTCCAATGGACGGACGCTAGCGAAGAGGCCTTTCAAAATATCAAGTTGCACTTAGCTAGCCTCCCGGTTCTTCAGAGGCCCGAGCCGTCAGAAATTCTCACCCTATACTTAGGGGCGACACCTTATGCCATTAGTGCGGTGCTAGTAAAATCATATGGAAATGTGGAGAAGCCAGTGTATTTCACTAGTAAAATATTAAGCCCGGCCGAGAGATACTATACAAGAATGGAGAAGATGGTACTCGCGCTAGCCTTTGCTACCTCTAAGCTCCGAACATATTTTCAAGCTCATCGAATACGGGTGCTCACCAAATCGCCTGTTGAAGCAGTATTGGATAGTGCTGGACGATCAGGAAGAATCTCCAAGTGGGGAGCCATAATAAAACAATACGACGTGGTGTACGAGACGAGGACCGCGATAAAAGGACAAGTGGTGGCTGACTTCTTGGCAGATTTCCCCCTTAGTGATGAGGATGAGGTAGAAGGTGTACCGGGAATGATGGAGGAACAAGAGGAACCAGCGGACCTATTAGCCGCCAATAGCCCTACTCGATGGGAGGTCTTCGTCGATGGGGAATCAAACAAAGATGGATCGGGCCTCGGGCTAGTATTTACCACACCAAAGGGGAGGAAGATCGTGCATTCGTTCAGACTAGAATTCAAAGCAACAAAAAACGTCACCGAGTATGAAGAGATGATCCATGCCTTACGAATAATTGTGGAGACGGGGATGCAAGAGGTCCGCTTGACTAGCGACTCACAACTAGTAATTCGACAAATTACGGTCCAATACGCTACCCATGATCCTGTGTTGCAAAAATATTGGGAGCTCGCTCAATTTTACATCAAGCAAATACCCAACATTAGATTCCGCCACATCTGCCGAAAAGATAACAGGCACTCGGACGCTCTGTCATATATCGCCTCACAACTAGTAGACCCGAGCATCGAAGGCATACGTGTCATGAGGCTTCTTATCCCGTCCATCCCAGAAACACCAGAAGTACTGGTCGAGGTGGCCATTAACACAGCCGAGAGATACAAGGAAGGCGACTGGAGAAAGCCAATACATCAATAATTAGAGACGGGTGATCTACCTAAGGGACCACCCGAGATAAACAAAATCAAAAGCAAGTCGGGCGCCTACGAGCTGCGGGAAGGGATTTTATATAGAAAATCTTACCTAGTGATAGGTGTGATAAACACCTAATTTTATATCTAGTATTTATGCTTTCTTTGCGAGTTTTAGTATGAATTATGTATCTTATGCTTACTTTTGAGTGTATTAGGTGCTTTGGAGTCGTTTGGAGCAAAAGAAGGAGAAATTAGCCATTAGGAGCTACAAAATGCTAAAAGGAGCAAACAAGTAAAGTGTTATTGATGAAGAAGGGCCAAAGACCAATTTTAACTCATTTCATTCAAGGAATTCTTATCACCATCTCTAAGAGAATTCAAACGCGAAAAGAACGCAAAAAGAATGAGGTCATTCCGAGTTCGTATGAAGAAGTTATGAGCAAAATGGTGAAACCAATTTGGATTAGGTTTTCTGTTAGGCCTTATTGGGCCTGCGCGAAAAGAGAAAAGAGAGATGCGTTTTGGGCTTGCTATGGACGTGAAAATTAGGGTTTTTGGTGGATTTTGAGGAGGTTAAGTATCCTAATTGGATAAGGATATCATCTCTTCTTCTACTTTTGTTCTAGGGTTTAGAAACATGATAGGGTTTCTCTTTCTTCTTGTTATGAACTCCTTGAATATGAATACCTAATTTTATTAATGGTTATGGAATAGTTGGATTTCACAAAGCATGATTCTTTGATTCAATATATTAGTTTTGTCTCATATTTATCGTTTGCAATTTTCTGAAAATATAGTTACATGATTTGATTGATTGTTTTGTCAAGTTGCAAATTGGTAGAACTTCTAATCACATCTATTGCTAGTTTAGGGTTTATTATACGTAAAAGTGATATTCCTTGAATACAAGTAGCATAAATATGATTATAGTTTGTAGTGATATATTCTTATGATCATATGTGAATCGTAACCTTTGTTAAATTGAATTAGTGCGCTTTCCACGTTCAATTGCTTTGATTGTCCTGATTTCATAGAACTTAATGCATCTAGGGAATTAAACTTGATTAGTTCTTTTACACGTTAGGTTGTTCTCTTAGATAGAGCTCATACTCGCATCTTTTAATGTGATTATTGATAACAAAAGGAGATTTGCGGGATATTCTTGCGATCAAGGTATCCTAGGGCTTTTGATAAAAGTTGAGATTAAAAATCAATTCTAGTTATTGTTTTGAAAGCATGTTAGTGAATGAAGATGAATCCTTAACCAATATCTCTTCTTTTTGAAAGCATGTTAGTGAATGAAGATGAATCCTTAGGGTGTTGGTGCCCAGCTTGTTGCCAGGCTACCCACCAACTTATTGTAATCTGACCTTCTAAGGCTTCTTATATATATCTCTTCTATTTGATTTGTTTGCTTATTCCTTTATTTGCTTTTATTTTATTTTAGTATATAAAAATCAGAAAACCCCGGTGTTATTTATATAGGAAACCGAAACAACGAGACAACCTAGACCTCTCTATGGGATCGATCCTTTCTTGCCCTTGCTATATTTTATATTTTGAGTAGTGAGAAAGTGTAATTATTTTTGACGCGTACGACAACGATCAAATTTTGGCGCCGTTGTTGTCAACTGTTTTTGGTTTCTTAGTTTTGTATTGTTTTGTTTTTAGTTTTTTTTTTATTTTCTGGTTTTGACATAGTTTTGAGAACTCTTGTTTCAGGTACTTATTATGGACGGAGCATATTGGAACAATGGGTACGGTTATCAACCTCAACAACATTATGACAACTATTTTCCTATGAATATTTCTTCGAGTTTGGTAGATGAGATGCAACAATTTATGGTGAGCATGGAGTAAATTTGTAGACAACCAAGCGTGGAACCAATCTCATCGACCGAAGTAAGTAATTCTACCTTTTCCTTGTCGAATGAGTTTTATCAACAAATGGAAACCTATTTTCAGAATTTGGATGGATCACTCCAAGAGCTTAAAAAAGGTGTTTCCTACTTAAGACAAGGCATTGAAGAATACAAAGAGGATATGCACAATTATGCGAAAGACCAATCTTTGGGAAGTAGTAACCAATCTTATGTTAACTATGATAGTGACGATGATGATTGTGTTGAAAAGGACCAACCTTTGGAGATGTTTGATGACATTAGTGTAGTTGACTCAACTCTTGATCTTTATAATGATCAAGCACCTATTCAAAAGGTACATGAGGATGATGAAACTAATGTTTTTCAGAATTTTGCAACATTGTTTGAGTCTAATGAAGAGGAGTATGTTGAGAATGTGACCTTTATGACCAATATTATGGAAGACCCAATTGAACTTGTGAATGTTTGTAATGATGATGTTGATGCCGAGACTCCGGTTAAGGCAGAAACGGACGAAGAATGGTTGCAAGGTTTGATAGAGGACCATGATATAAAAGAGGTGAATATTTCACTTGAGTTTTTCATGGATGAAGAGGATTCCGTGCTACAAGAGATTGTGCGAGGTTTGTCTAACCCTTTGCATATTAATTCTTCTCCTTTACCTCTTATTGGTTTGAATATATGTGCTTTGAAAACATTGTTAGATGACTCTGTTTATCGATATCCGCCATTAGAGAAACTTGATTCTCATACTATGCAGGTTTGTGAACAAGAAACCGTGGAAGTACCCGACGCCTATATTCTTTATACACTTCCAAGTGTGGACAAGAATAAGTGTGGGGGAAACTTTTATCGGTTAATAGCTTCGTTTCTGTTTTATATTACTAATATTTGTGTGAAGCTAGTGTTTGAAAAACAGGTACTATGGATGGATCCCCAAATTTTCAGATTGCTAATATATGGGGAATGAATCTTTCAAGAAGCTAAGTCGGGCCGTCGACTTTAAAACAAGCGCTAAGTGGGAGGCAACCCACCGGTTTTGTATCTCTTATCCTTTTGCTTTTTTATTTTTATTTTTGTTTCGTTTTTTATTTTTTATTGTTTTCATATCATATTTGCATCCCCATGTTTAATTTCATTAAGTCCATAATCTATCTTAGAAGAGAATTATGATGAATACCTTTTCGTCAGAAAATTTCAGACTGCGCGTGGTTCAGTCCAGAGACCATAACTGTCATACCGTTTATCAAAACACTGTGAAATTTTGACACTTTGTAGAAAACACGTAGGTGAACAACTTTTGTGAAATGGAGTGTTTCCAAATTCCTTACCAATTTGCACAGTTTTTTCGTTTTATCTGCTGTTACGTCAGAATTCAGAACTTTCGGTTTTACACATTGAGGACAATGTGAAGTTTAAGTGTGGGGGAGCATTTATATGTTTGTATAGTTTGTTTTAGTGTGTTTTATGCCTTTAAAAAAAATCAGAAAAATAGAAAAAACCAAGAAAAATTTGTACTTTTTGAACTCCGAAATCTAGAAACTTGTGCCTTTAGGTTGACACCATTAGTGAATGGAACCATTTTGAATGCAGGAGTTGAGGAACCAATTAACTATAAAGGGGACGAACATGGCTCAGAAATCACAATTAACATGATAGTTGTTACCATATCTCGGAATATCACCATATCACGTTCTATTTTTATTTTTCCATATTTATCTATTGTTCTCTAAGTGTTTCGGTGGGTCACTAAACATCGAGTTGTTATTGCTGCTAGGATGAAATAGAGTGATTGAGTTACTATAAAGAAAAATAAAAAGAAAAAGAAAAAAAGACCGACCAATTAGACCAAACGGAATAAAAAAGACACTTGGGAATAACAGTATGTGTGAAACGTTGTCCCTGTCTCCGTCGCCTAAACAAGCGTGGAATGCAGGATCCAAGGCAACTATCATATACTTGCTGACAAGAAGAATGCGCTTGGATCCAGTTTGATCCAATCATGATGTCTATAAGAAAAAAAGAAAAAAAAAGTGAAAAAAAAAAGTAAAGAAAAAAAAAGAAAAAAAAAGTATTATTTTTGGTTGAATAAAGTCACTTCTGGTTCCCTTGTATATGCCAGTGAGTTGATGTAGAATTCATCCAAGTAGCTCAACACAATAGGAATAGGTTCATCTTGGCAGTGACCTTCAGACAGATATGGGAAACATCGATCACTTGTGAACATTCGCCAACATCTACATCTATATCCATCTTCTTAATCTTTTCATTGTGATTGTGGTTTGTTAGTTTCCGAGTATTGTGGCTTGTTCGACTATCTAATTAGAGTTTATTTACTAATACTTGAATTGAATTTGCAAGGTACCTCCTCCTGTAGTCATTTTGGATTCGTTCATTGATTTGTCACAAATAGACGGAGTTGGAAATATAGGTTTTGTAGGTATATCTCTAGTAAACCTTCACGAGACTATAACTCGTCCACTAGGGACACCTAGGGGTTTAAAGGCTTGTTATTTATGCTAAAATTAACCGTAGCCTCGACGTCACAGAGTTGTTGTATTTTAGTTTTGTTTGATTTGCTCGAGGACTAGCAAAGTCTAAGTGTGGGGGAATTTGATAGGTGTGATAAACACCTAATTTTATATCTAGTATTTATGCTTTCTTTGCGAGTTTTAGTATGAATTATGTATCTTATGCTTACTTTTGAGTGTATTAGGTGCTTTGGAGTCGTTTGGAGCAAAAGAAGGAGAAATTAGCCATTAGGAGCTACAAAATGCTAAAAGGAGCAAACAAGTAAAGTGTTATTGATGAAGAAGGGCCAAAGACCAATTTTAACTCATTTCACTCAAGGAATTCTTATCACCATCTCTAAGAGAATTCAAACACGAAAAGAACGCAAAAAGAATGAGGTCATTCCGAGTTCGTATGAAGAAGTTATGAGCAAAATGGTGAAACCAATTTGGATTAGGTTTTCTGTTGGGCCTTATTGGGCCTGCGCGAAAAGAGAAAAGTGAGATGCGTTTTGGGCTTGCTATGGACGTGAAAATTAGGGTTTTTGGTGTATTTTGAGGAGGTTAAGTATCCTAATTGGATAAGGATATCATCTCTTTTTCTACTTTTGTTCTAGGGTTTAGAAACATGATAGGGTTTCTCTTTCTTCTTGTTATGAACTCCTTGAATATGAATACCTAATTTTATTATTGGTTATGGAATAGTTGGATTTCACAAAACATGATTCTTTGATTCAATATATTAGTTTTGTCTCATATTTATCGTTTGCAATTTTATGAAAATATAGTTACATGATTTGATTGATTGTTTTGTCAAGTTGCAAATTGGTAGAACTTCTAATCACATCTATTGCTAGTTTAGGGTTTATTATACGTAAAAGTGATATTCCTTGAATACAAGTAGCATAAATATGATTATAGTTTGTAGTGATATATTCTTATGATCATATGTGAATCGTAACCTTTGTTAAATTGAATTAGTGCGCTTTCCACTTTCAATTGCTTTGATTGGCCTGATTTCATAGAACTTAATGCATCTAGGGAATTAAACTTGATTAGTGCTTTTACACGTTAGGTTGTTCTCTTAGATAGAGCTCATACTCGCATCTTTAAATGTGATTGTTGATAACAAAAGGAGATTTGCGGGATATTCTTGCGATCAAGGTATCCTAGGGCTTTTGATAAAAGTTGAGATTAAAAATCAATTCTAGTTATTGTTTTGAAAGCATGTTAGTGAATGAAGATGAATCCTTAACCAATATCTCTTCTATTTGATTTGTTTGCTTATTCCTTTATTTGCTTTTATTTTATTTTAGTATATAAAAATCAGAAAACCCCGATGTTATTTATATAGGAAACCGAAACAACGAGACAACCTAGACCTCTATGTGGGATCAATCCTTTCTTGCCCTTGCTATATTTTATATTTTGAGTAGTGAGAAAGTGTAATTATTTTTGACGCATACGACAGCGATCACCTAGGACCACTCCTACGATGCTTGAGTAAAGAAGAGGGCCACATAATCCTTCACGAACTACACTATGGAGCAGCCGGAAACCATAGCTCGGGTAGAAGCTTGTCGGACAAGGCGAAAATAATGGGCTACTTTTGGATATACATGAACGAAGATGCAAAACAAATGACGAAAGCTTGTGAAGAATGTTAGCGTTTCGGGAAGAAAATCCATGCTCCCGGAGTACCTTTAAACTCAGTTATAAGCCCGTGGCCCTTTGCTAAGTGGGGTATAGGCATTGTCGGGCCATTACATGTAGGAACAGGGCAAATGAAGTATATGATTGTGGCCACGGATTACTTCACCAAATGGGTAGAGGCGGCACCGTTAAGACATATACGAGACAAAGACGTCTTCAAATTTATCTGGGAACATATCATTTGCTGCTTTGGGGTCCCTGCAGCTATCGTATCGGATAATGGAAAATAACTACAAGGCGAGAACATCGATCTTCTGTTCAACACTTACAACATCAGAAAGAGCAAAGCTACCCCAATTTACCCCAGAGTAATGGGCATGCCGAGATCACTAACAAAACTATCTAATTTGTGTTAAAGTAGATAACATGAAGAAGAAACTTGATGGGGAATATGGCAATGAAAAAAAAAGTAACAACAAATATTGAGGAGGAGTTATATAACGTCCTATGGGCTTAAGGGACTTAAGAACCACACGAAGGAAGCTACATGATTCTCCCCATTTATGCTTACCTACGGAACAATGCGATAAGCAATCTTACCAACAATAAGAAGGCATGATCCCTACCACAAGAATGCCACAATAATTATACTTATCATGCCGCAAACAAAACAAATGATTGCTTCTTTGTATGAATCACTCTACATCCGCATTTTGATGCTTGGAAGCGAAAACGTCGTCCGATCGATTTGGATAAATTTGCCGCTTTGGGGACGATAATGGAAAATAACTACAATGCGAGAAGAAACATCAGAAAAGCAAAGAAAGTAATGGGCATGCCGAGATCACTAACAAAAAAAATGAAAAATTATCAAAGGAAGGAAGCTACATGATTCTCCCCATTTACAACGAGAACCAACAACAAGTCTCGTCCGATTCTCTGATTTTGGTTCTGGAAGAAACAAGAGAAATGGCGTTACAAAAAATGGAAAATTATCAAAGGAATTACAACGAGAATACCGAGTTCGACCAAAAGAATTTAACCCGAAAAGAATTTAACCCAGGGGAACAAGTATTGAAATTTATGGCTGAATGGGAGCGAGACAAAAAGGGCGGGAAGCTAGCGCCAAAATGGGATGGACCGTACATAATTGAGTCTAAGGCGGGCAAGGGATCGTACCGATTACTGCAACTCGACGGAACAAAAGAGCTCAAACCATGGAACATCAAGTTTTTGAAACTCTACCATCCTTGATGGGCGATACGGAAAAACGGTAAGCATGCATGTCTCCTATCTCTATGAAACCATGAGGGGTAAGGGATAGGACGTGAGAGACTAATGGTCATTCATACTCGGTGCAACTCCACTGTGGAAGTGCCGAGGTAACTTACACTCGAATGGTCATTCGTACTCGGGGCAAAGCCAGTGTGGAAGTGCCGAGGTGACTTACACTCGAATGGGCATTCGTACTCGGGGCAACACCAGTATGGAAGTGCCGAGGTGACTTACATTCGCCTGGCTATTCATACTCGGGGCAGTGGCAGTGTGCAAGTGCCGAGGTATCCTAATGGTTCTGGTGGTTGGAAACCAGTTCCAAAGGTTGTTGAGACGCGAGGTCTCCTCATCTAGGTGGCCTACTTACATTTGAAAGGTCGCCCCCATCGCAAGTGGCCGTGTCCACTTGCCCGAGACTGGTTGGTCGATAACCACTCGGGAATGTCGGGCCTAGAACTAGGTTGACTGGTACCCTTCTACTGAATCCAAAGAGATAGTGATGAGATACCCCAATCAGGACATGGCATTGGGCCCGATGACCCTCCTTGTTGGGCGTGTTCGACAGAAATGATTAAAATACTGACTTACTTGAACAATAATTGCAGGAATAACATGCGACACAAAGGACAATTCGATTGCGTCAAGCGTCTAAGTAAGAAAGTACGAAAAATGTCGTGTAACCGTACGGAACGAAGAATTTAACGGAAATAAAACAAACAACGTTGGCGACGCAGCACCCCCATAAAAACAAGCAATCAGTGTAGAAGAAATAAAAAAGGGGACAAGTGTTCAAAGCGATTTACAGCCCGACAAAAAAGGGAAACTTAGTGACGCAGTACTACAAAAGAGGAGTTCAATCCTTTGGAGGAATAGTGCCGGCCTTCTTCTGTGTGACCTCGCGCCGCTTGTTCTCCACCCACGTCTCAATACCCGTCTGGACCTTATCGTCTATCTCGTCCGCATGGGCGACACGTTCATCCTCAAGTTGTTGGGTGAGCTGAGAAACATTCCCCTCGTCATCGGCTAGCTGGGAGCTCAAATCGACCTCGACCTGCTTCAATCGACGGACCTCCTGATCCAGCTCCTGAGAACGTTTCTGCTCGGCTTCAAAACCACAAAGATAAAACATTATTCGTTGGGCACGATTTAACAATTTCGCAAGAGTAAGACGTAGTTTAAATCCAAGGACCGGCCCCAACACATCGTCTAAGAGACCTGAAAGGGATGGAAACACCGACTGAAGCGACTCTGCCGACTTAGACAACTCATCCTCGGCCTTGGATAACTTCATGGTCAGCTCACTATAGTGTTGTTCGTTGAACTAGTTACTGGGGCAATATTTATTATGCTCACTCCAATCCTCCATTAACCGATTGCGCGACGCCTGGAGCACATCCAGCTGCGATCTATTCCACTCTAGCTCGTCCCTCACTTTATCAAACTCACTCACTCGGCCTAGCAGATCATTATTAGCTTGCTCCACCACATTTTTGTCTCTTAATATTCGGCGACGATCTTCATGTAGGTCTCGATTCTGTATTTGCAAAGCGTTTACCCATTGCTCTAGATTCGTGGCCAACGTACTTTGTTCAGAAGCAAGGCATTGGGAAGAGCCCAGATGAGCTCGTAAATTATCTATCTCATCCGGGTCGTACTCAAACTGACGATACCGTTCTAGTTCCTCCTTGAGTTCTTCGATTTCTCCAGCCTGTCGATCCATTTTGTCATCTTTGTTTGCCATTCGCCGACGGAGATTCTCTACCAAATCCTTCTAAATATCCTATTTCCTCTTCATGATCCTAAACTCTGAAGATGCGTCTAAGCCTACACTGGTTACCTCGGCTAGCAGAAGGATACCCGACTCAGGATACTGGCACGATAAATTCAATCAACACAAGTTATGATTTCAAGAATAACCATCTACCTTGAGCATCAGCGAGTTTGATCTCTAGATCGTTCGCGCGATTCTTCTCGTTCTGAAGTTGAAGTTGGAGAGATTCTATCAAATGCCTGTCTCTGTGGCGATTGGCGGCATCTAAGCGTACACGGTTCAGAATCTAACACAAGCAAATGAGTTTACACCGTAAGCGATAACTAGAACAGAAATCAGAAGAGGGGCATCACCACATTCAGACAAGTCGCTCACCACAGTGTCAAGTGTCAGGGCGATGTCTCCGTACAGGGGCACTACTTTCAACATCTCCTCATCCGTGTACTTTCCAAAGTCGGAGGAAGTAAGCGCACCCAGAGAGTTCATGATAGGGCCAGAGACAGTAAAGGAAGTTTCAGCGCTAGAAGACGATCCCGCAGTAATCTGGGGCACGTAAGGAAGATCCACCGGTACATCAGTAAAAACCTTCTCCGCGTTGGGCGTCTCTAGGAGATCCTGTTGGTCACACCTACCCTGCTCGTCGCCTTTGTCATCTGAGACATTATCACCAAATAGCTCATCTTCATCGGAAAGTTTAATGACTGGGGCCTTCTTCGGAGGTGGCTTAGCGACTTGTTTACCTCTGAGGGGATTGCGCCTAAGAGGATGAGGGTCAACATCACCTGCATCATCATCATCGTGCCTAGGGTGTTTCTGCACAAGGTGTCTCGTCAGAACATGTGAAGGCCAAAAACAGGGGCAAGTACATGTACTTATAAGAAAATCATTGTGTTTGTTACCTTCCCCTGGTCTTCCTCAACCCTTGTGCCAGCACCTCTTTTTCTAGATCCGACAGTCTTGGTGGAGCCGACCTGAGATTTTCAAACAACAACAAATGACTAACTGACGCTCGAAGATAACAAGATAAAAATCAAGAGAAGCGCATACCTTATCATCCTTGTCATCATTAACCACCCAGAAAGAATAGGGCTCGGCGGGAAAAGTAGGAGACGGGAAGTCACCATGAAGGATCGGACCTCGGAAAAGAAACGAAACTCGGGGATAAATCGGGTCATTAGAATGACGGGCTCGCTTGTTGTAACCCTGGCCGATGGGATTGGCATCCAGCATCATCCTTTCAACACCCTCGGGCATAGTTTTGACCCGATGAGGACTAGCAGCAAAACCGGAAAGATCGCCTAAGGTTGAAGTACCAGCTCGATAGTTGACACGGAAATTGGAAACGGTATACTCAGGAGCGTCCTCGGGCTTGTAGGTCGACCACTCGGCAGTAGAACCATGACCATCTCGGTGATCCCTCCATTCGTTCATAATTCAGAAAGTATTGCCAGTCCATTGAGCCAAAGCACGAGAAGGCTTGATTTGAGAAAGGATCTCATAACAAAAAGGGCTATCAGGGTTGTACAAGGGAAGATGAAGGCCTAGCTCCAGTTGTCCCTGGGTGATGACCACACAATCAGCCGATTACTCGTGCTTCTTCATATCAGACTTCTTCAGGAGACCGTTTCGGCCCAAGAGAAGGGTAACTTCGTAATTTTGAAGATCGTACTTCTCCTTTAGATACTCAATGAACTCTTCATCAGAGAGACTTTCACCCTTTTCTCGGACCTGCACGAAAGAGAAGGAGAACTATCAGAAAATATAGAGCTCATGACGCGGTCATCGTACCTGGAAGGACTATCAAACGAAAATAGAGAAGCAAGAGAGAAAGCATCAAACTCGAAAAAAACATCATCGACAGACCTTTTTTCAGTCATGGAGGGAGAAGAAGCCATTAACGGAGATAGTGCAGAGCTCGATTTTCGACGAAGAAAGAAGAGGCGACAACAGCTACTGTATCAATCAGTGAGGGGGAGATGGCGGAAGAAAATCAAGAAGGATAGGGTTTTTGGAAGCACAAAGTAATGAAGAAATCTGGGAAAATAAGTTACAGTGGCGGACATAAAAAGAAAGGATGAAGAAGAAGAAGGATAAAAAGAAGCGGGCTATTTAAAGAGGAAAAGTTGTAACCGACGCGGACAGTTACAGGTAATAAAGTGCAGTTAGTAGGGAATTGCATGGCGGGATTCGCGGCATGAACGAAGATGTGGGAAGTTGGGACGACGTTCTTCCACTCGTGTCTCCCACACGAGCGAAACAAGGGGCATAAATTTAGGTGTAAATTATCCACAGATCCAGGTGGCAACATCTCAAGCCTTGGCGCACCTAAAAACGAAGGAACGCGAAGCATAGGGTGACGACCAGCAGGCGCGAGATTTAAGGTACCTCATGGATCGGGCGTGCAACTGTCGGACAAGACTTGACCCGGACTTCTAACAAAGCTGACAAGACAGGACAGGGTGGGACAAACGAGGTGCAACGGTCAAGAGGATAAGAAAGTACGTGATGCATCGGCCCATTTCTAAGGTGACAGATATGGCAGGAGATATCGTGTCAAGAGAACACCCGAAGAGATCGGCTCAGACGAGAGATGGGCGAGAAATCAAGATACGTCGGCCATAGGAGACGATATGAGTCGGCTCGAGTACAAAACTGTAAAAGGGATGTAATATGACCAACACCCTAACTTGGTTGTATGAAACTTCTCTTATAAATAGAGTGACTTGTATTCAAGAAAAGAGGTAGTATTTTAAGGAGAGAGAGACTCGAGTTTACACCAAGGAAAGGAGAGTGAGAAGTAATTTCATATTTGTAAGGAAATCCGACTAAGAGCAACACCTTTGTAACACTTGGAAGTAATAATATTCACCCTTTCACCCCCGTGGACGTAGGTAATCATACCGAACCACGTATATCTTGTGTTCATTGTTAAGTGTTTACTTTCATTCGACTTGAGTAGAAGCTTTCTATCCTTTGGATATAGTTGGTAGTAAAATGCATCTACAACTAGGAAGGCAAAATAAGACCAACAGAATAATCTTAAAAATTAACTATTATATTTTAAGATGCAGGAAAGATTTGTTCATCGCATGAGAATATATAAGAAGGAAGATTCATAACATCGTAAACTCTTTCATAATTTTTTGGAATATCGCAGCTGTACTCATTACATCGCAGATATATTCATACTTTCACAAATAATATAGCCACATAGTTCACAGAAAGGAGACACATGAAATGATTCACCATTTCAAGAAAGATAATGAAGGGCAAGTAGGGGAGTGGAGAAATAAGATTTCATTATCTTCCTTGAGGATATTCAAAGTAAACAAAATCAAAAGTTGAATTCTCAAAATTTCAAAAGTTACCTTATTCGTAAGAAAGAAAAATAAAGCAAAAATGAAATTCAAGTTTTAGCGATGGTCTCGCCAGATTCACTATTATTGCTCTCCAGATTCGTTATTCTTTCCAGAATTGTCAGCTTCATCAGTATTCTTCTCACCGCTTGTAGTTACTTCTTTATGAGGACTTCTTTCTTCTTCATCATCTTCTTGAGTGGTATTTTCTTCATCATTAGTGAATTCTAATTTCTTATCCATGGGAAGAGGAATTTCATCATCACCAACTTCTGAAGGAGGAACAGATACAGGAAAGAGAGAATGGGAGAGCAGAATATTGTTCACAAGAACTTCAGCACTGAGGTGAACCGTGCGAAGGAAACCTCTGTCACGATTCCTAATCTCTATATTTTTGAAGTACTCGAGATAATCAAGTCTTCTTTCTGCTTTGTTGCGAGCTTCAATATAATTGGAAGTAAGAGTCTTGTTTTCTTTGCGAACTTTATCCAATTTATCAGTAAGATCAGCGATGGTAGAATGAAGACTTATTTCAGATTCTGCGAGTAACAAAAGTGATAAAAGATCATTCAGTCAAAGATTATGCAAGAAATATAACACAAAATTTGACAGAAAGGTCAACAAGAGAGGCAATCAATTGACTACCTTCTTTCTGCGAGGTTAAGTTTTGAATTAATGTAAAGAAACAGTTCTCCCATTGATTCATAGCGTCATCAAATTTATCGCCAACCACACCCTTCAGACGAGATTTCATGTTTTCTTCTTTGGTGCGTAGATACAATTTTTCCTTTGCTAGTAAAGAATGAGACTTCTTCAATTGAGAGTATTGGTCTTGAAGCTTGCTGGCCTTTAAAATAAGAGTTAACCTACCCTTTATAAGTTTATCCTTCTCAGCGGCAGATGATTCAGTTATTTCTTTGAGCTCATTCTTAAGAGAACGAAGAGATTGCTCTTGATTATCACATGTTCTTTGAAGGTTACTCAATTGCTGCGAGGAAATCGCCATCAAGCTTGAAAATCTATGTTTTTATTGGGATAAAGTTTTATTCTCATCTGATAAAGATTCCATCGCCAAATTAGCCTTGAAAAACAAATATGAGAGGCGATCGACCTCGCCACTTAATAAACTCTGGCTTTGTAATAATTGATTATTCTCGTTAGCAAGATTATTTATGTGATCAATTGAGTAAGTATAAAGATTATCTAATATATTATGTTGATCCATCCAAGAATCTCTTTCAACGCGAGCTTCTTCAGCGATAGATTCAGATTTCAATCTTTCCATGAAACGAGTCTGATTTAAAACTAATATATGGGCCAAGAATTTAAGAAGGAGGCTTGAGTATAGAGAATATAAAAATAAGAAAGAAAAACAAGAGGGTAGAGACTAGAAAATTGTACCTTTCAGTTCGTTATTTTTCTTGCGAAGGTTCTCGCAATCAAGAGAGGAGTTTCGAAGCTTATGGTTCAAAGTATCACATTCAGAAATTTTAGCTTGAAGGTTTATCCTTAGAGATTCAATCTCATTTTCCAAAGATGCCCGCGAAGCAGAGCAATCAGAGCCAAAATACTTAAGAAAAGTCTCGCAAACTTCATATTGGAGAGGGTCAGTAGAAGACTTTCTAGCATCGTCTAAAATGTTAGATAAAATTTTAAAATCAACATTAACTCCTGCTAAGGTTTCATTTGATGAAGGAAGAGGTGTAGAAGGTGAAGTAGTAATGGGGGAAAGTTGATAGTTTGAATCGCTTGCGGTGGTTTTATTATCAGAAGGAGGAGTATTTGGAAAAACAACAGTTGAAGGCAATAAAGGACCAGAAGGAGTTTCAGTCACAGAGACTTTAGGAGCTTGATTCGTCAAAAACTCAGAAGAAGTAGAGGTATTGGCAGAGATATTCTCGCAGAAAAAAGAAGAAGGATCAGATTGCGAGAGTGGGGGAGTAATCCTTGCAGATGTTAATGTAGGAATGATGATATCAGCCACAAGAGTTTTAAATTCGCGATATTTTTTGGGAGGATTAGCGATGTTCTCGTCATTCTGCGAAAAATAACTTAGATAAGAAACAGAGGCAACAATATTGTTATTAAGAAATAAAATGTGTTTCTTACTACCTTATCATTCGCAAAACTCCTCTTCTTCTTTTCATTTGGCCTTTTGCGAATATTAGGGTTTTGAACTGTGGGCTGGGTGTTAGAGATAGTTCCGTTGAAGAGAAAACATAATATGGGAGTTATGAAGAATCAAATAGAGAAGATTGGAGAATATAAGTAAAAAATAGGCTCAAATAAATATCATAGTCAAAAAGTATACCTTGATGACTCCATTAGAACAGTAGCAGGAGAATATGAGGAAGAAGAAAAGTTGCAGACGGAAGACAAAGTGAACAGATGGAAGATATAGAGAAATAAAAGAAGAAAATTAATTCTGAAATTTAACTCTACCTTTTATAGGCAGAAAGGGGGTGATCTGTTGAACAAACGCGTGTCAGTAAAAAGAAGAATTTACAACACGTGTAGGAGGTTAAGCTAAATTAACGGAGCCTTGTCGAGAAGAAAATATGGAAAGAAAAGAAGTTGCGAGCGCTATGAAGAGTTTGGGATTCTCACGATCTTCTCTTCTTCGAAGAAAAGACATGAGAAGAGGAAAGATGTAGGACCAGTATCGCTACAACGATATTCTTGCGATATTAACGACACTTCTGCGAGCGTCACAAATTATTTTAAAGAAGGACGTAAAAACTGACGATGGAAGAAAATATGGGAAAAACATGTTTGCCCGCGATGGTTACAAAGTTTGCGAAAATGATCATTGTAGCTATCACGGTACAATCGCAAGATAAATCCGATATAAGAGGAAAGTTTAGCCGTCATCCATTATGTAACTACCCTATAAATAGAGACCCAATATGTCCAGAAAAGGATGATGTGTTTTTTAGAGTTGAGAAAGTCTTGAGGAGAGAGAAATTCTAGAAAGAAAGTTGTATTTCTGAGTTCTTACATTTATTGTAAAGATTTCTAAAAGTAAAAAAATAATAAAATTGTTGTTGTTCATCTTCAAATATGACTTAATTTTTATTGATTCTTATCAAGGGTGTAGTGTAGGATTTCCTGCAACTACAAGAAAGGCTGACCAAAATGCTTGACTCACAATATGGACAAGACAATTCTGAAACTCTCACCGTTTCAAGAATTGAAAAAATCGTCAAAGAACAACTAGTGAAGTTCTTAAATAAGATGGGATATGAAAACCAAGAAAGGGAGAATAACGTGGAGGGCTCTAATTCTCATCAACAGTCAGATAATCAAGGAACCGGTGATGGTCCACATTATGAGAACAACAAAGACAAAGAACCTAATAATCCTCGTAATCATGATGAGAACACACCAAGTAAAGAACAATTGGAATTCGAATGTTTCAAAGAACAAGTAACAAAGAGGTTGTCAGTCATTGAAGACAACACCGACATCGAGAGAAATGTGTGGTACACTCTGCTTAAAGGAAAACTCCCTGAAGGTTTCAAATTCCCTAAATTGGTGAAATATAATGGTCGTGGTCCTCCAGCGTCTCATATCAACATGTACCTCAATTATCTAAAGCCTCAAGGATTAACAGATGACTGGCTGTTAAACTTATTCCACTAGAGCCTGACTGGACTAGCTCTTGATTGGTATCAACATGTGTAAAAATATAAAATATCCACATGGCCAACCATTGATTGAATTATTTTTCAAACATTTTACCAAAAATATAGATCATATAATCGCCTTACGCTATCTCGAGTCCCTCCGACAAGGGGCTCATGAAGGGTTCATTGACTAGATGAGTCGATGGGACAAGAAAGTGTTTGAAATGTTCGAACGTCCATATGAAGAAACTCAGTTGAGAATTCTAATGAAAAATGTTTCCATGTCTTATAGGGTACCCCTCAGCATGTCCGCACCTAAGAATCTTGCTGTTTTTCGAAGAAAATGAGCCAGCATCGAGGATGTCATGAGAGACAGTGCGTATTCAGGATTCCTCATGGGGAAAACCTCAAAAAAAAATAAGGAAGTCAATCATGTTAACCCAAGTCTTTCAAGACCTACCTACATTAAGGCTGCAGGAAAAACACCGATCACAAAGATACTTCGGAAAGATAAAGGTCAGCAGTATGTCGAAAAAAGGTGGTGCATAAATCGGATGTTCTTTGAACTAGATGGAGAAATCAGTGATTTCCTGCACTATTTAAATAGAAATTGATCCAACTTCGGGATCCTAAACCTGTACCTAACCCTAAACCCAGGGGTTATGACTAATCAAAGATGTGCAACTACCATCAAAGCACGTGGCATGATACCAACTCCTGTTATGTCCTGAAACACATCATCCAATATTTACTGGATGATGGCAAGATAATCATCGAGGGGGCGTCAAAGAAACCCAACATCCAGCAAAACCCTCTTCCGGAACATCCCAGGAATCAAGGAGTTAACTTCATCGAAGTCCACGACACCAAAGTATGCCGAACACTCCCAGAAGAATTACCAATCGAAACAAAGAAAGATGTTAGAGGAATTGCCGAGAACAACGAAGAAGCAGATAAAATCACATTAGATGTCAACATTTGTAAAGTAAAAACAAAACCGTTATTCACTATCGCAGGGAACGGGAAATCATATACCCGAAACAAATTCCATAAAAATGTGAAGAAGTACAACACCAAAAAATGGTAGGGAAACAGTTCAAGCCTCCCAATATGTGAACCAATAATCCAGGTGTTCTGGATAGGGGCAACCCAGTTCGAATCCGGACCAATAATCTAGAAGAAGTGATAAAATAATATAACATGATCATTGAACAATTGCGAAGAACAAAGGCGGACATCTCCATTTGGGGACTTCTAGAAGCATCGACAAGTCATCGCCAAGCCGTACAAGAGGCACTAAGCTTGATGCAGGTTCCTTTGGGAATCACTCCTGGCGAATTAGTGCACCTGCTCGATCAAGCTGCAAGACTGGGTGAATCAGGTACAATTACTTTCACAGACGATGACCTACCACCAGAAGGAAGAGATCACAATAAAGGGCTCTACATCACCATAGGATGGGAAAACATGATTATACCATCAATTTTCATGGACAACGGTGCATGTGTTAACATATGCACCCTAAAAGCAGCAAAAAAGATCAGGATTGACCTCAATCGTGTAACTAAAAGAAACAAATCAGCTCTAACGGTCAGAGATTTGGATAATGATAAGAAAATTGGATTTAGGGAGATCATGCTCGAAATATGGGTCGGACCTATGAAAACCAAGGCTACCTTCCTCCTCATGGATATCTCGGCAAGTTTCAACATGCTTTTGGGACGTCCATGGATGCATAAAAATGGAATTAGTGCATCCTCCCTTCACCAGAAAGTCAGATTCTGTATGGGAAATGAATTAATTACTATACATGCAGATAATGGGGAAAATAAGGGCTGATCTAGCTTCTATAAATATGGTCCCGGTGATTGAAAATTATACTGCAGAGATCCAATACGAGAGTGCAGCTGAAATAGCAAGTCGACGTGCATGTACGGACCAACTCAAATACCGGAATCGAAATGTTCCGAAAATGCTCCAGAAAAGCAAGTTCTTTCATGGAATGGGGCTTGGTCTCCGACAAAAAGGGCCCACACAACCAATAACGATACCTGGGAGAAAGGCATTTGATACGGCAAGACTGAGATATCATTCGATCTATCAAAATACTACAATATTCGGGAAAAGACAAGAATATCAAGGAATATATTGGAGCCTTCAACCGTCCTTCCAAAAGTGGTTCATCCATAAGGGAGGAGAAAAAGTTCCAGCCCCAAGCACGCCGGCGATGATTTCGACTGCAGTAACAAGGCGATGTTCTGACTAAGGAAAATAAACCGAGGAACCCATCTATGAAGGGATAAGTCATCTTTTTCCTCCATCTCCCACTAACAGCGCAAGTGAATCCAGCGGACTCAAAGGAGAATATATGTGTGAGTTAGAGGTCCTTGAGCAAAAGGAGAGTCCGACAAACCCAACATAGGAAACTGAAGGAACGGTCCAAGAATGTATGGTTATTACATGCTTAGGGTTGCGATTTCCTAAAAGGAAGAGATTCTCTATCTATAACGGTAAAGGCTCTCCCATCAAGCACCTCAAATCATTCTTGTGGTACATGAATCCATTGGAGATGTACGAAGATGAATTGAAGCAATACTTCGGCAAAAGCTTAACTGGTGGTGCATTAGTGTGGTATTCAAAAAATGACCGTGTTCGGAAACCAGCGTGGCAAGAAACGATCAATGCTTTCATTGAGTATTTTTGGGAGATTCGACCGGAGGCAATCAATCAAAACCTAGAACAGTACCTCGAAGAACAAAGAGAGGGTTTCAGGAGAACCAATGCCAAAGTCATGGAGCAGCGATCTGATAAAAGCATTTGCAAGATAATTCCCGATGAAGCAGCAGAGGACGTCAAAACTTCTTCCGACGCAAAAAAAAAAAAAAAAAAAAAAACTGGTAAGAACGGATTATGAGGGTCCACACTGACGAAGGATGAACCTCAAGAATCCTCATGGGCCCCGGAAGACGGTATTTGTATGTTTAATGCACCTTTAAATTTAAAGAAAAATCCAAAAAAATATGAAAAATATGAAAAACAAAAAAATGAAGAAAGTGTGATTTCAGAAATAAAAGAGCATGAAAATAAATATGACGTCTTGGATTTGAAGGATGACATTGCAGGAAATTTTGAATATGAGGATGAAGAAATGATAACCTGCCTAAAAGACGTTCCAAAAGAGATCCAAAACAGCGTCGAAAAACATGAAAAAGAGCCAGAATTCATGGAATAAGAAACAATCAACTTGAGAACGGAAGAAGAACCACGAAACGTGAAGATCGGGAAAACATTATCCGCTGAAAAAATAAAGGAGATGATCGAGCTACTCACTGAGTTCGAGGACGTCTTTGCCTGGTCTTACGAAGACATTCCTGGGTTGGATGTTGACTTGGTGGTCCATCATTTGGCGACTTATCCTCATGTAAAGCCGGTCAAACAAAAGCTCATGAAACTAAGGTCAGAATGGAACTTAAAAGTCAAAGAAGAAGTGGAGAAGCATCTCAACGCAGGCTTTCTCAAAGCAGTCACTTATACTGAATGGATGGCTACCATTGTACCTGTTACGAAGAAAGACCGGAAGGTAAGGATGTGCATTTATTACCGCAACTTGAACAAAGCAAGCCCAAAAGATGATTTCCCATTGCCGCATATTCATATCTTGGTCAACAATGCCTCCGGTCAAGGATGTCTTTCGTTCATGGATGGATTCTCCGAATATAATCAAATCAGAATGGCAGAAGAAGATATGACTAAAAAATCCTTCATCACTCCATGGGGAATATTTTGTTACGTAGTTATGCCCTTCAGATTGAAGAACGTTGGAGCCACATACCAACGAGCCATGAAGACTATTTTCCACGACATGATGCATAAGGAGATGGAGATTTATGTCGACGACATGGTGGAAAAATATGCAAATAGAAAGGACCATGTAAATGTTTTAAGAAAGGTGTTTCAACGTATTCAAAAATTTCAGATTAAAGCTCAACCCCAACAAGTGTTTGTTTGGCGCCAATTATGGAAAGTTGCTAGGTTTTGTTATCAGTAACAGAGGAATTGAATGCGACCCATCAAAGGCTAAATCTATCATCAATATGTCTCCACCAAGAACAGAGAAGGAAATCAGAGGATTTTTAGGTCGACTGGAATACATAAGTTGGTTCATAAATCAACTCACTCCCATATGCGAGCCAATATTCAAGTTGCTAAGGAAGAATGTGCCTATAGTATGGAATCATGAATGTCAAGAAGCTTTTGAAAATATCCAAAAATATTTGGCTAATCCACCAGTACTTGTTTCCCATACCCCTGGTGGGCCTTTGATTCAATATCTCTCGGTCATCGAAACCTCTATGGGAGCAATGTTGGGACAATATCATGAGGAAAGCGGCAAGGAGAGGGCCATATACTACATCAGCAAAACTCTTTTAGGGTATGAGTCAAAATATACCATGTTAGAAAATATATGCTTGGCACTTGTCTGGGCAACCCAACGTCTTCGAAATTACATGTTGTCACATAAAGTTCAGATACTATCAAGGATGGATCCTATCAAATACTTGTTTGAGAAGCCTATATTGTCTGGAATAACATCAAAATGGCTGATGTTGCTCTCCGAGTTTGATATTACGTACATCACACAGAAATCTGTCAAAGGAAGAGCAATTTCCGATTATCTAGCATCACATCATATCCTCGACAACACTGAGCTGAAGATTGAGTTCCCAGAAGAATAGGTGATGTATGATGATGTGACTGAAGATAAACCATGTGAGATGTATTTTGACGGCGCCCGCAACAAACAAGGAAGGGGTGTAGGGGAACTGCTAGAGTCACCAAAAGGTATCCATACATCTATTGTTATCAGGCTAAGTTTTCCATGCTCTAATAATGTTGCATAATATGAAGTCTGCATAGATGGACTGAAAGATGTTATCGAAATCAATGTCTAAAGTATTATGGTGTACGGTGATTCACTACTAATCATCAAGCAAATCCAGAAGGAGTGGAAAGTTAATGAGCAGTTATCCCAATATCATGCATACCTTTAAGAACTCACAAAACAATTCGATCACATCGAGTTCCACCGCATATATAGAAACAAAAATTATGGTGCTAATGCTCTTGCTGTTTTAGCTTCTTTGCTTGCAGTCCCCGAAGGAATGATGGTGAAACCCATCGAAATAAGCCAAATAGATGAACCTGCCTTTTGTTATGCCATTCAAGTCACCGCTGAACAATTAGACGGCGCTCCTTGGTTTGTTGATATTCAAAGGTGTAGATGGTGGATTTTCAATAAGGGCTAAAATCATAAACCCATAATTGTATATACTCTTGATCCAGCAATCGGATGAGTATCGAGGCTCATGTCTCTTATCTAAAGCATGAAATATCATGTCACAAGAATCTCTGACTGAGAATATTGTCTCTCAGAGTATATGTAGATATGTAGTCTCTCAACTGACATAACAACATATCTCATGAATACTGAGAAATTTCAGTAATTACTTCTATATAGAATCGAAGGATTGGATAGCTCCTAGACATCTTATCTGCTAGTATAGAGCAATAACGTCTTCAGGATGTAACAATATTTTCCCTGACTATATAAAAGAAATATGACGCTTCAACAAGCTCATGATCACTCAATTCATGAATAATTAATGCTCCTAGATGATCGTACTAGTATAGTGCCATCAATTAATTATTTTTAAATCATTATATTCATTAACCGAATCCCTGGAAAATATTCTATGTTTCCCAAATAATTCATTACTTCAATTCATGATTCTTCCTAGCATAATCCCATGGGTTAGTAATAAGTATTCAACACACGGGAATCTAAACCGCTATTGAGTAAGCCCCGACCAAAATGGTACAAGTGTACTTAGCAATAATGCACTAACGAGCATCTGAATGCACGAACGAGAATTCCAAAACACGAAGTAACGATGAACCTATGCAAAATAGGAAAAAATGATAAATAATAAAATATTAGTCAAGGTGCTAGGGGACTGAACCCACCGGACGGCCATTCACGCCGTGGCGAGTCCCACGCCCAATTCTATATTTTATCATATTTTTATTATTTTCCTTGATCTCATGAAAAACCCTTCATTTGAACAAATATCCTTCGTTTTAAGGAAACTCCTCAGTTTCTTGGTGTTTCCTTCGCATCAAGGAAATAATATAAAATTGGGAAAGGTGTCGTGGGACCGTGTCTACTAGCCTGTCGGCTATGCGCTAGTCATGGCCGGTCCCACACCTCATGATTCCTTATTATTTTATTATTATTTCCCTAATCTCATGAAAACTCCTTAATTTCATGGTATTTCCTTCAAATCATGAAAAATAATGAAAATTAGGGAAATTCGTGGGACCGGGCCCTAGCCGAACGGTCATTCCCTAGACGGTCCCACACGCCCCTCATTTTATCAATATTATTTTTATGTTTCCTTGATCCATGAAATTCCTTGATTTCTTCATATTTCCTTCAAATTATGAAAATTCCTTCAAATCATGAAATAATAAAATTAGGGAAAACTCACGGGACCGGGCCCGAGCCGGCCGACCATGCCCAAGTCGGTCCCATATGCCCTTATTTTATTATTATTAATGTTATTTGTTTCCTTCATCTCATGGAAACTCCTTCACTTCAAGGAAACTACTTGATTTCAACAAAACTCCTTAGTTTCAACAAACTCCTTGATTTTATGATATTTCCATAAAATCATGAAAAATATAATAAAATTAGGGAAATGCTATAAGACCGGGCTCATTAGTCGGATGGCCATGCCTTGGCCATATCCGATCCCACACTTCATGATTCCTTCATTTTATTATTATTTTTCCTTCATCTCATGAAGTTTCCTCAGTTTCAGCAAAAATCCTTGATTTCTTCATATTTTCCCAAATGATTGCTCAAACGCACATCAGAAAATATCAAAATTCTCAGGACTGAGACACGAACACTTCAGTGATGCGAGAATACTACCTTGACCAACCAAGATTGGCTCTTTGGCTTGCAAGAGGCCGGTCCCATATATTTTTCAGCATTTGACCTAATTTGTTCATATTAGGTTCAAACTCTTCCAAACAACTTGGAATTCCATGAAACGATCGTTATTCGATCCCCTGACCACCCAGGGCCAATTTCATGACCCCTTGGTCGGTCCCTCATCTCTTTATAATTAATTAGGTTTTATCACCTAAGGTTCATACGAGCATTATTTTAATGATTAAACCAGCACTTAATCGTCCTTTCATCAACAAATCAACAAGTCTTCAAGAGACCTTGGTATTTGCTCACGTGAGCATCTGGGTGCTACATGGTCAACCCATAATCCCATGTAGCCAGTCCCTCATTCACTCCATGGTTAATTTTCAATAAACCATCAATTGATCGAATCAGGGTTTTGAGTCCAGGGTTCATAATTCCATATTCAAACACTAATAATTTTACGATGATCTCATGATCAACATTTTATTAATTATACTTAGTTCAGTTGTCAGTATTTAAATTAATATTTTATTTGGTCATGCTATATACCAATAATTCATCAAACGAGCAATATTTCCTCAAACCAAGGAATATTGGTTCAACTATCAATATTCAACAAATCATCGAATGTGTAATATTTTCTCACGTTAACTATGTTTATTCATACATTATACCTCGTTCTCAATTCGTTAGTCTCAGAAAATTTTCAAATCATGTTCGACTCAATAATACAAGGACTCATCGTCCCACGAAGTCAGCAACTGACTAACTAAATACACGTCTGCCTTGTAGATTCCACAATCATGAGATATCAATAGTGTCACATGGGGGATATTAACTAGGGTTTTGGTGTGCGGCACGTGTATTCATACACACGATGAGAATGTTAGCAAGTCGTGCAATCAGTTGGAGGAGTTAACAAAGTAGTGGATAGAAAATCAACCAAGTCTCTGCACGTTGAGCAACTAGTTTTAACACGATTTCCACTTCTCCACTCTTGGATTCCATCAACTGTCACAATTCATGGGATCATAGTGTTTACAACTCTAGCAATATAAATAAGTCTCTGAATCATGATCGAAACACACAAGCTTTTCTCGACAAGAATGTTCATACAGATAATCTTTCGTATACACGAACTCATAGTCAGAGAAATCACTCTCAACTGAGTAAATTCAATCATTCATAACTTTCTTACGAAAAATACACAACATACCTACAATTTTGATCACCATTGATCTCACACATTTCTCATCTTCCCTCCTACATATCGACCAATCCTCTCTTGTGGCCGAATTTACTCTGGAACGGCTATTGTCTTGGTTTAGGCCGGAGTACTACAGATTGATCTCTCAAATTCAAAGCTCTCCCTTCTTGCATTGTATCTGTGAGAGGTTAGACAGTTTGCTCGGTTCAAGGAATTTCCTCTGCACGTCCGTCTCCTCAATTTCTTAAAAACTATCAACTCATTTTTCCCCATCTACAAAAGGTACCTCGAAGATCGGTCTTATCCAGAAGATTCAACAAAACAACAAAGGAGATACATCCGAAGAGTAGCATGTCAGTACACAATCTTTGCAAATATTCTTTACAAATTGTCAAGAGACAGAACTTTTTTATGATGTGTGAACGAACACGAAGCGTGGAAGATCCTGGAGAGAGTACATAGTGGTGAGTGTGGTCTTCACATGAATGCACACATGATGAGTAGGAAGATAGCTCTCCTAGGATACTACTGGACAACAATGATGTTAGATTGATGTAACTTCGTCATGAGCTGTCACCAATGTCAGATACATGGGAACCTTATGCATGTACCTCCTTCTCAACTTCATACTCTATCATCTCCATGGAAATTTTC
This sequence comes from Papaver bracteatum, assembly GCA_023529315.1. Classification (NCBI taxonomy): domain Eukaryota; kingdom Viridiplantae; phylum Streptophyta; class Magnoliopsida; order Ranunculales; family Papaveraceae; genus Papaver; species Papaver bracteatum. Next base: position 2,687,184 of record JAJJWX010002629.1, read on the forward strand.
CACTTGGGGAATCGATCTTATAGGTAAAATCAATCCATATTCCAATGGACACAAGTACATATTTGTTGAAATTGACTACTTTAACAAGTGGGTTGAAGCCATTTCAACCATAAGTTTCAAAGGAAAGATGACGGTCGATTTCATACGGAATCACATCATTTGCAGATATAGGGTTCCAAATGAAATAATATCATATATTGGGTCAAAATTTATAGGTGAAGAAACCAAAAAACTTCTTGAAAAATACAAGATTAAGCACCATCATGCCTCACCATATCGGCCTCAAACCAATGGAGCAGTAGAGGCAGCCGATAAGACACTCGTCAAAATCCTGAAGAAGATGACAGATATATACACAGATTGGAGTGAGAAATTACCATATGCTATGTGCGCATATAGAACCTCAATTCGCACCGAAACCGGGGCTACACCTTTCTCTCACACATATGGTATGGAGGCAATGCATCACATAGAGTTAGAAATTTCAATTCTAAGGGTTCTAAAGGAAATCCAGTAACCTGAAGACGAATGGGCAAAAGTAAGAGTCGAGCAATTAAAGCTTATTGATGAAAATAGGCTAATAGCAGCTTGCCATTATCAAGCATACCAGAACAGAGTTGCACGCAGTTTTAAAAAACATGTGCGACTATACAACTTCAACGAAGAAGATCTCGTGCTCAAGGAAATTCGGCCAGTCAAGTATACCGAACCAAGGGGAAAATTCAAACCAAAATGGGAAGGTCCGTTCATTGTTAAAAAGATGATTCAGGGAATAGTAGTATAAATGGTGGACCTCGACGGAGAGGAACATCCAAGGCCCACAAATGAAGATCAATTCAAAAGGTATTATGCCTAATCAAAGGCAACATTTTCATCATATCGAGGCCCGGCATATTCAACTAGTTTGTCGGCACTCACCATCTCTATTTTATACCCCATCAGTTAGTTTAAAAAAATGTAAAAAATCAAAAAAAATATATGTCGATGATGAAAACCTTAGGATGTTACTATGCCATGCATGTACCCAAATAGCTAACTGAGGCAAATGTTTTCAAGCTATCATCTTGAATCGTAAGTTATTCCTAATTAATCTCTTTAGTGTTGTTTAATGATACTTCTGCAAGACGAATCATCTGTGTATTTGCAGGATTTCCCACACTACACCCTTGTTAATATTTTGTTATAATCAACTCATAATTGAAGATGAAAAACGACACTTTATTATTTTGGTTTCAGAAATGTTTATAGAAATGAAAGAAATCAAGATTACAACTATTCTCTTGAAGTTTCTCTCTCCTCAAGACTTTCTTAACTCTCAAAATTACATCATCATTTTCTGGACACATTGGGTCTATATTTATAGGGTAGCTACATAATGGATGACATCTAAGTTTCCCTCTTATTTCGGGTTGATTCTGCGATTGTACCGCGATTAGTTACAATGTTCGCTCTCGCCAGTTTTGTAACCATCGCAGGATAAACATGTTTTTCTCAAGTTTTCTTCACTCGTCATTTATTGCGTCGCTCTTTTGACTACTTTTGTGACACTCGCAAAGTGTAGTTGATGATCTGGCGGTGATGCTCGCTGGGAAGTGTTGTTAATCTCGCAGAGAAGTATTGTAGCGATATTCTGGTCCTACATCTTGCCTCTTCTCATGTCTTCTTCACAAGGTGGAGAGGATATGAGAATCTTCAATTCTTCAAAGTGCTCGCAGCTTTTCTTCTTCCTATATTTTGTTCTCGACATTGCTCTGTTAATTTAGCTTTAATCGCCTACACGTGTTGTAAATTCATCTTTTTACGGACACGTCTTTACTCAACAGGTTATTCTCTTTTGCCTATAAAAGGAAGAGTTAAACTTCAAAACTAATCTTCTTCTTCTACCTCTCTATCTTCTTCATCTGTTTATTTTATCTTCCATCTGCAACTTTTCTTCTTCTTCATATTCTCCTGCTACTGTCATAATGGAATCATCAAGGTATGTTTTTTAATTACAATATTTATTTGATTCAATTTTTACTCATATTCTTCGATCTTCTCTATTTGATCCTTCATTAACTCTCGTATTATGTTTTCTCTTCAGTGGAACTATCCCTAACACCCAATCTTCAGGTCAAAACCCTAATGCTCGCAAAAGACCAACTGAGAAGAAGAAGAGAAGTTCTGCGAATGATAAGGTGGTAAGAAACACATCGTATTTCTTAATACAATATTGTTGCCTATGTTTCTTATCTAAGTTATTATTCGCAGAATGTCGAGAACATCGCTAATCCTCCCAAAAGATCTCGTCATTTCAAAGATCTTGAGGATGATTTCTCCATCCCCACATTAGCATCTGCAAGAGTTACTCCCACACCCTCGCAACTGGTTCCTCTTCCTTTTGTCTGCGACAACATCGCTGCCAACACCTCTACTTATTTTGATTCATTGACAAATCAAGCTCCTGAAATTTATGTGACTGAAGTTCCTTCTATCCCTTTACTGCCTTCAACTGTTGTTTTTCCCAACAGTACTCCTCCTTCTGATAATACAACCATCGCACATGACTCAAATCGTCAACTTGTCCTTGTTACCACTTCACCCTCTGCATATCTTCCTCCATCGAATGGAATCTTAGATGGAGTTGATATTGCTTTTAAAATTTTATCTAATATTTTAGATGATGCTAGAAAATCTTCTACTGACTCTCTCCAATATGAAGCTTGCGAGACTTTGCTTAAATATTTTGGCTCTGATAACACCGCTTCACGAGCATCTTTAGAGAATAAAGTTGAAACTCTGAGAAAAAGCCTTCAAGTCAAAACTTCTGAATGTGATACTCTGAACCATACGCTTCGCAACTCTTCTCTTAACTGCGAGAACCTTCGCATAAAAAATGACGAGCTGAAAGGTACAATTTTCCTGCCTCTGCCTCTGCCTCTTTGTTTTTCTATTTTTCTTTTATATCTTCTTTACTCAAGTCTCCTTCTTAAATTCTTGATTCATAGATTAGTTTCAAATCGGACTCGTTTCATGGAAAGACATAAATTTGAATCTATTGCTGACGAGGCTCGTGTTGAAAGAGATTATTGGATGGACCAATATTGTAGTTGCAGGAATTCCCACACTACACCCTATTCAAGAATTTACCAACATCTATGACATAATTTGAAGATTAAGGACACTTTTTATTAATTTGATCTTAAGGAATTACAGAAATCAAGAACACAGAACACTTGATAAAGATTCTCTCTCTCTTAAAACTTTCCTAACACTTAAAAATTCATTACCCTCTCTTGAACTACTCATCCCCTTTATATAGGTATTTACATAATGGATTACAGCTCATGACAGCTCATTTACAGCTAAGATTCCCTTCAATTTCGGATCTGAATTACTGCGATAAATCGCAGTTGGCACCGCCTTTATCTTTCGCAGGTTTTATTGATATATCGCAAACATGTCACACTTTCTTCGTGTTTCCGTCGTTTTCAGTTGTTACGTCATTGTTTAAGTCATCTTTGGATGTCTCGCAGAATATCATTGATGTGTCGCAGAACAGTCGTTTATTATCGATGTATCATAGTACTGTTGTCTATTTCGCAGGAATATTGTTGTGACAATATTCTGACCCTACATCTTGCCTCTTCTCATATCTTTTCTGCGAAGAAGATAAAGATTATGAGAATATTTAATTTTTTAATTATCCGCAACTCCTTATCTTTTACCCGACAAAGTTCCCTACTTTACGCTTTTACTACTGACACGCGTCAATCTTTATCGATTTACCCGGTTACCCATCCTTCATCTATAAATACCATTCCACTCGAGAGTATTTCTTTCTCCTTTCACCTTCTCTTTTTTCTTCAAAATCTTTTTCGTCTGCAACTTTTTCTTTCTTGGTATTCTTCCTGCTGCTGTTCTAATGGAGACTCAAAGGTATGTTCTTATCTTCCATCTTTTTTTTTTCTCGTTATATTATCTTTATCGCCCATTTTTCTTCTTAACCCCATTTTTTATCATCTTTTTCAGTAACACCACTTCTCAAATTAAAATTACTATAAAAAACCCTAACCCTAAGGGTCCTCAGAAAAGGCGCGTTGGGAAGACGAAAAGATCTGAGGATGATAAGGTAGTAAGAAACACCTATTCCTTTGAAATAACAATATTGTTGCCTCTGTTTCTTACCTACATTATTATTCGCAGAATGAAGAGAATGTTCCTAAGCCTCTTAAGCGTTCGCGTCAAGTTAAAACTCTTTCAGATGAAGTGGATATTCTTGAATTTTTACCTGCAAAACCTGTTTCGTCGCAAGATAAATCTTCTTCTTCTCCTTGCGTAAATTTCAATACTCATTTTACTTCTCCATCGACCCCTACTAAAGTTATTATTGATACTAATATTCCCATCTCTGATAATCCCAACATTTTGAAAACTGCGATAGATGAATCTACGATAGTTGGAAATAAATTTGTGACAAATGAAACTGCGGTAAATGAAACGACAGCCAATGAGGCTGCGGTGAATGAAGTCGTAGATAATGAAACTGTGGTAAACAAAGATGCAATTAAGGAAACTGCGATGGATGATGACGCGGTAAATGAAATTGTTACTGCGACCACTCAAATTCCTTCTTCCACTCTTACTATCGCCAAAACTTCTTCCTCTACTTATCTTCCTTCTTCCCAAGAAATAGCAACAGGGGTTGAAGATGCTTTTCAAATTTTATCTGAAGTTTTGAACCATGCTATGAAATCTTCTTCAGATCCTGCAAGACAGGATGTTTATATGATTCTAAGCAAGCATCTTGGGTCTTGCGGTTCTTCATCTTCGTTAACTGCCTTAGAAGATGAGGTTGAAACTTTGAAGAAGAATCTTCAAGCAAAAACTTTGGAGTGTGAACTTCTCGATCATAAGCTTCATAACTCTGAATTAGACTGTGAAATTCTTCGCAGCAGAAATGATGATCTGAAAGGTATAACTTTCTTGCCTTTTCTTTTGCCTTTGTAAATCTTTGCTTTTTATATACTCAATTTTTCTTTATTTATTTGTTGATGCATATTTAGCTTCAAAACATAACCAATTAATGAAGATACTTGAGTGGGAAACAAGGGAAAGAATCTTGGAAGAATCAATTTGATAACTTGAATGTTATTCATACATATTAGATTGACGAGATAAATAATCTTAAGAATGAGAATAACCAACTAATTCATGAAAGAGATCAACTAATTCACAAACGAGATCGTCTAAGTAATGAAGCCACCCAACTTTTATATTCGCTAAACCAGATTAACTTGAGGATGGAATCTTTATCAGATGAAAACAGAGTTTTATCCCAAGAAAAACGTAGTTTTGTGGATACAACAAAGACTTATTCGCAGCAATTAGACAATCTTCAAAAGTTGTGTAAGGACCAAGAGAAATCCCTTCGCACACTGAAAGATGAACTTAAAAAGAAAATTGAATCATCTGCTGCTGAACAAGAGAAGCTTATGAAGGGAAGATTAGCTCTAAGTGTAAAAGTCAACAATCTCAAATATGATTGTACTCGACTAAAGGAAGAAAACGTTCATCTTCGCAATTGTGAAAAAAGTATAAAATCTCGTTTAAAAGGTAAAGTTGGGGATAATTTTGATGATGCCATGAACCGATGGAAGAGTTGCTTCTTTAATATAATTCACACTTTATCTTCACAAAAGGAAGATAGTCATTTTGACTGCCTCATCTATTAATTACTTCATTATATTTTCTCACCTTATTTTTCGCGAAAATTCCCTCTAATATTAACTTTTTTCTCTCTCAGAATCTGAGAAGCATCTTCAAGCTTCAATTTCTGATTTATCTATGAGGTTAGCCAAACTTCGCAAAAAGAATACCGCGCTTTCCAACTCTCACAATAGGGCATTGAGAAGATTTGACTATCTTGAATATTTCAAAGATATAGAGATCAGAAATCGGGAAAAGAATTGCCTCCGCAAAGCTCATTTAGGCGCTGAGGTTTTCATAAATAATGTTCTACTCTCTTATTTTTTACCTCCTATGAAGATCAAACCCTTGGAGATAGATGATAATGAAGTTCCTCATCCTATAGATGAAGATCTGAATTATTCAAGTAATGAAGAATATTTTTCTGAAGATGAACAAAATCCACTTGAGGACGAAGGAAACCCTCTTAATGAAGTGGAAGAACAAAATCCTCCTCATGAATAACAAAATCCTCCTCATGAAGAACAAAATCCTCCTCATGAAACAATCGCTGGTGATAAAGAAACTCTAACTAAAAAAGATGATGCTGGTGAAGATAATAGTGGTGAACAAGAATGATGAAATTTGAGAAGAATTTTCTTTAAATTATCATGTATTCTTGCAAAATATTTCTGGTTCTGCGAATGATTGTAATTTCCGAATCTTTCTTCTTCCTGCTCTTTTTGCGAAACATTGAAGTTCTTTGTAACTCAATCACCTGCTCTGATTTATATATTTTTATTAATTCTGAATCCAATCTTCATAAGCTTGATTATCTTCCTTCTTTTTTATTATTTTAATTCTTCTCAAGGAATATAATGAAATGTTGTTTTATAATCCCCATATTTACCCCTCATAATCTTCCTTGTGAAGTATTTTATTTGTTACCCTTGTAAGAAATCCCATACTTGCCTCTTGTTATCAATCTGTAATATTATCGCAAATATTTCTGCGAAGAATTTGTTATATGCTTCGCGGATATAACTTTTCTTGTGGTCTTATTTCGCCTTCCTAGTTAAAGGTCTTATTATGCCACTTTTATGCGACAAGATCGCAGGACATTCTTACCTTTATACGTAATAATCCATTGATCTTGCCTTATCATTTAATTTTAATTTCTGCGACAATATGATAAATCTAAGCCATCTTGTGAGATTAATCTCTCTTTGCTTTTTAAGATTTATGATATTGCCGTCTTTGCGATGAAATCGCAGGACACCTTTGCGATTTATATCCTCTTATTATTGATTTCATTTATCTCATTATTTGATCTTATCGCAAAAACCCATTGATCTCATCTTAACATTTCTTATTAGGATTTTTGGCCAGTCATGCGGCAATATGACGGGCCTAAATATTCTTACGAATATAAAGTCCCATGACATTGTTGTCTCTGTCACGCGACAATATGACGGGTCTAAATATTCTTGCGAATATAAAGCCCCATGACATTGCCGTCTTTTTTGATACACAGCTCCCTAATGGAGGGTATCGCCCTTATCTCTCCCCCCGGTTGCCCCTTCAAGGATTATACATCGGCCATACAAGACTAGCACTTTCCCATCCGGTTCTGCCAACAACCAGTTGTTTTCGCATCCTTGTCCTTTATGCCTTATATGGCTTATAGTTACAAGATGCACTCTAAGTGGGGTTTTCTTCGGGCCGAACACATCGTAAGCCAAGACTTGCTATGGATGGCCAGGGTAGGTTCATCCATCCCGGTCACCCACAGCTCAACCGTGTACCTCGGCGCCTTGATCATACGTTGCATTCCTTAGGAGAAACTCTCGGGCGCCCAACCAAGGTATAACCTTATATAGTTGGGAGTCCAAGTTATCTCTCCCGGATGGATTTTCTATAATCCCAAATCTCCATGACTAGGTTCCAGCAGCGGTATAGCCTTTCCCATAGCCATGCAAAGAGATACCCCCCTTATGAAACACTTTAAGGACATTGCCTCTTACGGAATAGAATCCGCGAACTAGGTTGTACGCCAAAAAGGTTCGTCCCGTTCTTATATATTTTTAGGAGATTTTCGCCCGTCTTATATGCATTTGCATTAGAATTTTTAATTATCTCGCAAATTATTTCGGAAAATAATTTTTATATTCAGCCAACTTTGTTTTTGCAGAACATTTATTTTATTCTCTCGCAATTTCTTGCGTGTAATCCCTTCATTCTAGTCTTTCAAATCCTTATTGATAATATTTTCTTAGATATTGTCTATTCCATGGTCTGCCAAGTCTTTGACCCATGTCTCTTCCTTCTGGATCCATTAATTTATATGCTCCAGTTCCAACTATTTCTTTGATTATATATGGCCCATCCCATTTTTTCGCTAATTTTCCTCCATTTTCTCGCTGATATTCTGGTGTTTCTCGCAGAACTAAATCTCCAACTTGGAATTCCCACTTCTTTACTCGTTTGTTATATTCACGAGCTAATCTGCGATGGTAGTTTTCCATATGTTGTAGTGCTTTTTCTCTCTTCTCTTCTACCTCATCAAGCTTGTCTAGAATCATACCATCACTAAGATTCTTTTCCCAAGCTTCTCTTTTTGTTGTAGGAATAACAACTTCTGTTGGTAATACTGCCTCAACCCCATATGTTAAACAAAAAGGTGATACTCCAGTTGCTTCTCTTCGTGTTGTATTATAAGCCCAAACTTCATTATGGACTTGTTGACACCACGTTCTATGATGCCCTTCTAACTTCTTTTTGAGAATATCTGCAATTGTTTTGTTAGTTGCTTCAGCTTGACCATTGGACTGTGGATATAAAGGAGTTGATTTTCCACATTTTATCTTGAATGCATTAAGTAACATCTCTATATTTTGTCCTTCAAATTGTTTTCCATTATCTGACACCAATTGTCTTTGGAATTCCGAATCTGCAAATGATATTTTCAAATATAAATGTGAAAATGTCCTTATCACGAATATGTTGTACCGCTTTAACTTCCGCCCATTTTGTGAAGTAATCTGTTGCGACAATTAAGTATCTCTTTTGCCCGGTTCCTGGTACAAATGGTCCCACAATATCTAGACCCCACTTTCCAAATGGCCAAACATTTTTTGAAGATGTTAATGTTTCACCTGGTGCATGTATTCTTTTTGCAAATCGTTGACATTCTTCGCAACTTCTTGATAAATTCTTTGCATCTTCATGCATATATGGCCAATAATAACCTTGCATTTTAGTTCTGTATGCTAATGATCTGCCACCGCTGTGATTACCAGCATCCCCACTATGCAACATTTTTAATATCTGTTTTCCTTCTTCTTGTGTCAAACATCTGAGGGAAGGCCCATTTAAAGATTTTTGATATAATACCCCATCTCTTAACTCATAATTTGTTGCTCTACTTTTTAATTTATGTGCTTCCAATCTGTTTCTTGGTATCTCCCCCTTGCTAGATATGCGTGAATTTCCGCACGCCAATCTGCGATAATTCGGCTTGATTCTTCGCCATTATTTGCTACTACCATTGCCTCAGCTTCCTCTTCTTCTTCTTTATTAATTGATGGTGCTATGAGTGTTTGTATTTTTATATTTCTCATGATCGGATCTACCATCATACTTGATATGAACATAAAAAAGCATCTGCAATCCTATTATCTCTTCTTGAAATATGCCTCCATTTAAGTTTTGGTATTTTCGCAGATAATTCTTCTACAAGTTTCTTATATTTTTTCAAAGATATATCATTAGTTGCATATTCCCCTTCAATTTGGCGAATAATCAACTGTGAATCACTGGTAATTCTTGCATTCTCTACCTTCATTTCTATCGCAAATCTTAGGGCATGTACTACAGCCTCATATTCTGTCTCATTATTGGTAGACTTGAATTCCAGTCGAAATGCAAATGCCATTTTTGCACCTTCTTGCGAAATAAAAACGACTCCCACTCCATTTCCTTCTCCATTAGACGATCCATCCACTAATATCTCCCACCTATTTGGTTCTGTTAAAAGATCTCTAGGATCCCCATATTCTTCTTCTATATCCATCATGTCTTCTACAGCTTCATCATCCTCCAAAGGAAATTCTGCGAGAAATTCTGCGACTATTTGAGATTTTGGCGAAGATAAAATTGCATATTGGATCTCAAAATGCCCTACTTGTGCATTCCATCTTTCGACTCTGCCTGATCTTTTTGAATTTTTCATTACTAACTCGATTGGTACTTTTGTTAATACTTTGATTTTATGTGCTTGGAAATATATGCGAAGTTTAGAGGCTGCATAAACTAATGCCAAAATTAGTTTTTCAATCTTCGAATAATTTTTCTCCGCAGTATTAAATGTTTTGCTGATGTAGTAAATAGGTTTTTCAACTCCTGCGTCATTTCGCAAAAGTACTTCACTTAAAGCATGTGGAGTTGTTGCAAGATATATCAGCAATTCTTCTCCTGGTTCATATTCGTAATATGGATATATTCATCAAATATTCCTTTATTCCTTGAAAAGCCCTCTCACATTCGTCTGTCCATTTAAATTTTGTTCCCTTCTTTAGTATGTTGAAGAAATGCTTGCATTTATCTGATGACCGCTAAATAAATCTTCCTAGTGATGCTAAAAGTCCATTCAATTTTTGCACATATTTTTCTTGTTTCTTTGGAGTTGGCATATCCCGAACTGCTTGCACCTTTTCAGGGTCAACTTGTATTCCTTCTTTTGATACAATATATCCCAAGAATTTCCCAGATGATACTCCGAAAGTACATTTCTCAGGATTTACTTTGACATTAAAAAGCCGCATCTGATCAAAAATTTCCCTTAAGTCTTGCACATGATTTTTAGCTTCTTTGCTTTTTACCAACATATCATCCACATATACCTCTAAAGTTTTATGTATCCAATTTGCGAATACTTTTTCCACCATTCTTTGGTATGTTGCCCCTGCATTTCATAACCCAAAAGGCATCTTTGTGTAGCAATATAATCCTCTAGGAGCAAAAAATGCAGTATGTTCTTGATCTTATTCTGCCAGCGGGATTTGATTATAGCCCTTGTATCCATCCAACGAAGATATTCGATCATTTCATGCGGCAGATTCCACCATCTGCGGGATATCTGGTAAGGGAAAACTATCTTTGGGACAAGCTTTATTTAAATCAGTAAAATCGATGCAAATTCTTATCCCCTTGTTTTTCTTGGGAACTACTACCATATTGGCGATCCATTCTGGATATTTCTCTTGCCTTATAATTCCTGCATCGAGCATCTTTTGCAATTCTTCTTCTATCTTGGCATGATAAGTAGTTGCAATCTTTCTTATTCTTTGTTTGATTGGTCTCATATTTTTTTTAATCTCCAATCTATGGCACGCAACAGATGGATCTATTCCAGGCATCTCATCCATATTCCATGCAAAAATATCTTTGTATTCTCATGAGAAGGTTTTACAGTTTGCTCTTCTTCCTCCACATCCATCTTAGTTCCAATTTTCAGTATCTTTGGATCTTCTTCACTTCCAACATTTACTTCTTTTGTTGGTTCTGCTACAGTATAACTAGCTTCATGTTCTCCCATTGGTGTTGGTGCCTTTATTACCTCCGCTGGTTCATCATTTTCTTGCGACATATCGCCAAATATTCCTTTTCCTTCTTTCGATTTTATCATGTAAATCTTGAATTCTTCTTTCTTTTTTTCTTCTCTCCTCATTTTTCTGCATTTGTTTCGCAATTGAATTTGATTTTCACGATTCCTTACTTCATTTTGGAAACATAACGCTGCATAAACTGCATCTCCTCTAATTTCGCCAATTCCACTAGGCATAGGGAACTTTAAACACTGATGTAGAATTGATGATACAGCCTTGATTGCATGTATCCAAGGTCTTCCCAACAACATGTTATAAGGTGATTTCACATCCACCACGCTCAGAGTGACCTGCCTCTCTATTTCCCCCAACGGAATTCGCACTAAAATTTCACCTTTAGGTTTTGTTAGAGATTTTCCAAATCCATGAATGTGATATGTTGGGCTAAGCATTTCTTCATATTTGTATCCCATTTTCTTGAATGTGTGGTAAAACATTATATCCACAGAACTTCCTGCGTCCACCAGAGTCCTATTCACAACCCACTCTTCTGTAGATCTTACTGATTTCTCTTTTCTTGTTGGTACAACAGACACTATGATCACCAATGGAGATGTATGACTTAAATTCTCTTTCGGAATTTCTGCTGCCGTGAATGTGATCTTCTGTTTTTCCCAATCTTTTAGCGGTGATGTCTCATCTACCGTCAAGATTTTCTTTCCTTCAAAATCTCTCTTGTGTATCCTTCCTCTAATATCTTCATGGAATTTATCTATCATCATTTTTGTTATTACATCACACTCCAATTTCTTTTGATTATCTTTGATTTCAATCATCTTTTCTTTACCAAATTTCTTAATACTCTTCTAATTCTTGAATAATTTATCTCTTTTACTTAACTTTTACTTTGATTTTCAACTCTTCAATCCCTGTTTCTGGGCGCCAAAATGTAGTTGCAGGAATTCCCACACTACACCCTATTCAAGAATTTACCAACATCTATGACATAATTTGAAGATTAAGGACACTTTTTATTAATTTGATCTTAAGGAATTACAGAAATCAAGAACACAGAACACTTGATAAAGATTTTCTCTCTCCTAAAACTTTCCTAACACTCAAAAATTCATTACCCTCTCTTGAACTACTCATCCCCTTTATATAGGTATTTACATAATGGATTACAGCTCATTTACAGCTAAGATTCCCTTCAATTTCGGATCTGAATTACTGCGATAAATCGCAGTTGGCACCGCCTTTATCTTTCTTGAGTTTTATTGATATATCGCAAACATGTCACACTTTCTTCGTGTTTCCTTCATTTTCAGTCGTTACGTCATTGTTTAAGTCATCTTTGGATGTCTCGTAGAATATCATTGATGTGTCGCAGAACAGTCGTTTATTATCGATGTATCATAATACTGTTGTCTATTTCGCAGGAATATTGTTGTGACAATATTCTGACCCTACAAGTATAATAGATTAGATAATCTCTACACATATTCGATCGATCAAATAGATAATCTTACTAATGAAAATAACCAACTATCGCAAAGTCAAAACTTATTAAGTAACGAGATTACTCGTCTCTCATATTCATTAACCAAGTCTAACTTGGCGGTAGAATCTTTATCAGATGAAAATAGAACTTTATCCCAAGAGAAACATAGATTTTCAAGCTTGATAGCGATTTCTTCACAGCAATTGAGTAATCTACAAATAATATGTGATAATCAAGAGCAATCTCTTCGTTCCCTTAAAGATGAACTCAAGGAGGTAACTGAATCATCTGCTGTTGAGAAGGATAAACTTATCAAGGGTAGGTTAACTCTCAGTTTGAATGCCAGCGAGCTTCAAGATCAATACTCTCAATTGAAGGAATCTTATTCTTTATTAGCAAAGGAAAACTTGTCTCTACGCACCAGAAAAGAAAACATGAAATCTCATCTGAAGGGTGTGGTTGGAGATAAATTCGATGACGCTATGAATCAATGGGAAAAATGTTTCTTTACATTAATTCAAAACTTAACCTCACAGAAAGAAGGTAGTCAATTGACTGCCTCTCTTGTTGACATTTCTGTCAAATTTTATGTTATATTTCTTGCAAAATATTTGACTGAATGATCTTTTATCACTTTTGTTACTCGCAGAATCTGAAAGAAGTCTTCATTCTACCATCGCTAATCTTACTGATAAATTGGATAAAGTTTGCAAAGAAAACAAGACTATTACTTCCAATTATATTGAAGCTCGCGATAAAGCAGAAAGAAGACTTGATTATCTCAAGTACTTCAAAAATATAGAGATTAGGAATCGTGACATAGGTTTCCTTCGCAAGGTTCACCTCAGTGCTGAAGTTCTCGTGAATGATATTCTACTCTCCCATTCTCTCCCTCCTGTATCTGCTCCTCCTTTAAAAGTTGATGATGATGAAATTCCTCTTCCCATGGATAAGGAATTAGAATTCACTGAAGAAGAAAATACCACTCAAGAAGATGATGAAGAAGAGAAAATTCCTCCTAAAGAAGTATCTACAAGCGGTGAGAAGAATACTGATGAAGCTGACAATTCTGACAAGAATAACGAATCTGGCGAGCAAGAATAATGAATCTGGCGAGACAATCGTCAAATCTTGAATTTCTTTTTTGCTTTCTTTTTATTCTTCTTTCTTGCGAATAATGTAAATTTTGAGAATTCAACTTTTGATTTTGTTTACTTTGAATATCCTCAAGGAAGATAATGAAATCTTATTTCTCCACTCCCCTACTTGCCCTTCATTATCTTTCTTGAAATGGTGAATTATTTCCTGTGTCTCCTTTCTGGAACTGTGTAAAAGTATGAATATTTCTGCGATGTAATTAGTACAGCTGCGATGTTCCGAAAATGTACGATGTTACGAATCTGCTTTCTTATATATTCTCCTGCGATGAACAAATCTTTCATGTATCTTAAAATAGAATAGTTAATTTCTAAGATTATTCCGTTGGTCTTATTTTGCCTTCCTAGTTAAAGGTCTTATTTTGCCACATTTTTTCTTTCTGAAACAAAATCGCAGGACGTCTTTACATTTGCATGTATTGACCCATTGATCTTGTATTATCAATTTTTTCAACATCTCTGCGATAATATGATAAGTGTAAACTCTCTTGCAAGAATTAAACCTTATGACATTGTCGTCTTGCGATGAAATCGCAGGACGTCTTTACACTTTCACGTAAAAACCCATTAATTTTGGCTTATTGCCTTTGTATAATTTTCGTCACGCGACAATATGACAGGCCTAAATGTTCTTGCGATCATAAAGCCCCATAACATTGCCGTCTTTAGACACTTATCAGCTCCCTAATGGAGGGTGCCGCCCTTATCTTCCCCCTGGTTGCCCCTTCAAGGAGGGCACAACGGCTATACAAGACTAGCTCTTCCCATCCATATTTGCCAACAACAAGTTGTTTTTCGCAGCCTCTTGTCCTTTATGCCTATATGGCTTATAGTTACAAGACTGCACCCTAAGTAGGGTTTTCTTCGGTCCGAGTGCATCGTATCCAAGACTTGCCAAGGATGTCCAGGGTAGTTTCGTATGCCCCGGGCACCCTTGACTCAAACGTGTACCTAGGCTCCTTGGTCATACCCTGCACTCCTGATAGGAGCCTAAAATACATCTTTTGAATATCATTTTCTTATGCTTTTCTTTATTATTTCTCTTGTATTATTTGTATATTATGCTTTATTTGCATTTTGCAGGTACTTTGGAGTCGTGCGATAAAAAAATATGCAAAAGGGAGCTTAATTCATCGCTTAGAGTCATTGGGCGTTGGCGGAGCTGAAGTGGAGAAACACCATGGCTTTAAGGTGTCAAAACAGATGAGACAAAGAAGAGATTCGAGTCTGTCACTAGGTTTGAATGAATGGGTTTTGTGTAAAATATGTGATTGTAAGCAGGGAAGAAGTAGATATGTGATCTCCAATATGCAACCAGTACATATACTCTACCAGTTCTTTAGACACACAAGAAGTATTTGATAAAAGTCCTGAGCCAATTCTGCTGCTAAGAGTCATCTGATTCAGCTGCCGAGCAAGGTACAGGTCAGTTGCTGCTGGTATTGTTACGGGCAGTGATAAAGAATGGAGCTGGTTGATGTTCATGGAATGATGAATGGCAGATCAAGAAGTAACAGGAGATGGGTCTGGTTGTGTAGTTGAGATGAAAGGAGTTGGTTAATGCACTTGCTATCTTGAGGTAATTGGGGAGCTACAGAGAATATGGTGGAGCTGTGAAGTGGTGGATATGACTACTGGGATTGAGAGCTGGTAGTAGTGCAGGACCTAAGAACCAACTGCTGCT
The DNA here is from genome assembly GCA_023529315.1 of Papaver bracteatum. Taxonomy (NCBI): domain Eukaryota; kingdom Viridiplantae; phylum Streptophyta; class Magnoliopsida; order Ranunculales; family Papaveraceae; genus Papaver; species Papaver bracteatum. The sequence continues at coordinate 2,702,799 of JAJJWX010002629.1, forward strand.
GCAATTGCTTATGGTCTTGATAAGAACGCGTCAAGTAATGGGGACAAGAATGTCCTAGTTTTCGATCTTGGTAGTAATTTTGACTATGGAGTGTGTGCTGTTGATGTAAAGAACAAGAAGGTGTTGGTGGATTTGAGATGCTGCAGTTGCAGATGAGATTTGAGTAAAGTAGATGGACTCTGAAGCAATTAAGAATGAAATTTTGCTATGGTTTGAGCCTGAGTAAGTTAGGAAGATTGCAAAGATTGAGTTGAAGGCTGGAATGAAGTGTAGCTTGCAGCTCAGATAGAGATAGAGCAAGGCAGCTGCAGTTGATTGGAGAAGAGATGAATTGAACAAGCTTTATGTGATGGGGAGCTGAACTACAGTCGAAAGAGGTGATGCTAACAACAAGAAGCAGCTAAGTGAAGGGTTGAATTCGGACTTGCAGTTGACGCAGTGGTATGCCGTTGAAGAAGTGAGTAGTAGGATGGTTTCTGGGAATCTCAAAGTTTTGCATGTGAGTTGACAAGCTTCTTGTGGAGTTGTCGTGGCAGTGGACTGGGTACCTGAATTGTATGACACAGAAATGGAGATGGCTAGTCTGGGTTGTGTGTACAATGCTTGTGGTGTTTTGTTGCCATGGAACTGAAATAAGGGACAGTGAAGGAGGCTGAAATGATAATGAGGCTTGCAGGTGCAAAGCAGTGCAAAACTCAAGGGAGATGCTCTAGAATGGAGCAGTGAGCACAAAGAGACGGAGCTATTGTGCTGTTTATATGGAACTCAACTTATGGAGCTTGTGATGGGAGTGGGTTCTGTGAGTGTATGCTTTAAATAAGGTGCAGCTGTAGCAGGAATCAAGCTGAAGTTTCATGGAGATGGTGGTGGCTGGTGCAGTTCAGAAACAAAGTGGCAATAATCTTGCAGCTGCATTCGCAGAAATAGTGCGAAAACGGAGTGAAAATGGCGCGCCGGTGAGCATAGCCGGGGATGTCGGATTGCGGAAGTTAAAGCGTGAATCATAATATTTCACTGAATCATGAAAGGGGTATGATTCGAATGGAAGAGTTTGCGGCCGGATATGTGAGCTACGAGTCGCGCTTTTTGGTGCGTTTTCGCAAGAACAAGGAATTGGTTTAGGTGGTATTTTGTGAATGTTTGAATTGCAGAGAAATGGAGTTGATCTTCTGGGAGTGTGAACTTGCCTGGTGACGTCTTTCAATGCTTCAAGTGATCGGAGAAATTTTTCTGGTGACCGGATTCCGGCGCCGATGACCATATTCCAGCGATGACGTCAGCGATTCCGGCGGCCAGTTTTGGACCCGAATTTTCCAGAGACTTATTTTCACTCGTGGGCTTGGTGGATGAATTTGAGACGGGTTTCGAGAAGACTTGACCTACTTTTGGGTATCCTTTTGAGAGAGGCATATAAATAGAACTTTTTCTCTAAACCTATATATTTTTTTACATCATCATATCCTCTTCTACTACTTTTTTCTATGGTTTAGAAACATGTTAGGGTTTCTTCTTCTTCTTGTTATGAACTACATGAACATGAGATAGAGTTTTATTATTGGTTATGGAATAATTGGATTTCACATAATATGATTCTTTGATTCAATATATTAGTTTTGTCTCGTATTTATCGTTTATGATTCTCTGAAAATATAGTTACATGAATTGAATGCTTGTTTGATCGAGTCGCGAATCGGTTGAGTTTGTTTTCATATCTATTGCTAGTTTAGGGTTTATTATACGTAAAAGTGATATTCCTTGAATACAAGTAGCATAAATATGATTATAGTTTGTAGTGATATATTCTTATGATCATATGTGAATCACAACCTTTGTTAAATTGAATTAGTGCGCTTTCCACGTTCGATTGCTTTGATTGGCCTGATTTCACAGAACTTAATGCATCTAGGGAATTAAACTTGATTAGTGCTTTTACACGTTAGTTGTTCTTTAAGATAGAACTCATATCCGCATCTTTTAATGTGTTTGTTGATGACAAAAGGAGATTAGTGGGATATTCTTGCGATCAAGGTATCCTAGGGCTTTTGATAAAAGTTGAGATTAAATATCAATTCTAATTATTGTGAAGAAAACATATTTGTGAATGAAGATGAATCCTTAACCAATATTTTCACTACCTTGATTTGCGTGTTACTTTTTATTGTTTTGCTTTTATTTTGTTTTAGTATATAAAAATCAGAAAAATACCCGGTGTTATTTATATAGGAAACCGAAACAACGAGACAACCTAGTCCTCTATGTGGGATCGATCCTTTCTTGCCCTTGCTATATTTATATTTTGAGTAGTAAGAAAGTGTGAATTATTTTTGACGCATACGACAGCGATCAAATTTTGGCGCCGTTGCCGGGGAGGCAACGGTTGTCACTTGTTTTTGGTTTCTTATTTTTGTTTTTTTGTTTTGTTTTTAGTTTTTCTTATTTTCTGGTTTTTAACCTTGGTTTGGGAATCGTATTTCAGGTACCAATTCTATGGAAGGAGCATATTGGAACAATGGATACGGCTTTCAACCTCCTCAACACTATGGCAATTTCCCACCATCTATGGAATGCAATCAAAACCAATTTATTGGCTATGATGCATATCCTAGAGAAACTTATGGTGATTTTCATACATACCAACAACAACCTTGTAGTGGGTATGTAAGTCAAGCACCTAGGTGGGATAATTCTACTTCTAATTGGATTTATTCGAGTTGTATGAAGATTATGCATGGATTGCAAGATATGCAACAAAGGCTAGAACAACTTGACCGTAATAGAGAGAACGTCGCACAAACCAATTTCTGGAATATGCCTTCTTACCCGACTCCGGATCGTAGTTATGATCATTCACCCATTCAAAGGGAAGAGTCATGGGAAAGAGAACATATTGTAGTTAATGGTGGTAAGCGTGTGAATGTCAGGAAACTTGCGCAGAAATTATACAAGTTGGAAGACGATGGATACTCGGAAGAGCTTGTCGATGAAATTAGTAGGACCATTCATATGGAACTCAAACGACGTCGTGATAAAGGATGGGAAACCGATGACGATTCTGATTATGGTGAGTCTGAATATGAAGACGATGATGATTGTGTTGAAAAGGACCGACCTTTGGAGATATTGGATGACGTTAGTGTAGTCGACTCAACTCTTGATCTTTAATCAAGCACCTATTCAAAAGGTACATGAGTATGATGAAACTAGTGTTTTTTCGAATTTTTCAACATGGTTTGAGTCTAATGAAGAGGAGTATGTTGAGAATGAAACCGATATGACCAATATTGTGGAAGACCCAATTGAGCTTGCAAATGATTGTAATGAAGATGTTGATGCCGAGATTTTGGTTAAGGAAGAAACGGACGAAGAATGGTTGCAAGGTTTGATAGAGGACCATGATATACAAGAGGTGAATAATTCACTTGAGTTTTTCAAGGATGAAGAGGATTTCGTGATAAAAGAGATTGTGCGAGGTTTGTCTAACCCTTTGCATATTGATTCTTCTCCTTTACCTCTTATTGGTTTGAATATATGTGCTTCCAAAACATTGTTAGATGACTTTGTTTCTCGATTTCCACCATTAGAAACATTAGATTCTCATACTATGCAGGTTTTGGACCAAGAAACAGTAGAAGTACCCGACTCTTATATTCTTTATGCACTTCCAAGTGTGGACAAGAATAAGTGTGGGGGAAGCCTTTATCGGTTAATAGCTTCGTTTTTGTTTTATGTTACTAATATTTGTTCGAAGCTAGTGTTTGCAAAACAGGTGCTATGGGTGGATCCCCAAATTTTCAGATTGCTAATCTATGGGGAATAAATCTTTCAAGAAGCTAAGTCGGGTCGTCGACTTTAAAACAAGCGCTTAGTGGGAGGCAACCCACCGGTTTTGTATCTCTTATCCTTATCCTTTTGCTTTTTATTTTATTTTTGTTTCGTTTTTTACTTTTTATTGTTTTCATATCATATTTGCATCCCCATGTTTAATTTCATTAAGTCCATAATCTATCTTAGAAGAGAATTATGATGAATACCTTTTCGTCAGAAAATTTCAGACTGTGCGTAGTTCAGTCCAGAGACCATAACTGTCAGACCGTTTATCAGAACACTGTGAAATATTGACACTGTCTAGAAAACACGTAGCTGAACAACTTTTGTGAAATGTAGTTTTTCCAAATGCCTTACCAATTTGCACAGTTTTTGCATTTTATCTGCTGTTACGTCAGAATTCAGAAATTTCGGTTTTACACATTGAGGACAATGTGAAGTTTAAGTGTGGGGGAGCATTTATATGTTTGTATAGTTTGTTTTAGTTTGTTTTATTCCTTTAGAAAAAAAAAATCAAAAAAATAGAAAAACCAAGAAAAAATTTGTGCTTTTTGAACTCCAAAATCTAGAAACTTGTGCCTTTAGGATGACACCATTAGTGGATGGAACCATTTTGAATGCAGGAGTTGAGGAACCAATTAACTAAAAGGGACGAAAATAGCTCAGAAATCACAATTAACATGATAGTTGTTACCATATCTCGGAATATCACCATATCACATTCTATTTTTTTTTTCCATATTTATCTATTGTTCTCTAAGTGTTTTGGTGGGTCACTAAACATCAACGTGTTATTACTGCTAGGATGAAATAGAGTGATTGAGTTGCTAAAAAAAAGTGAGAAAAGAAGAAAGAAAAAAAAGAAAAAAAGAAAAAAAAAAGGCCGACCAATTAGACCAAACGGAATAAAAGACACTTGGATAAAGCAATATGTGTGTGTTCTCCCTGTCTCCGTCGCCTAAACAAGCGTTGAATGCAGGATCCAAGGGAACTATCGTGTAATCTGCTGACAAGAATCATGCGCTTGGATCCAGTTTGATCCAATCATGTTGTCTAAAAAAAAAGTGAAAAAGAAAAGAAAGTATTATTTTGGTTGAATAAAGTCACTCCTGGTTCCCTTGTATATGCCAGTGAGTTGACGTAGAATTCAAACCAAGTAGCTCAATCCAATAGGCATAGGTTCATCTTGGCAGTGACCTTCAGACAGATATGGGAAACATCGATCACTTGTGAACATTCGCCAACATCTATATCCATCTTCTTAATCTTTTCATTGTGATTGTGGTTTGTTAGTTTCCGAGTATTGTGGCTTGTTCGACTATCTAATTAGAGATTTATTTACTAATATATGAATTTAATTTGCACAAGGTACCTCCTCCTGTAGTCATCTTGGATTCGTTCATTGATTTGTCACAAATAGACGGAGTTAGAAATATAGGTTTTGTAGGTATACCTCTTGTAAACCTTCATGAGACTATAACTCGTCCACTAGGGACACCTAGGGGTTTAAAGGCTTGTTATTTGTGCTAAAAGTAACCGTATCCTCGACGAGACGGAGTTGTATGTATTTGTTTTAGAAATGTTTTGTTTGATTTGCTCGAGGACTAGCAAAGATTAAGTGTGGGGGAATTTGATAGGAGCCTAAAATACATCTTTTGAATATCATTTTCTTATTCTTTTCTTTATTATTTCTCTTGTATTATTTGTATATTATTCTTTATTTGCATTTTCCAGGTACTTTGGAGTCGTGCGATAAAAAAGATGCAAAAGGGATCTTAATTCATCTCTTACAGTCATTGGGCGTTGGCGGAGCTGAAGTGGAGAAACACCATGGCTTTAAGGTGTCAAAACAGATGGTACTCTATGATTTCAGCTGGGACTGATAAATACAGACAAGCACTCATTAAAGGCCACCATTTCAACTAGTCCTCTCTGTGGGATCGATCCTTTCTTGCCCTTACTATATTTATATTTTGAGTAGTAAGAAAGTGTGAATTATTTTTGACGCATACGACAGCGATCAACTCCTTAGAAGAGGTCCTTAGTCGTCCAATCAGGGTATAACCTTATATAATTGGAAATCCAAGATCCCTCTCCTGTATAGGTTTTCTTTAACCCCAACATATGCATAACTAAGGTTCCAGCAGCGGTATAACCTTATCACTGAGTCATGTCAAGAGATACCCCCTTATATGACGCACTATTAGGTCTTACATTTGCCTCTTGCGAAATTTTATTCCCGAACTAGGGTGCACTCCATATAGGTTCGTCCCATTCTACTAATTTCTGCGAAATTTTATCCGACATTCTTGCGATTATGCTCGCAGTTCTTGCTTTGCTTTATTAGTAGGAGAACCTCGCAATCGTTTTTTTTTTTTACAACGTACCTGTATCTCTTATCTTGCAGAAGTTGTCATTGATAATATTTTTTCAGATATAGTCTATTCCATGGTCTGTCAAGTCTTTGACCAACATCTCTCCCTTCAGGGTCCATTAGTTTGTATGCCCTGTTCTGTTTCATTATTAGTGGATGTAAATTCTAATCTAAATGAAAAAGCTGATTTTTCTCCTTCTGGTGAAATAAAAACAATTCCAATCCCATTTCCTTCCCCATTTGATGATCCATCCACCAATATCTCCCATCTGTCGGGTTCTGTTAATAGTTATTTTGGATCTTCATGTTCCTCTTCTACATCCATAATCTCTTCCACAGCTTCATCATCTTCTAAGGGAAATTCAGCTAAGAAGTCTGCAATAACTTGTGACTTTGGCGAGGATAAAACTTCATATTTAATATCAAAGTGTCCTACTTGTGCATTCCATCTCTCAACTCTGCCTGATCTTTTTGAATTTTTCATTACTGACTCGATTGGCACTTTTGTTAACACTTTAACCTTATGGGCTTGAAAGTATATGCGAAGCTTAAAAGTTGCATGTACTAATGCTAGAATCAGTTTCTCAATCTTTGAATAATTTCTCTCTGCAGAATTGAACGTTTTGCTGTGTGTAATAAATTGGTTTTTCTACCCCTGCATCTACTCGCAGCAACACAGCACTTAGTGCATATGTGGTTGTTGCGAGATAAATCAATAGTTCTTCTCCCGGTTCAGCTTTCTGTAAGATAGTTATGTTCATCAAATGTTCTTTTATCCCTTGAAAAGCCTTTTCACACTCATCTGTCCACTTGAATTTTGTTCCCTTCTTGAGTATATCGAAAAAATGTTTTCACTTGTCTGAAGATCCCAGAAAATGAATCTTCCTAGCGAGGCTAAGAGTCCATTCAATTTTTGAACATCTTTTACCGTCGCAGGCATTGGCATATCGCGAATTTCTTGTACTTTTTCCGGATCAACTTGTATTCCTTATTTTGATAAAATGAACCCAGAAATTTTCCTGAAGTTACTCCAAAAGTACACTTATCGGGATTCACTTTAATATTAAATTGCCGCATTTGATCGAAAATCTCTTTTAGATCTTGCACATGATTCTCAGCTTCTTTGCTTTTGATCAGCATATCATCTACATACACTTCTAATGTTTTATGAATCCACTTTGAAAACACCTTCTCCACCATTCTTTGATATGTTGCACCAGCATTTCGTAAACCAAAGGGCATCTTTGTATAACAATATAATCCCCTTGGAGCAAAAAATGCGGTATGTTCTTGATCTTCTTCAGCGAGAGGGATTTGATTATATCCTTTATATCCATCCAACGATGATATTCTAGCATTTCCCGCCGCTGATTCAACCATCTGTGGGATATCTGGTAATGGAAAACTATCTTTAGGACAAGCTTTGTTTAAATCAGTGAAATCTATGCAAATTCTTATCCCCTTGTTCTTCTTTGGGACCACCACCATATTTGCAATCCACTCTGGATATTTTGCTTGCCTTATAATTCCTGCGTCGAGCATCTTCTGTAATTCTTCTTCTATTTGAGAATGATATGTTGTTGCGATTTTCCTTATTCTTTGCTTAAATTGTCTTATGTTTTTTGTTGATTTCTAATTTATGACATGCTATTGATGGATCTATCCCTGGCATCTCATCCATGCTCCATGCGAAGTTATCTTTATACTCTCGCAAGAGATTTATAGTTCTTTCTTCCTCATCAGCCTCCATTCTAGTCCCAATTTTCATCATTTTAGGCTCTTCTTCACTCCCAATATTGACTTCCTTTGTTGGTTCTGCTGCAATATAACTGGCTTCAGGTTCTCCCATTGGTGTTGGTGTTTTAATAACTCTCGCGAGTTCATCTCCTTCTCGCGAGATTTCACTGGGTATTCCTTTTCCTTCTTTTGCTCTTATCATGTAAACTTTAAATTCTTCTTCCTTCTTTGTTTCTCTCGCCAATTTTCTGCGAGCCTTTCGCAGTTTTGGACGTTCTTCACAATTTCTTACTTCAATTTGGTAACACAATTTCGCAAAATCTGTGTCTCCTCTAATTTCTCCGATTCCACTGGGTGTAGGAAATTTGATGCATTGATGCAACGTTGATGCTACATCCTTGATTGTGTGTATCCATGGTCTTCCTAATATCATGTTATATGGTGATTCCACGTCTACCACACATAACGTTACTTGTGTTTCGATCTCCCCTAGTGGAATTCGTACTACTATCTCGCCTTTAGGTTTTGTTAAGGACTTTCCAAAGCCATGGACATGATATGTTTAATAAGACATTTCTTCATCCTTATATCCCATTTTCTTGAAAGTATGATAAAATATTATATCTACAAAACTTCTTGCATCCACCAAGGTTCTATTCATAGCCCATTTTTTTTACAGATTTTGTTGATTCCTCCTTTCTCATTGGTATAGTGGATACTGTGATTACCAATGGAGATGTATGACTTAGATTTTCCTCTGGTATTTCTGCTGATGTAAATATGATTTCCTGCTTTTCCCAATCTTTCAATGGTGATATTTTTTCCACCGTCATAATTTTCCTTCCTTCAAAACCCCGTTTGTGTATCTTTCCCTTAATATTTTCATGAAATATGTCAATCATTGTTCTTGTTACCATACCACACTCCAATTTTATACAATCCTTTTTGATTCTAATCATCCTTCCTTTAAACATCTCACTGATTTGTTTTATGATTTTCTTAATCTTGAACAATTCTTATCTTCTTCTTCATTTTTTTCTATGATTTTGCTAATTCAATCCCTGTTTCGGGCGCCAAAATGTAGTTGCAGGATTTCCCACACTACACCCTTGTTAAGATTTTGTTATAATCAACTCATAATTGAAGATGAAAAACGACACTTTATTATTTTGGTTTCAGAGATGTTTACAGAAATGAAAGAACTCAAGATTACAACTATTCTCTTAAAGTTTCTCTCTCCTCAAGACTTTCTTAACTCTCAAAATTACATCATCATTTTCTGGACACATTGGGTCTATATTTATAGGGTAGCTACATAATGGATGACAGCTAAGTTTCCCTCTTATTTCGGGTTGATTCTGCAATTGTACCGCGATTAGTTACAATGTTCGCTCTCGCCAGTTTTTTAACCATCGCAGGATAAACATGTTTTTCTTAAGTTTTCTTCACTCGTCATTTATTGCGTCGCTCTTTTGACTACTTTTGTGACACTCGCAAAGTGTAGTTGATGATCTTGCGGTGATGCTCGCTGGGAAGTGTTGTTAATCTCGCAGAGAAGTATTGTAGCGATATTATGGTCCTACAATCTGAGTTAAGTTCTTTTCATCAAAGTCAGTGATCTACGGAGACAGTACGAGTAAAGTTAAGGACAAGAGCACCACCAAAAAAAAAAACTTCATTCACAAAAGAAGGGCTAACAAGAACCATCTATGACAAATCAAGAACAATTATTCATCTGAAGGATACATGATCATTGTAGTTGCAGGAAAACCTACACTACACCCTTCACAAGAATCCACAATTATCAACACATAATTGAAGATTAAAAACAACACTTTATTATTTGATTCTCAGAAATGTTTACAAGAAATGGAAGAAATCAAGAATACAACCGCTCTCTGGGATTTTATCTCTCCTCAAAACTTTCTTAACGCTCCCAAAAATCATTCCCTTTCTGAATCTATTGGGTCTCTTTATATAGGGTATAATGGATGACAGCTAAGCTTCCCTTTAATTTAGGATCTGACTCGCGGCATTCTTGCAGAAGTGATAATGTTAATTTTCGCAGATGATATAACCCTCGCAGAATTGTCATGCTCTTCTCATGTTTCAGCTATCGTCATATGGTACGTCATTCTTTGAGTCATTCTGCGACACTCGCAGTATGTTGTTGAAGAACTCGCAGACGAATTCGCAGAAATGTTGTAAATCTCGCAAGAATAATATCATGGCGATATTCTGGTCCTACATCTTGCCTCTTCTCAAGCCTTTTCTGCGAAGAATAAAAGATCAAGAGAAATAAAATGCCGCAACTATTCATTATTTCACATTCTTCTGTTCTGACACGTTTCTACATCCTTTGCCATATTTTTTACACGTATTTTTTCTCCCATTCAATTCCTGACACGTCCTTTTCAACCGCTATGTTCCAACCGTTCACGTCTTTTTTTCGCATTGAATACATTTATCTTCTCAAGATTCTTTGCCTTCTATAAATACTTCCTTCATTCTTTTCTTTCCTTTCTTTTACTTCTTCTTTCTTCTCTCTGCAATTTTACTATTCTTCCGTGAATTCCGGATCTGCTACTGTTGTAATTTTTTCTTTCGATCTTTTACTCTTTCAATCTTCATTCCCATACTAAGAAAATGCCTCTAGCTGGTCGTAAATATTTGAAAGCTTTTGAGAATTCAAAAAGAACTTCAGAACAGAGGTTTTACTTTATCTACCATTGCTGATGTAGGTACCGAATATCGCAAGAGTTTGGGTTGCGAATATAGCAACGACTATAAGAGGAAGTGTCAAGAAATAACACGATGATAGAAGAAACGCGGGAGAAGAATGAAAAGTTTGTGAGTATAAAATAAACTTGCGATCATAAGTTATGATGCCTCGCAGGATATTACAGTTGTAAAGATTTCACTATAAATAGTAGTTCAAATGTTAAATTTAAAAAGTTCTTTTGGTGAGTGTGAAAAAATATTAAAGGAAAGAGAATAGAGAAAGTTGTAACTATTCTAGTTCCATTTAGATATTTCTTGTAATCAATTGAGAGCATTAATAAGAAAATTGTTAATCATCATCATGAACTTCTTAAGTTTACTAATTCTACTGAGGGTGTAGTTGTAGGATATTCTGCAACTACATAATTGGCGCTAGAAACAGGGATCTGTTGATCATCATAGCATAAATTTGAAGGAATTTTGGAAATTTGAAGATCAAATGGAATCAGCAGATGAAGGTTGTAAAAAAGAAGAATGTAATATGATCACAAAGACAATGATTGATGAATTTCATAACAACATAAAGGGAAAAATACACAAACGAGATTGTAGAGGAAGAAAGATCATGGAGGTGGAGAAGATAACAACTTTGAAAGAATGGGAAAAGCAGAAAATCACGTTTCGATGAGAAAAAATTCCAAATGAAGACTTGAACCACACTTCACCATTAGTAGTCACAATCCCGATCATGCGAGAAGAGAGGAAAACTACAAAATCTATAGAAAAATGGAAATTAAACCGAGTTTTGATTGATACAGGGAGTTCTATTGATATTATATTCTATCATGCACTTAAGGGGATGGGGATGAAAGATGAAGAAATTACAAATTCAGAATATCTTATCCATGGATTGGAAAAATCTGCAACAAAATCCAAAGGAGAAATAATGTTACGAGTATCGCTGGGAGAAATTGAAACACGCATAGTTTTACGTGTAATAGATATGGAATCTCCATATAATATGCTGATAGGAAGACCATGGATTCATGCGATTAAAGATGTTGTTTCGACATTACATCAATCAATTAAGTTTCCTACACGGAGCGGAATACAAGAGATAAAAGGAGATCTTGATAGTGCAAAATTTTGTTATCAGACTGAAGTAAAACAGTGTGGAGGAAGAGCCAGAAAGAAACAGTTCCGCAGAAAACTTGCGAGAGAAGCAAAAAAGGAAGAAGAGTTCAGGGTGTACACAATAAGAGAAAAAGAAGGAAGAGGAATACCAAGTGATATCCCAGAAAAAGAAGGAGAGCCAATGAAAGTAATAAAAGAGCCAACACCTATGGGAGAGCAAAGTCCTAGTTATGTCGCAGCAGAACCAACCAAAGAAATAAATATTGGAAGTAAAGAGGAGCCTTTAATCTTGCGAATTAGAACTAAGATGGACGAAGAAGAAGAAAAAAGAACTATTGATCTTTTACGAGAATACAAATATATATTCACAGGAGGTATAGATGAAATACCAGGAATTGATCCATCAGTGGCGTGTCATAGATTGAACATAGATAAAAGTGTGAGACCATTTAAGCAAAGAATAAGAAAGATTTCGCAAAATTACCATACACAAATTGAAGAAGAATTGCAAAAGATGTTGGATGTGGGAATCATAAGAGAAGCAAAATATCAAGAATGGATTGCGAATATGGTCATTGTTCCGAAGAAGAATAAAGGGATAAGGATTTGCATAGATTTCACTGATCTAAACAAAGCCTGTCCAAAAGATAGTTTTCCATTGCCAGATATACCACAAATGGTGGAATCAGCTGCAGGACATGACAGAGTCACTTCACTTGATGGGTATAAAGGGTACAATCAAATATCACTCGTAGAAGAAGACCAAGAACATACTGCATTTTTTGCTCCAAGAGGTTTATATTGCTATGTGAAGATGCCATTTGGTTTACGAAATGCGGGTGCTACTTATCAACGCATGGTTGAAAAGGTGTTCGCAAAGTGGATACATAAAACCTTAGAGGTATATGTAGACGATATGTTGATAAAAAGTAAAGAAGCCAAAGACCATGTGAGGGACTTGAAGGAAATATTTGAACAAATGAGAAAATTCAACATCAAATTAAATCCTGAAAAATGTATAATTGGAGTTGCGTCAGGAAAATTCTTGGGATACATAGTATCAAAGGAGGGAATACAAGTTGATCCAGAAAAAGTACAAGAAGTTCGTGACATGCCAACACCTACAACAATAAAAGAAGTGCAAAAGCTGAATGGACTCTTAGCTTCACTTGGAAGGTTTATTTATGAATGTCGAGGATAAGTGCAAACATTTATTCAACATACTTAAGAAGGGAGCAAAATTCAGGTGGACTGATGAATGTGAAAAAGCTTTTCAAGGGATCAAGGAGTATCTCACGAATACATCCATATTACAGAAACCAGAGAAAGATGAAGAATTATTGGTATACCTCGCAACAACTCAATATGCTTTAAGTGCAGTTTTGTTGCGAACGGACGCAGGAGTAGAAAGGCCCATTTACTACATCGGCAAAACTTTTAATACAGCAGAGAGGAATTATTCTAAAATGGAGAAGTTAATTTTAGCTCTGGTTTATGCATCATTCAAATTGCGAATATACTTTCAAGCACATGTGATAAAAGTAGTTACCAAAGTTCCAATTGAGTCAGTCATGAAGAACACAAAAAGATCAGGAAGAATAGAAAGGTGGAATGCACAAATAAACCATTACAAGATAAAGTACGAAGTATTATCATCGCAAAAATCACAAGTTATCGCAGATTTTTTGGCAGAATTTCCTTTGGAAGAAGACGAGGCAGTAGAAGAGATGATGGATGTTGAAGAAGAATTTGGGAATCCAAAAGATTTGTTAACAGAACCAAATAGATGGGAAATTCTAGTAGATGGATCATCCAACAGTGAGGGGAATGAAGTAGGAGTTGTGTTCATTTCACCATAAGGAGAAAGAACATCATTTTCATTCAGACTGGAATTTGCATCTACGAATAATGAAACAGAGTACGAAGCTATAGTGCATGCATTGAAGATCGCAATAGAAAAGAAGCTTGAAAGTATAAGAATAACAAGTGATTCTCAGTTGGTAATTTGTCAAATTAAAGGGGAATATACCACGAATGAGTTTTCCTTGAAGAAATACAAGAAACTCGTTGATGAATTATCTGCGAAGATACCAAAGCTAAAATGGAGGCATATCACAAGGAAATACAATCGACTCGCAGATGCTTTTGCATTCATTCCAAGTATGATGACAAACCCTAATGCAAGAAATATCAAAATCCAAACAATTCAACACCCATCAGTAAATAAAGAGGAAGAAGAAATTGAAGAAGCAATTGCGATGGAAGTAGAAAGGGAACTACTAGATAACATCGCAGATTGGAGAAAGGAAATTCATGCATATCTCGCAACAAGAGAAGTACCCAGGAACAGACTAGAAGCACATAAATTAAAGAGTCGTGCAACAAATTATGAACTACGAGAATGGATTTTATACAGAAAATATTTCAGTGGACCACCTCTAAGATGTTTAACTCGTGAAGAAGGAGAAAAAATATTGAAGATGTTACACGGAGGAGAAGCTGGAAATAATAGTGGGGGACGATCTCTGGAGTACAGGGCAAAAATACAAGGATATTACTGGCCTTATATGCACACATACGCAAAATTGTTGGTAAGACGATGTAAAGAATGCCAACGACATGGGAAAAGAACTCACATACCAGGAGCAACATTAACCTCTTCAACAAGCTGCTGGCCTTTTGGGAAATGGGGATTGGACATTGTTGGCCCATTCTTACCTGGATCAGGGAAGAGAAGATTTTTAATAGTCGCAACAGATTATTTCACGAAGCTCGCATAAGTAAAAGCAGTAAAACATATTCTTGATAAGGATGTTTTTACATTCATATTCGAGAACATCATTTGTAGGTATGGAGTTCCAGCACAATTAGTATCTGATAATGGGAAACAATTTGAAGGGCATAATATAGAGATGTTACTCAGTGCTTTTAGGATAAAATGTGGGAAATCAACTCCATTATATCCATAAGCTAATGGACAGGCAGAGGCAACAAATAAAACAATCGCAGACACGATCAAAAAAAAATTAGAAGGACATCTCAAAGTGGTGCGAACAAGTACCTAGCGCAGTTTGGAATACAATACAACTAGAAGAGAGGCAACTGGAATGTCTCCTTATTGCTTAACATATGGAGTAGAAGCTGTATTGCCAACAGAGGTTATAATTCCGACTACAAAGAAAGAAGCCTGGGAAAGAAATTTAAGCGCAGGGGTGATATTAAGTGAATTGGATGATTTAGAAGAAAAAAGAGAAAAGGTGTTGCGGTATATGGAAGTTTATCAAGAAAGATTAGCTCGAGAATATAACAAGAGAGTTATCAAACGTGAGTTCAATCCAGGGGATTTGGTTATGCGAGAAACACCTCCATACCAGAAAGAAAATGGAGGAAAATTAGCACCAAAATGGGATGGACCATATGTCATCAAAGAGGTTGTGGGAAGTGGAGCTTATCGGCTGATGGATCCATAAGGGAGAGACATGGGTTTAAGACTTGGTCGACCCTGGAATAGATTGTATTTAAAAATGTATTATCCATAAACCTCATGAAACATTTTGCGAATATGGTTTTCTCGCGCGAAGCTTAAATTACGAATTTTTAACTCTTATTGCGATTAGATTTCATTAAAGAGAGACGCAAAAATTACTTGCGAATAAAAGACCGCAAATTGTGATTAGCTTTCAAAAAAGAAAGAGAGCCGCAGAAATTTTACACAGGCAAACCTTTGTGGCGTACACCCTAGTTCACGAAGCAACATTTCGTAAGAGGAAAAGTCCTAAAGTACGTCATTTAAGGGGGTACATATAAGCATGGCTCAGGGAAACCGGAACACCACCAAGGAACTTGAGTACATGGACATTACGGGGTACAACCCAAAAGCGGGGTACCTATCCGAGTTAGACACCTTGGATTCTCAACCTAATCTTGCGATGTACCAGGATATAGGTTGGGAAACTAAGGCATACTGTCTTTCTCAAGAAGTGTAGAAAGAGATCAAGGCGTCGAGGTACACGTTTGAGTCAAGAGTGCCGGATGGGTTTGAAGCGCATCTGCCATTCTTGACAAGTCTTGGAAAATGATACACTTGGCCCAAAGATACCCCATAGGGTGCAACCTCGTAACTATAAGCCCTATAGGCAAAAAGGATAAGAGGTTGCGATCAAAAGCTGGTTGTTTGCAAAACCGGATGGGAAGAGCTAACCTTGTATGGTCGATGTACGCTTCCTTGAAGGGGAAACCAATGGGAAGATAAAGGGCAGCACCCTCCATTAGGGCGCTGATACGTGCTATAATACGCAAATGTCATGAGGATTCTTGTTCTCAAGAACATAAAGACTTGTCATATTTGTGCAACAATCATATTTCTGCAAATATATATAAAAATAATAAAATAATATATATATATATATATATATATATATATATATATATATATATATATTATATATATAGTTATTCATACAATGAAGTTAAGATGAGATCAATGTGTTATTACATGAAAGTGTGATAACGTCCTGCGATTTCATCGCAAGACGATAATGTCACGAGGTTGTATATTCGTAAGAATGTTCAGACTTGTCATATTATCGCAAAAATATCATCACAAAAAGAGGTGGAAAAATAATACCTTTACTTAGGAAGGCATGATAAGACCACAGCAATTACTGAAATCAATTCCATCAATATTATTGGAAATTTTTTACGAGAATATATAAAGAATTCATAAGCATAGAAGCAATTTTGTTCGCAATCATATTCATAAGGGTTGAATACTTCTTATACTTCTTCAAAGATTCAATACTTCTTTTACTTTTTAAGAGATTCAATACTTCTTATATTTCTTCAAACAGTGAATGTTTCTTCATGAATTGAAAATTTTTATACTTCTTCAAGGGTACCTCATACTTCGTATACTTCTTCAAGGATGTTTCATACTTCTTATGCTTCTTTAAGAATATTTCATACTTCTTACACTTTTTCAAGGATGTTTCGTAATTATTCACGGAGATTTCATATTTCTTATACTTCAAAGGGGAAATTTATTATTTAATTCGCAATAAATTGAAACTTCGCAACTTAGACTGAGGCAGGTATTTTAATATCTACAACAATAATTGATCATCTGAAGTGCAATAATAAGGAGAAAGGGAATACTAAGTTAAGTCTTCAAGACATAGTATTTCTCTTCATATGATCAAGTCATGCAAATCTAGAGAAAGATCAAAGTAGTATCGTAAAGTACAAAGTATGCTTCTTAAGGAAAACAAGCAGTAAGCAGGATCGTTCATAGAAAAGAGAATCAATAGTAACCAAGAGAAAGAATTCAAAAGAAAGGAAAACAAAGTTGTTAAAAAGAAGAATAACAGTAGAATAATCCATCATGCTTAAAGCTCCTCATCAACGTTTTGTACTGGATCTTTAGGAGGGGTAGGACCATCAACAGGAACATCTCCTTGAGGGATAGATTCTTTTTCCAAATCAAGTCCTTCATTGTCACTCTCGTAATCAAAATCACTATCAGGATCACGAGCAACCTCATCATCAAATATTTTCAGAGGTGTAATTCTCACGGGAGGCAAGGACCTTGATAAGAGAATGTTATTCGCAAAGACTTGAGCTTTCAGATGACTTTCACGAAGTATAGCCTTCTGATGGTTGGTATCTTCGATATCTTTGGCGTAAGCAAGATAGTTGAATCTTCGAGTGGAACGATCACGAGAGTTGATCAAACGAGTAGAAAGCATGGCGTTTTTCTTGCGAAGCTCAGAACAAGAGGCTTCTAGTCCAACTTTAGCACTGCGGAGGTTGTTCTCAGATTCTGCGAGTGAAATAAAATTTAAAGAATCATTTTTGCGAGTATAACAAAATTAAAAGGTATACCAAAGGCAGTCAAATTTTAATGACTACCTTCTCTTTGTGAAGAAAGAAATTGAGCTAAATATAGACAACAACTCTTCATCTAATCCATCGCATTGTCAAAACCATCGCCAACTAATCCTTTAAGTCTATATTGAAGCTTTTGATCTTTGGAAAGAAGATAATTTTTATCCTTCGCAAGTTTGGCGTTAAGACTTTCTAGTTGAGAGTAATCTTCTTTAAGTTTATTTCTCTTAGTGCTTAATATCATATTCTTATTAAGAAGGGATTTCTTCTCGGAAGCAAATGAACTTCTTTCGGCATCTGAAGACCTTTTCAATTCCTCAAGTTCACCTTTTAACAAATAAAGGAGATTTTCTTGATCGCAACATTTACTCTGAAGAATATTTAATTGTTGCGAAGAAGCGTTCATTGTATTCAAGTACATACATCGTTCTTTTGATAAGGTTTCATTCTCTTCTACTAGGGATTCTATCCTTAAATCGGATTTAGTTAAAGAAAAATTGAGATGAGATATTTCATCATTCAAAAATTTCTGATCGTAAATTAATTGAGTATTCTCTTGGAAAAGGGCATCAAAATTATCAAGAGCACATGAATGAAGATTAGATAAGTGGGAGAATTGATTCAAAAGACTTGCATGTTTGGCTTGAGATTCTTGTGCGTCTGATTCATGATGAAGTACCAACATTCTACATTTATGGATAGATTCTATAAATGGGAATGGGTTTAAATGGGTGTTTCAAGCATGTGAGGAATAGAAGTAAACAAAGGGAAAGAAAATATAGTGATAATAGTAATACCTTTTAATGCGTCATTCCTCTTGCGAAGGATCGCACAATCTAGAGAATCATTCTGAAGCTGATGATTCACTTTACAAAGACTCTCACATTCCGCTTTCAAGGATTCCGGAGATTGGCGAAGCAATTCAACTTCTTTTTCCAAAGATTGGCGTGAAATAGAAATATCAGGATTGATAAAATTATTGAGCACTTTACAAAATTCAGATTGCGAACGAACGATTGAAGAATTCGCAGTACTACTTAAGACCTCGGATAACATTTGGAAAGTTGAATAAATTCCGTCTCGAGCTTCTTGAGAAAGAGGAGAAGAATTTGAAGGAATTAGAGAAAGTTGTAAATTGCTTAGAGCAACAGCATTCAAGGGATTAGGGGTAAAAATAGGTTTTTTGGGAGACGAAGTTGAGGAAGTATCTTGCGAAGGTTGATCTCGAAGAAGTGTTGATAAATTGACATTGGTGGGAGATTGAAAACTGGGTAATGGAGTAGAGGCAAGAGTTTGCGAAGAAGTATTTCCACGAGGGGGAGAGGGAAATTCTTCATCAACCTCAGGAAGGAAGTCATCGATTGAAATTAATGGTGTGGGTTTAGTTACTCGAGATCTCTTATTGGGTTTTGATTTTTCACCAACCTACGAATCAAAAGGTGGATTAAAAACTGAGGCAACAATATATTGATTAAAAAGGAAAACAGAGTATTTTAACTACCTTTTGATTCTCGGATTTTCTTCTTCGGAGATTAGGACTTGAGTTTTTGGTTGAAGGTTTCTCCTGAGGAATAATTTTGCTGAAATAAATCAAAATCAAACAATAAATTAGACGGAAATCAAAGAGATAAACAAGTGAAAGACGCGAGAGGTATAAGAAAATTACCTTGGAGAACTCATGATGAGGTAAAACAAGAAGATAGAATGATAACTGAAAGTGTAATAAGAAGATGGAGTTACAGAAGTGAAAAGGGAAAGTGAGAGAAAGATAAGGAAGGGAATAAAAGGAGTTTATATATAAGGAAATAGTTAGAAAAGAACGGTTACAAAAGACATGTCCGAATAAAAAGAATAAGTAACGGTTATATTCTCACGATCATTACTTCTTCGCAGAAATGACATGAGAAGAGGCAAGATGTAGGTACCGAATATCGCAAGAGTTTGGGTTGCGAATATAGCAACGACTATAAGAGGAAGTGTCAAGAAATAACACGATGATAGAAGAAACGCGGGAGAAGAATGAAAAGTTTGCGAGTATAAAATAAACTTGCGATCATAAGTTATGATGCCTCGCAGGATATTACAGTTGTAAAGATTTCACTATAAATAGTAGTTCAAATGTTAAATTTAAAAAGTTCTTTTGGTGAGTGTGAAAAAATATTAAAGGAAAGAGAATAGAGAAAGTTGTAACTATTCTAGTTCCATTTAGATATTTCTTGTAATCAATTGAGAGCATTAATAAGAAAAATTTTAATCATCATCATGAACTTCTTAAGTTTACTAATTCTATTGAGGGTGTAGTTGTAGGATATTCTGCAACTACAGCTGATCAAAACCCTAAGGCTGAGCTTTCTATAAAATTATTTTCTGATCATCTATTTAATGGCGAAAAAATTATAATCTCGCTAGGTCAACTTGAAGCTGATCTTCCTATTCCTATTTATGATTCTGAGCTTCCTTTATTCTATGAGATACTCTCTCATGAGAAGTTCTCGCGGGTGGTATATCAGTTGAGTGGGGATTGCATTCGCTTAATGCTTGTTCTTGCAAAAAATCTCGCTACCTTGATACCGCAAAAAATCCTACCCTGATACCGCAAAAAATATGCTACTTGCGGTGCTGTTAAAGAATCTCTCTACCTTGATACCGCAAAAAATCCTAAATTCAAAGATGTTCCAATTGTTCCTGCAAAGTACACTGTAGAGAATTTCTTCGCAAACTATGACATAATACCCATGTGGAGGGATGCCACTTGTTGGGGTGTCCGCTTACAAAAGAAGGATGATGTTTCTGAAGACAAAGATCTTATCTTGGACATCGATTGGCATCCGGGTAACAATACATCCCCTCGCCATTCCAGTGATGACAAATGTTATATTCTTCCCTTATTGTTAGAAGGTCCATACATTTCTGGTTCCCATACTTTACCCGCGAGTCTCTCAAATTACCAACCATGGGCGTTCTGCTTGCCTGAAAAGAATAAGGAGGTATATTCCCGAATTTTTATTTGTTTCTATTTTCCTCATATTCTTACGTATACGCTCGCTGATTACTCCAATATTTCCATATTAACAGATTGAAGGCTAGTTACAAGAAATTAAGTAAACCTAGTACTTTATTAGCTCTCAAATCACTCACAGATGAGGTGATAAATATTCCTTTATGATTCTTAATAATATATTGTTTCCTCTATTTCTTACCTTTATCTGTGTTTGAAGGTTATCGTAGAAATAGAACTTGTGAAGATCGCGAAGACTAAAGGGAAAAGCGAAGATTCTTCTCGCAAGGATAAATCTACTATTCTTATCAAAGACAAATCCACTGTTCCTCCTTCAAACAAAAGAAAAATCCAATCTACTTCCCTTTCATCATCTCAATCTAATGAAGAAAATTCTCATGATGATAATGATGATTTTGATGTTGATATCCCTTCCGCGAAGAAATCCTCCCCACTTGAGTCTTCTATGTCTCAGCTATCCAGCATATTTTATGACACTATGCTTGGTGTGGGGGATGATTCTCTTAGAGACACATGCCAAGCTCTCGCAAAGGTTTGCGATGCTTTCATATTAATGGACAATGAATCTATTCAAGGAATTTCAAGATCAATGACTCCCAGCCTCTTAAATCACTAAGCATTTTGGTATGTTCTCATTTCTTCGTCATATTTGTATAATTTCATTTCTTCGCAGGATTTTAATTTATGTTTATCTTGACAATTTTTTGTTTTCCCTCGCAGGCTGGAAGAGCTTCTTTTGTTGTTGCCTTAGACTTGGAGAAAAGGCGTGCATCCTTTCACAAGAAGAACACTGTTTTTCGCAAGAAGAATGAGGAGTTAGAATATGAGTTTGCTAATCTCCGCGAGAAGGACGGACAAATGGAATCTGAAATTATTAGTCTTCGTGAGAAAAATAAAGAATTAGAATCTGCCTATGCTGATCTTGGAAAGAAGAATAAACAACTAGAAAATGATCTTTCTCATCAACTGCTCAAAGTATCCAATCTTGAAAGCGCCAATAAACAACTCTTAGGTATGAGAATTTTCCTCTTTTCTTTCATATTTCTACTTTCCATTACTTCTCCTTATTTGATTACCATTCTCGCAGACATTTATGGTCTCTATGATGAGGATTCAACCCTTCGTTCTTTTCCTGAACCAATAGATGGTGATGCTCTTCTAGAGATTCTCAATAACTCTTTGAACAATCCCTCCAATGATAGAATTAATTCTATTTCCATATATGAACTCAGGTCTAAGCTCTGCCTCTTAGAAATTGACCACAGATCTTGTTTAGACATGGCTAAAAAATTCAAACACTTTTACCACAATTCTAAGGAAAAGATTAAAACTTTAAGGGCCAAGAACAGTGATCTCTCAAATGACAAATATTGTATATCTAGACAAGGATCTCAAACTTTAGAGGATTTCATAAAGCCCTTCTTGAAGTCCAAATTGAAAGAGATAGACTTATCTGTGAGAAAAAGGCTTTTGTTGAAAGGGAAAACCAAATTCGTACCCATCTTCTTATTAATAATGATGATGAATTTGCCTGGGATGCGAAGATTCTTGACAACGCCAGAACTAACTTAGGTGTAGATGTTAGTCTTCATGTTGAACAAATGGCCTTAATTAAAGACATGATTTCTAAAAGAGAAGGTTGATAACTGTTCTTCCTCATTAATTTCTTATCGTTATAAGTTTTTTTGCAAAATTTCCAACTTGTTGTTATATACTCGCAGGAGCTGAGAAGAGATATTCTGAAAGAATTAGAGAACTTGAAGCCGACAAGAGTCAACTCGCAAAGACTCTTACTTCTCGTAATGAAAAATATTCAAGATTGAAAGACCAATTAAAGATCACTGCTGCGAATTTTAGTAATATCCTTGTTGGTGTTCGTAATGACTCTGTCAAAAGGGTCTGTGATGGTCATAACATTCCTCACTCTTTGTATCCTTGCCCCGCGGAAGAAGTTCCAGCGAATACTCCAAACCTTGTTATTTCTGACAGTGAAGCCGAAGAATCTGGCGAAGATGAAGGATATAGTGAAGATGATGGTGAAGACGAAGAAGGAGAAAAATCTGGCGAGGATAATGATGTATCTAACTAGTTTTGTTTCTCCTTTTTAATCTCCTTGTAATATTTGTACATTTATCTCCTTCTTCTTGTGATAGTGCTGTGAATTTCTCCAGCTTCTAAGGTTCCTTGATGAATAGATTTCTTTTGCTTCTATCTGTATAAATTTGTGAACAATTCTTTTTTTCAATATGATTAATCAACATGATTATTAATTTTTAACTATCTGTGTAAATCTGCCATATAAAGATGAATAATAATTTTGTCATTCTGTGCATTCCCATACTTTCCTCTATTATTGAGCAGATTAATGTTGAATAAAATCTGTTTGTAAATTTTGCCTCAACCTCTGCGTGAATGGCACATGTCATGTCTGCATAATCTCATGATCTCTTGTGGTCTTATTTTTCCTTCCTAGTTAAAGGTCTTATTTAGCCACTTTTTATTTTTGGCGACAAAATCGCAGGACGTCCTTACATTCGCATGTAAAAACCCATTGATCTTGTCTTATCCTTGTTTTTTCAATTTGTTGCGACAATATGATAGGCCTATGTTCTCTTGCGAGAACAAATCCCCATGACATTGCCGTCTTACGATGCAATCGCACGCCGTCTTTACACTTTCATGTAAAAAACCATTGATCTCATCTTAACTTTTTCTCATGGCTTGTTGCCTCTATAAGGTATTTTTCACGCGACAATATGACAGGCCTAAATGTTCTTGCGAACGTAAAGCCCCATGACATTGCCGTCTTTAGACACTTATCATCTCCCTAATGGAGGGTGCCTCCCTTATCTTCCCCCTGATTTCCCCTTCAAGGAGGGCACATCGGCCATACAAGATTAGCTCCTCCCATCCGGTCTTAACAATAACCAGTTGTTTTCGCAGCCTCTTATCCTTTTTGCCTATAAGGCTTATAGTTACGAGACTGCACCCTAAGTGGGGTTTTCTTCGGTCCGAGTACATCATAGCCAAGACTTGCCAAGGATGGACATGGTAGTTTCGTATGTCCCGGGCACCCTTGGCTCAACCGTGTACCTCGGCGCCTTGGTCATACTCTGCACTCCTTAGGAGAGACCCTCGGTCGTCCAACCATGGTATAACCTTATATATATAGTTGGAAGTCCAAGGTACCTCTCCTGGATAGGTATCTCTCATGGAGATGGACCCCAGCTCTCCATGACTCAGGTTCCAGCAACGGTATAACCTTATCCCTGAGTCATGCAAACAGATACCCCCTTATATGACGTACTTTAGGTTTTACATTTGCCTCTTCTGAAATTTTATTCGCGAACTAGGGTGTACGCCATAAAGGTTCGTCCCATTCTTATATGTCATTATTCTTTGATTATCTCTTTTTTGCATTTCAGCTCTTGTATGATTTTTCAATTTCATCTTTTTCATTGAAATGAAATATTCTTTTGAAACATTTTCTTCAACAAATCATTCATACATTTCTTAAATTTCACGATTTGAGAAATTTTACCTTTCTACTTACTACTTTCTTCTCCTGCCTTTTTGTTGCACTTTGCTATTTTCTCTCCATCTGTGAAACACTCGCCATCAGTAATTTTTAGTGTGTATTGACTTTGCAACATTTCATCTTCTCGCCGTTCTATTGTATCAACCATTAACTTGTCACTTCTTTGCTTATGTTTTATGTTATGCTTCCAATCTCTATTCCTCGCAGCTCTTTCTTCGCAAGATTCCATGTCAATTACATAACACTTTTTTCTCTCAGTCCAGTCCCCCTTTATGACTCCAACACCACTAGGATGAGGAAATTTAATGTACTGGTGGAAAGTTGGTACTACGCCTAAGATCCCATGTAGCTAAGGCCGGCCAATCAATGCGTTGTATGGCGATTCTACGTCAACAACACAGAATTAAATCTTAGAAGATATTCCCTTCAAGGGAGTTCACATTGTAATTTCCGCTTTGGGCTTGTTGGCAGTACCATTGAAATCATAGATTTTTGTTGTGTTACCACGACAAATAACGACCAAAATCGAGAAAATTAAGAGAAATCTGGTAAGAACCATCCTGAGAAGGGGAGGAAGAAAACAAGTTCTATTTCATTTCTTTCCGTCACCAAGAGTTCTTCTTACACATTTATTGGATAACCCTAACCAAAATCAACTAACCACGACTGGACACGTGCCGTGATCATAACGGCTATCCTAAACATCTATCAAACTATTACCACGGCACCCACCAGTTAATCTAGGGGCACTCTGAATACATACTTATGCAGACACATGACAATACCCTGCCGATGAAATAATCCTTGTCCTCAAGGATTAAAATGTGGAAAATGAGCCGAGATGTGAGAAGCATCCTCCCAAGTAGATTTATCTGCTGTGGTGTTAGACCAGTGGATTAAAAACTGAGGGATGGAGTGAGTGCCTCTGACTATGGTGCGTCTGTCCAGAACTGCAATTGGTGTGACTAGAACCTGGCCGTCATTATCAACCAATGGAAGTGTTGGAGAAGGAATGTGAGTGACTCCAATGCGCTGCTTCAACTGCGAAACATGGAAGACAGGGTGTATACGAGCTTCCGGTGGTATCTGTAACTTGTAAGCAACTGACCCAATTTTCTGGGTGATGGCAAAAGGGCCATAGTATTTGGCTGACAGTTTAAAATTCTTCCTAAGAGAAACTGAAGTTTGTCTATAGGGTTGGAGTTTAAGGTATACCATGTCTCCTACTGCGAAGACTCTGTCAGTTCTCTTCTTGTCATCAAAAAATTTCATGCGCTCCTGAGCTTTGGATAATGCCTCCTTGAGCAGATGCAACATTTCAGCTCTTTGTGTAAGGTACTTCTCCACTGATGCCACCGAGGAAGAAGTATTAGATGGAAAAGCTAGATGAGGTGCTTCATAACCATACATGGCTTTAAAAGGTGACATTTTCAAGCTAGTGTGGAAGCTGGTGTTATACCACCACTCAGCTAAATCTATCCACTGCACCCACTGCACCCACTGCTTTGGATGATGGCCCGTCATGCATCTGAGGTAATTTTCAAGGCAGTGATTAACCCTCTCTGTTTGTCCATCGGTTTGAGGGTGGTAAGCTGTACTTAGCTTCAGTTGAGAGCCTAGTTTCTTGAACAACTCTTGCCAAAAAGAGCTGGTGAAAACTTTGTCCCTGTCAGACACAATGGATGTAGGCAGACCATGTAGGCGAAAAACATTATGCAGGAAAGCCCTTGCCACAAATGAAGCAGTGTAAGGATGTTGTAGTGGTATGAAATGGCTATACTTAGTGAGCCTATCCACCACCACTAAGATGACATCTTTCCTGTCACTTTTGGGTAGCCCTTCAATGAAATCGAGACTGATATGTTGCCAAGCTTGTTCAGGTAAGGGAAGAGGTTGCAGCAGTCCAGCAGGTAAGGTGTGCTCTCCCTTGTTTCTTTGGAAAATATCACAGGTGGTCACCAGTAAGAACACCTCTTGCTTCATTTTAGGACAGAAAAAATGAGCTTTTGCCCTACTATAAGTGGCTTGCATTCCTGAGTGGCCCCCAACAGCAGAGGCATGTATAGAATGCAGTATGGTGGCCCTGATATTGTTGCTGCTACCAATATACAGTCTTGATTTATATCTGAGCACCTACCCTTGGTAAGTATAATGTGGAATGGCAGTGGGGGAGATAAGCAATTGGGAAATGAGTTGTTGAACTTTAGTGTCACTAGTATAACTAGAAATGACATCTTGCATCCATATTGGTTTAGAAAGAGCTAATGTATGGACTGTAGCTGCAGGGTGAGATCTTCTTGAAAGTGCATCAGCCACCTTGTTCTCAACCCCCTTCTTATATTGAATATCATAATCAAACCCAAACAGTTTCAGCAGCCATTTCTGCTGTAAGCCAGTGTGAATTTTCTGCTCCAAAAAATATTTGATGCTTTCATGGTCAGTTTTGATGATGAAATGGTGGCCTTGCAAGTAGTGTCTCCACTTGGTAACAGCTGAACCTACAGCCATTAGTTCCTTCTCATATGTTGAGAGACCCAGTGCCCTTGGGCCCAATGGTTTACTGAAAAAAGTAATTGGTTTGTCTGCTTGCATGAGAACAGCTCCCAGCCCTGTGGCACAAGCATCAGTTTCCAACACAAAGGGCTGAGAAAAATCTGGAAGGGCTAACACTGGAGTAGTAGTCATTGCAGTTTTCAGTGTTTGGAAAGCCTGTGTAGCTGATTCAGTCCATGCAAAAGAATCTTTCTTCAATAACTCAGTAAGAGGTTTACTAATAATACCATAGTTTCTCACAAATTTTCTGTAATATCCTGTGAGTCCCAAGAAGCCTCTGAGTTCTTTTAGGTTAGCTAGTGTAGGCCAAGTGGTCATTGCAGCAACTTTAGTAGGGTCAGCAGCCACTCCTTTTGCAGTTATAATATGACCCAGATACTCCAATTCTGACTGAGCAAAACAGCATTTAGAGATTTTTGCATACAACTGATGTTGTCTAAGAAGTGAAAGAGTGATCTGTAGATGTTGTGCATGAGATTCCAAGTCAGGACTATAGACTAAGATGTCATCAAAAAAAACCAAAATGAATTTCCTCAAATGGGGTTGAAAAATCTCATTCATCAAGGCCTGGAAGGTTGCAGGAGCATTTGTAAGGCCAAAAGGCATAACCTTGAACTCATAATGTCCCTGATGAGTCCTGAAAGATGTTTTGTATATATCTTGAAAAGTGATTCGGATTTGATGATACCCTGATCGTAAATCCAGTTTTGTGAAGACACAAGCACCATGTAATTCATCTAAAAGTTCCTCAATGATTGGAATAGGGAATTTATCTTTAATGGTGATGTTGTTGAGCTTTCTGTAATCCACACAGAATCGCCAGCTATTGTCCTTTTTTTAACCAATAGAACTGGAGAGGCAAAAGGACTATGGCTTGGCTGAATTATTCCAGAGTCCAACATTTCTTTCACTAAGTGCTCAATAACAGATTTTTGCACATAAGGAGTTTTGTATGGTCTTTGGTTAATAGGTGTTGAATTTGGTTGGAGGGGAATGGAGTGATCCAAGGATCTATGTGGAGGTAGTTGAGTAGGTTCAGAAAACACATCTTGAAATTCTGTGAGAATGTCCTCAATAACAGGAGGAGTAGGTGATGGAGGTTTAGCAGCAGTAACAGAGAATAAATGGCCCACAATGCCATGAGAATTGTTGTTGAAAAATTGCTGGACTCCTTTGCTGCCCATCATCATCAAAGCAGGAGGTTTATGATCCACAACTAGTGTAATTTGTGTGCCCTGATGCAAGAATGATATACTCAAGGTAGATAAATTGAAAATAATGTCACCCAGACCTCTCAGCCAATCAGCTCCAAGAACCACATCACAGCCACCTAAAGCCAGTAATCTCAAATCCCCTTGGAATTGATAACCCTGCATTGTCCAAGTTAAGGATTTACAAATACCTGAGCTCATCGTATGGTCACCATTTGCCACAGTAACTAGCAAGTGAGGAGTTTGAAGAATACAAAGACCCCGAGATTTTTCCAAATCGAGTCGATGAAGCCGTTGTGTGTGCTACCGGTATCAATGAGGATAGAAATTTGTTGTTTGTTAAGAAAGCCCGAATTCTAATGGTGTCGCCAGTGAAGTTACCAAGAAGAGCATTAATTGAGATTTCCATATCACTTTCCACTGCTGGAGTGTCCTCAGTGTATGTAACTTCCTCTGCTGGTGTATGCAGTTCTGCTTCCTCCTCTGTGGCCACCATCAAGAATAATTGTTGTTTCTTACAAAAATGGCCTGGACGATAAACCTCATCACAGTTAAAACACAGCCCTTGAGTCTTGCGTTTTTGCATTTGTTCAAGGGTGATTCGACGAATGGGAAGTGGAGTGGGGCTAGGAGATTGAGGAGGAATAGATGGTAATGGGAGCAAGGGTGGGAGGGAAGTAGGTTTTTGAGAGAAGTTTGAAGTGTTGGTTGGCCTATTATACTGAAAAAACCTATTTGAGCCTCTCCCTGACTTTTTTTGGGTGGTGAGGGTTTGATCTTGCATCTTAGCAAGTGAAAAAGCCTTCATTAGTGTAGTGGGATTGAACATACTGATAGCATGCTTAATATCATCTTTAAGACCCCCAATAAAACTCATAACATAATAATGTTCAGTAAGCATAGGAAATTGACGAAACAACAGCGCTTTGAGGTTTTCAAATTGCTCAAAATATTCATCTACTGTAGTAGTTTGAGATAGATTACTGAATATTCCCAAGATGTTGTCGTTAGCAGGATTTTCGAACCTGATGCACGCGTGTTCGGATAGTTCATACCATGATGTAATAGACCTGGTTGTTTGGAGGTTCGTTAGCCATCTCTCAGCCTTCCCTTCTAAGTGCATAGCCGCCATGGTAACCTTCTAGTGTTCATCCCCAATATTGTTGAGTAAGAAGTACATGTCACACTTTTGAATCCACCCCTTTGGGTTCTCTCCATCAAACCTTGGGAAATCTAATTTTGGCATTCGATAGACATTATTGGTTTCACGGCCGCCTTGCGGATAATTGAACATCACACCAGTGTTGTGAGAAAAATTTGAATGAAAAGGCTCGGCTCCTGGATCTACTTGTTCATCGACTTTCTTCCCTGATACCAATTGTTGTGTTACCACGACAAATAACGACCAAAATCGAGAAAATTAAGAGAAATCTGGTAAGAACCAGCCTGAGAAGGGGAGGAAGAAAACAAGTTCTATTTCATTTCTTGCCGTCACCAAGAGTTCTTCTTACACATTTATTGGATAACCCTAACCAAAATCAACTAACCACGACTGGACATGTGCCGTGATCATAACGGCTATCCTAAATAGCTATCAAACTATTACCACGGCACCCAACAGTTAATCTAGGGGCACTCTGAATACATACTTATGCAGACACATGACAATTTTATAAGTTGATGGTATCATATATTCGTCCCTTCCTCCCATGGTTTTGTAAGTATGATAAAATAAGATATCCACGGAACTTCCCGTGTCAATCAATACTTTATTAATAGCCCAAGAATCTTCAGTTTCACCATCCTCATTTTCTTCATCTTCTTCTTCTATTTGTTTTGGATTTATTTCTAATCTTACCACTAATGGGTCATCATGCATCTCGCCAGGCTCTTGTAATTTTTGCGTAGTATAAGAAATAGTTTGCATTTTCCACTCCTCTAATGGTGAGACTCTCGCGATATTCATTATCTCTCTTCCATCCGTGTCTCTTACGAAGACTTTGCTTAGAACGTTGTCGTTGAAATCCTCAATAGTCTTGTATAAATGTATGATGGAATTACATAACAGATTCTTCACCTTGGCTCCAACTTCTATCACAAATGTTTCTGCTCCTTTTGCGGTATTCACTCTGCGAATATCTGGTGCTGGTGGTAATTGTTGAGGTTGCAGATGTCCTATTAGAAAATGATTCAAATTTCCTTGATCAATCATCCTCAAAATTATTCTTTTTTACATTCCTGCAATCGTTTATTGAGTGGCCGTGAAAATGATGGTAAGGGCAAAATTCTTGATTTCGATTATTTAGATGTGGCTCTTTTCCCATATTCCAGGGTGATGGCATATTTTCCATCAGGATGACATCCTCCCAATTTTTCTCTATACTAGCATTTAGAGGTGGCATCTTAATTTCTTCCCATATTATCTTCTGACTTCCTTGCCCTCTATAATAATTTTGTCTTTGACCGCCATAAGTTTCCTTCGGCTAATCAAGTCTTTGAATTTTATTATTCCCACTGTGATTATAATAATTCCTTTCTCTTTCAAATTCTTCTTGATCTCGACATCCCGTGGCTACTAACTTATGCTCACTATCAGTCACTATTTTATCTTATTGCGGTTGCGAGGTGCTCGCCACAGTGTTAATCATCTTAGGAAGTAAGCTTCCATTCGCTGCTATTGAACTAGTGTTTGCGATGGGATAAGATTCCATCTCATTCTGTTTCTCCTCCAAAGGAATGTATTCTTCCTGTAATTCTCGTAACTCAGTCATTGTGATTGTATTTTTGACTCTGAAAACTTGAATATACAGCAGATTAGTTGCGAACATAGCGTTAATGAAAGATAAAATGAGGTATCTCTCATCTACTCTTCCTGCCATTTCACTACACACTGTCTTCCATCTTATGGTTAGATGTTTCAAACTCTCGCCAATCCTCTGCTTTAGCCCAAATACATCTTCAATACCGAGTCGTGAAGAATTGTTGCTTATATACGCTCCCAAGAACGTGGTTTGTAGATGATTGAAACAAGTTATAATATTCTTGGGTAACCCTTCAAACCATTTCAAAGCTTCGCCAGTTAGGTTGGATGCAAAATATTTGCACAATACAGCATCATGGTTTTCCCACTGCAGCATACACCTAACATAAGCCTTGATATGTTGAATAGCACAAGTAATACCATCAAAAATACTGGTTAGTTCTGGAAAGTTGCACTTTGGGGGTATTCCTCCTAACTATACTTCTTGGGTAAATGGAGTTTTCGCAGCTTCTTCAATGGCCTCATCAAGTTGTCTTCTGCCTCCTTCTCTTTTATTGTTCAACATTCCCCTCATTTCTGCTAACTTTCTTAAGATTTGTTCATTCCCTCCTGAATTTTTCTCCATTGGCCTTTTTAGTGCAGCTTCCCTTCTTCTGCGTTCATGTTTTTCTTTCCTTGCGAGAGTTTGTGCTTCTTCTTCGGTATTTTCATTCTGCCTTCTCCCGCGATTTTTTTCTTCACCTCCTTCTTGAATTCGCAACTGCTGATGTCTACTATTGTCTCCCCTGCAATCTTCTTCATTTCTCATCATTTCTCTCCGTTGTCTTTCTATTCTCCTTTGTATTCTATCATATTACTCATTGATATTATCATTGTTGCGATTTCGTGCGCGTCTTATTTCTCGATTATCATGATTATTTTGACGTATTGCTTCTTGAAATTCTTGTTCTTCCACCTCTGCTCTCAATATTTCTCTCTCACAAGCTAGACATGATTGTTCAGCATAATGTCTCTCAATTTCATCCTCTATTATTCTTCGGTTTCTTTGGATTTCTCGCTCATGTAATATTCTCCTTTCTTCTTCTGGATTTTCTCCACATTTTGGTTATTTCCATCATCTTGATTTTTATTATCACGTCTACCATCCAAAGTTTCAATGCGTGGAGCGTAACAATCGTTAATCATTTTTTATCTTCCATAATACTGTTCTCCATTTGGATTCTGCATTCCCTCTTGAATATTTTCGCCAATATTTCTTATAGGGGAATTTCTTCTTACTTCTTCTCTGAATGACCATGAACTTGATTTTGTAGTACTTCTTGATCTCCTACTTTGCAACCTCAAATTCTCCATTCTTAACTCGTGATTTTATCTTGTTAGATTCGCACGTTCTTCCGCCTCCATCCTTCTTTCCTCATGTTCTCTTTGTCTTAATGCCTCTAATGTTTCATTTGCGCCATATCCATGTATTAATCCTCCATTTACTTCTTGGTTTCTTTCCTCTCGTCTTTCGTCTCTTAATTGTCGATCTTCTGGTTCTTATATTGAATCTGATCGCCAAGTATGCACGCTTACTCTATCATAATCCATAGCTCTATATTGCATTGGTGTTTGATGATTTGGCTGTCGAGCCTGATTTTCTCCATCATTCCTTGTTCTATTTCTTCTTGTTCTTATCCTTGAAGATTCTCCCATTTCATTTGTTTCTCCACCTGCAAGTCTTTTACTCCTCCTTACGGTTGTTGGTGGTTCTGATGTATTTCTTCTTCTTCTAGCTATTAATCTTAGTGAAATGTTGAAAATTGCGTAAAATTCTTCACTAATTATTCCAAATTCCTTCCAATCTTAATGTCACTTTTTACCTTTTTCTTCAAATAATCATCAATTCATCCCTGTTTCGGGCGCCAAAATGTAGTTGCAGGAAAACCTACACTACACCCTTCACAAGAATCCACAATTATCAACATATATTTGAAGATTAAAAACAACACTTTATTATTTGATTCTCATAAATGTTTACAAGAAATGGAAGAAATCAAGAATACAACCGCTCTCTGGGATTTTCTCTCTCCCCAAAACTTTCTTAACGCTCCCAAAAATCATTCCCTTTATGAATCTACTGGGTCTCTTTATATAAGGTAGTTACATAATAGATGACAACTAAGCTGTCCTTTAATTTCAGATATGACTCACGGCATTCTCGCATAAGTGATAATGCTAATTTTCGCAGATGATATAACCCTCGCAGAATTGTCATGCTCTTCTCATGTTTCAGCTATCGTTATATGCTACGTCATTCTTTGAGTCATTCTGCGACACTCGCAGTATGTTGTTGAAGAACTCGCAGACGAATTCGCAGAAATATTGTAAATCTCTCAAAAATAATATCATGGAGGTATTCTGGTCCTACAATCATATCATAAAAAATCTGACGATAAAGAGGAAGAAGTGAAGAACTAATAAATAAAGGAGATGATTTTATCTGAGTGTAGAATGAGGCCCAACTTATTCACCATTTCCCATTGATCAAAACCAATGGGTGATGGTAGTAAAAGTGCCTATGTGACACACTTGATTCAGACGTCTTCATCCCAGGAAGATCATCTATATTTGTCAGAATACATCTAAATCTAAATCTGACTTCAACTTTGAAATCCGGATTTATCATCGTACGTATTTTGAAGTTGTATATGGAATGATCTTGCATCTTTTCCTAAATCATCAATATCTTCATCTTTGAGCCAAACATTAGTATGGATATCAAGATGTACTCACCTCGAATGAAGAAAAAAGAAGATTCATGCAGATCTATGTTGAGATTCTACCAAAATTATCTCACTTCAATTAACACTACTTCAGGGAGTAATTTATTCATCCGCTCAAACTCAATCTTACACACTCCACCAGTAAATGATTACTACGGAAATAAACTAAACAAGTACAAAGTAGAAGAACATGAAGACAATGATTAAGAGAAGAAAAATCAAATTCCGGATCCGTAACATATAAGAAGGATCTGATAAAAGCTGGAGGAAGGAGGCGGATGTGCAGAGAAAAGAGGAAGAAAAAGTTGGTGGTCGAAGAGGAGAAGACAAAGTATATAAGGAAGAGAGTTAGGGCTCCATCAAACCACCTATTCGGGCATCACTCGAAATGAAACCCGATCCGTGCGGTCACCCATCCGACCCACTAGCTCCTTTTCCCTAAAAAAAAAAAAAAAAAAAATCTGGTCAACCTCATGAAGCAGCCGGAGTGTGGACAATTCTTCATAAAGATCTTCGATGCGTGCTTGCTTCTCCAAAGATTCCCTACTGATGGCATCATTCCTTAACATGTTCCCATACATCTCATTTACTACCGAATTAAGCTGGCGATCTCGGCTATCCACCAGGCGGAACAAGTAATCTTGGAAAACTATTGAAACCTATATAAGGTAAATGTTAAAATAAGATGTTCTAGTAAATAATCAAAGCAGAGCAGTCATAATGAAGATACCTATGGAATGTCAATCGGAAGAGGTAAACCAACAACACCCTCCCGGTCAAAAGAACTGCCTTCAATATAAATCACATTAGAAGTACCCAAGATAGGTATTTGAAGATCCCAAGAAGGAATCATATGACCCACATGGAGTAGGGGAGCTTGTTGAGTCGGAATATTACTCGAAGATCCCATCAATAGCGGACGAGGGTCAGAACCAAGATCTCCCACAATAAGATCCTCATGCTGAGCACGGACGGCCAAAGGTGGGACCAAAGAAATAGATCTCCAATACGTGTAAAAATCCAAGTCACGGTCGACCGAGTCTTCATATAAGCGCCGCGGTTGTTGAGACAAAGCGATCATATCACTAAAATATGCATGAATTAAACATGTATCCTGAGGAGGGGGAAAGCGACATGTTGCATTCGGTTGACCAATTTGCTTCCCAAATCTATCACCAAGATACCAGGCACAATAATCCGGGCCTCATAACAAGTAACGAAGCATGCTAAGCAATATAGCATGGATGTCTCCGTCATCACGATTTATCAAGTGATTCTTCACATGATCCCAACAAATCTACAACAAAAATGAATTGAAGGTAAAAAAAAAATGTGATATGATTCTTCCAACTTACCGAGTCAACGGTAGCCTCTTCTAAATAGAGACGTGCATGTGTAATTGAATGATTTCGAAAGGCACCTCTCCACCTAGCCATTCGTGGAAACAACTGGCTATTAAAGAACTTGTAATCAAATGGTGGAAGACCAGTGGGAAAATACTCATAACACCAGAACTGTTGGAAAAAATAAAATAATAAGAAGCGATGTTAGAAGAAAGCGATGAGGAAATTTAAATGAAATTATTAGGATTAACTCAAGGTGATGATCACTCATATTCAAGATGGGATAAAACCCACACAGAACCTTAATCTCAAGACGAGTTACTCGAGTGAGACTGTTGAAGAGGAAAGTCATTGCGCAACTTCCCAAGTCATAAATACCCAACAAGTCAAGATCATTGAAATCTTCCAGGTAGCCCGATTTTACATAGTCATGGGTAGAATTGATGAAGGTATACCCAGAAAAATAAATAAGAAAAGCTCTAGTAACTTGAATGACTTTAGGGTCATCTCTCGGAGCGTCATCGGCAAGTTCCGTCTCAGAAGTCCAGAAACTTGATCCCAAATCGGGAAGGTTGACTGACCAATTCTTTGGGAAAATATTCCCACAATGTGGCCCCAATATCTGCCGGACATTTACCTCAATCATGTTGACACCTAAAGGCACAGGAGCTCCAACCCCCACATGGATTCCAGTAATCATGTAGAAATCCTAGGGAGTAATGGTAAACTCACAGTGTGGAAGATGAAATGAATTAGTGTCACCCACCATCGCTTCGCAACAATTATGGATTTATCACGATCCTGGTGCGAACTCGAAGATTTTATGAAGGAGAACCAACCGGCTCGTACAATATCATGAACACCTATGCATTTTATCAACACAATCCACCACTCCACTATGCCAATGGTCGTTCCACGGACGCGTGACCAAGAATAATCCTGCAAAAGCACATGATAAGGAAGAATCCCGGTAATAATTACCAGAAGACATACTCGAATAACATGAAAAGTGGAAACCTCAACTCAAAAAGCTTACTGGAGTATTACGGATCTTTGCTGAAACGTGGTTTTCAACATCATCCAAAACCCCAACCCTCCGTCTTCTACGTACCAGCGGCAAAGGAGGAAGGGTAGGGAAAATGTCAGAAGGCTGCCCAGATGTCATCTTGAAAGAGAAAATAATTAAAAATAAATAAAAGAAAAAACACCTAGGTAAAGAATAGTCTACTCGACCAATCTTATAAAGAAATAAAAGTAATTCCTTCTTCAAGAAGCTTGGAATAGAAAAATGACCCTGTACAAAAAGGGGTTTATTCCGCGAAGGAAAATCAATCATACCAAGTCAAAGAACAACACACTGAATAGTTGTGACCTCAAAAACAGAATCTTCAACAGACCGCATAGTGCAAGACCCGACGCCTCCTAGGAAATCGACAAAGCTTAACCAGGGCAAACCTGGCCAATGTCATAAATTTTTGCATCAACAATTGAATCACCATTCCTCAACAACAAACAGAGCGCGAAATCTGGTCCACGGCTTTGTTTGCCAACTGCGAGCGATTACTCTCAAAGAGGGGCAACTGTTGACACCCCAATTTCGCACCTTCCACAGAAAAAAAATCAGTTTTATATTTCGAAGACGGAAACAAGAGAAATTCTATGTGGAACAATTAAGGATTTTCATATCCTTTAAATCAAACCCACAAACACTACTCAACCACCCATTTTATTACCCAATCAAGACCACTAGCACTACCCAATTACCCATTGCCCAACCACCCATTTCATTACCCAAATACCCATTTCATCACCCATGTGAAAACAAATTAAATAAAAAAAAAAAAAAAAAAAGGTTTTTATCATCACCAACGTCTTTTTATCCTCTCCACCAACAACTAAAGGAATTATCTCCTTCTTTCCCACATACCATAAAATCATCACCCTTTTATATTTTTATTAAACCCCATTACCCAAAAAAAAGAAAAAATTATCCTTCTCAAATTCCACTAAAAATCACCTTTTTCTAAAAAGATAAACCTCATGTTCAAAAATTCTTTTACAACAAAAAAAAAAAAGAGGAAAAAAAAGGAAAAGTGAATCAATCCAAATATTCTTTGTCCCCAATTATTCCTTTCATCATTTCCTCCATACCCCTTTTACACCTACTCCCTACCTTTCTACAACTATATAAGGCATACCTTACAACAAAGGAAGGACACCAAAAAAAACAAGGAATCACAACCAATTACACCAAAAGAAACCTAAGAAATTCTTATTCTCCCCATGCAAATAAAAAAATCCTGATTCCCACACCCATAATACCTAAACCAAAGAAGAATTATTTCTCCAAAATAGAAGGCCCATCGTCACAGAAATCCTAACATTTGAGTTTTCTAACCGATCTGGACAACATTTAATTTTAACCAAATGGAAGGACGAGTGAGTCTGTCCTTCTATATTTGCTAAGTTTCATCTTCTTATTCCAGTTTTACCCTCACCATAGTTAGAAACCAAATTGTAGTTAGCCTTTATATTATGTTTTGGAAAATGGGTCAGTTTGAGAAACCGAATGCAGATAATGAAGAGATGTTTTTCCTCTCTAACAAAAGATTTCAATCTAGATTAAACACCCTACGGATTCTTATCTTGTAGTGATCAATTTGAAATTAGAGGATTGTTTTGATAATGAGAAGGATTGGTTCGTTCTTGTTGAATTAATTGATTTTTCCTTCATATTTTTTTTGTTGGAGTTTCTTCATTTGGGTTTCCACAAATTTATGCTTAATTCAATACTACTTGACTCTATTCAGTTGAATGACTTGTGTTTTTTGCATTACAGGCAAAGAAAGCACTAAAATGTGGGAGATTCTTGTGTAGGTGAAGAAATTTGTTGAAAGAAAAGAGATGGGTACATTATTTAGGTGATGCACACGGTGGATGGCCAAAGGATAGGAAGATCAAAAGCTGAAAATGTGTACATGGGCAAAGGATTTTCACAAGATCAAAATAACATGAATTGTTGTTGTGTTTGCTTCCTCGTGTTTGTAACAAGTGCATAAATGAGTTCGTAGAGTTATACTTCAATTGAAAGTTTTGTTGGGAGAATAAATTAAAGGATTTATCAGTTATAACTCCAAACAAATTTTATTATATCCCTTATAAGTTCGCCAGTAAAAAAATACATTTTAACATAATTTCTTATATTAGATCTTAAAGTTGATTTCAAAAATGTTTGATGCAATCTTTAACATCTTTCAATCCTCCAATCCTCCAATCCTCGTTTTCTCGTATCAAAATTGTATTGAGTAATATTATTTCGTAAAGAGACATCATTTTCAAAGCTTTTTCTGCCTCTTAAAGTGTTTAATGGTTCAGTTTTAGAATAAAGCTGACACACTGAAACCTTCAGTTGGTAACATTTAGCCTCTTAGAGTCTAGAATAGTCCTTCCACCATACCTCGATATCTTTATTCAATTGGAAGAAGACTCTTTCTCGTTCATCGAATTGTGGGCTTGTGAGCGAACATCTGACCTGGTACTAGTATGTCTAGTGTTAGTTTGTGCCATGATATAATGCATATGGAGTTTAATTAGCTAATCAAACAAGTCTTATTTTTTGAGTGTTGATAATCAACTAAAGATGTTTCTTCATCTTGTCCAACCAACCTTTTAGAAATGAACAATGGAAGGAGTATTAAGTGATTCAATCGTCATATATCTCAGGAAAATTCTTTTCATGTTTCTAACTGTGTAATTGCTCGATGGAATATTTATCAATTTCCTTCTTACAACTTCAAGCATAAAATTTCCTTAACATGTTTGATAAGAGAGTGCATACTAGAATCTTTGAAAAATAATAAAAATGGAAAGTGTTGGTTTCCATCTCCAGGTGTTTCTGAACCAGAGCATTTAGAAAGGATGTGTAATTTAAAGCATAGTAATGCTATCTCTTCTGAAGAGGATCACATAAACATATATTGTTTTTCAGATGGTCGTATAAAATAAATTGGGCATCAAACTAAGACATCCTTATGAAATAATTTAGGTCCGATTTTCTTATGGTCATATAAAATAAATTGGGAACATCGTTCCGATTTCCCAACGAAGATGTATCTAAAGTTCAAGAGCAAGTTGATCGACTTGTTCAAAGTACATATGAAAGTAGTCACGACAAAATCATTTGATTTACATAGAAATTTAATCTCTTCAAGTTGATGAGATATCTAAACATATGCACAAGCTCATTAATTTTAAGTGATAAGTGAATATTCGTAGGTATTATATGAATTGTTATAGTGCATCAAATTTGGTAGTCGTGGTTGCCAATTTATTGGTTGATTTGTATATTGTTGTTCTTTCATGCAGTTTATATCAATTTTAGGTTATAGTAGGTGCATGCACTTTAGTTAGCGGAGATAACATGGTTAATGTAAGGAGAACTTAACTCAAACTTTGGTGCAGATGTTGTCTCACTTTTGCATAAGAAAATTCCCTTCATTGACGAAATAGTTTCTTTCATGATGGTATCCTTCAGCGCGGTATTTACCGTAGTACTTGGACACAAATTTGCTTGGTTTCCCTATATTGTACCCTTGTTTTCCTATGTACTATGAACCTTATTTGTAATGTTGAAATTTTCCTCACTTGTCTGAATGTGTCTCAAGATTTGTACAATAAACCTGGTAAGAAAAATAAATCGTATGATACTCTAACCCGTAGTTACGCATCAATTTGCATATAAAATAAATTGCGTACACTACTAAGACAGTCGTATAAAATAAGTTAGGTATGCTAGTCCAATGATCGTATAGATTAAAATGGGTAACTACTTCAGAGGTTGTATAGTCGTGTGCCGGTTACATTTACATAGACACATAACAAAAATGTGTTTACCATGAACCCACTGCTACATTAATATTTATTACTAACAGAACATAAATCATGCTCCTAGCAACCATAAACAACATGACACAACCTAGGCATGTGTTGTACACTTGTACTCTTACAACTTGACTAATCCATGCAACTTTGTGAATTCCAACTGAATGTTCCCTGTCAAATATTTCATAGAAGAAATATTGCAAAAAAATAGAACCACAAAATTAGTTAGTCTTTTATTATTAAATTCATCTAGGATATGAATTTGGGATTAAGTTACATCTACTAATACAAGAGTTTACAACAATAAATGGTTAGATATTTAAGGCTAGCCGTAACCTTCTAATTGTACTAGTTTCTTGTTCATATGAAAAAGAGTAAACCCATCCGGAAACCAAAATAATCTTGTATTCAAGAAGGTGGAAAACCTTAAATAGCTTCTCTGGGAGTCTATTTGGCACACACTACACAAAATGCACTAGAAAATCATAGTATGCATCAATATGAATTTCTAAAAGAAAAAAGAAAAAAAGAAAGATATAACAAATGTCAAGCAAACCCCGTTTTTCGACAAAGCTGAAGTTCAAAATTTTGATAACAAAATAGCACAACATAGTTATATGTGCTTTTTGATGATACAAATAGACAGTAAAAACACAAAGTTTGTAAGAAACTATTCTTTTTGATATTCAACAATTCTACCATTTGCAAGTGTCTTAAGTACATTTAAGATTCTCTCTTGTTTTCACATCTCAACTCCCTTAGCAAAGGTTGTAAATTACAGAAAAGAAACTAATACACAATGACACCAACAACCATTCGACAACCAAAAGAAAAGAACCAAAAATTCAAGTGAAAACTAGAGCCCGGAAAGATAAAAAGAGTCAAAATAAAATTCAACACCTCAAATCTTTTATTTGAAACAGTCATGTGTCTCATCACCACAATACCACCACACCATTATCACCAAAATCATGAGAAGATGTTGAAAAGTAACAAGTTACTAAACAATCACAAAAGAACTCATCATAAATGCAATCTTCAGTACAGTATACAATGACACAAAATCACTAAATAGATCCAAATAATTATCATGTAGTCCTTCTTCCACCGACACGTCTAACCGGTCACCTTCTTTTCCCTATTTAAGAGGGATTTAGGAAAGATAATTATTTTCTTTCACTTTTTCTTCGTCTTCTTCATCTTTATCTTCTCTGTTCTGCAAATCTTCATCGTCTGTGATTTTATTTTCTATCAGGTTCATCTTCTTGTTGCTATTCTTCCTTATCTTCATGGAGTCTACAAGGTTAATTTTCTTTTTGCTACTGTTAGTTTTTGTTGAAACTGATTTTACTTTCCTGGACTCATCTTATTTATTTGTTCTTCATATAATTCTCATACTGTTTGTTATTTCAGCAAAGACACTTCTGGTTTGAAAATTACAATCTAAAACCCTAATATTTCCCAGAATTCACCACCCAAAGAGGGTGCGAGAAGGAGAAAGTCTGCGAATAACAAGGTAGTAAGAAACACCACTCTTTAAATAACAATATTGTTTCCTCTGTTTCTTATCTTGATTGTCATTCGCAGGATGGTGGAAATTCCAATAGGCCTCCTAAGAAACCTCGTCAACAAAAGAATCAACCAAAGATTGTTGAAACTGCTGTTCCTTTCCCTACTCTTGGTTACGTACCCGTTTCTTCATCCTCTTCGCAGAGTAATCCTCCATCTTCACAAAATGTACCTCTTCCTTCTAGCTACGAGAGTATCTCAATAGACCCTACTGTCTTATCTTCTATTGCGAACGAAATTCCTTCTTCTCCTATAGCCAATTCTCCTCATCCTAATGTTACTCCAAGCCCTACTGTTGGTTTGCCTCAATATTCTCCTCTCGCTGATATCTCTCTTGCAAAGTATGATAATCAACTTTCTATTATATCTACTACTTCACCTGAATATTTTCCTTTTTTCGCAAGAAGATGCGAATGGGATAGATATTGCTTTTAAGGCTCTAGTTGATATATTGGATGATGTTAAGAGATCTTATGCTGATCCTATTAAGTCTAGCATCTGCGGGATTTTAAGTGGATATTTTGGTTCTGGTAAGATGGATTCACAAGTATCTAAGGAGAAAGAAATTGAAGTCTTAAAAGAAGCTCTCCAAGCCAAGACTCTTCGTCTTGAAAACCAAAAGATGGAAAATCTCTCACTTTATTGCGAGCTTCTTCGCAAAAAGAATAGTGAATTAAAAGGTATGATCTTCTTTATTTTTATTTTTTATTTTTTATTTTTTATTTTTTATTATTTTTATAAATAATTTTGTCATTTCCCTTTTTAATTTTCTTAAAATCTTATGTTCGCACATTAAGACTTAAACTAGAAATGATTCTTGGAAAGATTTTAATTTGAGTCCGCTGCTGAAGAAGCCTGCGCTCATAGAGACGCTTGGATGGTACAATATAACTAATTAGACAATCTTCACACGTACTCCATTGACTATATAAATAATCTCACTGCAAAAAATTCTCAATTAGTGCAGGAGCTCAATTTAATAAGTAGTGAAATATCTCGAATCTCTTATTCTTTAACCAAAGCTAACTTGGCGATGGAAACTTTATCAGATGAAAACAAAACCTTATCCCAAGAAAATCGGAATTTGTCAAGTAAAATAGCGATGTCCTCGCAGAAATTAATTACCCTTCAAAGGATGTGTGATAATCAAGAACAATCTCTTCATTCACTGAAAAATGAACTTAAAGAAATAACTAAATCATCCATCGCTGAGAAGAATGCACTTATGCAAGGTAGAATAGCTTTAAGTACAAAATAAAATCATCTCCAAGAAGAATACACCAAATTACAAGAATCATATTCCTCTCTAGCGAAAGAAAATTCTTTTCTCCATTCTAAAGAGAATAATTTAAGATCTCGCCTGAAAGGTTTAGTTGGAAATAAATTTGATGATGCAATGAACCAGTGGGAGAATAATTGCTTTGCCTTAATTCAAAATCTAATTTCACAAAAGGAAGGTAGTCATTTGGACTTCCTCAATCATTCTTCCTCTGTTTAATTTTTCTTGTTATTTTCTTGTTGCGAATTCCTCATTTTATAACCCTTTTTTTTTCTTTGACCGTGCAGAATCTGAAAGAGAGCTTCAGTCTTCTTTTAATACTCTGGATTCTAAACTTGCTACGCTGCAGAAGGAAAATGCTTCTCGCGCTACTCATTTTGCCCGTTTTGGCGATCAAACAGAGAGAGAATATTATTA
Source organism: Papaver bracteatum (assembly GCA_023529315.1). Lineage (NCBI taxonomy): Eukaryota > Viridiplantae > Streptophyta > Magnoliopsida > Ranunculales > Papaveraceae > Papaver > Papaver bracteatum. Next base: position 2,745,809 of record JAJJWX010002629.1, read on the forward strand.
CCTTGCTTATTTCAAGGATATGGAGATTAGAAACCGGGATAAATCTTTCCTTCGCCATCTTCATCTTCATGCTCAAGTTCTTGTGAATGATATTTTACTGTCTAACTCTCTTCCCCCAGTGACAGTTAAACCTTTGGAAGTAGATGTTGATGAAATTCCTAGTCCTGCTAACAATGACTTTGGCTATGAGACATGCGAAGAAGAAGAAGAGGAAGAAGTAGAAAATCCTCTTAAAGAAGCATCTACTGGTGAGAAAACAACTGCTAATGATCACTCAAATGAAGAAGATGCTAGAGTCAACCAGGACAAAGGGAGTATTGGTGAAGTCGAGAAATCTTGCGAAGGTGATAAAGCTGGCGAAGTTAATATTGAAACTTAAGCTTTAGTATCACTTTTTTGAACTACATCTTCTCCTTCTCTTTTTTATGAACAATGTATTTTATTCTCCTTGGGATTTAATTATTCTTCTAACTCTTTAAGTATTTACAAGAAAGATAATGATATTATATTTATTAATTCACATACTTTCCCCTCATTATCTTTCCTAAATCTCTCTTAATTAGGGAAAAGAAGGTGACCGGTTAGACGTGTCGGTGGAAGAAGGAATATTCAACACGTGTAGACAATTAAGCGTGATTCATGGAATCTTGTCGGAAGAAGAATATGGAAAGATAAATTGTTGCGATATTTTAAAGAGTAGTTTCTCATGATATTCTCTACTTCACAGAAAATACATGAGAAGAGGCAAGATGTAGGATCAGAATATCGCAGCAAGAACATTCTTGTGATGTTTTGACTTAAGACATTGGCGAGCGTCGCAGAGAAGATTAAAAGAACGACGCATCAAATAATGATGGTAGAAATATGAAGATCCTATGAATAATAGAGTGTTTGCGAGGGTTAATATTTGTGCACTCGCGAAGGTATCACAAATTATATTCGAAATTAAGGGATAGCTTAGTTGTCTATAAGATGTCATCCATTATGTAATACCTATATATAGGGGATGAGTAAACTTGAGAAAGGGAGAGAATTTTTGAAATGCTAAGAAAGTTTTTAGGAGAGAGAAAATTCTAAACAGAGTGATTGTATTTTAATTTCCTTTTTTCTTTGTAATTTTCTAAGTATCAATTAATGGAAATCGTTGTTCCTGATTAAGTGTTTATAGATCAATTGTGCTAATTCTTGTGAGGGGTGTAGTGTGGGATTTCTTGCTACTACAATCAGAGAACCAAACCGTGACCGCGCGCGATGGGGGGCCGACGAAGAAAAATGATATGACTAAAGACCAACAAAACGGCCACCACCGTTATAGTAGATGGCACAAACAACATAATCTCGCACCATTGTCCCTCGGAATAAGGAACTGCTCAGCTGGTGCATGCATTGGTGAGTCTTGTATATGTATCAATATTTAATCTAATGATGATCGGAATGGGAATAAATATATCTCCCAAAAAATCCCAACAAGATGAAAAATGACTTTCTCATATACAACCAAAGAAAGTTAACATTTATTTTTTTGAACCACAAAAGTTGACATTTGCTTTACTTACGAAGTGTGGAAGAAGTGAACATAAAACAGAATAAATAAACGAATTTCTACAATTCTACAATTGCAAAGATGACTGATCTGCTAGGACCTACTTATTGTTGCAGGACTATAAGACCTGGAATTCGTTGTAGGCAAGTGGGGGTAATAAAGAAGTTGTTTAACTTTATTACCAGCAAGTGGAAAAAACATAATAACCTAATTCTTAACCCAATGAATTTGGCTATTGTAGAGGTTTTGTAGCCAAATAATGTCATAGGTTGGTGAATTTACACAAACTTTTTCTTTTAATGTGTTTATACCAAAAACAAAACTATAACTAGCAAGTGGTACGCATAGAGAAGTATCATTGTCATATAACCACGACTAATAAGCTCAATTTCAGCTCTTGAGTCTCCATATATACCTTTTGACCACCAAAACACACTATTTGGTTACATCATCGAGTTTGTAAAGCTATCGACCCGAAACTAAGCACAACACTATAGCTATAATAAAGTCATTATAAACTAACCCCACGCTTTGTATTATAGCCACGAAAGTACATCAAACAAGGGTAGTCGAGAAAAAAAGTGAATCATCTATAAATATTTCAGACATAAACCATTTGCCTCTAATCTAAGGCCATTTCAAGACCATGGACTAATCATTTGCTACTATTTTGTTTGTTGGTGCTACTGATTACTTGTATTAGAGAGAGGTTAAAAGACTGCACCAACATTGTTTTAAATTTTAATATCACTTATTCATATCAGTAATCTCATCATCCATAAATTCATTCATGTTAGTGCATTAATATCTTCCTAAAAGATTAATGCCTACGTATATACAATCATCTTCAGTCAACCTATCCTCAATGTCTATTTTTATCGAGACAAACTAGGAAGAATGTAGAACCCCAATACTTACAAACAAATACATTACCTTCAATCCATCATTGAAATCCTTGTATGAATTGCGACATTCTAACCTCAGCTTCTCATTACAAGTTTACAACAACACTTCAGCTTCTAATTTCAAACTATTAGTTGTAACTATAATGTAGAAATACAATTTCTATCTAAACCAGTAAATAATCCTTTATTATACAGACCCATTACTATAAGATTGTGTTTAAACTGAACTTTAATAATTAAAATAAAATCCCTTTAGAATCCTTAAACTACAATCAATTTCAAAGTAAAGCTCTAAGGCATTTAATCAAACAGTTAAGGTTCAATGTACTTAACAACGAGAGTTTCAAATTAGGAAAGATAAACTATAACATCGGGTTAATATTAATAATCATGATTACTACACTGATAACTTCTGCAAACAATTGTACATAAAACTTTATAGCTACATAAAGTTTTAGTTAGGAATTAGCTAGGATACACAAAAGAGAAAGTGTAGAGTCAAATAAAAATAAAGCTTTGACATGAAACTTAGCTCACCTGGATTTGGATTCCCCTCCATCCGCGCTCGGTGCTTTCTGCAAAAAAAAAATCACCCAAAGTAGAAGAATAGGATAAATGATGGAGGGAAAACATGAAAGAAAAGAGGAAGATAATGGTTGAGTTGGTTCAGATTTGCGGGTGTTAATTATTTTCCCTACACGTGTCACCTTTGGTCAAGTTAACCACTTAAGGATGCTTCAGTCATTTCACCACAACTCACTTCCAACCAGGGTTGATCGATTTCACTATGTCCATCAAAATAGGTTGACTTAAACCATGTCCATGTATAAGGCTTGACTCAAACCCTAGGATTTTTGTGACGATAGGACAAAATAGAAGATACTTCTTCTCACATATTCCAAGTCTTCATGAATTTTGTCATTTAATCAAAGAGAAATCCAATTTTCTTTCTAAATATTAGTTATTATTGTCTTATGCATTTATAGTTCATTTTGAGAAAAACCCAAAAAATAAAAATTGGTACTTTAACTACTTTCAGCATACTTAACCAATACCAAAAAAGAAGAAGAAGAGTACAAGGATCTTTGAAGCAAATACTTTGTCTAAGGTACTCATCCAAGCGTAAGCAACCATAACGCGAAGGGGAGCTTATACTTGTAGCTAGCATCGAAACAAGGGAGAAAGGCTGACCAAAATGCCTGACTCTTAATCTGGACAAGACAATTCTGAAATACTCAGCGTATCAAGAATTGAACAAATCGTCGAAGAACAACTACTGAAGTTCTTCAAAAAAAATATTAAATCAAGTATTATCTTTAAGTTTTTAAAAGATTATCATTAAATTGCTGGTACTTTAACTACTTTCAGCATACTTAACCAACATAAAAAAAAATATAAGGATCTTTCAAGAAAATACTCTGTCTAAGGTATATTGATCAAATTTATTCTCGTGGATAAATCAAAATTGTGAGCATAGAGTGGATTTCCCCTCTCACATTCTGATTGTCCATGTCAATTCCTACATAATTTATTTGTAACGATATATTTCGTAGTATAATCCAATTAATTCTTATAGTGGGAAGATATAAATATGAGCATGGAGAGGTTTCCCCCTCTCATATCACGACCCCGCATGTGAATAATATACAAATAATTTATCTAGTTACCGGTTAAGTTGTAGGTTATCGGTTATTATCCCAAAATTTTAATAAGTCTTCAATCGGTAATCCGTGACAGCTTCCAAATTTCTGTCATCATCCAAGGATGTCTAGTTTAAACCAAAATTATTCACATCAATAAATTATAACTTTAGATTTTTCCTTAATTCCCAACATGCTAGGAATTGATCTAGGTTCCCGATACCGTTGAATAATTATGAGTTGCTCTGCCAGCAATATATATTAGTCCAAGAGTCACAAGTATGTATAGAACATTTAAAGAAAAGTTATAAATATCATTCCAATTTAATCATGAAGTATATGCCAATCTTATGATTGGGTGGTTGATGGGTGCCTAACACCTTCCCATCCCGTACTAGAATCTCCTTACCCAAACTCTCTGATAGCAGACCATAAACGTGAAAGTCATAACTAGATTTTGTTTTTCCTAAAATAATTCAAACTACTTAAAGGGTCCTGACTCCCCTTAGTCAGGTGGCGACTTCAAAATATCTCTTCTCTCTTCACGGAGTTAGCAGTCTTATTGAACAAACTAGTAAGAAGCTACCTTTGTCATACCTTGTGTGGTAAATATCCCCGAACGGATGAGCACATAGACTTCACCCCCATAATAATTAGGGATCGGAAAAGTCCGGCTCTCTGCCCGTTCTAGACATCGATTTATACAGTAAGCTTTCGCTTTAACCAAGTTCATCTTATATTCTTGACGAAAGTCAAAAGATGATCATGTGAAAACCGCCTGGTAACATCCTACATGATTTGTGTGAGACACTTATTCGATGTAGAATCAGAATATTTCGTATTGATCATTCGATCACTTGAAAATTACTTTGAAGCTAATATTTTGCGTGAGATAGACAGAAAGGATGATGATGTAAACAAGTTCATTATGATAATAAAAAATAGACTTCAGACAATTCTCCCTCCTCTCTCCGACTCTCTTCTAAACCGTCGTTAGCCATAACCGACTTAAAAGATAATCAGGAAAATAAAATCTTGCATCGTCGGACCACGATCAAACATTGTGAATGTATAGATAAATTACCCAATCGACGTATCTTCGAGCATTCTGCAGAAAAAATCTTTGGATTGTATGATTATCTAAAAAATTTGGAACAAGAAATTCTTCAAGGGATCTCAGAACCTGAAGGAACACTTTTCCGTCCTTACATCCAACAATATAGAAGAGTCCCTAAAAGTGCAGTTAGACTTTGAGAATACTTTTTTCAGCTCTTCAGCATACCGGCCGGTTGATAATATACTTTTAATACCTTGAAGAAAAATAAGGGTTTTATTTAATACCTTCTAGATATAATATATACAAAACTTCATTGCATTATGAATTTCATAAAATTGTTTTTTTTTAACACCAAATTGCAATTCTCGTTCTGAAAGACATTTTCCTTCTCCGAGTTTTTTTTTTCTTTCATCCATTCGCCGGTCTGATTGTTTCATGTATCCCGAGTTTATCCCTCTATCCCTTCTGGCAGTTTTATTTATCGTTATAGTTATTTTCAAATGTTATCAATTAATATAGGTACATTTTATATGGGTCTTCAAACAATGTTATCATTGCACGTAACTTTCTACACCACCTAGTAAGGGGGTGGAAGCCTTTTTCCAAAGATCTATTTGATAATCAAGAGTCATGGTAAATAACATTTGAATCCCTTCATATACATGTTGTATTAGATTTTAGGTGGGTTCCACTATTCCACATCCCTAAATGAGTTTGGTTTTGAGCATACTCTCTAAAGGATGTGCACGTTACATTTTAATCTTCCTCATTTGATAAATTTTGGAGTTATGAAACAAGGGACGAAAATCTAAACATGCGTGGTAATAAGGTTATTCGTCAAATACATAACAAATGAGATATAAATGTCAAATTCACGCTCTTTAGTGGAGCTTGGAAAAACATGGATTCTAAGTGAATGTTTTTTTTTTAAGGAATGAGGGGCTTCAAAGAGACCCTAAAGTTTATTTATTAGACTACCTAATTCAAATTGAGGTTTGAAGGATTACATATCAGAGGTGGTAGATAAACACACCCTCTTGTTTCATCATTGTACATTACATAGTGATACAACAACTGTGTAATGAAACTTACATTTTTTGGGATTACAAAAAAAAAAAAAAAAACACGGAAGAGATTAACAGAGTTTTTGATATTACAAGTGAGAAATATGATGCTCTGCAGTATATCATAATCATTCCCCAAATCGGCTTGTTGACCGTTGATTGCATCACCCCCAATTACCTTGTTTGCAATGTTCTTCAATTCAAATTGCAAACCACATGCCTTAGTTTCATCCATCGGAGAAGAAGTTGTATCAAAATCCTTAATAATCTTCCACATGAGTAACCAAAAAATATTTTGTCCAACATAAATTATCTTTTCTGTTCTTCCTTTTACGGATCTGAATGGATGAGGTTGTTGAAGCAAGATTAGAAGAAACAACATGTTGTAACAATTCCATATATTGATATTGATTATATGATAAAATCCCATTAAAAAGCCCCAAACGCTATGATAAACCGTTGTATGATAGGCGTAATGAAAGACAACATGCCATGTAATAGCCATTAATAATATTTATTGAAATCGAACAAGTAAAAAACGAAACATAAACTTAATATTGCAAAAAAGCAATATTTTTATTCAAAAACAGAAAAAAAATATTAGTGTTCCTAGATTTGCTCGGTGGATCTGAAATCTCAAACCTAAAACCGAGTAAATCTAGATGAAAGAAGAAGATAATGGAGGAAAATTAGGATGGAAAAAATCTAGGAGAATTTTTTTCTTAAGAAAACGGTTATGCAGAGCAAAAGCCAATTCTAAGTGAATGTTGTACTTTCACGGACTAGTTGAATTTCTCCGAGGTATCTTGAGACAAAACAACACATAAATGCTAAGAATTGATTTCCATATGTCTTTTTGCATTTATGATAAAAGCAATAAAGTATTTCATCATAATGAAGAAAATCATAATGACAAAAATAAATAAGATATTTTTTTAAGAAAGAAATCATATAGAAAAGGAAATCAAACATTATATAAATAAATAATACCAGAAAGAAATCATACACATCCATATGATCGTATAATCAATCTTCTCCAGCAACCATATCATATTTATATAATTTATCAATTAATAATGTCGAAATTTATCGAGTTAACATGTTGGTTTTTCATATTAGTGATATTTTTTAATGAAATATTAGTTGAAGGAAAGACGACTACAAAAACGGTGAACAAAGAGATAATCAAAACCATCAAGGTGAAGCAATATTTTTACACTAATGAATACATTTGATATCATGATTGTTGACGTGTTTATTCATATGTACTTATCTCGTTGATTTCCATATTGTAGGTTGAAAATGCTGAGATTACTGATTGTTATGATATCATGGTTGTTAACATATTTATTTATATGTACTTATCTCGTTGATTTCCATTTTGTAGGTCGAAAATGATGAGATTATTGACTGTTATGATATTTACAAACAACCTAGTATTAATCATCTTTTGCTTCGTAATCATACAATACAGGTTTAGTAGATATAATTACATATTTTCCGCAATAATATATATATATATATATATATATACTTTTAGACACCTAAAAAATTACTTAATTATTTTTTTTATGAAACAGATAAAACCAACTTCTTACCAAAGAGGGACAAAATTAGATAATTTAGGGACACTTCAACTTATCCAAACTTGGCATAAGTATGGATCGTGTCCCGAAGGAACTATACCTATTCTGAGGAAAGGAAAAAATTAAAATCCCACACTCTTACGTAATCATCATTATCCAAGATTATCACCATATGAAACTCATGTTATGTCACAATCAAATGACACTACAAACAACAATATGGTCCATGAGGTATATGTAAATCACATATCATTGATATTACTAATTTGTTTACTTTAGTCTATGTGTAAAAAATATATAATTGTAGTGATCAAGATAAACGTTTTTACAGTACAGTATAATTGGTGCGGAAGGTAATTTTCTAGGAGCACAAGCAAAAATAAATCTTTGGAAACCATTTACTAGAACAGAAGAAATGAGTATATCCCAAATTTGGGTTGCAGCCGGTGATTACAAAGATCATAATACTATTGAAGTCGGATGGCAAGTAAGTTATTCGTCTAAAATTTTGTGAAAACGAACTTATATTCTCTTGTACGACACCATAATAACAAATTTAAGTTTGTTTTTACTAGGTGTACCAAGACCTATATGGTGACGACCAGACTAGATTTTTCATATACTGGACAGTATGTATTACTACCCATTTTTTTATACGGAATGGTATGGTTATGAGGTCATCTTGAAAGACCATCTATTATTTATTTTCTTAAGATGACCAAACTATTTAATTGTTTTTTGCTTGTTAGACGGATGGATACAGGAGCACGGGTTGCTACAACCTCCTTTGTGACGGTTTTGTGCACACTTCGTCAAATATCTCACTTGGTTGCAATTTCACTGAGGTGTCCACTTTCAATGGTGACCAAAAAGATGCCACATTTAGTATTCATAAGGTAAGAAGATGAAAATGATCAAATGATCATACCCGTTATTACTTTTGATCGAAAAGTAAACATTGAATAACATGGCAGGACCAAAGTAGTGGAAACTGGTGGATACAGTTACAAGGCATTCCAGTTGGTTATTATCCAAGTTCTCTTTTCACACAATTATCTAAGATGGAAACATCGGTAAAATGGGGTGGAGAAATCATTAATGGGAAACCAAATGGACAACACACTTCAACTCAAATGGGTAGCGGTCATTTACCTTCGGAAGGTGGTTTGAAAACGTCAAGTTATTTTAACTGGGTGCAAGTATTTGATGAAAATAACATGATCAAGGACCCTGAAAACGTTTGGGAAAAAATCACGAATCCAAACTGCTATAATTTGAAAATAAACGATGAACATTATGGCACAAATGGATATGGTTTTTATTATGGAGGTCCAGGTTATAATGATAAATGTAAATGATTACATATATATGATCAACAAATAATTTTTTTCGTTTTCTTATAGAAATCTTTGTATTTAAAATGGTCAAACAGTCTACCAACACTGTTATCAGTAGGATCTCATACCTTATTTATAATTGAAGTTTATTTATCAGTGGTACTATTTATAAGTTCTTGTTATTGTTATTGCAGGACCTTTAGTCCATAAATGTGCGGGTCAATATGATAGTTACGAGTTTCCCTTTTACTTGTACATAATGGACTATAGGTGTGTAATACACTAATACTCTAATGAATAAGTTTTACCATTTTCTCCCACTACTCTACCGAAATGTGAAGAAAAAAATTCATTCGAGATATTGTGATGACTTAGAGATTAGCATGATTCTGATCCTCTTTGTTTATCGTCGTGGATGCGATATCACGTTGTTGTTTTTTTAACAAAAGAATTTCTTATTCATTAATATAAATTAGGACTCCAAGAATGAATGATTATCAAACATGAAGATTTCACTGTTAGATTACCATGAATTTATTATAGTGAGAACTAAGTTTTTAGCCGTCTCCTCCCTCTCTTGGTCTCTCTCTCTTGGCCCTAGGTTTGAAAAGGCCTTTAAAATTTCGAGGCCCCTTAAAAAGCCTCCTTTAATTGGGGCCATCAACAATTTATACCCACTCCGAAGTCTATAAGTAGGAGCCAATAGGTGGTGAAAATGCTATCTTACCCTTTATTAATAATAAAACCTAAAATCATATTAACCCTTAACCCATTAGCCCCCAATTCATTTCTATTCCAACAAAAAAAGTCTGTTTCCCCTCTCCTCCTGTGACGGATCAGAAAATCTGGACTTCCAACGAACTAGGTTTCGGCCCGTTTGGCAAGCTCCGACTCTCTCATACGTCACTCGAGAAACCAGACTTTTAAATTCTTCTAAGCAACTCGAATTCGATTTACCCAACCTGCATTATAAGCAATTTCACTTAGCATTTATTTTCCAAATATGAGAGACGACCAATTGTCAAAATGAGAGATGGCCAGTTGCCAAAAATAATAGACTTATATGGTTGATTGCCAATTCTAACAATTAATATGGCCAGTTGCCAACTCCAATAATATACGGCCACTTGTCGACCCTAACAATTTATATGGCCAGTTGCCAAGGTTAAAGGATGGCCAGTTGCCAACCCAGTATCAGCAAGTTGCCGATGATAAAGGATGGCCAGTTTCCAACCCACTATCGGCCAGTTGTCGATGATAAAAATTGGCCAGTTGCCAATGTTAAAGGATGGCCAGTTGCCGATGATAAAAATTGGCCAGGTGCCAACGCAGCTGTACTTCTTGATAAACTGAAGCTCAGAACTTATGCTTCTGCATGACCATGTAGAATTAGGATTGCCTTTGATGTTGAATACTTTACCATTTGAGGTGTTTCACGGTTTATACAGTGGTGATTCCACCTGATGTGAGCATCTCTATCTGGTTTGTGAGATTGTAAAGAGTGTACATCTATAACCTAGTCCACCTCAAGAAAACGAAACCATCTTCAGATTTATGGGTGTGTTTCCTTGATACTTCAACAAATCATTTTCCACCCTTCAAATACGCAAATTTGGGGCGTTAACATGCACACAGTTTGCAAGGATGACATACCCTAATCAAGTTCAAAACAAGTGATAGCTGCACTGTGCAAGCAGGGAATATCACTAAAGACTCGTCTTTCGCCACCTAGCTCTAATGAGACAACGGTAGCCTTCAAATGAGGGATTTTTCTCTTATGCCTACATGGCAATTTTTGTACCATGATTCAGAAGTATTTTTCATTTTAGCATTTCACGCATCTTGATCTTATTTTCGGCCTCCAGACGTGCTGCAGTAGCATTACCGTGAGTCTGTGGTATACAAAGAACTGTGTCCCTGGGTCTGTGAGATAACGTGAACACAACCCCGACAGATTTGTAAACAGTAGTGATTGCAAACATTTAAGCCAAAAAAAAAAAAAAACAATTCTTCCAAATCAAGCGCAAACAGAGAACAAAATATGCGACCAATATCACTAAAACTAGATTTTTCCATTGATAAATGAACAACATCAAAATAGTTCTCATAAACTCGGTACATAGTTCAAGTACAGACTCTTTGTCTTCTACATCTATACCTTCAAGGCTTCAAGTTAATACAAGGATAGGAAAATCAACAAGTGGTGAAGAGTATATAGCTAAAGACGTGTTAACCTACTAATTTTATTAGACAGAAGGCAAAACAAATAAGTGTTCTGTAATTAATGGCCAATGATGAAACTAAAACCAGCAATTAGGAGTTTTGTTAAAGGATGGCATTTTGAATATCTCTTACGAGTCCATGGCAATAGCTTCGGGAAGGGGGCCGCCGATAAGATGCAGAGGTGAGGGGATATGGGCTGCTTTTAGAGAAATTCGACTGGTATTGCTGATACCACTACCCACTAACAGCTTCTCCTTAGGTCTCTCCATACGTGCTAGTACGCTCCTCACTTCATTTGCTAGCTCTATCACCATATCATCCTCATGACCTGTAAACAGAATTTCATATAACTGGTCAGATTCGTTAAAAAAATAAAATAAACAATTGTTTATATTGTTTTATCATATCTGGGATGTGCAAGTAATGATTAGTGTCCATAGCATACATTTTTGCAAAACATATCTAGTAACGACAAAGGTTAACAATTCTGTTCGTAAGTAGGTATTGGTGTGTGAACTGTCTGGTCAAAGTCCGACTAGATGTGGTGAGTTTGTGTAAATGACGAGTAGAAAAAAGAAGAAAAATTTCTTACCAATATCAGCCAAGGCCTTCTCTAACTTAAAGAGATAATCTCTATTGTTCCCGCAAGGCCCATTAGCAGTTGCAATTTGCCTGAAAGGAATAACAGAGTGATCAGTTAGACGAATCCAAAAACGAACGGGAGAACCAATTAGAGAACTGTAGCATAATTTCTGCAACTCACCTCGCCATATCCTCTAATGGAGCTGGCCCCAAATAATACTTATTTGATATTTTGCATGGAGTGGATGTGAACCTGGAAATGAAAATATATCTTGTCAGTTCAATCGGCAAATAAGTAATGGAATCACAAAATCAGGGTATTGGAATCAAATAGAAAAAAGGAAAGATTGATTATGGTACTCACACCAAGCATCCGGTCACTGCTGGCTTAAGAGGGTCATCTTCCTGAGAGTAAGGAAAACGAATCGAGGAATAAGGAACACGAATGATTTTAAACATGAGATTAGGATTATAAGGGGAAAAAAACAGTGAACTTACCCTGTAAAAGTCAACACTCGCCTTTAGATCGTACTCGCATTCTCTTCTCTCCAAATACTACACAAAGAGATACACAATCATTATACAAATAAAACTTAGTTTTAATCAATTTGATCCCATATTTACAAAGTTGTAAATCTTTAAAAACGTGCGTACCTCCATTGCTAGTCTTTCCTTTTCAGGACCTCCTTTGACACAGAATGCAGCACCCCACTGACAAAGATTTCAAGAAAAAGTGTTAATACCATAAACAAAACAATGTACAAAAACTATAACTAATAATTAGAACGATGAACACATGAACATTAATTGCCAATCATCCAAGATTCTAACAATAATTACATGAGTCGTTAAATGACTATTAGTTTGAACAATCAAAACTTCCATCAGTGAAGTCCAGTTCCTTTTTAATTAAGAAAATACGTCAGACCCACAATCAAAACCTAATATAGGTAAATGTTCAAATTATACTTACGCAAATTTCGCCTTCGCCTGCCTCCAAGGTACAAGTTCTTGCTGGATGTTCAGGGGTACCTCTATGATCAATGCATGCTGAAATCCAAAAATTCAACATTCTAAATCAGTCACACTAAAAAATGCACTCCCAAATGTGAATCTACATAATGAAACATTCAATGATTCAATAATAGAAAACTTCATACCTAGATCGAATACACGCTTGTGACCCTTGATGAAACCTACAACTTTCTCATCATAATCAAAACCAAAGTTGTATACCAACGAACCATATCCAAATACCCACAACACCATTTTGCTATATTATCTGCAAAAAAAACAAAAAAAACCAAAAATAATTATTCAGTACTGATTTTTGAATTTCTATTAAAAGAAAAAAGTTCGAACTTTTAAATGAAAAGTCGTAACCCTAAATCCTGAAAAGGTCTTGATTCTTAAACCCACTTTTATAAATGCTTTGAAAAGACTAAAACTAAAAAATGGAGACAACCCATGATCAAAAACACCTAAATTTATGAGAAATCAATCGGGTCTGATCAGATCTAAAATTAGTGAAAACCCAAATCCAAATAGAGTTAATTCCTAACAAAGATCTGTGTATTGAAGCTGAAATAAACAATGCCTTACCAGTAATTTAAGTATTGTAGCTGATAAATTAGAGCAAAACCCAGGATAGAGAAATGCAGGTAGATGAACCCCTTTCTGTAAAGATTGAAAATTTATCAGAGATTTGTCGAAGCTTTTGGAATGAAAAATTTTCAATCAGAGAGAGGGAAATACCGGTTTTTTTAAGTTAGGGTTTATAAGAAAATTACAAACCCAATAAAAAAAAGCTCGGAAACAAAAAACGGATTCCTCTCTCTCTCTCTCTCTTTTCCTTTTCTGTGTTTGATTTGAGTTATGGAGGGGGTGAGGGGAGATGAAGAAGATGAACTATTTATAATAAGATAGTTGAAACTTCCAGGTTGACACGTACTACTATTCATGGTCATGTATGTGTATGTATGTTATGGGAGGTGAATGTATGTAGAGTGTCAAATTATGAAAATACCCATTTTACCTCTTTGTTTCCAAAGCCGGAACTGTGCGCTAGTGACTTAACTTTTGAACTCGGATTATTGGTATCGTCGTCCAACGACTTTATCACTACATTTGTCTCAAAATAATAAGCAGGTTTGTGTGTTAATTTACACACAAACCTGCTTATTATTTTAAGATGGAGGAAATATATTATAGTGATATCGACTTACGGCCTGGGACATTTATAAAATACAAAGTTATAAGGACTAATGTATTTAGAAATATAACAGTGTCGTGCATTATGAACTCTTGTGCGAGAACAAGCATTATAATGCATTATATACCGGAAATGCAAGTAATGTGGTGGATTTGTCCAGGGGTTTCGCATGAATGACAATACCCAACAAATGGGCGTCTGCGTAAAGATTGTCACTTCAGATGCATGGTATATGCGGGCAAACCAAGAATATTGAGGGTATTTTAGTCATTGTAGATGTGTAGATACATTGAATCTAGACATCTTTTGTGATTCCTAATTAAGATATTATAAAGCTGGAACACTGATTATTACCAGTTGCCATAAGCTGTTTTAGTGAGATAAAATTGACGTTTAAATTAAGTCAAAAACGGACCGGTTAATACGCTCTAGATTCAATGAACCTAGACAGAATAAAAGAAAAAGTACTGTATCGTCCAACTTTCCAAAAATACGTTTTTTTCCCAAGTAGTACTATTGTGTCCAAAAACCACGTGGAATTGCTGACGATATATCAGAAAACTCGGTTTTGGTGGCCCCACACTGATTTTCTCTGGCATCACACGTTTTATATTGTCTACCAACTTTCAACTGTATCATGATATTCCGTATCTTTGGATTGGATTGCCACGACTCGTCGTGTTATCCATGCGGGCCTGTGCAAAGGGAACCAAAATGGTGCACTGAGGAATTGAAAGTGGTCAGTCCGACAACTGCCTGTCTTTTTAGAAAGGAAAAAAAAAAGATCATTCTTCATTAGGTTTTTTATTCTTTCAATCCGTCAATTCAAAGACCACTAGAGAATTAGGTGCCATTTTTCTAGAGAATTAGGTGCCATTGAGAGAAGAAAAAATAGTCTCTTTTTATTAGTAATTTAATCTTGATTAACTAAATAAAACAAGTTTTGTCAAATCTTGATCTTTGAGGTTGAACTGGTGAAAGTCTCTTCAACGTATCAAAAGCCACCTCATAACAAACTTATGCCGGGCATTATATGATCTTTGAAGTGTTCTATGAACACCCCGTGGAGCTTCGAGTCTGACTTCCCAGCTAGCAATTTTGAATTACTTGGCAAGAGCAAGCCGGTTGATTTCACGTAGGGGGATTAAGAGAGGGAATTAAATTTCTCGGGAAGGGATTGATTTTTAAAAAACGATTCTGAAATTTTTATTATATCCCTGCACCGTTCGGTTTACCATCCAAACATCTAAAGTTACTCCCCACCATTTTAAAAAGATAGGCTGATTTTCATGTACGCGAGTGAAAATGTTATGAACAATGACATGGTGGGTAAGAAAGGGAGCATTTGGTTTCTCTAGTCCCCTGGTTTCGCTCGTCCTGGGATATTCTCTTGTATTAAACAAGCCATAATTTAGACTTTCATGGTTATGTCTTGGTTGTCCATGCCTTGTTACCGGGAGGTCTTTGACAACAATCATGCTTGGGTTATATATCCATTCCTAGGTTTGCTACTGGAGATTTTAATTGTATCTTGCAAATTGAGAGAAGAAAGGTGGTACGGTCTTAAGACGATCTGTATAAATGATTTTAGAAGTATTGTATAAGTGACAATGGGTTAGTCGAAGCGGATTATATTGGAAAAAAATATACATGGTCTAATGGTCAGAGTGGGGTTCACATAATTGTTTCTGGATTGCACCGTGCCATTGTCAATGATGCTTGGCTCTTGAAGTACAAAAATGGGAGATGTAAAGCTTTAGCGAGAATTGCATCTGTCCATTCTCCCCATATTGGTTTTTCTTTTGCCATTCCTAGACCTCTGAGGGCTCATTTCCTTATTCTTAAGATATAGTTCACGCATGCTAATTTTGTAAGATTGGTGAAAGAAAATTTGCAGCTTCCGTTGAGGGGTGCTGCCCTTTTATTTATGTTAGCAAATTGAATACGCCAAAGGATGCTTTGAAGTTATGAAATAAAATTATTTTTGGCAATGTGAAGTTTGGGCTTAAACAAGCTAGCTGGAACTAGAAACTGAAACTGACTTGCTTAATTATGATCCGGATGATGAGTTGCAGTTTACAAGGGTTATGGATGCTAAAAAAATTATGGATGAAGTTTGTACTGAGTTTGCAGTTATGCTTAAGATAAAGTCGACGGAAACCTGGATAGAAAATGAAGATCAAAATACTCGCTTCTTTCATGATAGTGAGAAGGGCCAAAAAACTATCTTTGAACTTAATGTTTCTACTTACTTTACTTTGGTTTTGTTGGAGGTAATCAGTGATTACATTATCAATTACTATAAAGAAAAATTCAATGGTAGAGTTTCCATAGTCTATGATAAGTTGTTTGACATAGAGCATGTGAGTATTTCTGATGATGAAAGTATTTTTTATGGGTGAAATGTCTAATATTGAAGAAATTAAGAAGGCAACGTTTGATTTTAGGAGCTGATAGCAATGTTGGGGCCTTTCGGGCACTTTTTTATAGACACTGTTGGGATTTGATTTGTGATGATCTTACTAATGCAATCACAAATTGTTGTGATTTGTGAAGATTCCTACTAGACCCATAGTTTGACTTTAGTCAATGACATCACAGACTATGTCTTTGTAGAAGTCAACCCAATTCATACACAACGACATTTTGACTTTAGTCAACGAAAGATTCAATATGTGGTTGTTCCCAACAGTCATTTTGTGTCGTTTCTGTAAAGACCGCAAGCACATCAACGATGTTAGACCGGTCAACAGACGATTTAACTACTAATGACTTGATTAATTAATATAAATTAATCAAATAGATATGAAACTAACATCATTGGATAAATCTTGAAAAGCTACGTAAAATGGACTACTTGAATGCGTCAATCTGATATCGAACGAAAAAGATATAACACTTTGAAACCGGAATCGAAAACATTGACCTTGACCTTTGACTTTGACTTCAGTTGACCATATCTATTTTTGGACTGGATCTCTGGTTAGTGATTAGGTTGTCCCATAGTATTATATTAATAGTGGTAATAGTAAATTCTTATTTATAAATTAATTGTTTGATTTAGATATTCACTTATAGGAAAATAAGGATTTGGATAAAACTTTCCTAAAAGTTCTCACACGCAAATCAGGTTCAAGGACTAGTCTCTGCAAACTTTATGATTATGAGAGAAAGAGATACAACTTATTCCTCGATTGAGATTTATTAAGTTGAACTCTCGGAATTATGTTTAAGTTTATCCATACAGATTGCCTACGAAAAAGTTGGTGGTGTATTTTGGTACCCCCGCGTTTTCAATTGGTATCAGAGTAGGCAAACACGCAAAGACCAAATAAGTTTGTATTTGAAGCAATCTTATTCTATAGACGAACGTATTATCTCTAATAATGTATCACTAGTTCAGAATCAACAAGATGGTCGAAGTTTGGATTCAACACCTAAGAGAACTGTCATATCCAAATCATTATCTAAAAACCTTCATGAAATCACCCCGAGTGATGAAAAAACTATGGATAACTGGGAAACACGCCTAGAAAAATAGTTGGAGTTTCTTTCTGATGATAGTGACTCAGATATTGATAAATATATAGATGAGGAAGTCTCAGAGTATGCCAAGTTGTTTGATCACCATAAAAAGAAAAAGATGACGACTTTTAGTCTCATTGGATTTCTGACTCCTCTCTATCGAGAAAACAAGAAATTGAGAAAGGTCTTTAAAGGTCATAATTATGGTTATCAACTTATTAAATCCCTTCTTAAAGATCGTGAAGAATATGTACTTTCAAAGAATTTTGATTGTAAAAATCTTCATCGAGATTTCTTTTTGTTGAAAGTGAAACTTATTGAAGCTGAAACAAGGATTAACTCTCAACAAAGTAGTTTTGATAACAGTCTCGCTCGAAAAAAACGCCTTGAGGATGATTTAGCTATTACTCTTGATAAAATCATGATGTTGGAAGAGGACTTGAAAAAGTTCAATACTAGTTCAAACAAATTAACCACTACGTTATGAGCAAGTAAAAATTATCGTGATATACGAGGATTGGGCTATCTATTAGGGAATAGATAATCCCAAGTAGTGGCAAAGCGGTAAATTTTTCAAGTCTATGATTCTTCTCAACTAAAGATTTCTACTGATGGAAAAAGTAAAATACCTTCACCGGCAGTTAATGTTCGAAAGAGCAAAATTTATCAATCTCCAAATCCGGCAGATATGAATCCAGGTAATAACATTCTTTATGTTTTCTATTATTGCGGAAATAAAGGTCACCTGCAAAGGGGATGTCTTTTTCGTATAAGAAATGAAAAACTCATGATGTTCTTGTTTGGCCATCAAAAGAAGTGATCAAACCTAGATCATATGTTAAGACTAAAACCCTTGCCGTTACGGGTTGTCAATGTCCAACTTTTAGGAAAAAGAATCAGTGTCGTGATAAGCCTAGATTTGCCTATAAACGTCATACGAAGTATTAATTATAGACAAACCAATACGGCTAATGATCCATGTACCTTATGTATTGTTCTTGTTTACCTAACTTGATTTATGTTTAATATTCTTAAATGATTAGGTTTGAAGAAACAAACAATGCCGATGACTTGATATTTTTGATGAATTACAAAGAAGAAATTTCGAGTCCAAGCTTCTTGTTTAAGATCTCGAAGTATAAGCAATTGTTGTTCATATTCTTGACAAATATAGTGAAGAAAAATTTATTGTTTATAAACTAAGTTTTAAGTCAAGATTAATCATTTGAAAATATCCTGAGCGATGATATTCACCATGTATTTTATTTGGGAATGTTTCAAATCGATTAAAGAGAATCTACATAACTACTATTGAAGTACTGGAATAGGGATGGTACACATACCTAGCATGCATACCAATGTAACTTTAGAGTTCCAGATCCAGTGATACACGTACCAGTACGCGTACCAATAAATTAAGTTCTGATTTCGTGAATTGTTGTGTGGTACACGTACCTAGTATGCATATGAATTCACGAATAGGGTTGGTACACATACCTGGTATGCATACCATCCCTGCCAAAAAAAATCAGATGCATTCAAACTATTTTTACAATATGTTTGGCATTAGAAAAATACTCTCGTACACTTTTAAGACAACTTTGATCTTAAATAACTTGTGATTATGTTTCATAATTCAAGTCTTGAGTGTTATTGAACACGTTATTGCTTGAATGTTCACGACCTTCTTGGTTTATGTGTGAAAATATGATGCACGATACTTAATGAGTTATATATTTATATACGTACGGCTTCTTATTTTTTAAGGAAATCTTTTTATACATTTTTGGTAGCCATTCTTGGTGTAAATTCCGGCGGAAAAGCTTGATTCTTCCCTCTAGGAGAAAATCAACTTGTATTTTCTTTACAATTCTATATCTTAGAGAAGATGAACTTGCAGTATGTAATCATTATTGGTTTATATTGCAAAAGTCTTATGAGATATATATGTCCTTTTTTTTGTTAATTGAACTGATATCGCATATATGCTCAGAAGTTAAATCTATTATGTTTTTATAAACTGAAAATAGAACAAACTCTTTGAGAATTTCTCGTAGTATCGATCTACTCGTGATCACACTTTTGTGTTATTACTGCGTTATACACTGCGTAAGATTTTCTTATGTTGAGTCATACCGATTAAAATTATTTTTTTGTTCGTAATTGGCATTGAGATTAATTTAAGTCGATATTCAGGAAACCATTCCATGTGATTTGTTAATGTCCGACAAAATATATTTTTTTCATAAAGTAAGGTCACCCATGTTGTTCTCATGATATCAAATGTGGGAGAGTTCTTAAATGAACTTGTACTTAATTGATATATCTTTGTGGGGAGTATGGCTGTGGAATTTACAGGGGATGCTTGTATTTTAAATCTCCTAGATGAGCGCTAAGTATCTACTTACTATGTGATATCATCTAAATAGAGTTGATATGTAATACCTTTGAATCCTGAAGTATCTTTGGTTGTATTCATTATGATCCCACAATTTTCGTACCTTTACCAATTTTTATTGACAAAAATGGGGAAAGATATTTAGTAGTTTCGCACTACATACATATGTGTTAGAGCACTACTCGGTCGAACTCGCAAGCGTTGCTATCTCAAGCTTGTTTTTCAAGTTTAGTTGCCAAAACTATAAGTCTTTATTTCTAGTCTACTTATAGCTAAGTCTTGGACTAGGATAGAAAGTGTAGTTGAGCTCTAGACTCCACGGCGTTCATCATGCAAAGACGAAAAACTACTCAATGAACTGGTGGAACTTCATCGACTAAAAGGTATGTGGAGACTAAAACTTATCTATCACCGAGAAGTCTATTTTATTCTATCTTCTAATGAGACTACGTCGTATAATTATGTAGACTTTTACATTATACATATTTAATATTTCGAGCCGAAATTATCTCTCTTATCTATTTCTCGAAATATGTGTTGGAAGCTTTTTGCTTTAGCTATGTTCATCATATTCTTGACAAGTTTAGTTGGAGACAATTTATTTGTTGGAAACTAAATTTTAAGTCAAAAGATGATCATGTGAAAATTACCTTGAACATCTTACATGATTTATGTGAGACAGCCATTTGATGTTAGCTTGGGAAGTTTCGTATTAATCATTTGATCACTTGAAAATTACTTGAAGCTAATGGTATGTGTGAGATTACCATTGTCGTCTTCTAAGGATGTTTCAATGATTGAAATGAGAGTTTATAACAATTACCCATGTCTGGATGCAACACGGTATGCATACCTAGTATGCGAACTGTTTTGTGATGATTCAGGTCCGGAACTCTTGTTTGCGTACCTAGTATGCGAACATATTTTCCCGAGAAGGTACGGAACTCTTGTTTCCGTACCTAGTATGCGAACGGGTTTACCTGAGTTGGGTCCGAGATGGTTGTTCGCAAACCGGCTTGACTAGGCCAAGGTCCGGAGCTGCTGTTCGCGTACCTAGTTTGCGAACACAGTGTTTAAGTTCTAAAATCGGTTATGCATGATTCTTATACTCATTAACTAAAACATTTATGATTTAAGGAATGCAAATTAACTTTCCAACCGTGGCTTAATGTTCATGAATTTATTCTTGTATAAGTACTTTGTACGATTACGAATCAATCTGATTTTGATTTAATTTGTTCATATATATTTCTATGAGATAGTCAACAATTGAACAACTCTATTTGAAATACAATTAGATTCATTTGATTATCTTTCATGATTGATTGATCATCATATTTGATCTAGAAGTGTTAGATGAATATGGTTAAGTTAAAAGTGTTCATATAGCTAACTTCAGTTAACTGTTATTGAGCCAACTAAATATACACATTTAGGTACGGTTACCCATATCTAAATATAAGTATATTTCATTTGTGTGTAACAAGCTAAGACCATATAACGGTGGAGATTGATTGTTTAATTTCTAAGCAGACTTAGCTTGAATCTTAAATCAGGATTTCATCTAACGATAAATATTGAATGCTTTGTGACTAAGCTATCTTAACTTTGATTGTAAGCAACCCTGATTTAAAATACTATATAAGGGAAACTCTAGCAACTGGAAAACCTCCCGACACTTTCATGTGTCCTAGTTGCAAACTAGAGTCGATTTTCCTTTAACGTATAGGTTTTTCCAAAACCATTATTAGGTTGACGACTTGAAGACTTCATTTGATATTCGTGAATCCAGATCCAACTATTTTTTTTTTGTATTTGTGTATTATGATCTTACTTGTTCAATTGTATTTAGTTTTATCTTCTCTAAAATTTACTCGAGATTTATCTCTGATAGGTAAGATATAAAAAGTAATCACAACAGTTCTTCGTCTTAGACTCTTGTGATTATGCAATAACATTTTCTGTTAATCAGTTGGGTTATTGTGAGGTAATTAATATTTCGAGGATGCTCTTCGGGAGTATATGACCAGATTATTAGTTGTTTTTTGTTCACCTTGATTTATCTAAAGATGGAACAGAAACTGAACAAAGAATAAACATTTTTGTGGGAGACAATTTTGTTTATAAGTCTTCGACTTTGGGTCGTAGCAACTCTTAGTTGTGGATGATATAAACTAAGGGAATCAAATGTGTAGAATCCGACGTGGTTCTAGAGGCGTAAGGAACGTGATTGTACCTTAATCGGTGTAAGACTTGGTTCGGGCTCAACTACATTCCAGTTTGAAGTTAACTTGTAGTAGACTAGTGTCTGTAGCAGCTTAATGTAGTGTTGTGTGATACCAATTGAAAATGCGGGGGTATAACAACCAAACCTAATAATTCATTCGGCAATCTGTATGGACTAAACTCCAATATAATTCCGAGAGTACCAACTTAAAAGTGAGACTCAATCAAGAAATATATCAAATAACTTTATCTTTATTTCTCAATACAATGAGCAAATTGAACAGATAGAAATCCGTGAGCCTGATTGATATGAGAAATAACTTGGATGGTACCAAAGACCAATGCCCAAGTGTCAATCAAGTTATATCCAACAAACAAGGTCGGATTTATCAACTGGTGGCACTACGCACAACCTGTGATATTTCAATTATATAAACATATATAATGCAGAAAATAAATAACACAGACACCAGAAATTTTGTTAACGAGGAAACCGCAAATGCAGAAAAACCCCGGGACCTAGTCCAGCTGTGTTTGTTGTAATATAACTCTATGGAAAGAAGCGTTATCTCCATAAACGTACCGCCAGTCTTCGATAGCTCGAATTACTTATGGTGAAAAATTGTTATGCGTGTCTTTCTTCAAGCGCGTGATTTTGAATCATGGGTTCGTGTTGTTAATGGCTATGATCCTCCAATGATTATAGTAGACAGTGTAACTGTTGCAAAGGATAATGTGATTATGATTTATATTGAGATTCTTGTTGCAAAGCAAGATTTTGATGGATTAAATGTTATCATCCATGCCATTACCCTAGATCTTCAGCACCATGTGACTACGTGCACTCGGTCTAAAGATGCTTGGGATATCTTAGAAACTGTATTTGAAGGGAATACCTCTGAGAAAGAAGATAGGCTTTAAAACCTAAATTTTGATTGGGAAAACCTTAGTATGGTTGATGAAGATTCATTTGATGAGTTTAATCACAAAGTGTCTGAAATTGTTAATGCATCTTTTGCATTGGGCAAGACTATTCCTGAAAAAGACTTTGTTAATAAAATTCTCAGATCATTGCCATCTAGATACGATTCTAATAAACATGTCATCATTGAAGGAAATAACCTTGAAACTCTTAAGAAAAACTCACTTGTTTGAAAGTTAAATATACTTGATCATGATCAGAACACAGTCAGAACAGTTGTGTTCAATGCTATGACCAGTGCAAGTGAATCTTCTAACTTGTCTTGGGCTGATGAATGTTGTCCAAATCATATTGATCTTGACAGGTCATTGACTACACAAAAGTTCAAGGATATTGTGAAGAGAAGCAAAAGATCTAAGAAACAACACTTTTTGTTTTTTAATCATGAATTTTATTACTCAAAATGATATCAAATTACAAAATCTGCCAAGACATACCAAGGAAACTAAAGAACCAGGAAAAGAAAAACAGGGTGGTTAAACTCTAAAGTACAAATCATCCTAGCACTTTTAGGGGCGACTCAATCGCAATTAGGGGCGACAATAAAAGACAAAATAGGTTGAAAATACTTATATGCCCCTTCATAATCGGGAGGTATTTTTTGCCCGATTGTTAAAACCTAATCGAAATCTTTGTAACACCTTTGCCTACCGATTTAAAAGGATTTTAGAAAAAAACTCATTTTGGGGCAATCTATAATCGGAAGGTAATGTATCCAGTTAACCTTCCGATTATTATAATCGGAAGGTAATGTAACCAGTTAACATTCCGATTATTATAATCGGAAGGTAATGTAACCAGTTAAACTTCCAATTATGGCTACATCTCAAACATGAACCAAATGGTTAGGGGTGGCTCTGCACCCAGAGCCAAATGGAAATTTGGCAATGGTCCGATGTGGAGCTACTTATAATCGGTAGCCAAATATCCTACCGATTATAGAAGATTTCAAAATTTTGGAGAAAATGGATTTTAGAAAAAAACTCATTTTGGGGCAATCTATAATCGGAAGGTAGTGTAACCAGTTAACCTTCCGATTATTATAATGGGAAGGTAATGTAACCAATTAAACTTCCGATTATGGCTACGTCTCAAACACGAACCAAATGGTTAGGGGTGGCTCTGCACCCTGAGTCAAGTGGAAATTTGGCAAAGGTCCGATGTGGGTCTACTTATAATCGGTAGCCAAATATCCTACCGATTATAGAAGATTTCAAAATTTTGGAGAAAATGGATTTTAGAAAAAAACTCATTTTGGGGCAACCTATAATCGGAAGGTAATGTAACCAGTTAACCTTCCGATTATGGCTACGTCTCAAACACGAACCAAATGGTTAGGGGTGGCTCTGCACCCTGAGCCAAGTGGAAATTTGACAAAGGTCCGATGTGGGGCTACTTATAATCGGTAGCCAAATATCCTACCGATTATAGAATATTTCAAAATTTTGGAGAAAATGGATTTAAAAAAAAAAATCATTTTGGGGAAACCTATAATCGGAAGGTAATGTAACCAGTTAAGCTTCCTATTATTATAATCGGAAGGTAATGTAACCAGTTAAACTTCCGATTATGGCTACGTCTCAAACACCAACCAAATGGTTAGGGGTGGCTCTGCACCATGATCCAAGTGGAAATTTGGCAAAGGTCCGATGTGGGGCTACTTATAATCGGTAGCAAAATATCCTACCGATTATGGAAGATTTCAAAATTTTGGAGAAAATGGATTTTAGAAAAAAAAATCATTTTGGAGCAACCTATAATCGGAAGGTAATGTAACCAGTTAACCTTCCGATTATTATAATCGGAAGGTAATGTAACAGTTAACCTTCCGATTATTATAATCGGAAGGTAATGTAACCAGTTAAACTTCCGATTATGGCTACGTCTCAAACACCAACCAAATGGTTAGGGGTGGCTCTGCACCTTGATCCAAGTGGAAATTTGGCAAAGGTCCGATGTGGGGCTACTTATAATCGGTAGCCAAATATCCTACCGATTATGGAAGATTTCAAAATTTTGGAGAAAATGGATTTTAGAAAAAAAAACTAATTTTGGAGCAACCTATAATCGAAAGGTAATGCAACCAGTTAACCTTCCAATTATTATAATCGGAAGGTAATGTAATCAGTTAAACTTCCGATTATGGCTACGTCTCAAACACCAACCAAATGGTTAGGGGTGGCTCTGCACCATGAGCCAAGTGGAAATTTGGCAAAGGTCCGATGTGGGGATACTTATAATCGGTAGCCAAATATCCTACCAATTATGGAAGATTTCAAAATTTTGGAGAAAATGGGTTTTAGAAAAAAACTCATTTTGGAGCAACCTATAATCGGAAGGTAATGTAACCAGTTAACCTTCCGATTATTATAATCGGAAGGTAATGTAACCAGTGGCTACGTCTCAAACACCAACCAAATGTTTAGGTGTGGCTCTGCACCATGAGCCAAGTGGAAATTTGGCAAAGGTCCGATGTGGGGCTACTTATAATCGGTAGCCAAATATCCTACCGATTATGGAAGATTTCAAAATTTTGGAGAAAATGGATTTTAGAAAAAAAAAACTCATTTTGGAGCAACCTATAATCGGAAGGTAATGTAACCAGTTAAACTTCCGATTATGGCTATGTCTCAAACACGAACCAAATGGTTAGGGGTGGCTCTGCACCCTGAGCCAAGTGGAAATTTGGCAAAGGTCCGATGTGGGGCTACTTATAATCGGTAGCCAAATATCCTACCGATTATGGAAGATTTAAAAAAATTGGAGAAAATGGATTTTAGAGAAAAAACTCATTTTGGAGCAACCTATAATCGGAAGGTAATGTAACCAGTTAACCTTCCGATTATAAAAGGGAACATTAGCCGAAATATCCATACATTAATCGGTAGCTAATGATTCATTTTAAACTACCGATTGTTTGTAACCTACCGATTGTGGTTTTGGCTACCGATTATATAAGGGCATAGTTGCCATTTTGAAAAATCGTGGATAAGGGGTGGCTCAATTTTACGTTTGGGTGACCTTTTTTGTCTTTTAGTGTCGCCCCTAATTGCGACTGAGTCTCCCCTAAATGTGCCAGGCAAATCATCTTCATTTTATAGTTTTCCTAAAAATTGAGGTTTCTCTTCATAGTATCGTACTTCACCTCTATTAAGCAATACCCCTCTCTTGGACATTTTGTCAGCAGATAAATTAATCTCTCTATATGAGTGTCTGAATGTGATTGTATGAATGAACTTCTTAATCTTGATCCATCTGTTCAATATTATCCAAGGAACCTTGTCATTCAAGAAGGACATTATCACAGCTTTTGAATCCAAATTAAAACATACCTCCACCAATTCTTTTGTAATAGCCCACTCACTAGCAATAATCAAAGCCATCACTTCTGACAAGTAATTTGTGGCAATCCCAATCCACCTGAAGATGCTCCCATATAATCACCATATTGATTCCTGGAAATAAAACCAATCCCTGCCAACCCTGTATTCCCTTTAGAGTCTCCATCATAACAAATTAGAGTTTGATTCTGAGCAGGAAATTTAAAGAAACATTGCTTCACACTAGTATCTTGGATTTTAATTCTTGAGACACCAAAGAATAATAGTATATGCATATCATACATAGTACCCCCACATTTTACCTCTCATTCTGATACTGCCTTCTTTTGCGCACCTTATAATCTTCATTTTAAATTTATCCACAGAAGGTGTTGCTGCTTCATAAATCACAAAATTTCTTGTAAACCACAGTTCTACCATGACATTGAAAGCACAGATAAGCCACACCTTCTTGATGGCAGGACTTCTTCCTTTGGAAAAGTTCAGTATCTCATCAAAACTTATTGGACTGGAACAAAAATCCCACTCAGCCAATGCCATATATTTTCACTGAAATCACAATACCATAGTATATATGTTCTATTGTATCATGATCCTTTCCACACAAATAACATTTATAGACTGTGGAGAAACCTTTTTTCTAACTGATTCCTCAGTTGCACAAGCACCTCTTAGGATTTTCCATAAATTTGTAGATATGTAAGGGTGAATACAAGGTTGCCATGGTGATCCCAAGAAATCACAACATACTTTTTCTTGATCATTTGAGCAGCATTTGACACAGTAAAAGTTCCAATCCTATCCTTGACCCATATTCTTTTATCCTTCCCACACACTAACATTGCTAGCTCAATAACATCAAAATACTTCAACATGCATTCAAGAATGCACCACTCACCATTATGTATTAAGTAATTTACTTTCATTCCACAATTTTGCAAAATATATTCATCCTCATCATGCCTTTTAATCAAAGCATAATCTTTTATCCATTTGTCTCTCCATATTGAGATACTTTTCCAATATCCAACAATCCATCTACTGTCTTCTTGTACATCAGAAATAACCCACTTAAGTTCAGGCCAAATTGAAGATTGTTTATGGTATTTTATCCACTCCCTATTCTTATTTTTATATTTAGCTCTCATAAACAAAAACCATTCCACATCTTCATTCTCAATTTTCCAGAGTAACTTCATTAATAGTGCTTTATTTATAACCCCAAGCCTTCTCAAGCCTAATCCACCTTCTTCCAAAGGAGCATTTACTTAATCCCACTTCACAATAACTAATTTCTTCATAGAGGGGTCACCAGACCATAAAAAAATTCTGATAATTCTTACACACACTTGAATCACATTCTTGGGCCATTTATAAACTGACGTATTATAAATTGGCATACTTCACAATACAACTTTACTAAAGTTAGTCTGGAAAAAAATGCTAATAATTTCCCCATCTATCCAACTAACATTTTCTGCATCATTTCAACTATCCCCCAAACTTGATGTGATTTGAATCTTCTTGGATTAAGAATGACCCCCAAGTACTTATCTGGAAATGAAGATAATTTTATCTACAACAGCTCTGCAATGTTATTTTGTCTTGAAGTTGACACACCCCCCACAAAGCACTTACTTTTAGCTTTATTCACTTCTTGACCAGAGGATACTTGGTATTTCCATAAAAATTCAATCAAAATTTCCAGAGTTTTTTTTTTGTGACCATTACAAAAAATAAAGATATAATCAACAAACATCAAATGGGTTGGTTGGCATCCACCTTTATTCACCATTGGCTGAAATTTACCCATCTGTACCAGTTTGAGTTAATTAGTGTTTGGGTCCTAGATTTTGGTATGATAGAGGATCTGGGTCCTAAGAGCATTTCCTATGGGAATGAACAAAATCAAAATTTTTTTGAGCCACGTGGATGGTCAAACGAGATTCTCCACTATGGTAAAGCAGGGCAAAATGAACATATTTGGTTTTCTAGGGCCCTACTAGTATTTCTTTTTAATATAAATATTTTGTAGGATAAAGATGAAAAATAAAATAAAATATTTAGGTGAAATAAAATATTTAGGTGAAATAAAATAGTATGAAGTGAGATAAAATAGGATAAAGTGAGATAAAATAAGGTTAAAAAGTAGTAAAATAATTAGGGATTGTACTTGGCGTCAATCCAAGAGTCGTGGGCGTTATTGGCATTATCGCGCGTTGGTTGTCCAACGATAGCGTTCGTAGAAATATCGCCCGTCATTACCACAGACCCGCGCTGGATGTTATGAATCAATGTTCAAACCAACAGAGTTGATGGTTTGAACATCCATTTTTCATGTTTGTTCATGCCATAGTGGGAGCAAAATGAACAAACTATGAGTTTGTTCATCCCATAAGAACTACTCTAAGTTTTTCCAATTTGGAGTTTAGGTCGTTAGAAAATCGGTACCAACGGTTAGTTGTTCTTCTAAGCTTCTAGATCCCTCCAAACCTAATAATAAACACCCACACAATCCAAACAACAACTCTTATTTCACATGATAGGTTTTATATTTTATTTTCCCCTAATATAACCCCTAATATATATTTTTTTTAATGATTTGATTAAATCGATTACTTGTATTTGTGTTGATTTAACAAAACATGGGTTTTCAATTTTTGTGGTGGGATTTTAAGGTTGCAGAAGTTGCACAGAACCTCGTCTTAACGACCCAAACTCAAAATTGGACAAACTTAGGACCCAAATCCTCTAGCATACCAAAACCTAGGACACAAACACTAATTAACTCTACCAGTTTTGAAATGTTTCTACTCAGATGGTTTCTTTGAAGTAGGGAGGGGACTGGGGCAAGGTGACCCATCTGAGAAACATCACTCTTTCTCCGATGCTTCAGATGATTCAATACAAGAAGTAAAATCATGTCAGTTTGTTAAGAATATGCATACTTCTAAAGTTTGCACATAAAACTCTGATCCTAGCAGAAACTTGTATTAACTTAAATTCTAATTCAGAATACGAGTCTGACACTGAGATTTTGAAATTCTTGGATAAAAATAAATAAATTCACCAAGAAAAGCTTCAACTAAAGAATTTGGTGGAGAAGCTTGAATCATTACTTCAGGTGAAAAATCTTGAGATTGATAATATTATTTATGAATTCATGAGAACCATATCTCTAAAATAAAAAGAGATTGATACTCTTAAGTGTGACTTGCAAAAGTTGTTTAGAAGTTCTACAAGATCTCAGTAATGTTATTTGGTCAGAAGTCTTTTGGAAACACGAATGGTATAGGGTTCAAAAGCAAGACTGTAAGCCCAAAAACTCCTTTGTTCCAGCTGGATATGGAAAGATAAATGTAGAATCTTATGATAAACATGAGGCCAATCGGAAAAAAAAAATGAATTTTTTGTTTTGTGAAAATGTGAATCATGTTCAAAGTAAGTGTTGGAAATTCAAGAAAGAAGAACAAAAGAATTTCCAAGCTTCATAATGAAATGCAAAGGATGAATCTGGCTTTGAGTAACTAACAGGGAACCTCTGAAGACAAGAAAAAGTCTAAGAGAACGAGAGTCAGACGAGGTAAGAAGTATGTTTATACAACAAACCTTGATAAGTCACCATGTGACACAAGAAGTGAGCATTCTTCTCACTCCATTGCTACCTAATTGTAGTAATGTTTTGCATCCTCACTATTAACTTGAGAATATGAGGATTGCATCAAGGTTGCTCAAGTCTTGTATAGTTGTTTATTTTTTACATAAGGTTATGTAAGTTAAGTTTTGAAAAATGAATATTTTGTTATAAAAAATAGATAATGGATCGTGAACCGTGAAGACTTTTTCAAAGTGCCTCTTGAAAAAACTTTTTAGGGTTTGGTTTCCGGTGCTCTATTTATATTCATTTGTGATCAAAATGCCCTCCACTCTGTTTTCTTTGAAAGATACAGAGTCATGGCTCCTGTAACTAGAGGTACCACAAAAAGGCATGCAGTAGAAGAAGTTAATGTGTATCTATGTGAAGATCTTCAGGAAATAAAAAGGAGAGGTCTACCAATGATGATGAAGGTTCTTCCTCTAACTGTTTTTTGTCTATTTGTCAGCATGATAATAACTTTAGGCTTTGGTGAAGGATTTCATCAGCAAAAGAAATGATTTAAAATCTCAAATCATTTTCTCTTTGGAAAAGATGGCTTACTACTAACAAATGTTATCTTTGACAAATAATACCATGTGTGAACTGAAAAGAGATCTTATTGAGTTAACTGGCATTTCTGAAAATATGGAAGAATTGAATGATCCTATAATCAATAGGTTTTTCAATACTGAGAAGGAATTCTCACTAGAAGCTCTGATAAAGCTCTATAATTTCTAGGAAACTTATTATAAGAATTTATTCTTATGTTTAAGAAGGATAACTAGGGTTTCGAATAACAAATATTGGTCTAAGTTATTTGGAAGATGATTTTTGCAGTATTTAATCCTTTTAATTTTATATATTGCAATTTCTTATGAGATGAATGCCTTTACATTTATGAACTGTTCTTGTATCTTATAAATGCTCAAAAGTTAAGTGTGTTATATCTTTATGGAAATATTGATAAAAGATAGAATGAAATTTTGAAAAAATCCGCAGTATTGATCTTTCCCTGATCCACTTCTATATGAAAGTACTGTATGACTCCGTAAGTTTTTTTATGTCGAGGGTTTCTGATTAAATTAATCAATAAGGTCTTCTTGTGGTTAATTTATTCGAGTTTTTTGGATACAAATCCATGTGATTTGTTAATGTACAAAGAAATACTTCTTTTCTCGTAAAAGTAAGGTCGCTCATGTTGTTCTCTTGGGAATGACATATAATGGGGGAGAGTTCTTAAATGAACTTGTGCTTAATTGCCATATATTTGTGGGAGTGCGGATATGGAATATTGAAGGAGTTATCTTGTATCTTTATAAACTCCTTGATGAATACACTAAGTTTCGACTATGTGAAATCATCAAAACAAAGTTGATATGTTCTCTTTTAGTCATGAATTATCTCTATGATAATTTCATTATGATCCCGTAGTTTTTGTACCTTTGACAATTTATATTGACAAAAGGGGGGAAATTATTTGGTAGTTTACACTACATACATATGGTTTACATATCATTATGTAAGGGGGAGTGGTTTTCATTGTGAGATGGAAGTATTGACTAAGGGGGAGTGATACATATCACCATAGTATTGTTTCAAAGTTGTGATACAATTGGACTTTGATTATGTATAATAATATTATGACATTGTATAACAATGATTTAGAACATCTGTTTTCTTATTGTTATGGCTACGAATCTTCAACAACAATGATGCTGATTTGAATACGTTCAGAATCGCTGAAGTACTTGGAGTGGCGAAGAATTCAAGGAATGTTAAAGAGACAGGGAAATAAAGCATGATGGATGAGAAGCTACAAAGTTTATTTATTTTGATAATTTTGTCACTAAAATTGACAAAGAAGGAGATTGTTAGAGCACTGCCCGGTCAAACTCGCAAGCGTTTCTATCTCAAGCTTTTTTGTCAAGTTTAGTTGATCAAAACTATATACTTGATTTCTAGTCTACTTATAGCTATGTCTCGGATTGGGATAGAATGCGTATTTGAGATTTGGACTTCACGGCGTTCACTAATTGAAGACGAAGATCTATTGAAGAGCTTGGAAGAACTTCTTCAACAAAAGGTATATGGAGACTAAAACTTATCTATCACTCAGAAATCTATTTTATTTTATCTTCTAATGAGACTAAGTCGTATAGCTATATAGAATTTTACATTATACACATTTGATATTTCAAGTCGAGTTTATCTCGCTTATCTATTTCTCGAAATATGTGTTAAAAGCTTTTTTCTTTAGCTATGTTAATCATATTCTTGACGAGTTTAGTTGGAGATAATTTATATGTTGGAAACTAAATATTAAGTCAAAAGATGATCATATGAAAATTACCTTGAACATCTTACATGATTTGTGTGAGACAATCATTTGATATTAGCTTGGGAAGTTTCGTATTGATCATTCAATCACTTGAAAATTACTTGAAGCTAATGGTATGTGTGAGAATACCATTGTCGTCTTCTAAGGATGTTTCAATGATTGAAATGAGAGTTTAGAACAATTACCCATGTCTGGATGCAACATGGTATGCATACCTATTATGCGAACTGTTTTGTAATGATTCAGATCCGGAACTCTTGTTTGCGTATGTGAACGAATTTATCTGAGAAGGTCCAGAACTCTTGTTTGCATACCTAGTATGCGAACAGGTTTACCTGAGTTGGGTTAGGGATGGTTGTTCGCGAACTAGGTTTGCGAACGGGGCTTGACTAGGCCAAGGTCCGGAGCTGTTGTTCGCGTACCTAGTTTGCGAACACAGTGGTTAATTAAGTTCTAAAATCGGTTATGTATGATTCTCATACTAATGAACTAAAATATTTATGATTTAAGGAATGCAAATTAACTTTGCAAACCGTGGCTTCATGTTCATGAATTGATTATTGTAGAAGTACTTTGTATGATTACGAATCAATCCTATTTTGATTCAATTTGTTCATATATATTTCTATGAGATAGTCAACAATTGAAAAACTCTACGTGAAACACAATTAGAATCATTTGATTATCTTTCATGATTCATTGATCATCATATTTGATCTAGAAGTGTTAGATGAATATGGTTAAGTTAAAAATGTTCATATGGCTAACTTTGGTTAACTGTTATTGAGCCAACTCAATATACACGTTTATGTAAGGTTCATATCTAAACATAAGTATATTTTTTTTGTGTAACAAGCTAATACCATCTAACGGTGGAGATTGATTGCTTAATTTCTAAGCAGACTTAGCGTGAATCTTAAATCAGGGTTTCATCTAACGGTGAATATTGAATGATTTCTTACTAGGTTTTCCAAAACCATTATTAGGTTAATTACTTGAAGACTTCATTTGGGATTCGTGAATCTAGATCCAACTATTTTATCTATAGTTGTGTATTCTGATCTTACTTGTTCTATCGTATTGAGTTTTATCTTCTCTAAGTTTACTCGAGATTTATCTTCGATAAGTAAGATATAAAAAGTAATCACAACAGTTCTTCGTCTCAGACTCTTGTGATTCCGCAATAACTTTTTTAGTTAATCAGCTGGGTTATTGTGAGGTAACTAATATGTAAAAAAACGGATTATTAGTTGGTTCATGTTCACCTTGATTTATCAAAAGATGAAACAAAAACCGAATAAACAATAGACATATCTGTGGGAGAAAAATTTATTTATAAGTCTTCGACCCTGGGTCATAGCAACTCTTAGTTGTGGGTGAGATCAGCTAAGGGAATCAAGTGCACAGAATCCTGAGTGGTTCTAGAGGCGTAAGGAACGCGATTGTACCTTAATCGGTGTGAGACTTGGTTAGGGCTCAAC
Source organism: Papaver bracteatum (assembly GCA_023529315.1). NCBI lineage: Eukaryota > Viridiplantae > Streptophyta > Magnoliopsida > Ranunculales > Papaveraceae > Papaver > Papaver bracteatum. The sequence continues at coordinate 2,779,886 of JAJJWX010002629.1, forward strand.
TACATTCCATTTTGAAGTGAACTTGTACTATACTAGCGTTTGTAGCAGCTTAACACAGTGTGGTGTTCAAAGATGGACTAGGTCCCGGGGTTTTTCTGCATTTGCGGTTTCCTCGTTAACAAAATTTCTGGTGTCTGTTTTATTTCTTTTCCGCGTTATATTTTTTTATATAATTGAAATATCATAGGTTATGCATAGTACAATCAATTGATAAATCCGACGTTGTTTTTTCGATATAACTTGATTGACACTTTGTCATTGGTATTTTGTACCATTCAAGTTATTTATCATATCAATCAGGCTTACGGATTTCTAACCTGTTTGATTTGCTGATTGTATTGACAAATAGAGATAAAGTTCTTTAATATACTTGTTGATTGAGTCTCACTTTAAGTTGGTGCTCTCGGAATTATATTGGAGTTTAGTCCATACAGATTTCCGAACGAATTATTTGGTGTGGTTGTTATACCCCCGCTTTTTCAATATGGTTTAATGATCATTATGTAAGGGGGAGTGAATCAATAATCTATAGGTTTCTACTGTTATGCAAAAGATGTAAGTATTGATTAAAGGGGAGAAACATATCACATTAGTATTACTTCAAAGTTGGGATACAATCGAGCTTCAGGGAAGATAATAATACCATGATTCTGTATAAAGACAATTGAGAATATATGTTTTCAAAAGTTTTTATAGCTAGGGATACGGATCTTCAACAACAACAATACTGAGTTGAAAACGTTCAGAATCATTGCAACTTGAAATAACGAAGAGTTCAAGTAGTTAAAGAAACCAAGGAAATCAAGGCATGACGGATCCAAGGAGTTTCAGAAGATTAATTTTTATATCCATATGTGTTGATAGTTTTGTCACTAAAATTGACAAAAGGGAAGATTGTTAGAGCATTGATCGGTCGAACTCACAAGTGTTTCTATCTCAGCTTGTTGTCAAATTTAGTTTTCAAAACTATATCTTGATTTCTAGTCTACAATAAATTAAGTCTTGGATTAGGATAGAAGATGTAGTTGAGAAACGGACATCACGGAAGTCATCATTGCATTCTATCGTTTGAAGGCAATGATCAACCAAAGATTATGGAGAACTTCTTCAACAAAAGGTAAGTGAATACTGTACCACGTATTTCTCAAGTTATATTCACCTTTCTATCTTTGAGACGTTGTCGCGTAACTAATTAAACTATCGTAAGCATATCAAGAATTTTGAGTCAACATTCTTCTTGTCATTAGTCCTCGAAATATGACTAAGCTTAATGAACATTTCATACTTGATGAATTTTGGTTAAGAACAATTTATTGTTTGCAATCAAAATCATGATTCAAAATTATCATTCAAAAATAGCCTGGAACAGTGATTATTGCCATTGATGTTATTCGGGAATGTTTTGAATCGATTTAGAGAGAAATATAGAACTACTATAAATTTGGATATAAGACAGTATACATACCAGTCTTACAAACTGGGAAAACTATTATAAGTTTAAAGCCGTAATACATGTACTCGTACACGTAATGGAGAAGCTATATGTCGACAAACAAATTTTTGGTACACATATTTGTATGCACCCCTTTAAAAGTCTGTGAACTCGTAAATCCAGATCGGTACACAAACCAATACGCGTACTAGAAAGGAACTGTTGGTTATGGAACTAGTTTGGTACCCATATTGGTACACGTACCAAAAAAGTTATGTGGACTCCGAAACATGGCTATGTTGAAATGGTATCCATACCAGTACTCATACCACAAAATTTCTGTGGACTCCGGAACTCGTTATGTTTAAAGGGTATCCATACCAGTACACATACCGAAATAGTTCTATGAACTCCAGAACTCGGTTGTATCTTAATGTTTACATACCGTTACACGTACCGTGACATAACTGTTCACGAACATGTTAAGTAATTGTAATTTGTACGCCTATTTACCATGTCGATTAATTTCATATGCACATAAAATTATTTCTCCGATATAATTAGCATTTGAATAATCTCTATTTATATTTATAAAACACCATAAATATATTTGATCACATGATTGTGTTTCGAGTTGAATCTTAAGTGTTTATGTAAATACTTAAGCTTATAGTTCAGTTGGATAGCTTCGGATAACCATTCATGAGAGTGGTCTTGGACACGGTTCGGTTATGTTTCATCCTAACCAGAGTGTATATCTTGATTATGTAAACCAGATTCAAAGATACATCTAACATTGGATATTGGTTGATTGGTTCCAAAGCTATCTTAGCTTAAACTGAAAGCAACATATGCTTTGAATGTCTATATAAGGGGAACCTCAAACAACTGGGATCTTTGAATCCCGACACTACTTTTTGGTGTATCATAGTTGTAAAACTATAGTCGTCCTCTTCCTAAAACCCTTTTTAGGGTTTAGCGACTACAAAGACTTCATAGGGATTCATGAAGTCAGGTTCATCTATTGTTTATCTGATAGCTTGAGTATCCTAATCTTGTTCTGTTATTGAACTGCTCACTTAAACAAGATAGATAGTAATCTTAAAAGTTTTATTCATCTCAGACTTTGTTGATTTCACAAGTTTAATACTTGTGAGATGAATAATAATTTAGGCTGCACTTCGGGATGCATAAGTCCGGATTTTGAGGTTAGCTAGACTTTGTCTATTGCTATCGATTTCCATCACCTTGATATTTGATCAAAAATGAAATCACACACATATATATATATATATGCTTATCTGTGGGAGGCAGATTGGTTTGAAGTCTTCAATTAAGTTGAAGCAACTCTTAGTTGGTGTAACGTTAGCTAAGGGAATCAATTGCGTGGAGTCCTGCTAGGATTCAAGAGGCGTAAGGAACGTGACTGTAACTAAATTGATGCGAGGGTTTAATTTGGTATCAACTACATTCCAGTCTGAAGTTAATTGGCAGTAGGCTAGTATCTGTAAAGACTTAATGCCGTTTGGTGTTCAATCAGGACTAGGTTCCGAGGTTTTTTTGCATTTGCGGCTTCCTTTTTAACAAAATTTCTAGTGTCTATGTTATTTCTTTTCCGCATTATATTATTTATCTTTGTAATTGAAATATCACAGGTTGTGCGCTAATCAATCATAATAGATACGTCCAACCTTGTTTATTGGATACGACTTGATTGATTACTTGGGAAATTAATCTTTGGAATCACCCAAGTACTCTCACATGCAAATCAGGTTCACAGACTAGTATCTGTAAAATTTCTGATTGTGAGAGAAAGAGATATAACTCTAAACACCATTCCTCGATTGAGATTCATTGAGTTGAACTCTTAGAATTGTATTTAAGTTTGTCCATACAGATTGCCTACGAAAAAGTTGGTGGTGTATTTTGGTACCCCTGCATTTTCATGAAGAATATAATGTAGTTTAGGATGTTCATAATAAAAAGAATAATGATGATGAGGTTGTTAATGAATTTTGAACAAGGTGATAACACGATGAATATTGCATATGATGATGGTGGTGATTACAATATAGAATACTTAATCATGTTAGTCTATATCAACAAGCCGATTCAAAGGATGAACTAGTGGATTGAGGAATACAAGGTAAGCGTGGCCTTTCATCAAATCAGGTGGGAATTTTTTTAACTTTCTTGTAATCATTAAGTTACGTGCATTTTTCTTGTAGTTATTAAGTTTTTCTTTTAATATACGAGCATGATGAGTTTTTGTTTCATTTGAACATGTTTGTGTGCTTTGAATGAGTATGTAGCATGATATTTGTTGCCTGGTCTCCTCGTGAGGAGTGTCTGTGTTTATACAAGGCTTTTACTATGTCGACACTGGAATTCAGTATCAAATTACTAGGAACTCAATATTACTGGAATTTGGTAGTATTGGATTTCAATATTAAATAGGGGAAGAATTCCATCCAATATTAATACAGTGAAGCGTAGCTTTCTGTAGATTTATTAGACCTTCAAAGTTGTCCGGTAGCAGTCGGGGTTGAATATTATTATTTCATTTGAACATGTTTGTGTGCTTTGAATGAGTATGTTGCCTAATATTTGTTGTCTGGTCTCCTTGTGAGGAGTGTCTGTGTTTGTACATGGCTTTCACTATGTCGACACTGGAATTTGGTGTCAAATTACTAGGAACTCAGTACTACTAGAATTTGGTAGTATTGGATTTCAATATTAAATAGGGGAAGAATTCCATCCAATATTACTACAGCGAAGCCTTGCTTTTATGTAGATTTATTAGACCTTCGAAGTTGTTCGGTGGCAGTCGGGGTTGAACATTATTATTTTATACTCTCTCCGTCCGGATTTAGTTGATAAAATTGCATTTTACAAGGATATTAAGAAATACATAGAGAACAATTTTCTTTCCATAAATATCCTTAGCTATAATTAATTATTTGAATAATTAATGGCTCCTAATAGGAACAAACACAAGTTTCTAAATTATGAACTGATTATTATGTAGGGACAAATAATAAAAAACTAGGGGAAAATATCAATTTTATCAACTAAATATGGACAAAATAAAAATGTAATTTTATCAACTAAATCTGGATGAAGGGAGTATTTATTTTATGCAAACTATAGGGGTACGTGTCCAATATCCTGGGTACCTGCAGGACACATAAAGGTATCAAAGGGTATATGGGGGATAGAGGCTCGCAATATTATTTTGTACATATTTTATCTAAGTAGATTGGTCGTATGCATGTTGTGCTTGATTGTGCAGTCTTAGTAGTATGACTAGGTTACTATGGCGTAACTTGTTGAAGAGATTCTAGAAAATTCAC